>CM076450.1:4857904-5457904 GCA_038419695.1 Scomberomorus guttatus | reverse complement strand
CATCTGGGAATTCTCCCCCTTATCAGCCAGTATCTCCATCTGTGGTTATGTGTGGCATCCAAACAAACAGTGCTGATTTTACCACACAACAAACTGACACTCTGACTGCTTGTGGAAATGTTAGCCACTCTATATTTTTTCTGAGGAGAAAAATCCCATCTGAGAACAACATACCACTTGTAGAGATGGGCGAGTGGGCTGGAAACAGTGTTGGAGGTCATACAAAATGTGGAAACAGCACAATGTATCTCTGTCCCTTTCTGCTGCCTCCCACCACCACAACACTGAACTCATCCAATGTTTGAGCCAACTCGACAATGTTTGTCAAGTTCATCCTATGTGAGAAAAATGTGAACCTGTGAACTCGAAGAACCAACATTCCTGAATGCAGCATTTGAAGCAAGTCAACATCCAAGACAGGTAGTTCAGTAGTAGCTGTAGTGGTGCTGTTAGCTGTAGCCAGTCATTATAATCAGTTACCAGAAGCTTTCTCAAAAGTATCCAGAAGTTCACTAAGAAAGAGTTACAACACATAACTTCCCCAAAAACCACAAATCGTGTTTAACCTTCTCTTTATGTAGGGGTTAAACAAACAAAGTTTTAAATTACTGACATTTAAATATGTAAACAGGCGTATCTTTAGACTTTATGCTAAGCTAGGCTAGCCACATCATGACTACAGCTCTGTACTTAGAGAAAGATTTGGGTATTTTTCAACCTGGGAATTATTCACATGCCAACTCTCACGCATTGACTGTGAGACTCACACAATTGACACGCTCTCATGCTACACATCCATTTTCTCACGCAGTGAAAAACAAATTCATAACTCATAATGTTCCAGCGCGAAAAGAGGACACTGACAATGCATGGACAGACAAGACAGAGCAGCACAGCACAACAGCAGTGGGGGAAAATGAGAAATATACACAAATCTATTATATTGTAATGTATTCCCTTGCATGCTGCTCAGAGTAATCTCAGTCAGCAGCTCTTCGGACAGTGGCACAGTGTCTCTTCTAGGGGTGGGGCCGAATCTGAATATGGTATTCGGAAAAGCACAAATAGTGGGTTTTTTTGAATATTTATTTTGTACAAATATTTTTTTAATTATTTGTTTTCAGGAAGAAAAAAAAACGACATGTCAAATAACAGTGCACAGGTCAGGACTTGGTTACATTGATGTCTCCGTCTCTCTCCTCTGCTCCGCTCTGCTGTCTGTCACTGCATAACTGCATTGGGTCTGACGGAGCTGAACTTTGGTTGAGTGGTCAGCACAGTCATCCATGGTCTGTGAGACCCGGTGTGGGAACCCTCCTTCGCAAAATAGTTTATTGTATAACACTTAAAAGCAGAACACACACACACACACACACACACACATAATTGTGTCCACTCAGATGCTAAGTTAGCACTCGCCACCTCCATTGTAGAGCTTCAGGAGATATGGACTCTGGCAAAATACATATAGCGGAGCAAAGCAGCACAACCCTTCTACAGCTTTCCAAGTGAAATTCAATTTTACATAAATCATTTCAATACTTGTCTCTGAGTCCGACCAAAAGTAAATTCAGATATTTGCCCCTGGATTAGCTGTTGTAGCCAACTGGATAGGGATATACAGTGCCAGTCAAAAGTTTGGACACACCTTCCCATTCACTTGAATGTCTAAACTTTTGACTGGTACTGTACTTCTGGGGCAACTTGTCAACAAAATTACCTCCCTGAATGTTTGTTATGACTGCAAATGAGTAAGCAGCTACGTTAGTTTAGTTATTTGGCAAGTTGAATATCTTTGACAACACAAGAAATTTGATTGCATCACCTTGTCACATTGATTAATCGATTAATCAAGAAAATATTCTTCAGATGAATCAATAATGGAAATAATCATTAGTTGCAGCCCTAGAGGAGATTTCTATGAAGCTAGCTAAAATAGCTAATCCACTATTCTGTGTTCACGTTCTGCCATCTCAGAGATGATTTATGTAAAATTATAATAAAGTTTATTTGGAAAGTTTTAGGAGGCTTGCCCTAATTATATGTTTTGCCGGAAATACCTTTCCTGAATCTCTACAATGGTGTGGGGAGAGAAAAGTTAGCATGACCCATAATCACAATGGACACAATAATGAGAAAAAGACCCAGGTTGAAAAATACTGGAATCTTCGTTTAAGGCACAGATGTGAGCTTTGATATTTATCTTCTCATCTTCACTCTTGGAAAGTATGTGAGTCTTTGATGAGTGTGGTTTGTAAATAGGAAGAAACTGCCCTATAGCAGCATGCTGTCTGTGGTGGGTTACGCCCAAACCCCTGATGGAAAACACAGAACACAGACGGTGCACAGCAAGAAATCACAAAGATGCTAAGATGTGAAGTTCACAGGAATCGTTTGTGCTTCATGGTGAGATTATTCTCAGCATGAAACCATCTGCGAGGTGAGGGCTTAGGGCTGCGAGGACACGACACTGGTGATGATAAGTGTGATCCCCTGCCGGAGGGAATCCCTGACAAATCCCCCACATCAGCATTAAAGCAGGAGAAGTGTATAGAGGATTCATTAGGATTCCCTCTCTATCCCTCCCTCCATCTACTGCACAGACTCCTACAACAAGTCTGCATATAAATCCAACTGCCTGTCCTCAGTGAGGAGTGGAGGCAGACGACACAGATGGCTTGCTAAGAGCTGTTTTCAAAGGCCTGGTGCAACCTACACAGCCAGTCAAACACGAATCTTGTAGCTAAGTAGCCAAGCTTTATAGGCATGGAACAGTACCAGTGTGAAGGTAAATATAAAGTCAGTGAATTACAACTTTGAGCCAGTGGTCAAACATAAAAATCTATTATATTTTCAGAAAAACATGAACTTCTCTCATAACTTCTTATTACTTGAAGCCCCCCCTCCACCAAAAATATGTTTTGCTTATTGTTGTTTCACTTGGATGTTGCAGAATGATGTATGTGCAGAGTTTGACACTAGAAGGCTGTTTTCACATTCATTCGTGTGATATGGAAACTTCTAGTGCACATACACTGAATATGTACTTCTTGAAGTAGGAGACATCTTGTGTCCAGTAGTTACACTTTTGAAATTAAAAATATTTGAATATTCATAGATTCTGGATTTTTCTATGCGGGAGAAGGAGCAAATGTCATTTTAAGGTTTTTATCGAAGTAGTTGAGCATTTTTTTGTGAAAAAAACATATTGGAGAAAGATTATTATTCAGAGCAGAGTATTTTTATATATCTTAAAACATGTCTGAATGGGATCTTTAATATTATACATACTTGAATTTATTTCATTTGACCCAGGGTAAATGGCTAGACAATATTATGAACTACTGATCTGGACCATAAACACACAAAAACACAAGCCTGACAGACTCAGATATGCATTCTCCAGTGAACCTTGTGTGCACAAGCACTAAAAAATTATGTGGTCTTTTTTTACATTTATATGTGGTTCTTGGTGTCAAATGGAAATTTTCAGATGCAGGTGTTTGTTTTGGCCTGGGATCAATGCAATCTGATACCTTTTGTACTACTGCTGTGGCTGTATTTCTAGTTAATCAAACAGCAGGAGAGAACAATCCCTGGAGCTCAGGAAAAAAGAAAAAAAAACATCTATGCATTTATACTACTACAAAGAAATATTCTCAAGCATAGCATAGATTCTCTGACATTTGTAAGAGGTAAAAAAAAGAAAGAACACAATAGCCTAAGCCTGTACAGGCTGTGTTTCCCATGGAGGGCAGGTAACAGGACACTTCTCTGACACACCATCTTAGAAAGGCAGGATGCTGAGCGACGGTCTTTCTATTTCAGAACAATGCAGATCTACGCACAATTACTGTGCAGCAGATTCACCTGCTTAAAGCCCCAGTTCATGTAAGACACAATAACATACAGGAGACACAATGATTTAACACATAACTGCAGTAATGGAGGTGAGACACTGACGTCAAGCAAGGCACAGAAAGCTCAAGACAAGTGATGAAGTTGTGGTTTCTCAGTTCAGTGTCAAATAACTTCACTTTGTCACCTACTTACTTTTGAGTGAGTATACATATCGTATACAGATATAAGACATCAACATTACCTTCTCTTGGTAAACTAAAAATCTGTGTAATTGTATGCATTTACTGACAGAAATACAATGTAAACGCTATGAAGAAGTGCTGAAATGTATCAGAATCTCTCAATACTTACTCCATTGATTTAATAAGCTATTCATATGCATCTTGTGGACGCTGGAACAAACCCAGAGGTCTCTGTGCAGAAACTGAGGAGGAACCACATACATGCAACAGCAAATGAGCAAAAGCACAGACACAGGACTTTCCACAACAACAACACATGTGCTGTCAAGCAAGCAACACTGAAAACTAGCATGAACACTGACTGGCAGACATGAATTCACTAACAACAAAACAATGTTTATTTCAAATAAGTCACAGGGTTAGTTTATTTCCAGGTGACAGACGACAGTAGTAATGTTAGACAGATGTTGCCTGTTGTATTTAGAGTAAGAAAAATATCTTTTCCCAGAGCATTCTCCCAAAGCGTTCTGCAATCAAACTGAGTTGATGTCTCCAAGGAAAGACAATGCAGATCCACAATCTAATCTTCCCCTGTTAAAAATGCATACAGCATAATAAAATAATCCTACAGATTTTTTTTATCTCTATGACAGCAGTTCCCAACCTTGGTTTCCTCATGACAGGTTTGTGAGGAGTGCAACTAAAACAGTAAATTTTACCTCTCAGATAGTTTCTTTAGAGGGATTTTTAGAGGAAATAGAAAAAATAGAGAAACACAGTCCCTCCACATGTTCCCACAATTAATTTTGCCCATAGTTTTCAGAAACCGACCAGTGTTTCTTCACTGGAATAACCACCGTGTCCAATGTTTCCTATTTGTCAGTTAGTTAAAAACAAATTTGTTTAAACATGATTGATTTATTTTTATTGGCCCCTTGGTGGCAGCACAACAAGCTGTAAATATAGTATCATAGATAGAGATACTGACATATTATCATCTTATAAAGTTGATGCGGTGAAAGTATTTACACATCCAGCAGACATGGAGCAACATTATTATGTATTTCACATCGTGTTTCTGACCACCTGATGAATGTAAGTCCAATGTTCTCTCTCTTATAAACTACTGAGAAAAACTGCTTTCTTGCTCTTTAGCTGCTAAATGCTCCACTATGTTCCCCAGCTAGTCGCTGACTGTGTCTGTCTGTCTGTTTGGCAAGTAGTGTACAGGGTTTATAACAGCTTTCTCACTGAAAACAACTTCTTGCTGTGGCTGGAAATCAGGTTGATGAGAGCAGTGAGAATGTATCAGAACAGGGAAGTAGCAGGCCTTGCAAACAATGATGATTTGAGAGATGCTAAAAAGTTCTGCTTTTAAATTTAAAAAAAAAAAAAACATAATTAATAGAACTGCAAGAAATTATTATTTTCATTATCAATTAATCTGTCGATCTGTCATTTGGCCTATAAAATGTCCAAAAATAGTGAAAAATGTTCATTAGTTTCAGTCAAGGATGCAACCGCAAATATCTTGTTTTGTCCCATCCCTTAGTCCATAACTCAAAGATATTTAGTTCACTATCATAGAAAACTAAAGAAACCAGAAAATATTCACATTGGAGAAGCTGGAATCATAGAATTTGGATTTTCTTTCCTAAAAATTACTCAAAATGATTAATCGATTATCAAAATAGTCTGTAATTAATTTTCTGATCGACTTATCGACTTATCTTTGCAGCTCTAACAATTGATTGAATTACCACAAAGTAATTGCCACACAGACCGTTCTGAGCCCCTGGGGGTCTGGATTGCCTGCTCTGAAATATATTATTTTTCTGCTGTTTTTATCCCTTTAATCAGCTGGGGACCCCTCAGATTTATCTTACGACCCTTTTGGGAGTCCCGATCCCTAGGTTGGGAACCACTGCACAGCTACACAGTATCACTAAAATATTTGTACAGTGTCTACTGTCGTCAACAGTTAGTTTGTGCTGACTCTACTGAGCTCTTTATGTGTGTGCTTTTCAGCTGTAATTAATGGTGAATTTAGCATTCCTATATTTACCTTCTGTGCAATAATATCCCTAAACAGACTTGAGATGTTGCTCTCATATGTATATAATATCTGCCAATAATTTTCTATGAAGCAGTAGTAGTTCTTTACTTTTGAGGCAGCCTGTTTTAAACTTTCTACAAACACAGTGAACAACAATGACCAATACTTTAGTTTACTCACATGAATTCTGTCCCGGCGCGCTTGCAGTAAAAAAAAAAAAAAGGCAGATCAGGTTTATATTGTCGACGAAGTTTTATGCATCATATATCCGTTGTAGTTTGCTGTCTGTGCAGGAAGTACCAGTGGTTTCAACACTTTTTCCCGCACAGCTAACGCGTCTCTTGCAGCGTCCGGGCAGAGCACTCAGCCTCCTGCAGCTCACCTCACTGTGGATGTGGTGAAACAAGCCCCGCTAATGCAAATGCATGTTTTTATGGGTTGTCTTAGGAACCAGCTTCACCAGCACGTCGGTGGATGTGACTCCACCCACGATGAGAGGAGGCTGGCCGGAGCCGAGCAGCAGGCAGCCTGGTAGACATTTTCACACAGGGCTATTTTGTTTTTTGCATATATTTATTTATTTATAGCAGACATTTTATGATATTATTTATATATTTGTACACAGTTATTTTTGAACCACTTGATTCCGACCCTTTCTTGGCCCCAACCCCACTTTGGGGACCACTGATTCACAATAAGAGCACTGAGTCAAAACATTTGTATATAATGACTTATAATGACAACATGAAATGTATTCTGAAAGCTGTGTGTGTTGATCAGAAGTATCTCGATAAAGCACAGCGCAGAGGTGGGAGTGTTTTGAACAATGGGGAGCTCTGGCCCAGAGCATAAACTCCCACTCAGTCAGTGTGGGAAATGAATAGACTGGAACAGAAGGCACACAAATAACAGACAGAATGGACACTCTATAGAGAATGGAGGGGAGCTTTACATGGTGAAATGGGAAGAGGAACACAACAAAACATGCTAATTTAAGGCCCTGTGAGAACTCCTGTGCAGTCAGTTTCAAAAGTTTAGATTTGAACATATTTTGTACATTGCATGCTAACATACAGTAGATTGCATGCAGCCCTGGAAACATAAGAGTAAAATGTAAACCCATTGAACCTGACATGGCTTTTGTCTGTTCCTGCAAAGCACACACCCTGAGCCATGCAGTGCATAGTGCAACACTGTATCATATAAATGTTGTTGGTGCCCCAAACAAATCCCAGATGAAATCTGTTTCTATAGGCTGACATTTGTTTTTGCTGTTGTGTCAGAAATCACTTGGTAGCCCACATTTATTCATTTTCATCCCACAAACTTAAAAGTATTTAGGATTTCCTTTGGAAGTCATGGTGAAAAAAGTTTTAAACCATTATGGTCAATTAGTCTGCAGGTATCCACCAAAACCATTTATTCCTAAAGAGGAACTACATCATGACGAGCACTACTCAGCCTGTGAGAACAAAACTCAAGTGACACTGAGTAATGTTGGCTTGAGTTTGAAGGTGACAATTTTATAATAAAAAGCCTGTGTTACAAACTAAGGGTGTGGAGTCAAAAGGATATAAAGCTGAGTTGCATTATGGGAAATGTGGGATCAGCATCTTTTCTTGACCCACAGGTACTACACTGTTAGGATATCTCAGCCTCTGCTGCTTTGATTTTGACCTCCTTTTTTTTTTTTTTTTTTAAATCTGTCTCTTGTGAGACCCCCAACTTTATGGAAGTGTAATACTAAATCATTAGAGTGCTTTAAATATCATATGCATTCCTGTTCATGTAAACAATGTGATCAGAAAGTTGCATTAAGGCTTCCTTCATAGAGTCTCTAGATACTCTGTAGCTCATGAGTCAGTTCAGTTATTTATGTGTTAGATTTTAGTTTTGTCTGCCAGTGACAAATTTTATCAAACAACAAATAATAAAGGTGTATTTTTTCTGTTTTTTAAATGAGATTTGAGATGCCTCTGGTCTCAGGACCTCTAGTTACATGAGATCAGATGACCAGATGATATGATAACTCATACCTAAACTATAAATTTGCTAAGAATTTTACAGTTTTGTCAAAGTAGCCAAGTTGGAGACCACATACCACTATATCACAATATTGCAATAACCAAATTCCCTGCTGTTGTCTAGTGTTATATCATGACAGTATACTGATACAATGGCTATCTCTAAACCAAGCTTTGCCCTCTTAAGTAAATCATCTGTTACGTTTGTGAAAAGGCTCTATTCATCCAGCTCTTTCTGCCACATGGTGACAGTAAAACACAATTTTGTTATTTGCCCACAGCCATTTTAAGCATCTTTCAGCTCATTGTTTTGGTTTTACAACCTGCAAATTTACAGTTTTGGTTGAGTCTCACCGCTCTCATCAACTTTGCCAAGAGACAGTTAAAAAAATGGATAAACCCACCTTACACTATTTGCTGCATTTAGCAGCTAAAGAGTCTGATATTTTTCTCAGGAGTTGGTGGAGACCAAAACAGAGCTAAAAGGAGAGTGATATTGAGCTTATATTCATCAGGTGGACAGAAACACAACTTAAAATGAATGCTAATGTCGCTCTGTGTCTGCTGGATGTGTAAATAAACAACTGTTTGCTAACACATTAGCTATATGTCAGTGTTGTTGTTTACAGCTTGTATTGCTGCCTGCTAAGTTTTAAAAATACACCAGTTAATGCTGCTTTAAAGTAAAAGAAGCAGAACATTTCATCTTGTTTCAACACTTTGGCCATTGCAGAGTGGACAATCTGACACAGTGGCTTAAAATCTTTTTTTATGAAACATTTGGCACTTAAAATGTATTCACAGTGAATTTCGAAACTCCACTTGTTCACAGCCTTGTAGCCCAAGAACTGAGGAATATCAACATGACTGCAGGAGGGTGTGTTGTGTTTCCTGAAAGGGTTTGATCTGATTTATGATAAAACATTGGCACAACATACAGTTATCAGTCTTCTCCTCCCCTGTGATTAACATGCAGTGATCAGTTAGGGTAATGCTGACCCAGAAGAAGAAAAACACACGGCAACCCCAGCTGTGGTTTGGTTTCTGCAGAGTTGTAAGGCTGCTGCAGGTGTTGCAGGTTGCTATCTGCTGATGCTCAGCCACACTGGTGAATCATAAAGCATCAGCTGTCTATTTCTGTGCCCACTCACTGGCTCTGCTGCAGTCATCTGCCAGCAGGCCAGTCATTACACAGCAACTAATGTTATTACCTTCTGCTCTCTCTAGCTCACCATCATCCAATCTGTTGATTTAATATGTAACAGGCATTCTCCAATCTCATGCCAAACTGTTGGGAAAGAAGACAGGCTTTTTGAACACCATTGAAAATACTGTATAACAATTTTGTAGCACAACAATTTATACTTATATATACATTTTTATCCTTTAAAATGTCCATGTTCTCATTTTGTTTTGTATTTGAATGTCCCTTAGTGCTCCATATTTCATTTGTCATGTTTTATATCCACTTACATTCTACTACATACTGCACTGTCCATACTTTGCCTTCACTGCTTTTCTATTTTCTTTTATCTAATTTTATCTATTTATTTACTCTTTACATTGTTCCTATTTTAAAAGAAAACATCTTTGTGTTTTTCTCTATTTTATGATCTTTATTATTTGAATCTTTAATAAATTAATCAATCTC
The DNA here is from genome assembly GCA_038419695.1 of Scomberomorus guttatus. Classification (NCBI taxonomy): domain Eukaryota; kingdom Metazoa; phylum Chordata; class Actinopteri; order Scombriformes; family Scombridae; genus Scomberomorus; species Scomberomorus guttatus. The sequence continues at coordinate 5,448,130 of CM076450.1, read as the reverse complement.
ATAGAAAAAAATCCATGTGTTTCATGTTTGCCCAAGAATTTTATTTTATTTTTTTCTGGACGGAAACAGCATTCAGATCATCATGGTACACTAAAAATTCTCAAGTGATACCAAGTTAGCAGAAGTAGTAATAGCAAAACAATAACAGCAATAATAAAATAGTAATTTTAGTAAAATTAGCAAAATTTCACAGAATTGCACTGAAAAATTGCGACAAACTCACTGACAAACACTTAAGAGTAACAGGATATTTTACATTGTCTCACCAATATGCAGTAAAAATAAAGCTTTAATATCCAAAGATGAGGTAAAAATCTAAGAGGCATTTTGGTGTTATTGGTGTGAAACTGTTGCAACTTACATGAAAACAAAGTAAAGGAAAAAAAAACATAAATTATGTTTTGAGAACTATATTTGTCATCAGCTGGTACATACTGCCACCAGCTGGTTGTCAATTACAACTACAACACAGACATAATTAAATAGACGCACGGTCATGAGATACGTCCATAAATAGGCACAGTAACCTGACAGATAAGCTGCAGGTTCTTTATAAAGTCTAGAAAAAGTCATTACATGAAGCTTTTTACATCATGAGGCAGCAGTGCAATGTAGCAAGTCTATGATTTACTACATCTATTTTTTTCTTTATTTTTTTACATAATATTTTGCTGGGTAATGTGGATCCATGTACTTCACTTAACAGTACATGTGGAGCCCTAACCCAGCAGGCACTGACTGAAGATTAAATGCAATGGCAGTAAAATTGATCTATTTTTAAATAGTCTTTGGTGTAAACTGCAGATCCTGATAATTACGTTAATTACCCACCTTTGGTACAGACCTACAATGGTTTCCTTTCAATGGATTTGTCCAGCACTTTGGATAAAGAAGTTGAAGCACCTTCACCTCGACTAATCGATGAATCGACTGTTTTACTACATTCCTTTACATCTCTGTAAAGTGACCCAGTAGTTTCCTGACATTTAAACAGAGCTGAAATCATTAGTTAATTAATTGAGTAGTCAATTGACTACTGGAAATCTATAAATTGTTTAAGTCATTTCTTAAGCAAAAATTCCAAATATTCTCTAGTTTCAGCTTCTCAAATATGATGATTTGTTTGTGTTGGTCAGACAAAACAAGACATCTCAAGACATCACCTTTTGTGATGTGCATTTTTCTGAAATTAATCGATCAATCAACAAAATAATCAGCAGATTAATCAATAATGAGAATAATGGTTAGTTGCAGTTCTAATTTTCATTATTGATTAATGTGGCAATTGTTTTTTTTAGTTAATTGTTTGGTCTATTTCCAAGAGCCTAAGATGACGTCTTCAAATTACTTGTTTTATTCCACCAAGAGTCCAAAAAATATCCGAATTATGATATTAAAGTGACAACAGCAGTATATTCTCACATTTGAGAAGGTGTAACCAACACATTTTCTACATTTCTGCTTTGGGAATAACTTAAACCAGTTGGTCCCAACCTTTTTGGCTTTTTACACCTCAGACAAAGTGTTATCGACTCACAGCTCCATGAAACAGGTTGTCTACGATGTGTGAGCAGTTTTAGCCACTTAAGGAGCTGCTGACTAAAGAATTTATTGATTATCAAACTTTTTTTGTTGATTAACTAAGCAATTAATGGACTGATATTTTTTTGCTTTTATATCGCTTTAAAGTGGCCCATTTGTTAAGTTCCCTGATATTGAACAGATCTAATCTCCTGTCCAACCCTTGAATACATCTCTCCATAATTACCCATCACCCTTTAACCTGAACAGCTCCACCTCCACTCTGATGGCTGAATGTCTAATGGCTTGGTTCCTTTACAAAAGTGTCCTTTTTTATTTTTTCCAACATTGTTTCAGGCTCTCATGCTTGTCCTAACTGTGAAGCACTTAGTGCTGTAGTATGTAGCAGCTAGTATGACCTTGTGAGAAGTCCTGCCAAGCGTGTAGCAGTTGTGACGGCTTAAATCCGTTAACAAGGACCAGTTTGGCAAAAGTGCACCTGTCATACTCCAGGTTTTGGACTTCGAACAGGTTCCTCAGGGTCAGCAGACTTCTGGAGTACACCGGCTGGACACCCAGCACGTGCAGACACAACCCCACGTAGACATCCTCCAGAGGGATCATCCGGACAAACCTGGAGGCCCAGGAGATTCTGGCGGCCAGGTCTGCGGAGAAGACATATCCAGCTCCTGACACATACGGGGGGAAGCTGTCCTCGGGGTACAGCTCCCCTGATACCTGCCATTTGCTTTTGCTGTCCCTCCTGGGTTTGCCATCGCTGATCAATGATCCTGTGATGTAGCTCTGCCGGGGAGAGCTGCTCAGCCGCCTGATGAGGTAGAAGACGTTCACAAAGATGTCAGCGTCCACCTTCATGGCGTAGGAGGCTTTGGGGCAGTGGGTCGCCATCCAGTTCATCATCATCATGGTCTTGATTGTCAGATTCTTGTAACTGTCCACAAAATTCATTTGGATGATGTCTGCATGTTTCCTACTCTCCTCCTCCAGCTTCTCCTGGATTCCTGACACCTGCCCCCCCTCAGGGAGACCCACATAGAACAGAGTTAGGGTGTGCTGACCTGGAGCACCCCATGTTTTCCTGATGGCCTCCCTCGCTGCAGTCTCCAGAGGGGCAACTGGGACCATAAAAACCAGGAAGGGGCTTCTGTCTTTGCATACTGCAGGCTGATTGAGAATATACTTGTATGTTTCAGGGGACAAGACCCTGTACTCCTCCTCAGGGAGGGGACTTGGCTTTGGGCGGTGTTTACTAAATATTACTCTACTTACTAAGACCTGAGCAGTCAGGACGAGCACAGCAGAAACGGTGAGTAACTTCACTAACCTCCAGGAGAGAGTTATCCTCATTGCCTTAAAGTTTCCTGCTCACTCTGTAGTCCTGGTTAAAGTCCGAAATGAAACCAAATCCAGGAAGTCACGTTGTCACGCTGTATTCCTGTCGGCAGAGCAGCAGCAGCGGCCACTCCCAGCGAGAAGAACCAGGAAATGGAAATCAGCCTGCCGAAGACTGCCGACTGAGCGAGAGCCAAGTCTGCTCAGTGTGTGCGGTGGTATCAAAGGCTTCACTGTGATTGGTGGATTGTACTGTACATGTTTATAATAGAAGGCGTGCCTTCAAATCCACCCGTCAGATTATTATTCCCCCGCAAAAAAGCCAGTCGATATAATGATAATGACATTTTTTAATGATTGATTTCGTGGTGATATCAAGAATAAAAGGATAAGAATATTAATTATTCGTATCATTACAATATGTTGGGTTCAAGTTGAGTGTGTGTGTGTGTGTGTGTGTGTGTTGACAGCCAAGCGCAACTGTTATTGTGTTATGGCTGAATGTTGGCAAATAACAATCTTCTGTCTTTAAATATAGCAAAAGCTTGTATATAGTCAACACTAGTTTTAAGAAAATCAGATTTAGATGAATTTAAGGTTGAGTGAGACAATACTTTAAAGCATAAAAAACTATTTAAAATAAAATATTAAACCTGCATTCTGATTTCTGGCCACTTGGGGGCAACAGAAACAACAACAACATGACATCATCACCTTTTAAACTGATATGTTGATATGATATTTGATATGTTATTTGCGAACAGTTGCTTATTTCCACATCCAGCAGTAACAGAGCAACATTATCATTCTTGTGGAGTTGTGTTTCTGTCCACCTGGTGAATGTAAGTCCTATATTCACTCTCTTTTAGCTCTGTTTTTACTCTCTACCAACTCCTGAGGGAAATATCTGGCTCTTTAGCTGCTAAATACTCCACTATGTTCACCAGCTAGTCACTAATTATTCTCTGTAGGTTCATCACTAACTAACACATTACACACTGACAGTTTATACAGTTATTATAAAAAAAATATCGATTATAACCGCTTTAAGGTAAGCTAAGTAGAGGCAAGAAGGAAAACATAATATATCCATGGAGGAATAGATACAATAATAATAACAGGAGCTGTAAGAGTAGTGAGAACAAATGGAGAAAGAGCTCTGTCCAATGTCCAAAGATATATTATTAAGGCAATTGAAGAAGTCATTTTCAGATTTTTCTTAATGTGCTTTTATTCAACTTTTAAACCAAATTACTCTTTTAAATCACTTTTTATTGTTTGTCTACACTATTTCCTCCAGCCATGTTGACTCTGGCTTCATTGTATTCAGTAGTCAATTTAGTTTTACTGAACACTGTGAATCCACTAAATGTACATATGGATGCAATTTGGATTTAACAGAAATATTTGAATAAATATGTTTGTGAAGTTTTAATGCTGAAGTAGGTCCACTCAACCAGAAAGTTACGCTCATGGAAATTCTTTCCCTCTGTTTGTGTCTCTTCCTCACAGTATGTGTTTGTGATGAGTTCAGGTACGGTGGGAGTAACAACTCAGCCAAGCAGGCAACTGCCCCAGATACCCAGGGGCCCCAGAAGCCCCATATTCACTGCATGTCAATTGTTTTTTTGGGGGGGATTGCAAGTTTTATTAATGTATGCACCACTAACATACCTGCACTATTATTACCTGATCCTGTGGCCCTGTGTCAAAATCTATTTTTAAGTATATACAGTATATACATATTTTTTAACATCCCCTCCAGACATGTTTTAAAATGTATATAAAATACTCTAAAATACTTTAAATAATAATTTGTGTCTGATGTGGTTTTTCCACAAAAAGATCAATTAAAATCCTTAAAATTACATCTACTCCTTCTCCCTCATCAAAAATTCCAAAATCTATGAATATGTGAATATATTTCATTTCAGAAGTTTAACTACTTCACAGAAGATGTCTCCTGCTTCACTGTAAAGTCCATTCTCAGTGTTTGTGCACTGGATGCTTCAAGTTTCCCACATCACACCACCACAGGATTGACTTCCAAACTATTTGTGATGTCACAAATCATGCTTGTAGGCCTGCCCCTTAATTTTTCAGTGAGCACAGAGAAACTTTCCACTTTCTGCAGATTAATGTGAAAACAGCCTTCTAGTGTCAAACTCTGCACATACATCATTCTGCACAGTGAAGCTCAAACATTCAATTGAAGGAACAAGAAGGAAAACACATACATACTTATATATACATACCTATTTTTGAGTAGAGGGGATTTAAAGTATAAATATTTTGGTTTATACTAACAAGTTAGTTCCACATCAACAGAGACCCACTGACACATCCCAGTGGGACTCCCTGACATGACCCTTAAGGTCTTGGTAAGTGCTGACTCCTTGTGACTTGAAGAGTTTCCATGACAACTGAGCAAATTCACTGAGGAAGACCATAAGATGTGGTTGAAAGCTCCAGCAAAAGCTCCTAAGTGGACATTGAGTTAATTTTATTGTCCACTTTTCTGTGCATCAAAAATAAGACACCTGAACATCTTCCTTTAAAACAAACTGTTTTATTGTAATACAGTTTACAGAGAAACACCTGTTGTTTACCCAGTTATAAACAATCAAAACAATAAAAACAAACTTAATTTAAACAGGCATTCTCTAGAGGGTCAGTGGTTTAGTATCCTGCCGTAGCAGGGGACGGGGAGAGTTGGGATTGGGTGGGGTTGAAAACAGTTACTAGTTCTCTAATTTTGGCCTGTCCAAACACTATTTTCATCAACATAATCATAGAGACCTTACTATGTCAACTGGAATTCATATGGAGTTGGCCTTTTCTATGTTCTGAGCATCAACATCTTTTGTGTCAACAACACATAACATTCTCTTGTTCCACATATACTGTATGTACTGTATTCACATTTTGCAAAAAAGAAAGAAAGAAAATGTAATTACCGCATTTCATTATATACTGAATAATAGGTCCTGCCTCGGATTCATCGAACAAACAAAACAAATGTAAAAACACATCAGCTTTTCTTTTCTCTGTTCTTTTAGCTTTTTAAAACACAATACTGTGGCTGTAGCATGATGCCTTCAGGGGCTCACATAATGAATGGAAAACATTGCCATCCACGTGGACATGGGATGTGGTGGGTAAAAATACTTTTCCATAGGATTTTTTTTCTCTTTTCATTTCCATCTCTATCACTTCAGATGTTGGATTGTGTTGAGGGAGATGAGGGAACCCGGGGAGGATAAAGTGACACTGAGACGAGTTAAGTCGCACAAAGACAAACAAATGGCAAGTTAGATGGAGATATCTGACATCTGAGCAGTGCCATCTGAGAAATATCCCTTTTCAAATGTTTCAATCAGATGTATACATGTACAGTACTGTACAGGGAATAGGATTTCTATGATAATCCAGTTGGATTATCACTGTATTATCGTTTTTTAGGCCCTAAACAAGACCACATTGTACTATAAATAGCCTGTCCTTTCCGTGAAACCCCAAAACTAAACGTGGCTTGGGTGTGAAATAGGGAACTGTATTAATTACTGTACACAACGTAATGCCCAAGCTGCACACACGCCTCTCCACAAATGCTGCAACACAAGAGATCAGGATCATAATCAGGTGTGATGGAGTTGTTTTTGCTCTCTTTGGTGCGTGAGTGGAATCTGTGTGGGCTTGGTTTAAGTCCAGTTTGTAACATGCACTTCAATTTCCGCACTAGCAGCATTTCCACAACCGTATCACAGGAGAGAGGGGGCAGGGGGTGGAGGCTGATCTGTGAGCAAACAGGAGGACAGAAGGTGTGTTGGTCTGCGTGGAGGCAGCAGGGCTCTTGGCAGTGGCTTTGGTCGCTGCAGGGTGGGAGGGTGGGTGGGTGGGTGGTGGGAGTCCAGGTGGTTTATGGGGAGTCCAGACAGAATAGTAGCAGAGTTGTTGTTGGTGGTGGTGGTGGTTGAGCGTTTATGATCGTTTCCTCCTTCCTTCCAGGTTTCTGAAGTTGGATGGTCGAATCTTCATCTCGGCAAACTCAATCGAGTGCTCATGGCCTTTCCAGTGGAACCAGTTCACGCCCTGGAGTAGAGGATGGAGACAGATGATGATAGTCAGTCAAAAGAGATGTACTGTAAATAGTCAAGTCAAGTCACATTTAATGTAGAGATGTCCCGAGCCACACCTACGAATCGATATTAGGGCCAAACCTGATCAAATTTAGATCCTTTCTTTACTGTGTTTTGACCACCTCAGCCTGTTGTTGCAGCGCTGCTCTCCTTTACAACAGCCTACAGTGCGAGCATTTTGCTGCACATATGAGCAAAAAATTGTTTCGTGAGTGTCCACAGGTGAAGTGACAGATAATATTTTACTTGAGATGATGACAACTCTCGTTACTGTATGAGCAATAAAACCTTGTAAAAAGACGTAAAAACATCTGTTGAACAATTTTGTAGAAAAATATACTTTTATATAACAGATATATTTTAAACTGCTTTGCCCACAGTCTTTCATCTACACCAGTATGTTTTAGTGAGCTTGTTACGCTAACAGCAAGTTGTTATGAACGAGCTAACTCACTGTATGTAGCCAAACTGTTTATCTTAATCAGCCACTTGCCTTAAAATTTGTCAAATTCTTATAGACTTTCTGGCTGAATTGATAGCTTCTGTTAGCGGTATCTGCCAGGCAGTGAATCAATATCAGCAGTAGGGGAAGGATAACAGAGAACAGGATGAATGAGTGATTGTGACTGATTTCAGTGTTCTTCATTATTTTCAAACTTCAGCCAGTGTTTTGATGTCCGGAATATTATTTTAAATTTATCGAGATTTGTTTCTGGGGAGATATTGAGTCTATAAAGTGACCTTGCTGTTTTATACATTGCTGTTGCTGCTGTACAAACAATATTTTGTTCTATTAAACATTTTAATAAGTTGTAATCCGTTTCTAAAATTCTGTTTTTTTTGCACAGGAATGAAAAAACACCCATAAGTGTATCACTAAAGTACCAATCCGATAAGGAGTGTCAATAAGAGTAGTAGTATCAATAAAATCTTAATTATTTTGCTATTCCTAATTAGCAAATATCATTGTAGCCTACAAAACATTCAGCTTCTCAGTTTTAGTTGGGGCTGGCAGTCGCTTTTGCTGGTCAAAAAGACAAACGTTGCAGGTGGCAGATCATATCAGCTGTCACTAATTAATGTTAATCCTGTGAGTAACTTGAAGACAGACCAAAATAACATTTGGCTGTTGTTGGGTTTGTGTGCTCTCTGCAATCGTTGTCTGGCCTCAACCAAAGATCTTTTGGGAGAGAAGATACTTCAGTCTGTCTAAAATGGATGAGTACATTTAAAACACTAGTGGCTAGCTAATTGTGCACACACACAATTAAAAATATGTAGCCAACACACCAAAGCACGTTATTGAACTTTGTCAAAAGGAAAAATCTGTCTGTAGGGTGTGCACCTGTATAGCTGCATTGATCTCATACATGCTTGTTGCCATTTTTCTGTAGCTATATTTCATGACTGTTGCTAGCTAGGTAACTAGCTATGTAGGAAAATGACAAAGCTAGCATCCCTAAGACATAACATAGCTAGCATTCCTAAGAGGCCACTATGCTTCAAAGTGCTTGTTGGAACAGCATCTGAACCCCCACCCTTAAAAAAACTGCTCAATGCCACTTTTAGAAATGGTCAGACGACACGTTGTACGAACTAGTTTGTTTTCAAGCATACCCCAGCCTTTAATTCCTCCTATTAAAAGCCCTGCTTGGTCCAATGTTTCTCTGACGGGGCTAAATGGCTGCCAATGGGCACAAAACCAGACCTATTTGAATCACTGAACACTAAGAGGTCTTGAACCAGAATAGGAAATACCCTAAAGGGCCCCTAGAAACCCATGAAGTTCCCCTCGGAATCCTCTCAAGGACTCAAGAACCTCATCAAGGACCAGTGTAAGCCTGTTAGGTGCCCCTAAGACCCCTTCAAACTCAGTTGAACCCTCTTTAGCAACCCTGGAATACTCTCAAACACCCTCTCAAGAACCCAGAAGAACTCAAAATCCCCCCAAGGACTCAATGAACCCTGCTAGGGATCCATCACTCTTCATCACCCTTCATTCTCATAAAAATTCAGTACAATACCTTGCTGTGACTGTTATCTCCATATCGTCCCATGAGGTTGACGCGGTGGCAGTTTTTATACCAGAAGGCGCCCTTATAGGAAAGGGCACAGTTGGTGACAGCGATGTCGTTGTCATGGTCGTAAGTGGAGAATGGACGACCATGGTGGTAGGTCATAGAGTCACCTACAAAGACAAAAAAGGGGGAGAGTCAAGTAAGTAACCTGTGATAGTTTCAGAAAATATTAGAAACTGGATTTGGTCTTTTAATTGGGTTTGTTGACAATAAGAAACACATAGAATAACTCCAGCCTTATCCTTTCAGGTGTGTTGACTTCAGTGTGTGGCTGTGGGCTACAGAAGTCAGCTTTACCTGCCGTTCCACTATATCCTCCTACGTGGACCTTGTAGCGGGTCCGAGGTTCAGAGACGGAGAACTTGTCGTACTGCGCGTAGGCTGTTTCTCCCTTATCTCTCAGGTCGACTCGCAGCTCATATTGACCTCCAGCTGTGATCTTATGCAGGTTGGACAGACCTGAGTGAGAGATGAGATTATTCAACTTGCACTAACCAGTAAGATTTTAGAGGACAAAAATGCTGATGGTGATGGCCTTGACAAGATGAGATTCTTATAAGATTTGACACTATTTAATATAAATATATAATAATGTTTGATGGATGATCACACAATATACAATAATGAATTACACTGAGAACACTGGATACTATCCAATTGTGTATCAATTAACTTAATTACTCATTAAACATACTGATATATGATTGTATCTTAATATGCTGTGGAATACTGTATCATGTTTTCAGGACAAAGTTGACTAATTTCAATTTCACCAATACACTCTGGCCATCTTAAGAAGAATAAATTGGTGAAATTAAGATAGGTCAACTTCGATCTGAAGATTTGTGTGTGTGCTACCTTTTTACCTTTGGGTATTCAATGTTGGAACTATATGACTTTGGTTTAGCACCGCAAGCAAATACTGGGAAAGCACATCCTCTCAAAGATCTAACAAATGCTCTATCATGCTCCATGTTTATTAGAAATTACCCAGCCAGAATTCATCATTCATGTCCCCGAAGCCAGCAGTGTAATTCTTCCAATTGCGGAAGAACTCCAGTCTTCCGCTCTGGCGTCTGAGGAAAATCTGCAAAGAAAAAAACAGCAACAGATAAATGATGTGAGATTCTGCCGCCGAGCCCAGACATACCCACTGCAAATTAGTACGATGTAAAAATGTGTAACAATCACCACTTTTATATTTATATTAAGGGTTTGCAAAGGACAATTATATTTCCATAGAAGCCAAAGTCTCTGTCCCTCTGCAGATTAATCAGTCACAAAAACTAGAAAACATTCTGGAAAAATTCTGACAGAAATATAAAGAAACGAATCACAATATCAATATTCCCCATACACTTGTTTTTGACTTGTATAAAATATTAGCTGTATTGAGCATATAATATATGTCCAGATAAACCAGTGACTTACGATCCATCCGCCTCCATCAGTGCTCATGTCACAGTAGACCTGGAGGGGCTGGCTCTCATCTCCACCAAGATAGATGGTGTACAGGCCTGACGAGGTGTCGCCATTCAGCAGGGCCTGGGAGCAGTCCCTGGGGTGTTTGTACAGCACACCAGCTACACACACACACACACACACACACACACACACAAAACACATGATACAATGGAATAATCAATAAAGCGGACAAGACAGACTTAAAATAGTTTTGTACCAGTACACAAAAAATACATATACTGCTATTTAGGTTTTGTGGAAATACCAAACTCAGGAAAATGCCACTTCTCTGCTGCACAATGACAGAGCTAGTGGAGTTTTACATTGTTCAGGAGATTTGAATTTTCCCTCCCACTACATCATTAATAGTTTTAAAAAAACACCTACTGAATTTTATTTGATACTTTTCAAGATATCTTCCAACAGACACACAGCCCACCAGGGGTGAAACCTGCCGTGTGTATTAATCCACTCACTGGTGGTGAAGACAGTGGTGATGACTCTGCTTCTCTTGGGACCAGCAAGGGCTTGCAGCTTGACTGAGTACTCTGTGGAGGCGCTGAGCTGAACCATGTTATAGGAGACAGCAGTGGGACTCAGGACCACCTCCTGAGGAAGGAAACACATTCAAACCACCTGTTAGAGCAATTGATTGTGTTGATGTACTTTAGATTACAGGTAAAATTAAAAATATGATATTTCTCAATCAATGTGTCTACTTCAGTATCTGCCTTTAGAGACCACAATCTGCTGAGTCCTGGTGTCCACTCACCCGGACAGTGCCGTCTGCGGACTCAAAGCTGAGGATGTACCCGGTGATGTCAGCGCGAGGCGGCCTCCAGGTCAGCATGCCAGTCTCCGTCTGGATGTTACTGGCTGCCAGGTCCTGAGGGGCGTCCACATCTGAACACACAACAGCTGTCAGCAGCTAGATATCTGAAAGTCTTCATCCAGTGTATTACAAGTTTGAACTAGTAAAGCTATCAATTCAGGTTTCCAGAAACAAACAGATCAGCTTGTAGGCAATGGTTAAATGCAAAGACTTTGGTCAGTGCCATGAGTTAAAAGCTCACCGGTGGTAAACTCAGTTGTAGTGGCTGCGCTCTTGGCCAAGTCCCTCACAGCGTAGACCTTCACAGTGTAGTGTGTGGCTGGCGTCAGAGAGCTCATCTCAAACTCCACCACGTTTCCAGACACACGCTCCATCACTGGAGCCACTGTGAGTGACAGACAGGCAGCTCTTCTTTTATTAAATACAGAATATTTGCTGGTCATGTTTTCTTTTCACACTTCAACCAATTTTTTGCACTAAAAAGTTATCCACATTAGTTATTCATTTAAAGGCAGTAAAAACATCTAAATAATTGTTTTTAACATCTGAATTGTATGTTGTGTGTTTTATTCACATATATGTATTACACTACATACCTGAGTCTGCACTGTAGGTGATGACGTAGCCATCAACAGTAGCGATGGCGGGCTGCCAGAGCAACAGAGCTTCAGTGTCTGTGATGTTGACTGCAGTCAGACCACGGGGTTTATCCAGAGCTGTAACACACACAGGCAAATTATTGCAGTACCACAAAACCAAAGAATCCAGGTAAAATACATCTTTATATCTAGCTTTAAGATAATGATTGTGTGTGTGTGCATTCTAGTCGTAGTCCCACATGAATCTTACCTGTGGTGACGCTGTCAGACCCAGGCTCACTCTCCCTTTGACCCTTGAGAGCGACAACAGTGACCTCGTAGGTCACCCCGGGCGTCAGGTTGGGTAGCACAGTCTGAGACTCAGAGCCGTCCACAGTCAGCGTCTTAGCATCTCCTGAGTCCAAACAATGCATAACATTTGGATGAACAATTCTGAGATATCAGAAGTTTGGCTGAAGTGGTATTTGTTTAAATTTTTTCTGAGCAGGGTTGACCTGATGATATAAATCACATACTGTAGTGATATACACCGATCAGCCAAAACAATAAAAACACACCTTATCTCGTTAAAATGGCACCTGTCAAGGGGTGGGATATATTAGGCAGCAAGTGAACATTCAATCTTGTGGGGTCTTCCCGGTATACAGTGGTCAGTACCTACCAAAAGTGGTCCAAGGAAGGACAACTGGTGAACCTGTGACAGGGTCACGGGCACCCAAGCCTCATTGATACACGTCGGAAGCGAAGGCTAGCCCATCTAGTCTGATCCCTAAGAATAGCTACTCTAGGACAAATTGCCGAAAAAGTTAATGCTGGCTATGATAGACAGGTGTCAGAATACACAGTGCAGTGTATGGGGCTGTGTAGCTGCAGACCGGTCATAGTGCCTATGCTGACCCCTGTCCACCGCTGAAAGCGCCTACAATGGGCACGTGAGTGTCAGAACTGAACCATGGAACAAAGGAAGAAGGTGGCCTGATGAATCACCTGGACAGCCGGATGCGTGTGCATCGTTTACCCGGGAAAGAGATGGCACCAGAATGCACTATGGGAAGAAGGCATGCCGACGAACGCAGTGTGATGCTCTGAGCAATGTTATGCTGGGAAACCTTGGGCCCTGGCATTCATGTGGATGTTACTTTGACATGTACTACCTACCTAAACATTGTTACAGACCAAGTACACCCTTTCATGGCAATGGTATTCCCTGATGGCAGTGGCCTCTTTCAGCAGGATAATGCACCCTGCCACACAGCAAAAATTGTTCGAGAATGGTTTGAGGAACATGACAAAGAGTTCAAGGTGTTGCCTTGGCCTCCAAAGTCCCCAGATCTCAATCCAATTGAGCATCTGTGGGATGTGCTGGTAAAAATAAGTCTGATCCATGGAGGCCCCACCTTGCAACTTACAGGACTTAAAGGATCTGCTGCTAACATCTTGGTGCAAGATACCAGAGGACACCTTCCGAGGTCTTTTGGAGTCCATGCATCGATGGATCAGAGCTGTTTTGGTGGCATGTGGGGGACCTACACAATATTAGGCAGGTGGTTTTAATGTTATGGCTGATCGGTGTATACAGCAATGTTATTTGGAGCAATCATATTTAACTCTAGAAATGAACTTCATTTTTATTTCACTGTAAGAATGTTTTCTTTTTTCTCAAGGCACATGTAAAGGTAGATTGTAAAGGTAGTTTTAAACTTTAAAAAAATGCAAATACATATTAGGACTTTTATACAATAAAATATACAATTCAGGACTGACAACTACATTCTTTATGTTCTGGATGTCTCAGTCCTGCAATAAAATAGAAGTAACTATAACAAGCCACTAGGGGGCAGAATCAGTCTATCATTGGATCAAACAGCTTCATAGAGGATTTAACCAGTTGATAGAACAGCAATGATAGAGTAGCGAGAATTTTCATATTGCCTATAATGTTATTAATAATCTGGAATATATAGCAATGCTGGTTTCAAATTGGTTACAGAGCAAAAGCTGTTTATTGGAAGAGATCTAAGCATTGAATCTTAAAATGTAATTTTGCATGGATGGAGTTAAGGGTCAACCTAGAGCTCTGAGCTTGTTTGATCCAAAAGATAATGACCAGATCAGTTCCCACATAATGACACTGACCTCCATGAGCAGGCACATAAGTGACCCGGTAGCTGTCCACCCGAGCTCTTGGAACCACCCAGTGAACAGTGGCAGACGTGTCTGTGACATCAGAGAAGCGGATGCCCTTGGGTGAGCCCAGGTCTGGCACAAAGAAGACAGAAACAGCACGTGGGGACAAAAAACAGAAGAAGATTTAGTCAATATGTGCTCTGCTTTCTTAGACTGGTGAGGACTGGAAAACAGAACATACAGTATATGTGTCACTGAACATCAGTAAATGGACTGAATCAACATTTTCTCTGCATTAGCAAACTTCTCTTCCCCACATCATTAAGCAGCAAGCAAGAAAAGACACACACATATTCTGTTATTGTATCCAGGTCAGATCCACCACTGAAAGGCACTCATTTTAGAACAGAGCGAAAGAGAGAGTGTGTAAGAGAGAGCGAGGCAGACAGACAAAGGGGACCTGGGGAGGCCTGGGCTCACGGAGAGACCCTTTCTAGCAACAGCCAGCCACAGTATCTTGCGTGACAGACCTGAGGAGATTAACTTGCCCTCATTTCATGGAGATACAAAAGTGAAACATGCGCCACGCAACCCAAGAGTAAAGCCTTACCCCCAGGGAGGACAGGGGACACAGCCATACACACCCATTCTATGTGACAGACAACTGCCCCCCTGTTCCCTTTACAAAGAGAGACACTGACACATGGGGCCAGGCAGTCAAAGACAACATTTGGTGTGACAACCAGATGGAGACGACACTACGAAAGGAGCAGAGTAAAGAGATTGAGTAAATCTCCTGAGTGGAGGTTGACTAATTTCTAAAGGCCCTTTCTGATATTTTCAGGTTGAAGCAGCTATGCTAATATGCTAATTTTGTGCCAATATTCAGCTTCTTAAAAAATTTTCACCCACAAGAATATTCATTAAAAAAAGTGGATAACCATCCAAAAGCTTTTAGACTATAATGGAATATAAAATTCTTCATTAAAACTAGGATGATACTTCTATACTAACACATCATCAATATAGCTGCTTCATAGCCATGATATCAGACTGGCCAAGACCTGTTTTTAATAGAAGGCTGATATCAGTGAACCCATATATCATTCTGATCCAGTCTGAAGCATTGAGAAAAGCAGCCCATAAGCCACCATGTGGTCCGTCTGGACCCAGAGCGTGTGTTGTTGGATATTGCTGTAGACTTGGGTTTTGATGAATGGCACACTGCTGCTATCTGCTGGAACCACTCAGGAGCACTGACAGACAGGTCAAAACACTGAACAACCCAACACATAGCCACTGACACAAGGCACACAACGCAACCAAAGCTGGTCCTGATCAAAAAATCATTATTGTTAAAATTAATTATTTTCTACAGAAAACTGTTTTCAGTTTGTCAAATTGCAGCGTTAAGTGCCTTGTGAATACTAGGATACCTTGTGACCAGGTTAATAGACAAAAACATCTGTGATATAGACAAATGTTAGAACACAGGTATTAATGACCATGTTTTCATGCTGTTACCATAAAGAACAAAACTGACAACATTGACTATGCTAACAAGACAAGTCCAGAATTACATTCCAGATCTGATTTCCCATTTCCATCCTTTCACCGTATACCTGTTCTCACCCCCTCCATTACAGACTTGGAGCGTCTTCCCAAAATGAGCCCAAAGATTTCAATTTTGTACTCCGTGTCCTCAGTGAGATCTGTCATTGCTGTGCTTCGCTCCTCGCCGCCCAGCACCAGCTCTTGTGGTTGGCCTGGGCCCTCAGCCTGGCTGACCATTATGACAAATGTGTCGAAGGCATCCTCTTCAGCCACCCAGGCCAGCCTAAAGCTCTCAGGGGTGATGTCGGAGACTAGGAGAGCCTGCACCTCTGGTTCGGCCTCTGAGTGACAGGGGAAAGTCAGTTTTCCTCCTCTGTGAAACTTAAGAGTGCTTTGACATTTGAAGAACATAGCAGCGAAAGAGAGTGTATCAGTCAATGTGCAAATGCCAGCATTGGTTATATGGAAACCCAGCAGTAAACAAATAAAGAGCCTGAGTTTGCAGAGCAGAAAGAGAAGATTTTTTCCGCAATGTAATGAAAAACAGAGAAGGAAGACATTAATTACAGGCAACAGGGGTAAAAACTATCCATTTGCATTCTTTTTAGGCATACTTAACTGATGTATCACAGCCACTGTGGTTAGTAAGATAAATACTGATCAATCTGACCAATAGCTGTCACTTTTATTCAAAATTCAAACTACTGTTGTGTACTTCAGCAGGGGTGTTCCTTTGTCAGACCCACTGCATGCCCTGTTGTCCTATCAATAAATTAAGCGATTATCATTCTCTTTGCTCAAAATAGTGAAAACTAGTGAGCTATACTGAAGGGTTAATCAAAAAGATACCAAGTCTTCTTGTAAGTATTGAGAGGAAGCTTTTTGGACACAGCATCATAGATGAAAAAATCTTGGATAAAGGGGACTGTCTTTGTAAAAACTTTGTAAAAATGTAACCAGCTAAGTATTGTTAGCTTGTCACAAAAGTGAGGCAGAGGAAGCATAAGAAATAAATAGTTTTAGTGTAATTACCTCACAAATTTTACAATATGCTACATATGTGTTAATTAATTTAAACTAATTACAAGTTAGTTTGAATTTGTCAGAACTTGATCTTTTTGGTTTTTGAAGTGACAGGTCAATGTGATCCTAACTCATTCTTCAACAATTCCTAAGGATTAAAAAGGAAAAAAGTTTGTCAAACAACAGCTGCTTCTCTCAAAATAGTGCTCAAATACAGTACAGTGCAGATACTACTGTATGTGCATACAGATGGGAATGTGCATGTGGGGCTGTAAAAGCTGGTAGTTAAGCAGTCATTAGCAGCAGCTAATAATGGCAGTGATAGGAAGAGAGGCTGAGAGACAGCAGGAGTCTACAGCTGCTGGAGAAAAAGCTCTGTTTCTCCAGAGGATGAGTCCGCTGCAGCTAATTAGACGGAGAAACTTCCGGTAGCAGCACAGATGGATACATGGACCGGACAGAGCTTTTAAAGCAGCCTGGATAGAAGCAGATATAAGTGGGCTCAGAAAAGCCTACAATAAAGCCTAGCACCAGTGCTCATTAAAACACTACACCAAATGTAAGGGTCTCAGGGGTCCTTGAACTAGCCTGAAACCCTTTTTTTATTGTGAGGAAAAACGCATGAGGCATTTGTTGTGAGAAGAAGCAGTGGAAATGAGAAGCAGAGCAGACAAATCCCAGGGAGCTGTCACTCTTCATTAGCCGCCAGGCAGCTTTAACTGGTCAGTGAAAGAGAGGGAGGGCCACATCCATCAGCTAACATGTGCTAGCTCACTACTGATTTCACCCTCTAACCACCACCACCACTTCTACCCTTCTACCCCATATCCCTCCACACCCCCCAAGACCTGAGGGAACACAATCCCCACTCACAAAAGGGAGCCTGTTATTGCAGGAGGTATGCAGCGGCGCCAGCTAACCTGCTGAAAAGGGGGTCTGCAAGCAGAAGCCCAGTGCTGGTTCCAGTCTCATCTGATAACTTTATGAGAGCAGCTAGTGGTGATATGAATCACAGCTGAGCCGAGCTTGTTCTGGGTGCTGTCCACATCTCTTTGTGGTTCCATCAATCATTTGTTGTACAAAACTCCCTCTCGGTTAATCAAAGTTTCCTCACTCCCTTTTCAGTGGAGGACTTTATTTTCCCTGCAACGTCTTCCTCCACCCAGCTGACGATGACCACCGTGCATAACATAATCAAATTAGTCAGCGCCTGCATTCACAACTTGGAATGTTTTATGGATTAAGTGATGCTAATGAAAAATGTTAAGATGGTTTCACCAGTCATTAGCATGCAGACAATAGGCCTTGTTGAGCGCATGCCATATTCTGCGTGGCCCCAGAAGCCCCTGGCACCCTAGCACCAGAGCCCAGGGGCAGTGGCAGCATGAGAATGAAGAACAGTCCAGGCTTGGGGAACTGGGGATGCATACAGACGAGAGGCCTCACACAAAGTGACAAAAGCGCCTCAGGGTTTTTTTTTCCCTCTGTCAGTCCACCCATCTTTCTTTCACTTGACTGATTCTCATCAGTAAAATGCTGAATGATAATGCTGACATAAAAAAAATTGTCAACCAACCCAAAACTGGTTATTTTTGACCCTGTAGTCTAGACAAAATGGTTTTATATGGTATGGATTTTAGTTCTCAAAAGGTATTATGTTGTAGTCATGCTTTATTTGAAAAGGTGCTCTGGCGCCATTACAAGGCATCATTAGCAGATTTAGGTTTCACTGTTTACAGCCCACTTATTAGGCACATAGTGTAATTCACAGCATGTTAATCACTGATAATGACTGTGATTGGTGTAGTGGGTGGGTAAACCAGCGCACCTGTTGTGCCCCAGTTAAACAGTAAACTGACCTTTTTTTATGTGTTTCTGCCTGTTCACATAACAGACCAGGTGTTGTTTCAGGCTGGACTCGTACCAACAGGCAGACTGACAGCTTAAAGGTGGATCAAACGCAGTTCTGCGGCTGGGCTGATATAAATTGAATGGGTTTTGTGTGGGTGATGCTGCGTGAGTGTTAGCCCATTTCACAATCCCTGCATCAAAGGCAGGGATACGTGCATGATGGATGGCTGATGAGGGGGTGTTGTTTAGGGATTTGGATTGAGCACACCGCCTGAATGGCAAGGAGACGTTTGTTTACCCTGTGAAGAATAACCTCCACCACAGTGGCTGATAGATAGATTGTCTTTATATACCCCTTTTTGAAATGTACTTCCAATGCTGAAGGTAAACAGTTTGTGCTCAGAAAATGGAAGCTGTGTTGTTGCCTTAAAATATGTTCATGGGGATGAATGAAACAAACTATTTTCATCCAGGTACAGTATTAAGAAGGTTTCAGTCTCAAAGATTTGTCATATTATAGTCTTTGTGATCACATTCAAGAAATGCCAGCCTTGTTTAATCATTTAGCTTCTAATAATTGTGCTTCTACTTTCGCAGGACCAATTTTTTTTCTAGAATATTCTTAAATTAATTGAACTTCTGTTGAAGCCAATGAAAGTGGCAGATTTTTTCCAAACAACTTATTAGGACTGACACTTTTTGAGGTGCATGGAAAAATTGACAGCGCTAATTTAAGTCTGACAGGGTAAAAACAAACATGAACAAGTGCTTCTATAACATCCATCAGAGTCAAACACTTAAAGACAGTGCTGAACACACCAGAGCTCTATGAATGGAGAAACACCACAGCTGCATGTAAGTCATTTGGAAAGTCCACACATATGATCACTGGTTAATTCACAGTGTGCAGCAGAAGAAGAAGGAAGCAAAGGAAAGAGTGAGGCCCCAGCATTGACGGCGTTGATACCTGTGATAGTGTCTGCAAACACGGGGTCTAAGAGGGCCCCCCTGTACATCCCGTACAGATTGGCCCTGTACCAGGTGGTGGGCATGAGGCCAGAGATGGTGAGGCTGCGCGCATCGGCAGGCACCGTGTGGTTTTGCCACTCGGTGCCCGTCTCTGCATCAGTAACCTCGATCAGAAAGGCCTCGAACGCCTTATCCTCAGTAGACCAGGACAGGATGAAGCTGTCCCACGACACATCGCTGATGGTGACATTGGTCACCATGGGTTTCTCCTCCTCTGGGTGATGACAAACATATCAACATGGAGTTACAGGACTGGGACAGACATACACAATGAATGTAGAAGGTTAGACCAATATGGTTTTTCATAGTTGATACTGGACTTTCTGGCCTGAAAATCAGAAGGACTTGGCCACTAGATTGGAGATGGACAGTAATGACAGTTACCAGTTTTTTAACAAAACCCAGTATTAGCTCCTTATATTGGTCTAACCTTCGGAACACAATCATACACACATCCAGAAACGCTTGATTGTTGTGAATAATGTACAATGTGAAACATATAAAACAAACAAGATTTAGCTTTTGCTCAACAGTGAATGAACTCTTTCTTTACAGCATCAGCTGCAAACAAAGGGGTCGACACTGATTATCTCTCGTTTGTTTTTCAATCATTTCATTTTGCTGTCAGGAGAAAAAAAGAGTAAAAGGCCTTCACTTTGTCTGGTGTGGAAATATTCCCTTATTTCCACTACAAAAGGCCAGAGGGAACAAACAGCCTCATTATCAATGGCTGCCTATAGCCATCTCCTCTATATTACCACATAAGTGGGAAGACTTGAAGATAGAGTGCGGCAGGCAGACATGCTGATGCAGCTTGTGCACATTAATGGCTGTGAATGAGCCATTAACATTTGAAGGTGCAGCGTAGCCCAGCCAGTATGGCAGAAGTACGCCGTCCACTTCAAACCTATGGGGAGGCCATGCAGAGCCACGTGCAACAGCCTGCAATTGGAGTCCATTGTGTGTGCAAGCATTCAGAGAGTAGATTAGAAAGAGACAGAGATAGATGGTGCAGGTAAACATCAAGGCTCCCATTATCCTCTTTTCACTGTGTGGCAGAGTGGAGAGCAAATGGGATGGAACAAAATAGGTATGTGATGGGATGGGGGGGTATTTGCTGGAATCAGCTGATCATTGCTTATGAGAGCTCACATGAACAAGGAAAAAATATTTACTGCATGATGTGACTGATGAGTTTCTGGCCCTGCAGGAGGATTTGAGTCATCATTGTGTTCATAGCTGCAAACCTTTCTCCTGAGGTTGCAACAAAGTTTCTCTGATCTGAGATAAATGTAAACTTTATAAAAATGAATCTAGCTAAAATTCTTTTGAAGAGACTTTTTACATTTTTTGGAAGTTCTAAGCTACAATTTGGGGAAATTAAAAGGAAATTGTAGAAACAATTCGAATTATGACTCCCTCCCTTTACCATTAGAGATTTAATTTTTTAATTATTTAAATTTAATATTACACACTTATTCTCACCACCCCTCTTTTCTAAATTTAAAGGATCAGCGCCCCCCACCCCAAACAATTTTCTCTTATCTAGCGGTGTCTTGCCTTGTTGATGGGTTTTGTTTATTTATTTATTAGCCCAGGTTTAGCAATGTCCACCTCTGAGATTTCAGCTTCTGTGCTGATACAATGGAGGTAAATGGAATTCAGTTTGCGGTATATACAATATTTTAAAAAGTCGTTTAAAAAAATCAGCAGCAAACTCTCTTTTGAAGGCTTAACTCTCAGAGACTGAGGTCAAAATCTGACCAAATGAAACCAAAACTGTCTACATTGCTGGACACAGCTAGGGGTAAGTGGGAAAATATTTTTTTTGTAATTTGAGTGAACCAATCCTTTAAGTGCTGCTTCAGCAGCTTCAGTTCTGGTTGTCACATGCAGTTGAAGACGTGTGCCAT
The DNA here is from genome assembly GCA_038419695.1 of Scomberomorus guttatus. Taxonomy (NCBI): domain Eukaryota; kingdom Metazoa; phylum Chordata; class Actinopteri; order Scombriformes; family Scombridae; genus Scomberomorus; species Scomberomorus guttatus. The sequence continues at coordinate 5,426,647 of CM076450.1, read as the reverse complement.
GACTAAATCAAATGGTCTCCTGAGATATCAATTCATCAGTGTGATATCTACCATTTGATACACACTCATTCATATCATACTACAGCATTACATGCAGCTAACCCAGGCAGTGTTGATACCTTTGTACACTGCAGCACAGATCATGTCAGTGCATGCAGGACAATGATCTTGCTTTTTTCATGCTTCCTGTTCTCCATTTTTCTCTGCAGAGAATCAGCTACTCATGCACTATCATCATGTGATGTAAAACACCCCAGTGGATTGCAATAGATGCATAAATTGACCATTGTGTTTCCAGTGGTCATAGCTCTTTAAGACAGCTCTGACGTTTTGTGTAGGTACTCCAACATACAATATACTGTGTGTATGACTTCAGACAAGTGATATCAGTGTAACACTCACCTGGCTTTGATTTCCCTCTGTGTGTTTTAACAATATAATGTACAATGGCAATCCAACGTTTTGAGCAATTATTTCACTTGTACCAACATGGGCATTGAATGTTTGGACAACTGCTGAAGTCATTATCATTTCCACGTCTGTTGTCATTGTTCCCTCAGTGTGACTCAGTCAGCTGATTATTGTAAATTATGATAATCCTGGCTTTTGTCTCCTAATGTCCCTGTTTTAATTATATTGATTTGTTTCTACGTCTTCCATTCTGCTCCTAAAAGTAACTGGATTTCTAGAATATTTTTGGTTTGGTACTGCTTCTCAGCAGGTCACTCCAGCAGCTCCTCTGAAACACTCAAAATCAAATTCTTGTAATCCTTTCTACGATTGTCAGGCACAAGTAGAGCCCCCCTCCCCAACCTCTCTCCAACCCTTGTCTCACCTCCACCCCTCCTCTTTCATTCAATCCCTCCTGTAAAACGAGTGTGATCTGTGTTTGCGCTACGTGTCTGGAGACGATAAAGGCTGCGGATCGGCCCGAGCTGTGGATTAGAGGGCTGCTGATTTCGGAGACAATGTTTTAACAGGAGTCCCAGCATGTGGCCTTTTATCTGACAGACCCACAGTTCATCGTGGTCAAATCGCACAAAACCAGAGGGGAGCGGGGCTCATGCCAACAATTATCACATGAATGAACATTGTGCAAGGCGCACACCTCCCACACACACACACACACACACACACACCCTCAGGTTCACTCTATCTCAGTCTTTTTAGCCTCTCAATCATATGCGCCACACATGAGCACGCAGACAAGTGGACATAAAGAGTAGATACATGCACGTCGTGTGCACTCACCCACCCACGTCCACACACACACACACACACACAAGTCTGTGTTCTGTTCTTCTTGGCAGTGTGTAGTCCAAAAAAATGCAACAAAAGTTATTCCAAAGCTCACCAACTTTTCCCTCATGCCATATTGATTTTTGCCCATAGCCATGCATTTAATGGGCACTCGTTGCATAACTGGAAGATTTACTTGTGAAATGTTTGGCTTGGAGGCACCCTGACCGCAGCACGAAAAATATGCCACAATCACCTCATTTGTCTTTTCTTGTTTTGGTTAATAAAAAAACAGGGGAAAAAAGAAAAATAATCCCACATGCTATAAATGAGCATTGGGGGAGGAGGGGTTGAGACAGACTGACGTACATTAAGACGCTAACAATGAATTCAATTCATTGCCTCGATTTGGCTGCAGTAGTGAGGGACAAAAAAATGATCCTATGGTTAATGAGAACTTTTCTTATTCTGTAACCCTGCGCCACCAGCTAGAAACCTCACAGAAACAGTCTGCTCTATTCAGAGGAACCTCTGTCTCAGACACATTTTGCAGATACTGAATATCCTGCAGGTCTTAGCTAAGTTGTAGCTACTAATATAATCAAAAGGAAAACCACATCTCTGCTTTGTTTTTAGAAGTCAGTCTACCCATATGATTAAAAAAAGATCTCTCTTACTTTCAGTGGTATCTAGTCATGCAGAAAGTTTTGTTTTTATCTGCCCAAATTTTGAGCTATTTTTACATGACAAAGCATTGAAAAGGAATTGCAGTCCTCAGGAGTAAACCCCAGATTTCCTCTGTCCACTGTTTCCTCCCAGACATTTCAGACACTCTGTAATGTCAAACAAGGCACTAAAGCTGAGTCAGGAACATTTGAACCTGGAAAATTCATTTTTTGCAGCGCTGACCTGTGGGTGCTGAGATGGTGGCTGGTGCGCTGGTCCTGCGGCCCCTCTCGGCGATGATGCTGATGGTGTACAGCATGCCGGGTGTCAGGCCCCTCAGGGTATGAGACTCAGAGCTGCCTGGGACCACGTCCTCAGCCCTGTGGCCATCGGCGGAAACGTAGACCAGTCTGTAGGAGTCCAGTTTGGCCAGAGGGCGCTTCCACTCCAGGATCATGGTGGTCTCTGTCACCTCTGCAACGGTCAAGTCCTTGGGAGCATCCAAAGCTGATGAATAAGAGCGGAGGAGAGGTTGATTTTCAGAGCAATGTGTCCCAGCAAGCAAGTAATATGAAACTTGTAACCTTTTCAGATTAATCTGTTTTGCTACTTAATGATAGTATTCAGCAAATACAGTATAAATTTATGAAAACATGAATATGTTGCCCTTCTAAACAGCAAGTGGAAAAATCTTTTTGCACACAGAAAGTGAAGAGTTTCATGTTGAAGGTTTGTTTTGGATAAAGAGAGGAAGAACTGTGTAGGTAGCATGAGGAGCAGAAGCCAATGTGGCTGAACAGTCAAACAGAAGTGTAGTACACTAGTCTTCTTCAAGACAAGACAACATGACACTGGACATAACATTTCACTGACCAGATACTCTGGAGAGATAACGTCCAGTGAAAACTACACCAGAACAATGAGCTCCTAACACCACAGAGGAATAAAAAAATTTGGGACATTTTGGGAAATTCATTAATTTGTTTTCTTTCTGTGCGTCAAGTGTAGAGCTGGAGCCAGTGGATGATTAGCCCAGATTAGCATAAAGACTGGAAACAACGGGGAACAGCCAGCCTGGCTCTGTCCAAAGTTTAAAAATCTGCCTACCAACACCTTTAAAGCTCAATATTTTTGGCTGGACTGTCACTGCCTGATCTGGACCAGCCCTAGAAATGGAATTGTCCATGACTGAGTCACTGAATCACTGACTGAGTGATAAAGTTACACCATTGGTCGGATGGCTGAGTGTTGGAGTTTCCCCATTGGTTGTTGCCCTTTCAATTGATTCAATGATTGAGCGCGGCTCACTCTCTGCTCTGATACTGAGAGTGAGTGTAGCCCTGAAATAAGTTTTAAAAACACACATTTACCGACCAAAACATCTCACATGGAGGCTCTGACACTGAGAGCACCAACCCGCAGAAGGTCTGTGGATACAGTTGCATTTCACATGTGCGCACTAGGACTGTTAATATGTCACTAAATTAAGTTTTAATATTTTTTCAGGTGAGAAAGTAACCATTTAGATTCCCAATATGCGGTCAGTTATCAAAATAACGCCTGTTTGTGTCGTGTGACTTTTTCATGAGAAGAGACTCTGTGCATCGTTTTCCTGTCAATTTCTGCACGTTATATGCATCCAGTGTCCTTTCAAAATAAAGCACTTCGTGTTCATGGTAAATAAAGTAAAAGCAATATAACAAATGCATTTACGAATGCTAACTTGACACACATGAAACACACTGTATTGGGGTCATTTACACTCAGCATTAACGATTAACTTGATAGTTACTGCATTAAAACTATTTTCCTGGTTGTGGGTAAGTGAAATAATATATAAAACATATAAAAAATAGCCTGATACCATATACCACCATATAGTCTACACCCAAAATCTGGTGCAATGTATTTTAAGTATTTTTAATGTTTTTCTTATGTGTACAACACCTTGAGTTACAACTACTGTATGAAAAGTGCTATATAAATAAATAAACTTAAACTTACATAAAAACAAACATCTTAAAAATGCTGCGATGTCCATGTCTGATGGTAACCAGGCCACACACCAAGTAAAAGCCCTCTAGCATTTCATACACGGTCCAGCCATATACTAGGTTTTGACCTAGTCTTGTTTAACTTTAGACAGAGCCAGGCTAGCTGCTTCCCCTTGCCTTCAGTCTTTACGCTAAGCTAAACTAACCATGTCCTGGCTCTAGCTCCATATTTAGCACACATACATTAGAGCGTTCAGCTCTAACTCTACTGAAAAAAAAGGAATGAGCAGATTTTCCAAAATGTCTGATTGTCTTTTAAACACTTGATCCTCAAGAGAAATTTGGTTGTTGCAGCACCAAAATGAAAAATGAAGTATGAATAACGCAAAAATAAACCACAGTATTATGAGAATCTACAAAAAACAGAAGTACTCCAGAGAAAATTAAAAGGATATGAAATATTTTCTGAAGTAAAAAAGTAAAATACTATTAAAATATCCAGATATTCAAGATACTATGAAGATATGCTGCAATGTCAAATAAATACAATATATGTCACGCCAAATGTGAATTTACAGACATGTACAGTATGTTGTGAAAATAGGCATTGTGTTCATGTAATGATGTATGTAGGCACTGTATTAGTAGAAAGTATCTTACCGGTCACTGCGTTGGTGGTCGTCGGCAGACTCTCCCGTTCGTCTTTCACTGCTGTCACTCCCATCCCATACTCTGTGCCAGGTCTCAGGCCTACATAACAGGACCAAATAAAAACACTGTGATACAGAAATAAAAAGCAATGTCATGTTTTGTTTGTACAAATCCACTGAGGTGTCACCAAATGAACGACAGGGAGGCTCTGTAGTCAAGTGGCCAGCTGTTTCAGCTAATGGCTCTAGTGCCCATGGCAAACACAAAAACGCTCTCATGTGGCTTGATTGCACAATAGATTGCAGCCTAATTGCATTTCATGGTCAGCCTGTGCTCACCGTAGAACATCAGTGTTGTATTTGCATTGATGGATCTATAGGGCCCTTGTCGTGGAGCAGAAACACTACTTGCTATGATACAGCAGGCTTCAGAGGCCCTTTGGTCTCTACAATTAAGCCCTCTCTCAGCCTGATCTCTTCTAATTCCTTTATTAACTCCCACAGAGGTCATCACACACAGAGTCTTGCAGCATGAAATTACACCTAATGCCCAGGAAACTCATTATCAATAAAATCACGAGCGTGAAGGCAATTACAGATAATAACTGTGTGAAAGAACTGCTGAGGTGTGTATGGAGTAGAGGGGGACGTCTGCTGAATGGACACTGCTTTATTTCCATGGGATGGGCCTCCCAAGGACAAAGAATTGGGCCAGACAAAGACACTATTAGCCCATTTTTGGAAGCTTTTTTTTTTTGTTTCTCATGCTGTCTAATCTAGAAACAAACAGAAAAAAACACATCCGCCTCAAAGCATGGCTTTATAATGTCAGCGATAGATGAAAATGCGCCCGATTCTCTTGTTTGAGCAAGATCTCAGAGCGACACAAACGGCAGTGTTATTCCATTTAAAGTCTGAATGCCAAACCCCCCTGGGTGGTTTTCTAATAAAGTGGGCCTTTTGTAGACGGGCAAACATTTCACGACACAAAACAAAGGCAACCCATTTTGGAAATGAGCAGGCTGAATATAACACTGGCCATTTAACAGGGAGCACCACAAACACTTGCCTGAACAATTAGGAGAATAAACACTTCACACTGTATAATTTTTTTTCACAGAAGCTTTTCTGCTGTGTGATTTGGATGCAAAGTGGCAATGAGCTAATGTGAACTCAGAGCAGACAAAAGAATGAAAACAGAGTATGTATGCAGTGAAACAGCCCATTCCTTTTGCTGAGCACAACTTAGTTGTTTTTTTTACTGTTGCTGCAATACTAGTCTTGGCCTAATTGCTCTGACATGGTGAGTGGGTGCAGGGTCATAAATTAAACTATTTTGAACATGTCCAAAATTGTACGCATTCTGGTCAGAGATTTTTAATACATTCTCCTACAAAAAAAAAAAAAGGTTGACACAGAACCTGTTATCGCAACATTTGGGGTTGTCCCTAGCAACAGCGGGTTATCCAGACATCAATCAGATCTAATGGCATTCTCAACATTACTAGCCTGCCAGTTTATTCTTCTTAGCTGGAAATCCCCAACCCCTCCATTTCATTCACGCTGGATTCATGAGGTAATGTCAGTTCTCAAACTAGAAAAAATCAGATGCGCAGTCCAGGGCTCTTCGAAAAGGTTCCAAAAAACCTGGTACCTGTTTTTAAACTATTATGCAAGCAAATTTGACGTAAACACTTTAGTTTAGTAGCCCCCCATATCTCTACCCTACCTTTTTCTCTTCCCTCCTTTCGATCCTTCCTGTCGATTGTATTACTTACTTTGCCTCCATTTGTTCATTCTGCTGACATTACAAATGCAAGTAATTTATGTATGTAAGGTGTGCAGGATATTGTATCCATATACGGTACTTATGCAATAGTGCTCTTTTGGTACCATTTGTCTGCTTTTTTTCTCTGTCTTTCTCTTTCTTACTGAAAACTCAATAAAAATAATTTGAAATAAATAAATTAATTGAACTCTAAAAGTTGCATAATCCCTGATTCCATAAACTCTGAAACATACCATTATGTTAATTTTCTGCACACTGGTCCTGTGTGTGCTTTAGTTAATAAGATATGTCTTATGTAGTTACAGTTTCCTTTTTTATCTTGATCTTGAGTTGAGCTTTTCCTGAAAATGTCTGCTGAACATCCCAGTGTATTCATCATGAGAAACAAATGGATTACATGTTGGTGTTTGACATATGTGTTACATTTATATATGTCAGATATACAGATATGTTTTCATACATTTGGATACAGTACCATGTGATTTGCTTGCTTTCCAATGTTTTCTCAATAACACTTGACTTAAAGTCCCCATTTAGCATTTTTAAGTATATAAGCATTTTATAAATTGCTTATAACATGCTATATTGTAGCTTTAAGCAGATATGTGTTTGTAAGTGTGTATTTATGTATGTGTCCACATCTATATCTCCTCCTGTGGGCATCTACTGTATAAGACGATGCTTTGTATAAGAAGATGTTTTGTAAGCCCATGTAGGCTAGGCATCTTTGGGTGTATGATAATTTAATAAAACACATCTATCCAAAACAAAAATTAAATATGTCATTTAGGCCTAAATATTATTATTCTAAACTTTAGACTGGATATAATGGATCACATTCTAAAGCACTGCTCTCCATAAAGATTTTATATGGCTTTATTAACAGTTAAGAAACCATCACTGATGCTTTATACAGTAGACCAGATATAAACCACTGATAAAAACAACATTTAGGTTACCAAGTTGTGAAAAATCCCTTTGGCTCGTCCCTGGGATGACTCATGCTTTTTCTTTTTAACTAGCTATGGGCTGTTAGCATTGCCTCAGGAAGTAGGTTAAAAGGGCGACAAACACAATTTTAAAAAATCTAAAATAATATTTTAGTGTTTAAAATTTGTGGTAAAATTTGTGGTATTGTCTTGCTGGGAGACAATAACACCAGCTAAATAGATTTTTCACAACCCGGCAACCCAAAAGCTGTTAATGGCTTTTATAACTGATCAATAAAGCATTAACCAATGATTCATTAACCATTAATAAAATGTATTAGTCACAACTAATTAACCCATGATAAAAGGTACTAATATAATAATGTGCACAATCTGCACTATGACAGTATATCTGTGTACTTAAAAAATGTTAACCTGTTGCTTGAGTCTGTACCTTCCATGCTGATAGAGGTGATGTTAATCTGGATGGAATTAGCGTGTGTGTATATGTGTGTGTGTGTGAGAGAGAGATCCAGTACCAGTGATCTTGGCCTGTGTAGTGTCTTTGGGTCCTGGGGGGAAAAGCAGCTCTCCATGCTCGCCTCCAGACAGAGGTCCGTACTTAATGCGGTAGTTGTCCACCTGAGCTTGGCTGTTCTTCCACTGAAGAGTGATGCTCTCGTCTGTCAGCTCGACTGTCTGCAGGTCTCTGGGGGCATCCAAGTCTACCAAACACATGCAAAAATTGACTTTAGATAGATGTAACATGAATCCTTAACATACCCTACTTCTAATCTAGTTCTAAACCTTGAGTAGTTTCCTTTGGCAGTCAAGACTGAAAAATTGCCACTTTGTAGGATTTTTCGCATTATTCTGTACTTGGGTGGACACCTTCAAAGAAAACACCCTTAAAAAAAAAAAAAACAAAACAGCAGGAATTCTGCCTCATAACAATAGATCCATAAGTAAAGTATGTGCCCCCCCCCCCCCATCAAATTGTCATTACAGCCTTACCTGTGAGGAAGGACTTGTAGACAGGAATGCTGGTCCGTTCTCCCCTCCGAGCCGTCAGAGATACCTCGTACTGGGTGTCGGGGGCAAGGCCTCCCAGGTGGTATTGGGTGTCAGTGGAGGACAGCTCAACCACGTTGCGATCAGCAGGACTGGAGCTGGGCCCGTATGAGACGCTGACCCCGTCCACCTCGGCCACGGGCTGGAACCAGGTCACCAGTGCTGTGGTGTCGGTCACATCACGCACATCCATCTGGCTGGGGGCGTCAATCCCTGGAAGGGCAAAAAGTACAAAGCGAAGGGTGTTAAAGGACCCTCATTGGAAAAGATGAATTTTGATGCATTTTGCTAACAGATATTAGAGGAGCTGCAGTTGTCAGCAAATTAAAATCTATTTGCAGAACACCATGAAAAACAATAATTCTTATTATGAGCCATGGCAATCACTTGTACACATAAGCATACTTGGGCCTTTAGGGAGCAAACAGTGTAATCATTAATGTTAAGTATTCCCATTGAAGTGAGCTGTCCTGCTTGAATGGATACACAGAACATCTATGGTGCAATAAAGACCACTGGAGGACTGGGTTTACTCTCTGCAACTATTAGCAAATTCTTAATAAATGTTCTTATGTCATAAACTCAATCTGAAAATCTAATGAATTTGTTCTCCTATAGAACTCATTAATGATACAGCTATGGCTCAGGAGGATTTGGTTGTACATTAATTGCATGGTTGGAGGTTCGTTGCCTGGGTCCTTCTGTCCACAGAACTTAAAAACTATTAAGTTCATAAAACTAAAGTTGCAATCTTGTTGCACCATGTGAAGTCAACCTTAGAACAGTGTGTGGGTGCAGGGTCACAAACAAAGCTATAATTTATGGGAAAAGTCCCTGAATACCTAAACTTTGAACCATACTGATATCCACAAACTTTCTGGATTCCCGTAAGCTGTCCTCATGTACGAAATTGCTTCTACATAACTCTCCAACTTAAGAACATATGAAATGTTCTAAATTGGCATACCAGTGGTAATAATGCTTTGCTCTGCTTAGTACAGTGCAAAAGGAGATGATTTGAAGATTTCTGTTAGAATTTGAGTTTGAGCAGAAGTAAATGTGTCATCATAGTTATATCACTGGTTGGTGGCTTACTCTTCCCATGGATGGAATTGAACTCTGACCACAGACCATGAAGCTAGTAAGCACAGAATTAAGTCAGGAGGGTTGGTGGATATATGCATAAATACAGTCATTTCAACAACACAGGTGCTGAAAAATGTGACAGCCCTCTTTCATTTATGAGGTTATTCATACTATTTACAGATCAAACCCCTGCGCCATGAAGGGCGCCTGTTCACCAGTGCTGAAATTGATTTGTCACACGCAAGCAACTTTAGGGAAGTCAACCTTCTGTGCCGGGCTGATAAAATGAAGGATCTGCATTTGAGCTGAACACAGATTTGTCTTCTGAGGGGGCTGCGAGTGTGTCATTCTGGTGTCACGATATCATTCTCCTGGGAGGCCGGCGTCCCTCTGAGCCTGACTGCTTGACTGACTGGTGCCTCCCACACATGGTGGGTTGGGTTGAAGGGGGTGGAGAGAGGGGCAAGCGGTGGGACTCACTTCACACAATTAGCCACCTCAGCATGCAAATCCCACAATACACACTGCAAGCTGATGTAATGGAAGACATTAAGAGAGCCTGAGTGACACAAAGAACTCTGAACCTCATAATCCAAGTAGTGCTGACGCGTGGGCATATGTGTGAGCGCAAGTGCATGCATGGATAAACAGTGGCTAAAAAAAAATATTCATCCTCTTTGACTTTTTAACTTCAGCTTGTATTACAAGGTTTGTTCCAAATACCAAGCATTAGGAATTTTTGGCCAAACAAGTTTCCAAACTCAATGATAGCATACATTCTGGGCGCAGAATTTTAGCCATACTAGCGCCATGGCTCTAGGGTTGTCGCTGTCAGTCCACCACTTGGTTCAGACTCCTCTTGTGCCACCATGTTTGGTTCAGAGTAACATATCTACTATTGGACCTAACCATTGGAAGGATTTTCATGAAACAGTCATTCACAGCCCCCCTAATTATAGTCATTCACGGCCCCCTCAGGATTAATTGTAACAAATTCGGTGATCCCTCAGCTATCCACATCAGGTCAAAACTGTTAGCTTTCCAATATGATTATGACCAAAAACCTGCATAACTAATGACATTCCCATTTGCTTTAGCATATTATATAATAAACATAATTCCTGCCTAAAATTAGTACATTAATATTGTCAGTGTGAGCATGTTAGCTTTTCTTTGGTTAAATTATAGCGTCACTAATTAAATCTGACAAAAAAAAAAAAAAAAAAACACCCAATTGTGCACTACAACCAGTCATTGCTGTAATTTACCAGGCCTTCTCTTACTGTGAATAGGAGGAAGGGTGTATAAGAAAAGGTTATGATAGGTCTCTAATGGCATTCCCATGCATACCTCTGTTTATTATGGCAAAGTCGAGACCATTTTCATACAATAAATAAGCAAAGAAGTGGCCTGACCCACTGCTAGATGGAGCTGCCATTTATTAAATTTAGTGCTGAATGTGACGAACATTGCTGCGCCTGTTGAATCTGCTTTGTTGAAACAGAAGTCCCCCCAGGGGTATAAAGCTAGCACCGTCTAAATCCAGGTTTAAGTTTCAGGCTGGGAAGCCAGCCACGAAGCCTCACTTTTAAAGAAAATACACATTTAACAACTTCAACAAGAGTTGGAGCAGTGTTTTAACTTACCCCCAAGTCAAGACACCTAAAAATAGCCTGGTGGTTGGTGGTTGGTCTGGCAGGTGAAGTCACGAATTCAAGCTGTTTTTTCTCTCTCTATTGATCCCCAGCCCCAAGTTCCTCTGAGTGTTACAAGCCATTGGGCTTTATAGCGACAGCCTGGTGGAGCTATGGAGATATCTCATAACTTGCCAATAGAGCTGGAAATCCATAGCTCTTTTTACTACCGTCACTAAATCACAACAATGCAATGAAATCTAATGAGCTAATCACTCAGGGTTGACATGTCAGGCTGTTTTCAGTACTCTGTCGGGGGCCTGCAGAATGGATAACCCAGATATAGAAACCAATGATCCTACGCCAGGTATGAAGGTAACAGCCGATTTTTGCATTTAACTTTGACAGGTCTAAGTGACAATTTATTCCACAATAACCTCTATTTCTGGAAAATCACACCCCCTCTATCTGGAGCACTAGGTCAGAATGGTGAAAAGTAAGTGGTTAGTCTTATTCTTCTGCAAATGCATTTGAATACAGTGGTTAGGCTTAATACCGAGAGGTTGAGATCACAATTTTTTGATATATATCTTTCAATTTTTCTTGAATCCATCAGTGAAAAGTGTATATCTCTCCACTGTTTCAATACAGTACTGAAAATCCTGTGTTTATAAGGGTCACAGAGAGCAAAGTATGTATCAACACTGATAAGCTAAGGTTGATATATGTAGAGTAGACCAGCAGTGGAGGACATACCTTTTATTCACAATGTTGTGGGTTCAAATCCTTCCTATTATCTCAACCCCATCTCTTTTCCTTCTAAAGAAAAGATTTCCACTAGAAACTATTTCATAAAACAGAATTTAAATATGTATGTGTATGTATTTTTGACCCATATAAGTTTAGATTTTTACACTTTGTAATATCGGATGGCATGTTTCTGATGAATCAAATGAAGAGCTGATGTGGGTAATATGTTGAATTTTGAGGTGGAATCACACTCTTTCAGTACACAATGCCAGAAAATTCCTTAAAGTATGATTTTCCATTCGTTGCCTCAATTAAGCTCGGGACAATGCCTAAAGGGTATTAAAAAGTCTAAAATTACCTTCCAGAAATTTTTTTTACATAATTCACGTAGTTCCAGTAAGTCTAAAACAAAAGAATGTTAGGAACATGAATATGAACACTCACTTGTGATAACGTTCTTGGAGGCAGGAGGTCCGCGCTTGTTGTTCTTCACCACCTCCAGTTTGACCTCGTACTCCTGGCCAGGGCCCAGGCCCGACTGCTCGAAGGTGGTCTCTGGACGGCCGAGGGAGTTAAGAATCTCACCATCCTCCTCTTTCTGCCAGCACCGAAAAACAACAGGCATCAACCACTACAAAGACTAGTCCTGGCATCATGTGTGGAACACAGGGGGAAAAAAACAGCCAAATCATACATAATGGCACTCTGGGTGGCGTTTGGACTTAAGCGTTGACAGATTTGAGTAGATCCCAGTAGCACTGTTTGTTAAGATTTCTATGAGCTCTCAAAAAGGAAAATAAAGCATTAAACAAAGTAACATTTGCTTGGTGCTGTATGGTCATTGGAGCTGTCAGAACATGCTAACTGCTGTGTTTTTGCATTCTGGCTTGGCTAGGCTATTTTCCACAGGATACTCACCCTGATGGTCATGTATGCACATTAGGCAATTGCTGAATTTAAAGTAGGGGGTCTGCAGTGGGTTGTATATGGTTTCTACCAGAGGAAAATGTGGATAATGATAGAGGCTGTGGTAGACCCTGGAGTTCAACCACCTCCTGGAATAAAATAAGCTCCATTAACATATCGGGTAGCCAGACTCACAGTGTTTCTGAAGATGAGGTTCCAGCCATCGAAGGGAATGTCCAATGGGTCCCACTGCACCTCCACTGACGTCTCTCGAACTGACTTGAACTTGAGTCCCTCAGGCTCAGGAAGATCTGACAGGATTAGAACAAATTTCTGACTTTATTTACTCTAGATTTATACACTGCTTTTTGTAAACAGTTAAATTAGACTGTAAAAAGTTGGATTCACATACGTGTTGCCACTCTAGCACTGACAGGAACGCTCCTCTTGTTGTTGAGAACAGCATAGACACTGATCAGGTATTCCACACCAGGTTCAAGCTCCCGAATAGTGGTCATCTTCTGGTCCCCAGGCACCCGCATGTCCAGCTCTAGACCTCCAGTGGCTGTGGGCACGTAGGTGACCAGGTACTCTGTCACCCGCATCTCATTCTCCCAGGACAGGTCCACCGTCTCTGGGGTGACCTCCACCACCGTTAGGTCTTTGGGAGGTGACACTGTGGAGAGACACTGAAAGTCAATCATCTGTTCTGAGGGTACTGCAAGCCAGTTGACAAATTTGGTTTGTAAAGTCACTACTATTGTGGTTTTTAAATGTGGTCATAGACAAAAGTAAGCATTAATATTTAAGATGTGTAACATTGTCTGTCTTATGGTAAAGTTTTAACAACCAAATTAATGTTTATTAGCATGCTAATTGCTAATCGTGAGTTAAGCTAATCGCTAATTAGCCACCATGCTAGGCAGACTGGCAAGAAGTTTGTACACATTACCTCTGTGTCCAGAATGTTAACTCATGTGGTTTATGCTGTTTTAAGCTAAATGCCAAAGGAATATGTTGCTTTAGATCACATAGTTTCACTATGAGTAATGTGTGTTTTGCATTTAATATAAGTTACAGTGAGCTTTAGTTTGTATTGTGTATTAAACCTAGAGTACAGTAACGTTACTGTATTATTGAGTTTAAAAAGGGCTCAGATGGTTATAGCTGTGGCAGTTAGCCTGTGAGAGCTAGTTGCTCACTCTCTGCACTCACTAGCCTCACATCACCTGCTAATGTGATATTCTTTGAGGTGGACTTTGGATGAAGAGGGACTGCTTGTTCCCTGTGACTACTGGAGAGGAACTGCTACACAACCTCCTTGACAATTTTTGGTATTTCACTTCCCAGTTAAAGACAATTAAAGGACCCCTTTGGAATCCCACTGAAAGAGGCACTTTTTTTTGTTAAATTGAAGACCATTTCAGTTCTACTAGTCCATAGACTCTTTAAAGGACAACTCCACCTGTGTGCCTTTCCAGGTTTTCCAAATGGAAATGCCCACTCAGCTGTTAGCAAAAAGCAATGACGTGGGTTAGAGCCAGAGCGCTGATGCCCCCCACCCCCCTCCTCCACACAGTCTGCTGACAGTGTCTTCCTAACATACTTGATCGCTGTAAGTCAGACCACAAAAAATTGTCCAGATATACTACAAGTGATGTGGCAGCACTGAGTCTGAGTGTGTGAGATGTTTATAAATGCACTGGACAGAGCGGAGAGGCAGACAGCTGCTTAGTGCCAGGAGCTCTGGAGGCGAGAGCCAAGAGCAGAGCCAGAGCTTCGGGACGAAAAAGACCTGCGAGTCACACTGGATTCTGAGGGAGGAGGAGAGCTCAGAGTTTATTTTTTAAACTTTGAACAGCGGCAACAGTGAGTGCTCAGTCCATCTCTGTGGCTACTGGCTAGGCGGGCTAGGGGGTTATCGGTTCATATGTAGCAATGTTATCATGCAGAAACCCTAGTCAGGTCATGTGGGAAAAGTTTTTAGAAGGGCTTGGGAAAATGGCATTTTGATGCTAAAACATACGTACTTCAACCAAAATTTGAATTTTTGGAATACACTACTGGGAAGCCAGAGAATGATATAAAAACCTCAAAAAATAATGTTAAGGGCAACATAATACATTTCCAGGTTGAACCTGTAATTGTTAATGCTATTATGTTACCAAACCAGGGTTCAATTTGTTTTGCATCTATACCTATCCATTTCATTTTAATGGAATTGTAAGTTTCCTTTAATTTCATGTCTATAAGGTATGTAAGGAGGCAGGATAAGGATACTCTGTGATTATCTGAAGTATAATAAGGATAGCTATGCTCCAGTCCAGTAATTCATAACAAATAATATAGGTAGTAAACTGCTACCAGACCCTAAATAAATTCTCCTGAGTCTCCTGGGGGCTGCATTGCTAATGTCCCACCCCTAGAACCCCCACACTTTTAAAATCACTACTCCACCCCTGCGTTCATAGTTATGATGTCCTCAGAGAGTCATCACCAATTCTACAGTTCCCCTCAGCTCTATGGAGAGTTTTATCATCTTTCTTTCTGTTTTGGGTTTACAGCCCACAACTTTACTGTTTTGGGTCAGTCGCACCACTCTCATCAGCCTTCTTTCTGAATGTGTGCTACCAGCCCAGCACCAACAAAGGTATCTGCAGGTCTTGAAAAGTTTTGATTTGATTTCCCCTAAAAAAGTCTTAAATGTCATGTGTTGATGTTAGTTATAAAATGTTTTTGTATCCGATTCCTGGCTGTTGGGAAACTTCACACACCTATAAATTAAAAGTGGGATTATTTCAACAGTGGATTGTGTGCGCAGGAGACTGTTCTATATTTTTTGTGGAGTTTCAGTCAGCACTATCACAACTATTGCAAACAGTCACTACTGCTCATTGTGTCATAAAGGGTCTCATAATAAAACTAACTTAAATTAATTGATAATTTTTATTCGGTTAATCCATCTATCCATAATATTAATTATATCATTAGGAATTATGGTTATACACTGATACAATAATAAATAACTCTAGGCTCTATCGTCCCTACTGGTCCCTACTTTAATACTTTGGCCAGTATTATCATAAAACAGGTGCATTCTATGTGGTATTAAGAAAGGTCTTTAAAAGTCTTAAATTTAACTTAGTGAACCCTGCAGAAACCATGCAGGAGAATGACTACAAATGACTGCTACTGTTTCTTTGTGTCTGCTGGTTGTGGAAACAAGTAATAAGGTAATAAGTTTGCTAACACATTAGCTATATAAACATTACCAGGAGATAATGTCAAGTGTAAGTTTTTAGCTTATTTAGGAGTTCTGCCCTCAAGTGGCCCAAATAAACAGATGAATGATTTAAAGCCACTATGTGTAGAATTTGAATATTTCTGACCTCTGCACCCCTCCCACTGGTAGTATAATAACAAACTCACCGTGGCACACAGCATGAAATACAATCCTGTAGACTTTAGGGACTGAAAAAGCATGTCTGAGAACTATTACTATCAAATCACTGTGATCAGTCTTACCCTCAGAGCAGTCCTCCCCAATGAAGCCCTCATCACAGACACACACTCCATTTTCACAGCGTCCCTGGTTCTGGCAGTCCCCTGGGCAGGTCAGTATGGAGCAGTCTGGCCCGGTGAAACCTTCATAACACACACAGTTGCCATCGACACAGTAACCTCTGTCTAGACAGTTTTTGGGACACGTCTTCTCACTGCAGTCCTCACCAGTGAAACCCTTATGACAAACACATTGTCCGTTGACGCAGTGGCCACGGTCCAGGCAGTCATTGGGGCAGGTCAGCTCGCCACAGTCTTTACCCATGAAGCCGACGAAGCACACACACTTGCCGTCCACACACTCCCCACGTCCCATGCAGTCTTTTGGACAGGTCTTGATGCTGCAGTCCTCCCCAGCATAGCCTTTGTTGCATACGCACTGCCCGTCAACGCAGCGACCACGGTCTTGGCAGTTGTTAGGGCAGGAGAGTTCGCTACAGTCCTCGCCTTGGTATCCTATGTCACATACACATTCTCCGTTGATGCACTGGCCCCTGTTGCTGCAGTTGTCAGGGCATGAGAGAATGGAGCAATCTTCACCCTCAAATCCTGGATCACAGATGCACTTCCCGTTGAAGCAATGGCCTCTCTCGTTGCAATTTTTGGGACAGGTGATCTTCGAGCAGTCCTCTCCACTGTAGCCGGTCTGACACACACACTGGCCATTCACACACATGCCACGGTTGTTACAGTTGCCAGGACAAGTGAGCTCGCCACAGTCTTCTCCAGTGTAGCCTTCCTCACAATAGCAGGTGCCATTGATGCAGCGTCCACGGTCATAGCAGTCATTTGGACAGATGAGTTCGGAGCAGTCGAAGCCTGTCCACGGCTCATCGCAAACACACTCATCATCCACGCAGCGTCCACGGCCCAGGCAGTTGTTGAGGCAGTTGGTCTGGGCGCAGTCCTCACCAATGAAGCCCTCCTCACAGATGCAGGACCCTTCGACACAGTGGCCGTAGTCACCACAGTCCAGCAGGCAAAACTCAATACCACAGTCGTCCCCACCAAAGCCTTCAAAGCATTCACATTTTCCGTCCACACAGCGGCCCTGGTCCTGGCAGTCATTGGGGCACTCAGGTTCAGTACAGTTGGGGCCCTTCCATCCAGACTCGCATACACAGCTGCAGGTCTCAGTGCTCCAGTTCCCACGGCCATTACAGTAAGGCTTTGTAGACACTTCACCTGAAAGAACACAAGAGAACAATAGGAAGTATTTTAAAATTATTCCAATCTGATCACAAATCTGTCAGTAAAACAGTGCATATACAAATCCAAAGAGCAACAGTCCCTTCAAACAAACCTGAGATTTATGCAAACTGCGTGAATCCGCAGTGTTTCAATTAGTGATGATGTGGCATTATTCAGTCTTCTCCAGCTTCACCTTGTAATTTATGTTCATATGTTTAGTTTTAGTTACAGGAATGGACCAGTAATTCAAAATGTATTAGCCCATTAACTACAAATTGTTTTATTGCCACCATTTTCTAATAGTATAAAATAGCTTCTTGACTTAACTTCCAGACGGCCATTGGTTTCAGTCCATTTCAACAAACTATAAAATGCAGTCACAGAGAAATATTCTTAACAGAGTGAATGTAGTTTATTACAGTGAGCACTTTGTCTGCTTTATCTTTTGGCAGTTACATTATTATCATGTGGTATTGCAGTTGGAAGTTTTAAAACTTTCCATAGTGGTGCATGCAAAAATGCTCTGACAACCTAGAAGTGACAGTCGGCTACTAAAAAGCTTTGCATAGACGGTGTTGTTCAAATTAAAGTCAAATCCAAAAATGTTTTTGTTTTTTGTTTTGAAACCAGATGTCAGGTCTTTTAATGCAAAAGTCTACACTCACAACTGCATCGCTATTTGACAATAATGTAGCTGGCAGGAATGTAAAATACTGTCAGCTGTGGTTAATACAAAGCCATTGCTATGCTAAAATTGTGATGTACTTGTTCTCTCCTTTAAAATGTGCATTCATGTCTTCTGTACTCTTTTGTACTCTAAAACATATTTGCTGGGAGCACTTTAAAATAGATCTGACTTGATTTGATTGCATGTATAGTAACACTGCACATACAGCATATGGTGTAGACCAACCTGTAACTTGAGCTCCACAGCAGCCTGCCCCGCTGCTGCACTGCTCTCTCAGACTAGACAGCTCTGACTCCAGCATCTCCAGCCTGTTCAGGATATCTTTGATGTCAGGCAGCTGGTTGTCGCAGCCACACGCCTGCTTGGGGATATTGATGCGGTGGGTGAAAACGATCTGATTGTCACCATCCACCGTGTGCTCCATGTGCTCAGTGTTCTGCATGTCCATCGGGCTGTTCTTGTGTTTGAGTTCGTTGTCTCCAGGTGAGTCAAGGTCCACGGAGCAGAGGGATGTGGAGGGGACATTGATGTTGTAGACATGGTTAAACACTACCGGCTGGTCAGGGTTGGGCAAGGTGAGGTTCTCTTGGGTTTTCTTAGGCATCAGAGCCTCTCTGCGGTGGCGGATGATCTTCTTGACCAGGCCAGCAGAGGACAGCTGAATGAGCAAGGCCACGGTCACGCAGCTTAAGAGGAAGCCTTTCCCCATGATGAAACCCTGTCACTTGGACTGGTAATAAGAGTCTATGCAGGTATCAAATCTGGTGTTCTTGTTTTGAGACCTAGAATTAAAGAAAGTACAGGCAGAATGGAAAAGTGAGGAAGATTGATTCATATGACAAAGAATAAAACAAGAATTTACTCGCTAGGCACATATCTTTGTCACAAAGTTCATCTTTATGTGTACCCATGTACAACACAGAGCAATCCACACAGAATTCTTTTGGATGTTCACTTTTATGGTTTGTCCTTGCCATTGGGGATAAATTCAACAACATAGTCCCATCGCACACACATACATCCACACTAGGGACCATAGCTGGTGTGAAATATTATAGTATCCCACTAAAAAGCAATTAACCTTCCTCTGTTGCCCCTAACAAAAGACTACCTCCAATCCTGTTGGTGCCTGTGACCCATTTTAGCCCCTCTGCTCTCAGTGGAGAAGACACACACTTAGCGGATGACTTGGGGCATTCTTTTCACAATTCCTCCGAGGACCAAGAGCGGCAATTACTGCAGGAGTGGCATGTGACCTTGGAGATCTGAAGCTTTATTTTTCTGACCACGCTGAGACAGGTTGCCACGAACAGCCCTGCAACACCTGCATGGCTGGGAGCCTCCTCTTTTCTCCGCAGCCAAGACCACAACCCAAGCTAACAGATTAATACCGGTGTATGGTTAGACCATCTGTGGGCTTTCTGTAAAGCACAAAGGTCTGCAACTTCCCTGCTACCCGCAAACTGGCAGGTCAGCATTCCCGGACTGCTCTCCTGACAGCAACTGGGTTTTCTTTTAGTTCTGTAACATGATTCTTATTGCTTTCACAAAACACTTCAGAGACATAATTCTTTTAAAATGTCTACTGGAAAAAATGTGCTGAGCTTGTGGCGTGAAAGCCCTATGTCCTTGCTGCATGCAATGTTAGGTGTTTTTTATGAACAAGAGGACTGGTTTTTTAAGGTTTTTGTTTTTCTAATAATCAGGTTTCCAGTTATTTATATGCACAAAGGTGTTCAGAGGCATAAATTAAGTTCTTGGTCTGTCAGTACTTGAACCAAATGGGAGGACAAACTTGTGAATATAGAGTCCATGCACAGCAGTAGGCTTCTTTTTTTGAAAAGTGTCTGGCTCAGGCAGAGTTTAGATAATTGCACTTTTTACCCCACCTTGTCAGAGATGCTGACACCGATCATTTCCTACCTCTAATAAAACCAATGTGTGCCTTGGCTGCTCTAAAGGTTAATGGCAGCTGTTAGCAGCCAACATGAAAATGTCTGGATAATGCATGATTCCAGGCATACAGAGCGTATTCCAACCCTGTGATGGAATATGTATGAATGGGTTTAATTTTCTCTGCTACACCTGATGTAGTTACACTGATGTGGGATACAGTGAAAACAGAGGGCATCTTTGCCAGCCATTTTCATGTGTGCAGAAACAGGGAGGCTGACAGTCAGCAGGTAATATTCCAGGAAGAGGTGCTTGGTCTCCTCATCCTGGCCTGATGTGTGATTAGGCAAGCTGACAGATGAGCTCAGCTTGCAAGGATCCCACGGCTTCACCCCCTCCATCCTCACCCTCCCTGCACCCTCCCCAGCCCCCTGATTAGACAGGCGGGGATGAGCGCCTCCATGATGGGTAGACTGTAAAAGTGCTAATGTAGCTTGCTGATGGGAGCGTTGAGGATCTGGGCCCTCAGGGGTCCTAAAGAGCTTCACCCCCTCCTGTCTCACTTGCTAACACACTATGTCACACATGCACGTCCACTCACACACCCCAATACAGTCACACCGCTGTGCCCAAGCATCACAAACTAGGGATTAAATCAACAAAATAGCCAGAAAATTGCTTTGAGTTGCTGCTAAGGTTTTAGTTCTGGGCGGATGGTTGGCTTTCTCACTTTGAAGGCTGGCTGCTCTCCACATGGACCTCTGAACAAGGCAACCCTGAGAGACCAAAGCAGGCTTTGTGTGAAAATCTGTGGCTCTGGCAAAACCCGGCTTTATTCAGAAATAGATGAAGAGAAGAAACTTCCACAGAGTCTGAGAAATATTTTGATTTGGCTTTTTCTCTGCTTAGTTGCCATCTATTACTCTTAAATACGCAGCAAGACAATGACAAAAAGAGAATCTGAGTGTGACCCTGAGAAACACAGAACTGATCCCTCTGTTTGGACTTCCTTCATGAGCACCCTGTGGCCCTGGCACTATGCTAATGCAGCTGGTTGTTGGCACTGCAGACATGGACTTGATACAATCTGACTGCTGCTGCTTTGTTATTCCCTCACTTGGTTTTGCTCAATAGTTAGCTTCTCAAACAGCAACAAAGCTTGTTGCCCGCCTTGTGGTCAAATGTGAGCCGAATTTTACCAGGGGAAACCTACTGGCACACACACATTTGGTGCAACTGATCTAAATTACCCTGTTCTGAATGACTGCTAGGGAAACACTTGAAGTTTTATACCTCACACAGTGGAGAGCTGGAAGATCCAATTGGTCCATTTCAAAACTGATTAGGTCTCTCACTGTCAGGAATGTTGCACTCATTTTATGGTATTGTTGTTTTGGGACTAAAGTGAATGGGTGCACCAATCAGACATCTACTAGGGGCACCTACTAACCCTAAACCCTAACCCTAAACTGGACCCTAAACCTAAAAATAATGTATTGTGGTCTTCAGATCAACTCAGCTCACTAGGAGGGATTAAAACCAGCAAATTCAAATTCGGCACCCCTATTGCCAAGACAACATTGTTTTTCAGTGCCTTCCAGAATTCATATAACCTTTACAGAAATAAATCATTGGGTGTTTTCATATCTGCCACCTCTACGGTTTGCTTAAATTTAAGCTGGGCAGAAAGTAGAGTTAACGGCCTTTCTGCACAGCCAGAACCTGCAACCTTTATGCTGACCAGACACAATGTTTTTGCTCAAAATTCCAATAAAGTTTATTCAAACAAGATGACCTCATCCTCAATAATATTGACAAAAAGGGAGAAAGGCAACATTACTTTGTACAATTCAACTATGAACAGAATGAGGAAAAAAGAATATGGAGCCACAGATGGCTGGAAGATGTAGACAATATGGTCTTCCTGGCCGGCAGGGAAGTTTAGTTTTATATTACATATTATTATTTCACATATATCACATATTTTTTTCTAATTAAAACATGTATTTCACCTCAACAGATCTATGTACATTACTACAAATGCATTTCAATTGTATGCACACCCCTTTCTCAGCAAGAGTTAATACTCTTGACATGTGTATAGTCAAGATGAAACAGTGTAATCCAAAGAGTCTAGAATTTACAATCCACAGAAGTGTCTCGTTACATAAGTCTGCCTCTCATACATCCCTGATTTTGCCATTAGTGTAATGTAAAAAACATTGCACCTCTATTCAGTTCAGGCTGCAATAACTCCATCTGTCCTTGCAGGAAACAACATTTTCCAGCATGTCCCTAGATGTTGCTTCTTTTTTCACAGCCATGTTGTGTAAGTCTAGGACCGTAATCCTTCAGTAAATCAAGGGAATGCATTTATTTCACACAAAGGAGGAAAAAGAGGATCAAGATAAGAGTAAAACCAGGACAGTCCAGTCAGCACAAATCCCCATAAGCTACTGGATACCCAGAGCCCAACATGGCATGCAAAGATCTGTCTTATTATAGTGGTCTATCAATATTAGCATGTATCTTGTTTCCATTTGGACATTGCTGTTTCAATGGAAATGAATAAATCCCCGGTGGATGATTATTTTACCAGTGTTATTCTTTCCTCCTACTGTCTCTCATCTTTTAAAGTTGTACTTTCACTTGGTTTAAAGATTGATGAGCAGACTTTCTGTCTGGGGAGGATTGCAAACATCATACGCAGAAGTCAGGATTTCCTTCAAACTTAGCCAGGACCCTATACGGTCAAACCTGTGTCACTGTAGTTCACCTTTGCTGAGACTCTACCATATGGCAGGTCCAAGATAATTTAGAACAGAAAACTATTGCTCTGCAAGCATTCAGCAGAAAATGCTATTTGTTTTGGCACAATAGAAAGGCAAAATATTATCAGTCTGTGCAACTGCAATGTGTCTTAGGTTATCTAAAAGCAGACCAACATGAAGTGCTGTCAATGCTTTTTTATGAAAAAAACTTTCAGTAGTTAATGGAAGCAGTGTGAAAAGACAACATGGTATCCGTCTGATAACTTGACAACAAACAAACTGAATAATGAAGCAGCGTGCCCCACTTGGTGTGTAAAAGTTGTAAATATTCAATGATTACAACTACAACTCAAGTCCCAGGACTGTATATTAAACAGGTCTGATAAGACGCACATGCTTTCTTTTCATTTCTTAAGAATTTATCAAGCTTGCATAGTTTTGTAGGTCACCCATGACAAAAACTCAGCTTGCCTTCTTTGGTACAGAATCCAAATCTGGGTCGCTGGTATAAGGACTGAATGAAGGGTTATTGTCTGGGGCTCTTTTCACCTTAACATACTGTCACACTGTGACAGGGGGAAGTGACCAGGGAATGGGCCGCAGTCACGGACACTCACTGCCATGCCAAGAATAATGAAATAAACTTCTTCCTCTAATCTCACCCTAAAGAGCAATCTCATATCCTAAAGAGCCACAAATCCACCGATATTGAAATCTGCTGATAAACATTTATCACAATCAACCTACCTGCAAGGTGAAAGAAAGAAAGCTCAGCTAGAGCAGGTGAATATTGATTTGGATCCTGTATCTCCACCAAGGTCATAGCCAGAGAGATAGTAAGTTGCTGAGGACAGCACTATGGCTGTGAGTTATAATCATCAAACACAAAAATGAATTTCCAGAAAGAAGCGTGGCTTGAGTTGACTGCTTGATGTGCGATCAATGGTACAATTGTTGCTGCTTCTCAGAAAAGGTTTTTCAAATTTTATCACCTCACGCTCTGGAAGACATGCACCATCTTTCTCTTTCTGCCTTTTATGACTGATGTGGCTATCACTGTTGTGCTGAACTACACAAAAAACCCAGAATAAAGAAGTACACTCCTCGGTTAATGGCCAAAGAGATGCAGTGTTAGAAAACAAGACTATGAAGCAATCAGTTTCATGTGAGGCAGTTGACTGAGCAGGTAAGGCAAGGCTGAGTGCAGGATTTAATTCAAATGTGGCTGTGAAATGGTCAGGCCATGACATTAGGACACAGCTAATTGGCTGAAGACAAGCTTCCTCTCAGTTTGCTCCCCTGGAAAGTCCTACAGCATCTGTCTTGTCTGACGTGAGCATGTTTCAAAGGCAACTTAGGTTCAGCAGGTCAGCGCACGCTTCACAGAGCAACACGAATGGCCATAACAAATATGATCTGAGCTCTATTCTTTACTTTCTACGGGAATGGAACCAGCTTCATAGATGAATTGATATGCTTTAAATATAGAAATATGGCTGATCTTCATCACCACACCTTTTTGTCTTTAAAGCTGCACTAATCAATATTTTATATTAACAGTGAATCAAATGACTAAGTGTTAATGAACAGGAACACTAATAATGACTAGCCTATAGAGAATTATTGAGCGACTCTGCAGTTCAGCACATTAAATCCATCCATTTTGGGAAGGCCCACTCTCATCAATTTTGCTTTCAGCCACATCTAATTTTAGTGGAAAAAAGCTCTGATAAACCCAATGTCTGCCCAGAATCCAATGGCAAACAAAGTTACAGACTAGCTGGTGTTAGCAGCCAGATATTTTCCTCCGGAAAAAAAGAAAGCTAAAAGGAGAATGAATATTGGACTTTTGTTCATCAGGTGGCCAGAAACACTGCTCTAACTGGATGGTTATATTGGTCCGTGTCTGTTGTATGTGTAAAGAGGCAATTGTAACACATGTGTCTGCAGCTTGTTCTGCTGCTCCCAAGTTGCCAAAAAAAATCAATTACTGCAGCTTTAAAGTGTTATGTTGTCTTATTGTACTGTCAGATTTTTGTCACTTGTTCAAGAAAAGGGTTTTATAAATTGATTATAGACAGAAATGACTTTAAGATGTCGAGTGCTGTAAAATCAAAACCTTGAAATGACTAGTCATACCCACCCACTATTTTCACTGTGGTCCTGATGGCACTTAAGATGACCAGGCAAATGTGGTTGTTTTAGATGTAAAACTGTGTAATAACTATGATTAAATATATGTAATAGTTATATTCAACCACCAACAGAGGTTTTGCTCACTTTTTTCCCTTTGAAGAATAAAATCTTAATCTACTCACACCCAACAAATCTGATTAAAAGTACTGACATGAAATCAATAAAGCATATCAATATTTTCACTGCAACACTGGCTGCTATCATTATTTCCCTTATGGTAGAAATAAAATAATAATGATTTGACTTGCTAAAGAGAAATGAAATGGGAAGTACAATGTTTTTGACAGATGAAAAGAAGACGGGTTTCATCAAACCGAGGCTGCGCTCATTGGCTCTCCGCTGTGACCCCATTGGATCTGATGACACAGATAGCGGGGGAGTGGTGGAGGTTAGTGTGTTCACGGCTGATAAGGCGGAAGGGGAGGCTGGATCTAAGATACCGGCAGAAACACTTATCTGGATACTCGGAGAGAGCACACTGCCGTGGCTGAGCCCTATCGTGCTCACAGAACCGCCAGAGTGATTTGGAGCCAGAGTTGACATCTCTGACTGATACCGCCCCAAAAAAGTCTATTTCTTCAACCAAAACCAATTTCCGACCTTGACACTAAGATACGGAGAAACGGATGTTAAGTGAACAAGAGTGCTCATTGGGTCAATCATACAGCAGACAGTCGGATCTCAATTTTAGTTTTCACTGCATTGTGATTTGACTCATGGCTCACCGTGAGGCCCATCAATATTCTTTATGGCTCTTCCCCTGCGGTGCCTCCGTCTTGCGCTGCTGTTCGCGCTGGGTCCAGATGGAGGGGTTGGATGGTAGTCATTGTTCATGAGCTTTTTAACATGCAGGGTGCTGGTGACCTACTGTTTATTAGCCTAACCCCTGTGTGGTGTGGAGACTTGGCAGCCTCGTGTGCAGCCTTTACAGCACATCCACCTGCTGTTTTCTCCAGACACTTGTAATTGCGTAGCAGTCCGTTCTGCCTACTTCCTCTCCTCAGCTTTCACACTACACTGCAATTACTATAAAAATCTGGCTTGTACCTGGCTGCCTGTGTCGTAATGCTACATAGAGGTATTGATGTCAGCTTCTGGAGCTCATCTAAACTTACCGTGTAACTAACACCTTCCCTCTCAGGTAATCAGCTGCAAGGTGAGAGCACAATCTCCTTGTAATCTCAAAAGAGCTTTTGACTGGCTTATTTTGCATGATTGTCACCTCTTGTGAGCTTTTGAACATGCAATCGCTACCAGTGTATTTGTGGTATAAGTGGCATCAACAGCAGACGTAACACAGAGGAGTGTGGAACTCTCAGACAGCATTACTCAGTTGACCTACAGGCTGAGAGATACCATCAACTTAGTGACCCAGAACTGTCTGGTTTCTTATTTCATCTCTTATTTTCATTTACCAAAAGAAACTATGTTTAATCAAGACGATAGAAAATCCCCTGTTCTATGTAGAATTTATCTTAGACATTTGAGTTGTAGAGACATTGGAAAAAGAGAGTAAAGTCCAAAGAATGCTGAGTAAACATGCTAGAGGAGTTTTCAAGGCCTTTCAAAGACTGCATATTTCAGCACTTTACACTAGAGGTTCAATGGTTACTTCCATTCAAACAGGATAGAGGGGATTTTTTTTTCTTCACTAGAAATAGAAGCGAGCATGTTGGCTGTGATACCCAGACATCTGTTTGTCCTTGTCTGTGATGAAAGCCTGAAGCGTGTTGCATGTCCAAATTGGGAGTGCCTTCCATTCAGACACTTGTATGAGCTTAATGACCCCGGTCCCCGAGGTCGGCTCTTCATTGGCTTCTCCGTTTTTTGCCATTTTCCCCAATTTAAATTGTCTGCCCCTCTCGAAAGGGCCCCCATCTTGTTCCAAGAACATTATGGCTCATGCATTCCAATGTGCGAGGTCACTGGTAGAGGCAAAGTGTCAGAGCGAAGTGTCTACCACATGTGTTTGTCTATTGGCTGCCTCCAATGGAGGGCTGGGCAATACAAAGGCATCCTGGATCCTACAACTCCAAGACTTCCAATTCTTTCCCATCACACATTAGCATCGGAGGAACATTAAAAACCATCTGGGATTAAAACATTGGATTTCTATGAGAGAGGGGTTTGTTCTGTGATGATGACTACTCTGACTGGGCCAGACAGAGGAAAAGGCGGTGGTGACTTATTGGTGTAAATCCCAAGCTTTACAAACATTTATTTAAACACAAAACCAATGGAGAAAAGAAGGCAGAGTACCCTTTAATGCAATCCCTCAAGTCCAGCCAAGAATCTTGGAACTGAGAAAATAGGATTCCTCTTGTAAAATCGGATTTTAGTCAAATGGGCTTAAATCAGAAACTAAGTATACATCAAAAAAGTAACATCTTCATTTAATAAATGGACAATATTTCAAATATGATTGATGTTCTTTTGTAAAGGATAGAAGCTACTTCAAGTAACTGGTTGAAATAATAATGATACAATAATGATACTTTGGTTCCACAATATACTAAAATTTAGTTTATGATGCAATGATTTCCTTTTACCATTTGACCAAAACTACAAATGCCAAACTCTCCTCCCTGAGCATTGTATCTTTAGTTTTACTGTGCTGTACATGTCTTAGAGTTTACTAGATTCAGTTATTGAGAACCATCTGGAGCACAGGTGGTCATATCCACAGGGCAGCATAGTCCAGGTGAAATTATCCAAAAATGTACCCATAAATGATTTCAACTCTAGCTAAATTTCAATGAAACCCACAACATTTAGAGACAGCAAGACATTTCACCAGAAACCAACAATGATGGCGAAGAAGAGGGACAATGGGAAGGGCAAGTGAGGAGGCAGCAAAGGGAGTCTGCATCAGCCTGAATTAAAGATGACGTTCATTTAGACCAAC
This sequence comes from Scomberomorus guttatus, assembly GCA_038419695.1. NCBI lineage: Eukaryota > Metazoa > Chordata > Actinopteri > Scombriformes > Scombridae > Scomberomorus > Scomberomorus guttatus. Next base: position 5,398,728 of record CM076450.1, on the reverse strand, counting down.
TAAAACATCTCTCCTGAGTCTTGCCCAGCGTGGGTCATCATGAATACCCACAATTATTGTTTGCTCTCAATCACCAGTGGAGGAGCTAAGTGGGGTTAAAGACAGTTACCCTCTCATAGAGCTTTGTAGGGCACGGAGCATTGGGAGCTAACAGCTGTCCAAACAAAGGCCTGTTTCCCACTCATCGTTATGCCAAGTGTCACTATCAGTGGCTACTCATATGCGTAGCCAAAGCACCATAAAACATTAATGCACCAAGCCTGCGCAGCCAACTATGAGTAGATAGCATGCCTGTTATGCAGAGGTAGTCAATATGTGAGTAGAAACCCAACATGGTGTCATGTTTTTTTAACCAGAAAGTTGTAAAATTAAACTATAATTACACAAAATGCTTCCAAGAGGTTTTTCAGATGGATGAATTCAACTTGACAAGCCCACAGTGAACCTGAAGTTGCAGCCAATGAAACACAGCCATGCTCCTTCATTGTGTTTGTGTCTCCTCATCATACACAATTACCATCCAGCAGAAGCTGCCCTGGTATCCTGTGGGTCTCCTCCATCGCAGCCCACCTCATATCTCCATACACACCCACTTCTGTCTCTTCTCACTGACTCACCCGTTTTCCGCTCTCCCTCTCTCTCTCTAAGATGTACATAGGGGTTTCCGATATCAAGCACCATGCGGATGTGATTTTCTTCGAACAGCTTCAGGGGTATACAGTGTAAATCTGTGAAACCTGCAATGGATCCTGGCTTACCCTGCCACAAAGAACTACTAATGCACCTTAAAGAATTTTATTAGTTTCAAGTGAAGACTTTTGGAGTCCCACTGTGGTCTAAATACAGTTTCCAAGGCTTGTTGAATACATTTGAGGCTAAAAACTTTAAAGTGAGACTGTAAATTTTGAAAGCAGAAATAGCACATTCATTTTCTTACAATTTAAAAGTTGAAACAATAAACAATAAAACGCACCCTTTTGCAATCCAGTACTCTCAGGGGGTTTGCAACCTTAGCATAGCTTAAAGTGGCTAATGTTCACAAATGTTAGAAATATAAAGATAATGCTGTCAATCTGATACTCCTGAGTCAGTTCACTAACTCAGTCATGTTAGTTATGACTCTTCCCTACTTGTGCTACTATTACACTATATTTTATATTTTATCCCATAATTGCTACTTGTGGCCACAGTGGCCACTGTTCAGCAGAGGCTACATAGGCTCGCTTTCATTTTTTAATTTTCCCAAGTAAAATCAAAACACTGATGGACAGAAAAAAATGTAAGCAATTGGATTCAATCCAGAAATATCTGCTGTCAAACACCCATATCAGTGAATACCAGCTTATTTACTAATCCATCAAACATCCTCTCCTTCATTTTATCTCCCCGTGGGACTCAACTGACAAAGAAATGAAGTTGACCTGGAGATGGGAGACTGGGAAGCACATGGAGATGAACAGTCAGTGTATGTGTGTGTGTCAGTGAGGCTGCCAGTTTACAGCTGGCAGTGTCTATGCTGGAGATCTGGGAGAGGAACCAACCAGCAGCATCTAATACAGAGCAGCTGTCTGTCTCCTGGGTTACACAAGCCTACTGTCTGCTGGCAACCATAAAGTGTACAGCTGGACCTACTCTGGCTAGCAGCGTACACACATATATGCGTGCATTCAGACAGACACACGCACACTAACCCTACCCATCTCTCCTCTGCTGTCCCACCAGACTGCAACTCAGGATTAGCCCTAATTAGAATCATTCAGTAGATCATCACAGACTTACATCTTTGAAGACATTACTCTTTTTTACCTGCTCTGGTAATTAATTGAAAATAGCCAGCAAGAGGAAAAACATTCAGAGTAAAACATAATTAGCACCCAGGTGCATGTAGTAAAGAGCAAAATTAAGCCAGTCTCTGAAGTCTTTGCTAGTAAAACATGAGGATGAATTACAGAAGCTGCTTTGATGGATGGAAATAATCTTTTTATTACTAACATTGCCCACATTCTTCATTGGAGGTGAGAATATAGCATTCAGTGTGGTCACCAAAAGTGCATCAGTGCTGAAGCAATTGGTTGATTAATTGATTTACAGTAGTACATTGACAGAAAATTAATCTACAGCAATTTTGATAATTGATTATCATTTGAGCCATTTATCAAGAAGAAATGTCAAACATTTGTTGTTTTCAGCTTCTCAAATATGATTTGCAGCTTTCTTCAGGTTTATATAATTGTATCCACGTGATTTGGGGTTTTTGGACTGTTCGGGCAAAAAGAGTCATCTGAAGATGTCACTTTGGGCTCACATATCTTGTAATTAGTATTTTGATACTCTTTTTATAGACTAAAAAAATAAGCAAAAAGATAACAGACGGAATTACTTGAGAATGAGAATAATTATGCAGTGCAAATCACCAAAAAAGAGACTAAAACAGGAAATAATTCCTCTAGAAAGTTTTAATATTAACTTATATGAAAGTGGAAAAAAGCTGAGAGAATGTGGTCGAAGCTGTAAAGTTGTCCAGCTTCAATTTTCTCAAGCATCTTAATTAGGCAAAGCAGTCAGCCCATTCATTTTGCTCCCATTCAAACATACTGGCTCCATGCAGGTAAAGAAGGTGACTTACCTCACACACAATGCCCACAGCCTCTCCACTGATTAGAAAATCTAAGCAGAAGCAGTGTTGAAGAGAGTCTTATCAGCCAGCCCTGACAAATGTTCTCACCAGTCTGTATCTCTCAGAGCGCTGACAGCTCTGTCATCTTCCCTCTCCTCTCTGTTCTCTTAGAGTGTTTACTCGAGCCTACCTAGAGAGCCGGCTGATGTTGTGCAGCCAGTGAGAAGAGAGCAAGAGAGAGAGGGTGAGAGAGGTAGAGAGCAGCAGAGAGAGAGAGGGAGAGTGAGTGAAAGAGAGAATTCCCTTTCTCTTAAACAGTAGACCCTCTGCGGTCAGACTCCACTCCCACCTACTGCTCTCTTAAATGCCCCCCACCCATTCACCCTCTCCACAGCATTGTGACTGAAAGCGAAGGAGCTGAAACGGGACGCCTCAAGGCTGGAAAGAGAGAGAGAGAGAGTGACTGAGAGAAAGAGAATAGGAGAGGAAAACAGGGGGGGAAAGGGTAGGGGGGTGGTTGGAGGGGGGGTGGTGGACCATTAGCTGCAAATTGCAGCAGGCAAGCCAATGGAAAGCGAGGTATGAGTGAATGCAGGGCCTGCATTAACATAGCATTTAAGAACTTGAAAGCAGGGAGTGAAATGGGACCGCCTCGGCTCAATTTTGTGAGACTGATGAGGAGAGAAATTCAGATCCCAGCATATTCTAAAGATATACTAAAGTTATGTACTGGAACAATGTTAAAAATATGGTACAAAAATTAAAGTTTTCACATTGTTGAGTTGCTCTGTGCTGTTATTTTTGATTTTGCATAAAAGCCCATCAAACCAGAAAGTGGCACACTGAAATTCATTCACGTGTCTTCACAGAATATGTGGTTCTAGAAGCTTGGCGACATAGTGACTACTTGCAGGTGAACAACTGTAACAACATGCTAGCCAGCTGCAAACATGCTAGCACTAGTCAGTTAGCAAGCTATTTAGCTGGACAATAACTTCACAGTTTATTGAAAAGACCAATTTGTACCATTAACACATCTCATAACTGTCTGCAAACCTTTCCTCTTTGTAGAGAACTTTATACTCATACAGACAAGGGTAAATATGGTGTAACACAGCTTATAAGCAATGATAGCTTCCTATTTTTTGGACTCTCTGGCTCTCATTTCCCTAAAAGGTTAGCACTAGGAAGATGGTTTGCTATTGGTCAATGGCGTGACTTTGTCAATGTTCAACAATGTTCAACTTAGCAAAAATATTCACACAGATTTACTTCAGCATGCAGGCAAATCCAGTGATTGTATCATTTAATTGAAATAAAATGTTTTTGCTGTTTTAAAAACTGGAGTGACTGGGCCTTATTAAACATCTTAAAGTTTTACTCCTGAAGATTAAATAAGTGACCTTGCCCTGACTCGAGTACTGGTTTCAGTTACTAGGAACTGAGTGGGCGTGTGAAGACCTGCATAATACAGATATCAAGAGTTTCATTAGAAATGCTGTACGTATTGACCAATTAGGACAGCAAAAGTGTTTTGAGGCCACTCTATCAGAAATGCAACAGAAGAAGGTGTATGTTAACAGCACAGCCAAACTTACAATGGACTTTAATATATTTGCCTTTTGAGATGGTCACGGTCAGATTATTTGGTCAGGAATTCAAAATTTCTTGCCAACTTGGCCATGACACAATTGCAGAATACACAGAAAACACATTGGACTTCAACCAATAGCTTGCTGTCCTTCATGAGTTTGCATAACATACTGTACAGAGGTGATCAGGAGGTGGTACCTGCTGTGACCAACTTAGCAAAAAGTCTGACACACTAGTCCTTTTTGTTTGGACTGTGTGAGGCTTCCCAGATGTTGCATTACAGTAAAGACCCACTGAATGTGGTACCCATAGCACAGAGTTTAACCCTATTAATTTTCTATGGGAAGTGAGCTTTGCAAGGCACTGGGGGATTCCAGTCTATGCAGGACTGAACACCACACACTAAAATATGTAATTTGCAAAAAGTTGGGTTTTTTTTCCACTTCATGAAAATGAGGACGTTTGGAAACTCTGTAGTGATTTGCCAAGAAACTGACAAAGAAAAAGTGACTGGTGGGGTAAGAAGTTTAGTCTTTACTTATCCAGTCTATGGTCAGTGGAGATCATTGCTATAGTTTCTAAGATTCACCTTTTGTATATCCCTTGTATTCAAAACTACAAATACAACCAAAAACAAAGTGCTGCTTGGCACAATTTCACATAAATTGTTGGAAAATGTCATAGGTTGTTTTGTACACAATATTTACACACAAGCAGAAGTTCTGACATGCCCACAGAGATAAGCAAGAAGTGGCAGAGCCGATGACATGCTACATGGGATAAAATCGCTAAATAAAATAGCAATCGCTGCGTCTGACACTCAGTTTTGTTCGTGTCATTATTGGGCAGTATTCTGATTCCAGCATAAAGAAGACAATCACTGTGACCTCTTTTTCCAAATGCCCAGCACCGGCTGTGGCCTTTAGCATAACGTTCCAGTTCATGTGCAAATCATTTCTTGCAAATCCTTTGTGTGTGTGTATGCAAAGTGAATCTTACTGTACATGGGAAAGGCTGCCAGTACTGATAAAAATGACTTATGAGAAGCAGTTAGAGAATGCAAACGCATAAATAATTTTAAAAATGGTGTTTGATGTAATGAAAATCTTATTGTTGGATTGTTGCTGTAATTTCTTTTGAGTTTGAGTGATAGTGATTGTGATGATTATGTAGATAGAATACTTGTATGGTGGCTTCTTTGCCACTGACTCATCCATTCAAATGCTCAGGCAATGACCACCGCGGGGGAACCTGACACAATGGATCAAACAGTCATGTCTATAACCATTTCTTGATCAGAGTTTTTGCTCAGGGAACCAAATGTACACTGGTTGCAATTACCAGTCGTTCTGCGCTCAAGAATTTGATGTAAACAGGCAGAACCGCCTCAAATAAACACAGGAACAAAGAGCTTAGGGGGATCCAGCACCACACTGCTCCTTCTTCTGAGGGGGAAAAAACCCCTGCGGATTTCAAAAGGCGGAGAAATGTGCATCAAAAGATCTTCTATGAGAGCCAGTGTGATAGATGGCGTGACACTCATTAAGTCAGAATATGACCCCTCAGACTGATCATACAGAGCTGTGCTGGTGATGATGATGGTGGTGGAGCGATGAGACCTTCACAAATATAGGTTTCCTTTATGCTCGTTGTCATAAAACAGCTGCTCAGTGCAAGTGGAATTTCTTGAAAACTTGCAAACTTTGAAAGGTGCTAATGATGCAGGTCCAGGGATGTCATTTTGAAGCTAAATAAATATATCATTTTCTAACTTTTGTGAAACACCCTTCAGGGAAATATGCTTTTCCGATCTCAAATTCCCCACTCGTTTATAAAGATTGGTGGTGTGCTGAGGGTTTCGTCCAGGCTGAGTGGAGCTTTTCTCAGCAGGGGAAATGATCCTCATCTTGTTGCTGAGAGCTGGTAGCCAGTCAGGCAGAAAAGATCCTCTCTAATCCTATATACAGCACAATGGCACATATGTAGCACGGCTATTGGGTGATAAAAAAGCAAATTCAATGACTTGAGGGGCCCTAAATTCATTTTCATCCCCGCTCTCTAGGGAGAGGGAGGAAATCTATACAGTCTGGGGAAAAAGATCTTTTTTTAATGACTTCTGGCTGTAATGATATCATTTAGATGAGACGATGGGTTGAAAGCTTGGCTATGTATAGCACCTGTTTTGAATGACTGTAAATGTAGATTCCCTGCATCTCTCCATCTGTTCCTGTTTTCACCTTCCTGTCGCACTCTCTCTCTCTCCTTCCTTCACAGCCTCGCCAGGCTTCGCAGGGAATTGCTGTGGGAGTTCTCCACCTCCCTGTTTGCGAAGGCGTACCTGTTCACCGACTTTCAGAGCAACTGAACTGAGCGGGATTGATTTCCCAGATGACACCCCCGTACGTGCATCCTCGCCTGTCAACCAATTTCTGCTGCTGCGGAACCAGACGTCTGCTTGTGGGAGCCCATTTTAGTTCCATTAGAGCACAACAATGTTCAGTTTTATCGGCTGTCATTTAATATATACACAGACAGAAAAAATGCTACAATAGCATGCCAGGCAAAGAGAGTGAACAACTACCTGCACTGAGTGTTACAGGGTTGATGTTGCATAAGGTTGGAAACATCGCCAGGGACTGCAAAAGGACAGGCTATTTTCAAAAACAGGTTTCCACTACATAACCTATTTAAAATTCAATTTATAAGCTGCAAAGTGCAATGACAGCAATTATAAAAGAATATACAAAAACTTAATTGTGGCTGTGATATTCACAGTGTATAATTCACTGCTGGAAATCTTAATCTAGTGGCAGCAAGAGGAAAACTGAGGCAAAGGTTGCCTGGAGCACTTATAATAAGGTCTTCTTGCCACTGTATAATTGGTGGCATCTAACTTGAAGGAAAGGAAAGGGACTCTGTAGGAAGTGAGACACATTCTGTCAATGACAGTGAGACCTAATTATACTATGGAGCCCCTGCAGCCATGGAGGATGTCAAAGCCGGCAGCAATAAGGCAGCCAATGGGGAAGACACGCCACCTGCCATGGGTGTGTGTGAGCTTGCAGGTGACCTGGAAAGACCTGTTTACCTCATTAAAAATGAATCACAAGGTAATAAGGGCCCCACTCCCATTCCTCCTCCTCCCTCCCAATGTCTGTCCTTCATCCATTATGCAGCAGCGAGATGGGACGGTGTGGGTTAAGTCCTCAGGGAGGGTCATTTGGACGGAGAACCAGTCTGCATCTTCCTCTCTAAGCTACTGATGCCCCTGCCTTTCAAATGCAATAATGAGACAATAAAACAGTGATGGGAAGTATAATGTTGGTGATGAGCACTGAGGTAGGGAGTCCAAGTGGAGTAAGCCATCAGCCATAAGCCTGTGGCCACAGTAAGTTAAACAAGGGAGAAACAGCCTATTAGCAGTGATCCATAATTCATATTGCAGGGCCCCACGATAGCTTTCATGAGGCACGGAGGCACGGAGGCACAGAGAAGCCAAGTGTTTCTGTTTTGCTTCTCTGCAGCTGTTTGTATAGCTGGTTGTATGATATTTGTAATAGAAATGGTTTAATATAAGAGGGATTGTAGTTTAGAGGTCACAGAAACAGGCTTGAGATCTGAAGGTCACTGCGTAGAATCTCTGACTGAAGAAACTTGAAAGAGGTGAAAGTCAAGCAATCAAGAATCCAAGGAATAGTTCAACATCTTGTAAAATACCCTAACTTGCCATCAAACTTTTTGGTTCTGTCCCAGAAGTAAGAAAACCTAATTCAAAATCCCATTGACATTTGTACTACTATAAATAACAAAAAATCCATCCTTAGTACATTTTTGTGGCTTATGACAAACTACATCTTCCATCAGCCCTAGAAAATCGCAGGTTAAACGTCATGGTCCGTGGGGTCGTCTAGTCCAGTTCAGACATGCTTCTATAGTAGACTGATATCAGAAGATGGTGAATTTTATGGATATGAATAAAACCATGTTACAATGATGTGAGTACCTGCACAGCCGTGCCGGTAAATGTTCATGGGAGCACCAAATTCCATGAAAATCAATGCAATAGCTGTTGAGAGATTTTACTCAAAGCCACAAATGTGACTCACCTCATGGTGACGCTTGAGGAAAATTCAGGGGAGTAAGACAAGAAAAAACTCCAACATATAGCTCATATTCTACAACCACAAATTCTTTTTTTTCCATGTAAGGGGAAAACAAACAAGATACATCATGTAAAGAAGACAGCTTTTTTTTCCCCCTACCACCACTCTTGCTAATGCTAAGCTAGGTTAACCATATCCTGACTCCAGCATTGTACTAAACGCACAAACATGAGAGTGCTATCACTCTTCCCATCTCCTGGGAAGAAAACTAAAAAGAGGTGTATTTTGCAAAGTGAAAGAATACCTGCCATAAATATGTGCATATAAGAAGCTTTGCACACTGTGCTCATAAAATGTATAGAGCCTGTTCAGCTCTTTGTTCATACTGTAACTAAAGCAAAGAGTGCACTGCTAAGGCAGAGAAGCTATGGGTTTAGGACCACACACAGTCACAACTGCTGCACCCATTACAAATGAGCAGTAAATGTCCTCAACACAATGTCAAGACCTTGTATCTGTGCCATGGTCCCTGATCTCTGACCCTATAACCATTCTCCACCCAGTTGCCACTTTTGTGTTGCTACAGTTGGCACCTTGTTCCCTCTGACTGCAGACTGCTTTTGACAACTGCTGCAGTCATTTAAGCTGACAGAGCACATGCGATACTTTTACTCTCTGGATCGGTTTGATACTTTAGACATTTAATGCTACAAGATGACATAGAATATAAGCAACCCTTTCAGACCGCAGACTGATTTACAGACCACATTTTATGCCAAAAACACCAACCCCTCAATTGTTCCACTCTCGCACAATTATGTATATTTGTCTTTTCATAATAAATGGCCCATTTTAAATACTGAACACCACCATCCCTCTATAAACAAACAGAGATCTAACAGAACATGTCAAGAAAGGAAACGCTTTCCTCCTGACTGTCTGTCCACAAAGACTCAAGGTTTCAGGGTGTAAATATAACTAAGCAACAAGAAGCCAATGTTAAATGTTTGGATCATCCAAATGAGGAAGATGAAAGTGAAAGACTGCATGAAGGAAGAGTGTTCAGGAGTAATGACGAATAAGACTTGAAATAAAGTAAAGAGTAAAGTGAATTAAAGTAACTTGATTTGGAGGAGCAATGATTCATGAACTGGGCTGGCAGGAAATAATTTGGAGGATGTCTGAAGTTGACAACTAATGTACCTGACTGAAAAAAGCTGCTGTTTCTTGTCCGTTCCCAGACAGCACACACTGGAATGTGTCTAGAAAGAGCTGAGGACCTCCTAGGTGAAATGACCCCCTGAGGCCTGACCTCATGCAGGAGTGACAGCAATGCCACACAAACACAGGGACACCCAAGTGAGCCCAAGTTACAACACTCTCATCATTCAACTCCTCCATCCTCCTGCAGGGTTACACAGGGCCAGGAGACCTGAGAGGTGGAAAAGATGCAGTATGTCATTCATTAAAGTTCAATAAAATGAGTTATTGAACTTAAATGGTGCAACTGGTGGATCTACAGCATGTCACCTGTGTATCAAGAGTTATATATCAGATACAGATAAATACATTCAATTTAATTCGATAACTGATAGCCCAAAATTAAAATCTGATCATACTTTGGCTATTGAGGACCTAACTAGATAACTAGAAGGCAACACTGCAGAAGTAAAGACTAGAATGGATATCTTATGTGGATAGGTAGTCAACACACTCCACCTGCCTAATATGCATATTGTAATCTGATAATAGTGCAACCAGAATTGAGATAACAAGTTTATTACCAGATGTCATAATCCAGGCAATTGTCTATATCAAAATGCATGTTAATACGAGGTGAAAATGAGGTCTTTGTCACAGTATGTTAACGCAACAACTGTATATTGAAAAAGTTTTTTCACTTGAAATTCAGTAAGCACTGGTGTTTAATAACAACATTAAATGTACAATTAAACGCACATGCTGAGCTGTAAACTGCAAGGCATGCAAAGCAGGAGTGACTTTCATTTGAATTTTAAATGTGTCATGTTTTGCAGCTGAGCTGTGAGTTTTGCTCCCTTTTTTGATGTTTATGCACATTGAAGGTGTAAGGATGGAGGGTGAGATATGTTTTATAGATTGTAAAGCCCATTTGAGGGAAATTTATGATTTGTGATTTTACATCTTGTTTTTTGGCAGACACTTTTATCCAAAGCGACTTGCAAGCAAGGAATACAATCAAACATTAGAGGAAAGTGACTCAAAAGAGCTATGCTTTGCAATGTTTTGACTTGAAGTTTGCAGCATGCTTCAGCAGCATGCAAGTCTTCACTATGCACGTTATTATCAAGATGTAGCTGCTTTAACTGAGAAGTTGGAAATATCCAGAATTCCTGCTTCCTGCAAACATACATACATGTCTTCCCCCGAATGCTATATTCATCTAATGTAACATTTACTGTACAAACTGTCAGCTGGGAGAAATCTGTCTCCCACTGGCATTAAGTGTGGGAAAGGTATGGGGATTTTTTTCACTAGCTCCAATATCTCCCACTTGATCATCATCAGTGTTGAGTGTCAACATACAGTACAGTAAGCAAACTGCAGGGATGCGCCAGTGTCTATCACACCACTGTAACCAGGTCCCAGTAGAAAAGGCAGGGGATGCAGTTTGTTTATGAAATGTGTAAGTAAAAATGGTGACAGGGAATTTGTTGTGTGTGGGAGGACAATTTACTTCACTAGTTTATGAAACAGCTTATTTTCTCACTTCTGAGTTTGTTATTTCCTGTGGGCAGACTTTCAGCCACTTGTCATGCCTGACTGCACTGGGAATTCATTGCATACACTGCTGATAGGCGAATTTCCTCTCACATTACTTTGAGTTAAGGCACTGTATATCATGAAAATGCTACAGTGAATCTTTAATGGCAAACCAGGATGTTATTTACTTGTTGGTGTTTACTCTCATGCCAACATCATTTTATATGTGCAGGCATCATCTTTAGGAGATAATGGGTATCTTATTTCAAAATCTCTCATTTTTCATCCTACAATTCTACATCGAACACATATCAGCCCATAGTTGTTGTCTTTTTTGTAATAGTATGTAACAGCATGGATGCCTCCAGAGACACAGTTCTTATCTCTTCTATTTTAAGCCGTTCAGAGAAGCCCCTATAGAACAGTATGGCAGATCCCACCCGTTGTCTCCTAGCTGAACCCGAGCTCATATTTAACATCACACAGGTGGAGACAGATACACAGCCACTGTATATGTCAGGCTTTATTGCTTTGTAGATTAATGTGTCGGAGAGTTCAGAGTATTCATACAAGCCTATAAAGCCTAAGCTACAGTAATATAGCTTATGGTTTAAATATGATGTGATTTGTGCCACAAACCATAACAGAAGCGTAAGCTGCAGGATTCAATCTGACAACATGGATCCAGAGTTGATATTTTACCATCAGAAGCAAGTTGCACCGCTGCAAAAATAATTTAAATTCCTATATCTTGCTTCTTCAGCATACTAACACAGGGTTCACACACTAGTCACTGTTTTCTACAGTGGCCCTGAGAGCTCTGCAGCTTAAGAAAACACATGCAAATGAAGAGAATATGTTCACCAATGAATAATGATATGTTTAAACTAATGTGCAGTATAAAGGAACATGCTGCAAATCCAGACAACACAACCAAATACCAAAAACACAACCAAATGCAGAAATGTGATGTAAATTCATACAGGTAAGTCATGAGAGTAACGCCAGCGACAAACCATGACAACAACTCACATGTCTGTGTGTTTTCATAACTATTTAGTGTCTCTGTATTTGTGGCATGTTTCTATATTTGGTTGTTTTGTCTAAATTTGCTTGTGTTTTCCATATTTGGTTGTTTTATCTGTATTTGCAGCACGTTTCTGCATTTTGTTGTTTTTTTTTTCTGTATTTGTGGCATGTTTTTGAATTTGGTTGTTTTGTCTCTTTTTACAGTGCATTTCTGTATTTGGTTGTGCTGTTTGAAGTTGGTTATGTTTTCCATAGTTGGAGTGCGTTTTTGAATTTGGTTTTTTGTCTGAATTTTCAGTGCACTCTGTATTTGGTTGTTTTGTCTACATTTATAGAGCATTTCTGTATTTAGTTATGTTATCTGTACTGTATTTGCAGCGCATTTCTGTATTTGCTTAGTCTGTATTTGCAGCATATTTCTTGCTTTTTCTTCAACAAACATTGTCATTATGGACAGGGGAGGACATCTTCACAAACAGAGGCTATAGTTAAAGCTTGGGAGCGCCCCGTCACAACGTAGCTCCATTCAAGCCCAGCATCTCTTTATGGTCGCTTTACCACAGTCTGTCTGGGCAAAGGGTTCAGGCCTGTGTCTTTTCCTCTTTTGTCTGCTCTCCTGGGGGACATGAATGGGAGGTTGGGGCCCGAACAAAAGGCAGATCATGGGTCTATTGGGGGGGACAAATGAGCTTAGTTTGGGTAATGGCAGCCAAAAGGAAAGGGAGGTCTGGGGAAGTATTGAGGCTCACCTAGAACCGGAATGGGAGGGGAGATGAGTTCTCCGGGATGAACAGCTGAGATCCTCCTTCCCACACTGCACATGCTCTGTCACTATCTGACAACAACAGGGCCCATACTGTCTACAGGCAGAGGAAGGGAAAGAGTTGGAGGGTATGGGTGGTGAAAGGGAGAGGAACACCAGCTGATTGCGTGTTTCTCCATGGTAACAGTGAGCTCTGATCAGTGATGCAGTTCAAATAAAAAAGAGGGTGAACTATGACCTCTGGCTGTGATCATCACAACAAACTTTATTACACAGTACTTATTTTGGACTTTTTTTACACTTAAAACATCCTTATCTTATGTATATATCATTATGCTCACTAATCACTACTTTAGTTTATGTCATAATGTTTTCTCAGCTTGATAAAGTAATTACTGTTATTCCATAAAAACAATGTGGGCAAACTCACTGTTTATGGGTTTATTTCCTAAGACTACCTAAAATCTTACAACGTGAGCAACAGCCAGACCTTTTTTTCTGGGATCAAGATAAGACCTTTTCGTTCAAAGGAGATGGAGTTGAGATTTCTCTAAATGTCACCTTATCACAAATGCCATTTCAATCCCACCCTTCCACCCGCCTTTGCTGCTTCACACTTTCATTTTTTTTGTAAAAAACATTTCTTTGTGCACCCCCCCACAAACACCCACTCGTCACCGTCCCCATGCCCAACCTAAACAGATTTTAATGAAGCATTCTGAGCAGGTTCACAGAAATACCCTTTGATAAATTCTATTGAAGTAAAAGTATAATGCAGAGTGTTGAGAAAAATGACCCGCATAAGTCATTTGTTCAAATACAACAACAACAAAAATCATTCTTAACTCAATCTCCACTTTCTGGCTTTTTTCCAGAAATTTCAACCACATTTCACAGTCTTCATCAGTACTTGGTTTAATATCCTGCACAGGGACTTTGCTCAGTTGAGACAGCTGTCTCAATGGCAACTGCCATCTTTTGAGATGTGATCAAAAGCTCAGGAAAAATACTAATAAGATTTTTTTTTGTCAAACTACTAAGGTCAAAAACAAACTTTCACGTTCAACCTAGTTAAGGTTTTTCCGACAAGCAACATCTTGTAGGTCATCCAAATAATGACTGGCCTCTTTCAGGAGCAAAGGGGGAAGTAGCGTGATGTTGTATTGCCACAAAACCTTTTTTTTTTTTTTCGGGGGGGTGTAGGGGTAATTGGTCAGGCGTAAAAGTGTTAAAACTAATAAAAAAGAAACAAAATATTTTAAATGTTTCTGCATTTTCTTTTACAGTGACCATGATCAACCTCTTACCTTAAAGCTGCACTAATCAATATTTTTCTATTTACAATGGATGAAATGATTTTATTTGTCATGTAAAAAGGGTTAGCTCGTAATGACAAGCCCAACACTTGACTGCAGTCAATGGCAACTTTACTGTTTTGGTTCACTCTAACTAAACGCATTAACCCTGTTTCCAGGTAATCCAAAGTTGACTTCAGGGGCAAGTTAATATTGGACTTACATTCGTCAAATGGACACAAACATGACTCCAGAAAATTGTTAATGTTGCTCTGTGTCTGCCGGATGTTTAAATAGGCAACTGTTAGTAGGTTAAACCAAGCAGTTTTAGTTGCTCAGGGTTAGTTAGTTTAGTGTTGTCTGACCTCAACCAGATCAGAAAACACTCATACGTTCATAAATAATTTTTGTAATGGTCATATTTCAAGTGTTTAGAAAGAAAAATCCTATTTCAAAAGCCAAATGTTTTATATTTTAGTTTATTGATATTCCCTTACTGTCCTGCACTCCAGAGTAACAACTAACATCACCTTGTTAAACAGATGAAAACACAGTGTATAGCCGGCTGTAATGATGTGATTTCTGATGTTGGTGACATGACTGATGTCCTACGGCGACCTCTGGGTACGAGGCCAGCCGACAGGCTGACAGGTGATGTGTGAAGCGATAGGAGATGAGCTGCTGAATAATGGGCCCTTGTCAGAGCCTTTTCCTCTGCTTTAGAAGAGTTAGCACACAAGGCAGCACGGCCTGAGCTGCCATGATTGATGCCCACCTCGGGACTCAGCTCTGATAGGCTGTTGGTGGTCCCTGAATGTGAATGAAAATGTACCTCTTGTTTCAGTCATGTCACAATGCCACAGCCGTCCACAATATCTTCATTTGCTATAGTGGTAAGGGCATTAAAAAATGCCATGTTTTGCAAAGCTATTTAAGCTCTGTGAGGATATCTGATAGAGAAACTGTGGCACAATGAATTTTAATGAGCTCCATTCTCTTAGAAATACAATGAAAAGGGTGTTTCTAATGGAAACTGAGGCATGGGGATGTTAACTTTTATAGCTTATCTCCACTGTTTATATTACCCAGCAGTAGAGCTGGAGGCAGACACACTGCGAGAAGGGCTTGTCTGTTTTTATTCTCTACCTCTTCTTCTTCAGTCTCCATCCTTATTTCCTCCTTTCCTCCTTTCTTACCTTTACATAACCATCTCTTACCCATCTCTTCTCTCTTTGCTTTTGTCAAACAATGAAAAAACCCAGCACGAGTCCGACTTGAGGATTTAAAAGCAGCGCTGTATTATTTACCCTGTATTATCTGTTTCAGGATAAATCACCTGCAAGCCAAAGAAGGGAGTCTATACCTCTGGAAAAAACACCCGTCTATCATAATGACAGCAGCTGTGATGGATAGAGGTGAGGGGGTGAGGGCAGGCGGGTCAGCAGAGAGCAGAAGGTTCACCGGACAATAGAGTGCAGAGTGTGGTCTTAAGAGGCAGCTTTGGACAAATCACATTAAGCAGCTGTGAAGAAGTCCAAGTGATGCTCTCCTCTCCACATCCATTATATTTTCTCATTTAGCCTTAAAGATGAACCATTAGCACACTATTCTGTGCATCATCATTGTGCTGTGCAGGAAAAACGTCAGAGTGAAGCTTTTGAAATGGTGGTGATTAGCCTCTCATGATGTTTCATTCTTGCTCTAAATTGCATATTATATGTATATCTAGTAAAACATGTCTACATTCCTACTTAGAATATGACTTGAAATTGGACTGAAATTAAAATGTATTTTTACTAATCAGTATATATGTCCAGGGTCCTTGTTTTGAATTGTGTGCTTATTTGGTCAAAGGTGTAATTACTAAAAACACATCTATATTCAACTTAAAGAAATGTGAGTTCAATTTAACAAGTTTAATTTATTTTTAAGTTTAATTTATTTTTCTGTTTTCATGTTTGTACTGTTAATATGATTGGTACAATATCTGTGTGGTTAGGCACTAAAATAGCTAGTTAGTCAGTTAATAATAATTAGTCACTTAATATCAATATCACTTAATATCAGTAATGCTGTTTTTCCATTGTGTTTGGGGTAGTCGTGCCGAGCCATGCTGGGAGCACTCGAGTCAAGCTGGCACAAGGCTGCAAGTGTTTTTCCATTACACAGCACAGCAAGGTAAAGCAGTTGTTTACCTGCTGGAGGTGTGCTGTTTGCAGAAAATGCAGTAAGAGCCTGTTGTCTACAGCTCTTCATCAAACATCTCACTGTGGCTGTTTCTGCTCATACTCTTCCTCCCTGCAATATTTATAACTGATTCACTGACCAAAACCTGTTTTTATTGAAGAATAGCACCACCAATGAAGCTCCACTAATTTGATTATAAACATGTTTCATCCTATAAATTCTTCACAATAAAAGTCTCCCATTATTTTGTCATTTAGAAGCTTTTAATATGAAGCAGCAGAAAAAATTGGGTTTTCATCAGCAGTAACTTAACATGATTCCTATACAGCTGAAAGCAAACAGGAAACAGCAAAATAAGGCAGATATCTGAAAGTACAAACAGGAATTAAGAAACTAAACTTCAGAACACAGAGACCACTATGTGGGTTGTTGAAAACATGAGGAAAAACATAACATCTATAGGCCATGCAGGGCTATGACATGCTCCAGTCAGTAGCACACTATGGAAGTTGATGGCGTGTCTCCTACATAGCAACACCAACCCTCACATGTCAGTCAACTGCTGCCATAACCAGAAGCTTGAAGCTTGGACAGTCTCAACAAATACAAATATATAAATAGCTGCAGTATTATAGTTTATTTTTCCTCACACAAAAAGTGAAGAAAATACAAATTTCTGTTTGATTCTAAAGTGTAATTTCAATTCTAAAAAGGATTGGTTTCATCTTATTCTTATTCAGCATCTCTCGGTTTCAGTGATTTAACTCATGATATTGGTATTGATGAAGCCATCTTTGCTTTGCTTTGCTTGGCTCAGGATTTTACTGTAATGCTTGTTTGTGGGAGATTAGCCTAACTGCTTTAGAAACAACTGAAGTTATTTAAGCCCACTGGCAGTCATGACACACTGTCGAGCCAAAATAATTTCCATGCAAATAATATGGCATATGTAGCAACAGACTGGCTACAGACACATTTGTGCAGCTGAACAGTAACAGTTTCAGTCTTCACAGCACCCCATCTACTGTCAAAGTGTCCCTGAGCAAGGTACTAAACCACACCTGACAGATAGCATCACATGTGGCAAATGCTGTTTAAAATGGCTATTTTTTGCAGATGACTGGAGACTTGATATCTTTTTTAGGACTGTGTTGTGGGTTAAAATAATAACCTACACAAATGGCTTACACATTGCAAAAACGTGTATCTTATCAGTTAATCTATTCTAATGTGAAATATTAAAGGCAGCGGGTGGCATGAGAAAATTTGAAATGTCTCTTTTTTTATATATCTTTTTTTTTTGATAGGGAGATAGAATGACATGCATTAAAGCCAAAATCAAACCAGGGATGTAACAGTTATATGGTATGCATCTTAACTGCTATAGGCCTCTGCTATGCTATGCTATGGCGCCCCAGTTACAAGTGTAACAAATGTGATGCAGACTCACATGTTGGGAGAATTGTCAATCTTCAAACGAAGCAAATTGTTGTTCAGCTAGTATGGTTCATTAAAACCTTTTAAAAGGCTTTTAAACTTGTTTAGGATATCTTACTCTCTGTCCTTGGAAACCCAAAATCAATCAAGAAATATTGGTGTAACCATTGACTTTAACAGCATTAAAAACAGAAAGCTCCATGCTTTCATTCCTGGCAGCTGTAATTCTCTCCCCTCTGGTCACCCCTCTCAGGTACCTTTGACTAATTCAGAAAGCTGCTGCTAGAGTCTTGACTAAGATGAGGAACACTAGCAAGGTTTCCAGCCAAATGCAGTGTAAATTTAAACTAAATTTCCAGGAAATCAGCAAAAGAAAATTTGAATTGGTGTGCTTTTCCATCCACTGTCATGAGATAAACAGCTGGTGGCACTAATTTTCCAGTCGGGGGCCATGAAACCATTGCGGAAGAAGAGGGCAACAAGATGACGTAATTCAAAGAGCACACACAGATCTGATGTTTTCACCTGCTGTTTAAGTGTGAGTGGACGTTTAAGTCACATGCTTCATATTTATTTGCTAAGTCTGTTTCTATTGCACTTTGTCGCACTTTGCTTTTAATACAATAACCTTTCCACTTAAGCCAAGCGTAAAAAACGTAGTTGTGATATTTTGAGATTGTGTCAAATTTTCAGCATTGGAAACGCACCTAACAAACACATCACACCAGTTCTCAGGTCTCTGCACTGGCCTGCAGTGTATCATAGAATAGAGTTTAAATTACTAATCTGTCTCCCAGTAGTTTAGGACCAGGATACATCTCTGACAGTCTTTTACCATAACAAACCTCTCATCCTCAGGTCTGATAGTGTCTGCTAACTGTTCCCAGAGTCCAAAGTAAAGATGGAGAAGCAGAGCTGGAACAAACGTACAGAAGATATGACTTGTCCCACCTTTGTCTACTTTTAACTCCAAGTTAAAAACTTTAATGTTAAACATTCATCATTACCCACCTTGCACTTATATATCAGTTTTTATCGTTTTGATTTCTTTTGAACTCTGTTTTAATTTGCCTTGCCATGTTGTATTTCCTTTTTTGATGTTTGTAATGCATTATGTAAATCATTTTTGAATTGCCTTTCTGTATGAAATGTCCTCTGCAAATAAATTTGCTTTACCTTGCCTTGCTCAAATGGCTTGTTAAATGTGATATTTTTGCAGATTACAATAAGTATTGTCCCTAATATAAATTAGGTTGTGAAAATGTTGCCCTGCAGTATAGAAGTATACAACGTACTCTTTTCTCTCTCAGTTTGTAGGCATGTTCATCTGTAAAAACACACTGTTAATGATTCATCTTCTCCCATGTAGGGATGGAGGAATGGAGGTACGGAAGCAGAGATGGAGGGAAATGGGGACTACTAAGTGTTTATTAATGATAAACTAGCTTCAGAGACTCCAGAGGGCTCAGCAATCTCCTGAGGTGTAGACTCTGCTCTATTTATTCTCACAACCTGTCAGCCATTTGAAACAAAGAGAAAATATATCTAGAACCCTGCTGTGCTCACTTATGGAGTCTTGCAAATGTCTCGCAAACATGAATTACACCCAAATTTACCCCAGAGCTTTTCTTTAATGATGGGAGGTCTGTTTGAATTCTAATGAATTCAAATCATGGATGGAAACATAGAGTGAAGAAGAAGAAAAATGCAGGCACTCAGTTATAGTGGTGGGGTTACTAGTTAGAGAAATACAAACATTAGAAAAGTAGTTTATTGGTCAAGAAAAGGAGATAACTAAATCACCCATGTGTCCTCAGTAGACTGTTGCAGTTCCAACCCACCTGCTCCTCATGACCCAAAGTACCAGTGATTTTCTATCCCACCAGGTAATTAATCACATTCACCTTGTTAAATGCATAAATCAGCCCTTGATTACGCGGCTACAGTGAAAACCAGTGGGACTGTGCCCTTAGGACCAGGACTGATATTAACTGATCCAAAGTAATGATACTGACCTTTTAGGAAATAAAGGAAATCAGTGGTTGGTGTTTTTGTGTTTCATGTGTTCCTAACACGCGACCTCATGTGGTTATGAGAGTATTTACTGTCGTGTCTAAGTAGCAAACGCAGAAGTAGCATGACTTTGTTATACTGTTGCAAAAAGCCTGTTAGGACAAATGGTTGTGTGGGGATCTGTATGGGAGACTGTTCACATGCTGTCTCCCACAGAAAACAATGTTTTCTTTTAACAATGATCATCATCTCTCCCTAATCTTTACCAAGTCATTTTATTGCTAAAATGTATTGAGGCCTGCAAGCTAGTCCAGGCAATCATATGCAGTATATCCAATGCACCCTTTTGATTATGGTAGTGTACTTAGGCCATCAGTGTTATTATCGTCACTCCCCAATCCCTGCTGTGCTGAGTTTGGTGCTTCCTTTATGGGAGTGATAAGGTCAGAGTCTTTAGATGTACTGTATCAACTCTGTACATATTCTACATTCACATAATTATCCATTCCACATGAGTCGGCTGACTGAATTTAACCAAATTGTGACCATGTGGTGGCAGATCAGAAAATGCTAATATGAATCATTTTTCTAACATCATATACAGTAGGTCATTTAAATATGAGGAGTTGTTGTCAGGGCAGCTATGTGAAAGGGGGCAAGATCTCACCTGATCTACAGCACAATCCGCATTCTCATTTTCTCCCTTTTTTTTCTTTTCACTTTCTGTCAGTGGAAGTTTAAACAAGGACCCTTTTTACTATTAACTGTGGTGATCAGTGTCCTCATGTAGCAAGTGAACAAGAAATTCCAACACAGTAGTAGTACCAAACTTAAGTTTGAGGTCATGTAGAAAGTGTCCCCATTACACTGACAAGTTTATTATTACACTGTAAAATCTTCCGCTCAGGAAATATCTTCATCACAATTCTTTAATGATGGAATTTTAGCGATCCTTACAAAATGTTTGTTCATGTTAAAGACTGATTATTGAATATTGAATATTATCCTTTTTTCTCAGATATCAATATCTGACTATATTGGCCTAAACAATGCAGTATTTGTCAATGACAATTTAACAGTGAAAATTGGTAAAAGCCTATAAGATTTAGCCTTAAATGGGTTTAATTTACACATTCTTACCTTTTTAGCTTTACTGCTGCGACAAGATGTAATAGACTTACTTTAAAATCATGAAACCTCCTATTTCGTAGGAGTCCTGAATATTTTTCCATATGGCAAACAGGACCCTGGTGGCCTTGCTTCTTTGCAGAGGTTGGGTGATGGGACTGACAGCAGCATTTCTGGGTACTTGAGTCTTAAGAAATTGAACAGTTACCTTCTTCAGTCATTTGGCATCATGTGTGTGCAAAATATGCTCAATGAAGTTTAAATTAGGCAACCTACATAACTGACTGATAATCTGGCAATTCAAATGAAGCAACCAAGTGTTCATTAACTACAATAAGATTAAAGTCATTGGCAAGTACAGGGCAAATATAACCCCAAATATGCATAGAAAATTATGCTTGCTGTCCTTTCATTTAAGGTCTATCTACATCAGTCAGTAACATCAGTTTGATACGGCTCTGTGCTTGTTTACCCTCTCTGAATACCCTCCAAAAAGTGGTTGTTTTATTCTTCAAACAGCTCACCCTTGTCTGACCTGGATCTCAGCAGCTATACTGCACATCTGTATGCCTCCAGCACTGCCAGCCTGAAACACTGTGAATGCAGCCTGGAGGGAACAGAGAGAATCGGAGGTTTCTGTGCTGCCCAGTCAGGGTAATAATCACACACTGCAGAAATGCACTCTTTGGAACAGTAGCAGGGGAATGTAATGGCTTCCATGTGTATGTTTAACATATAATGTTGCTGCTGCTGTCTGAACACACTGAGCAGTCATCAGTCAGTCTCAGCCATGTTTTTTTCTTCTTTATGTTCACACTTGAAGCCAACATACTTGCTCACATTACTTGCATGCGCATGTGCATGGTGTGTCCAGAGTTTCTGCAAATTCCTCAACTTTGTGTGTGTGTGCATGGACATCTGTGTGTGTGTTCACGTCTTTGTTGCTTACATAAGTCTGGTCTGCTGAGAGGCGAAGCTATAGCCTCAATACCAGCAGCCTATAATTACAGAGGCAGCTTCAGTGTGAGAGCAGAGAGCCTGCTGGGTAATTGCCACTAAGAGCACAAGAGGAAGTATGGCTCCTTTACGTCCAGCACTTATTCAAATGGATCAACTCAAGCCATTCCAGAAATTGAGCAGGGCTGAAAAACTTGTACACCAGCAGCCTGCAATGATGATTGTGTCTAAGTGGCTGAAAAAAATCAGCAAGAGTCATCTTTATAAGTACTTAATAGTGATTACTTAATTAACTCTAAATCTAGACACAGATTGTATAAGAGACTGCATTGTCATGACAACATTCAGTGAGAAATGGGATATAGATACAGGGTATCTGAAGTATTGTAAAAATTTACAGCAATTTGTATGCTCACAGATTTAAACAAGACTACGCCTGCAGCTCTATGAGGCTGTACTTATGCACAGTGGTGCTTTGAGCTAAATGCTAACATGCTGACAATGACAATGCTAACATGCTAATGTTTAGCCTGTATAATGTTTACACTTGTTAATCATCTTATTTTACCATGTTAGCATCCTAATGTTGATATATAGATATTCTAGATTTTAGTCGTTAGTATTCTGGAGGTCAATCTCAAAAACTGTTAAATCCTACATTTCCCACAATGTAGTTCTTCTTCTTAGACCCTCACTGCTTGGTAAATGCCGACATCTTTCAAGTATCAACACTGATAGAAAACACATTGTAGTTAAAATATATGACTGGGAAACAAATGAGGATGAATGACAAGTGAATTTTACACATAGTTTGACTTTCCTTTATGTTAGTGACATCCTGACCAAGCAACACAAATGAGTCTGCCTCGTCCGTCTGGCATGGCCTCTTCAAGGCATACTGGACAGCTAATTACAGCACAAGGCGATAAATACACACACACAGACATACACACACATGCCTTGGCAAGTCAGTAAAATCTGAGACATCCCTTAGGATCCCAGCAGCTAGCAGAGGGCTGCAGCCGTGTCTGAAGGAGCTCACAATTTACTGCAAGTGAAGACTGCATTCTCAAATATACAACCAGTTCAAACAGCCCACAGCTCATCGTTGCAAACATGAGGGGCTATCAGAGCTCAGCTAGCCATAAAGCAACAACACGGCCATCTGTACAATGTTTCAAAGGAGGGCTTCTATAGAGGAAGATGTCATCTCTTCAACTGATATAGAGCATCCAGCTGAAATAGGTCATGTTGGCTCTGCCTCCTCTAATACTCATATTTTCTTTCTAGAATACCTCTATATACCTCTATACGTTTCAGGAAATATTTGTATAGGCTATTTTTTTTTTTTTTTTCAATTGTGCTTGGTCATTGATTTAGAAGTCTGGCCGAATGGTGCATTCAAATGCAGTCGTTTTGATTGGACTGTTCACATCCTTCTCTAATCTGATGTATGTGAATGCAATACTGATACAACCAATACCAATACAAATTCTATATGTGTTACATTGTTCTTAAAAGAGTACCCCTGCGATTTAGTATTGCATGTTCATAAAGTTTGGGGACTTGTGAGAGACAGATTTAAAAAAGAATGGTCAAAAAAATCGAAGCAGCCACAATATCCTGAGTTTTAGTCCCTGATATGAGAAAAGTTCTAGAAATGCTGGATCCTACAATTCCCATGATGGAACTCTGCCCACAACTTTTAAACTTCACACACGCAGTTTGTAACCCAAACTTTCTGTTTTAAATTTTTGATCTCCAAGCCTAAGCCGGGATGACCCTGATGACATCATCATGGTTATTTTCTCAGACTTGACAAAGCTCCTCCTGGGGCACCCCTGTAGCCTCCTGGTTAACATGCATACCACATAACTGCAAAGTCTGGGGTTCAATTTAGTTGCATACCTCTATTGCACACCATACCCCTCTGTCTACCCCTGTGTCCTGTCTCTCTGCACTTTCAAATTACAAATAAAGGCAAAAATGCCAAAAAAGAATCTTCACAAAAAAAGTTCTTCCAGGCTGAATAGTGATCCTAAGTAAATTGTAAATACATTTTCATTAACAAATATTGGTGGATTGCCCCTTTACAGATATATTGTTTAGGATGCATAACAAAAACACAGAGCCCAGGCTTTAAAGTAAATGTTTGCTAATATGTTCCAGACCTTCCAGAAAAATTTCTATACAAAAACAAAGCACATGTCCACCTATAAAAAAAGCCCTGAGATGAAATACATCATGGTTTCTCAAACTGATTTATGGTCTGTATTCCTGTGTGAGAGTATCTATGAGAGCTGTGTACGGGGCATGATTCATAAAATATATATGGAACACACGTGACCACACACACACACACACCTGGAGGAAACCCTCCTGGGTGCTGGCTTTGTCTTGAGTTACAAGCAGAAGCCTTTGAGCTGTGCACAATAAAACAGACAGTGACCTCAATCCTACCCGTTCTGACCCTGGACCATTTCACCAACCCAGCACAAAACTGGTTATACATCAGGATCCTTGGTCTGTACGGCAGTAAATTGTACTCTATTGCTCTGCCCCAAAAAGACAAGGAGGGCACTCAAACAAAGATCCACACGGGTCTGGCCAAAGCCTTGTGAGGATGAAGGAGATCAGGTTCAGCACTTTTATGAGGGATTTATGAGAGACACTGATGTGAAAGTAAAACACTGAAGGCAGCCCAATGGCTCGTCTCAGCTTTCAGCGGTGCTCTTGTTTGTCCAGGGCTAAAGCCCAGCTGCAGACACAACTCCCTGCCTCTCCTGACGCTTCTCACTTTCTTTATCCAGAAGGTCTGCACTGATCAATTACTGTATGTAGTAGAGACTGTGAGCCCACACTCACTCACAGAGTCACTTGTGTTTGTACATGTATTTGTGCCCTCTACAATGCACTTTGGGATGAACATGTAAACAAACACATTGCAAATAAATGTGGCTTTGACCCGACTTGCTTCTTTCAAAAAAGCTCTGTATCAATACGTCAATCACTATGACTACTGCTCACACTGAAACTGTGGACAGGGCTTGAAAACCACACTGCAGAAAAATTGGGTATAGCATGAAACCAGCAGGGATTTGTTGAATCCAAATATTTTCAGGAGTTCAGTTTGGCAAACTCAGTCTGCAATGGGCTTTGGGGCCTTGCAGCGTGATGTCATCCCACTGGGCCACAGCAACAGTTGAAAGCGTAAACTTGAGCGGACTTCTGCCAACCCCGCAGAGGCAAAACACAACTTTTCCCTCAACTTTAACACATTAAAAGATAGCACAGTGCTGCAAGACGATCTTGGCTTTCCAAACTGCCGCCCTTAGATGACCAAGCTTGCACTTGAATCATCCTTTAATATTCATGCCTTACTGTGTGTGTGTTTTCCGAGGTATACGCTTCAACTAGTATGCATATTTCATTGAAATGTGGAGAAACACATTTTGCCTTTTCATCACTCAGAGCCCAGGAGGGTTGGGTATCACTGCAGTTCCTGTTGTGTGATTGACAAGCACTGCCGCTTCTGTAATCTCATTGCATGGCTGACTGGCGCGATCTGTGGAGTCAAACAGAATAAGGCCTTTACATTGACATGCTAGGAGAGTCCCAGCACTGAATGGATGGAGACCAGTAGTTTCCTTGCTGTGATTTCCCCTTCCATACTATATAACTGTGCTACTGCTTGCTGGGGACTCATACAAAGAGTTCTGTGTGTGAATGTCTAGGTGGAGAAAAGAGGGACAGGAGTGGTCTCAGTGTATACAGTAGGTCCGTGTCAAACCCAAACACAGACATTCTAAACACAAGGACACATGACTGAACAGATGGTGAAAAGACTCCACACTGCATAACACAATCTCAGCTACTGGCTTTTTTTAGAATTTGGAGATTTCCGTCATGCTGCAGCATTGGATTTCAAGGCTGAAGGATTTAGGGAACACACACTTGATGATTAGTTGCATTTGAGGATTACATAACTACCAGAGTTCTGACCCTGTGCAACCTGCAAATCTCTCTCAAAAAAATCCTAGTGCTTAACCAAACCAAAACAAACCAATTTCAGTGTGTGACCAGCTTACACTACAGATAGTAGAAGTTGTAAAACCAAACATGTTTGAAATAAATGCATTTGTCTCAGCGTGATTAAGAGAGAAGAGATCAGAGACTTGAACCATTACACACTACAAGATCTAGAAGATGAGCTGAATGACTGCCAAACTTGTCTTTAGAGTCAGGTGTTTTTCTAAAATAATACAACAGTTGCCCTCAACTTGTGCAGTTTTACCAGATAAATTCAGCTACTTTCACTCCTAACTTAAAGCTGATCAAATGAATATTTCCATAATAGAGTGATAGAGTGATTCAAATTACTAAGTCTAAATTAAAAGGGGTTGCTTGTCACAATGATCCCACAGAGATTTATCACCCAACTCTGCAGTTTCCCTCAGTTCTACAGAGTTTTCTTAGCATCTTTCAGCTCATTGTTTTGGTTTTACAACCTAAAACAACTTTAGTGTTTTGGTTCAGTCTCACAGCTCTCACCAGCCTTATAGCAACAGCAGCAGGCAACTGTTTTCAGCAAAAAAAAAGCTCTGATAAGCCCACTTTACACTACCTGTCCACCAAAAGCAGATTGAAAAGGTTAGCAACTAGCAGGTGAACATAGTGAAGCATCCAACCATTTTTCTGGAATTAGTGGAGACCAAAACGGAGCTAAAGGGGAGTGAACTGACATTCACCAGGTGTCCAAATACAACTTCAAGTGAAAGCTAATGTTGCTTCGTGTCTGCTTAATGTTTGAATTGGCACCGGTTGGCTAACATGTTGACCATATAAACTTGACACTGCCCCCTAGTGGGCAAAAATTAAATTACTTTAAAACTGCATTAACTGATTTTTTTTTTTTCGTTTGGCCATTTGGGAACAAAAGAACAATATGTTGTTATGGCTAATGTGTTAGCAAACAGCTACCTATTTCTATCCTGCAGACATGGAGTACCCATAGCATTCATGTGTGTGGCCACCTGATTAACTTCCAATATTTATTATGTTTTGCTAAAATAGCTGACCCAAAAGAGGATAAAAGACTATGTAGCGCTAACTGGGACTGTAGAGGATTCTAATTTATAATTCCATCATGATCATCCCCTTTCACATTACACATAACCATTTGATCTACTGTTAAAATAAATAATATTGCTTAGGGTAGCTTTAAGTTTAAGTCCTTTGATTTGAAATCATTTTGCCACATTCATGTATAACAATTTCATGGAAGTCTAAAGACATACTCTTTGACTGCAATGAGTCCCAAGTGGAACACTGCCAACATGTCTCCACAGCAGCTGGATGAAAATAGGATCTCCAATCAAATTGCTGTGAGCACCGAACCATAGTCTGATTGAGGGGCTCTTCACTGACTAAGCTAAGGGCCATTTCCGGGGACTGATCCTCCGTGATGACATGTCAACCCGAGCTTCGATGGATCACCCCAGCCCCTGACTCAAACAATCCCCGCTCATTGAGAAAGCATTTATAAAAGGTACCAATCTGAAGTGTGGTACAGGAGCTGAAATATGGTCCTACTCTGTGTGTTTGCTCTCTCCTCACATCATCTTTTCTTTCACCATGAAAAGAACAGAAGTGATGAAACAGCAGCCCCACTGCCTTTCTCCTGACTCTCAGACACATTTATACTAGAGGAACTCCCTCTGGAGTGGCACATGGCGGTAATATACCACATGTCTGGACTGAGCATTGGTTGACACATAAAGCTATTGGGTTCCTTAAGCTATTATTGTATCGGTGGTGACTGCTTTTTGGTGCATAGTTGGTGTGTATACATGTGTTAATAATTCCAAGCATTTTGGACAGCCAATGTCTACCTACAAACATGCCAAACTAAGCTAGAAATTCCAACCCATTCTACTAGAAATAGAGGAAAATAACATTAATATTTACATGTAAATATATCAGCCTATAGAATGTATATTACATATTAAACTTGGCTTATATAATGCTCTTCTGAGAATATAAGGTATAAGGATATATGGCATGAAAACCAATGATCCATCTCAGAGCAGCAGGCCTTAGTCAAAGATTTGGCATGTTTCCCAGCTGAGGTACCACTTAGGAGTCCTTATATATTCACATATGATTGTGACGCATGTTGTGAGCCTTTAGAGGCAAGGCTACAAGACAGCATTGTGCATATCTGCTCAGGGATGAATCATGTTCAATGTTCAGTACCAATATGAACAAATGATCAGAGTAGCAGTATGAAAAATACTAATCGGGCTGTCCATTTGTCTTTTTTTTTCTCACCTATGTTAAGTTAGGCTGCAGGACAATGAAAATTATTGTAAGTAATTTGCTTGCTAAATGCTTGTAAATGTCTCAAGAACAATTGTCAAGCCATTGTTAACAAATTTAACTTTCAGTGATTAACACAACCTCCATACCACAAAATTCAAGTTGCATGACCATCAAATGTAGGTTTCATACCTCAACATCTGATAACATAATAACATGGTCTAAACCAGTTTTAAGTTTTTAAATAATATTTATCAATTCTTTTGGCAGCACACGCAAAATTACAGACCCATTTACACCTGGTATAAACAGGCAATCTGTATCTTTATATATATTATGGACTAGAGCAAGTGTGTACATGTTAATTGTTGCAGATAGTACAGAGGAGCAGATTTTGCATGAGCTAAAGTGAACCTCTTCCTGCTATCTCAAGTTGCGCATCAAATAGTTACAGACGACTTAATAAGAAGTGCCCATTGCTTTGGGAGACTCTTGACG
The DNA here is from genome assembly GCA_038419695.1 of Scomberomorus guttatus. Lineage (NCBI taxonomy): Eukaryota > Metazoa > Chordata > Actinopteri > Scombriformes > Scombridae > Scomberomorus > Scomberomorus guttatus. Next base: position 5,370,048 of record CM076450.1, on the reverse strand, counting down.
GGCTGCTACAATGTGTACGACATGGGTCACGTGACATTGGGGATACCAGCTGCTGTAGCACTCACGCTAAAAAGCTTTTTCTACTGCCTCTCGTAACACGACCCTTACCTTGCATGTCATAGCAGTCCCTCAAGGGTATCCTGAATTGTTTTTTTTTTCCTCCTCCTATTTAGCTTATTAATACCAGGTGTATATGCAATTTATTAGAGATCATTATCCACATACAGATCCCATGTTATAACTAATTCTTATCTGAGCGGAGACAGACAGTTTCAGAGGTGGATATCTAAAAACCTGGGACACTTTCTCCTGCAGTAAGGTAGCATTGAATGTAGGATGGCCTGGTACAAGAATTCACACAGATCGACAGAACAAAAACACGTTCAAAACACATAACCTCTTTATTATTTTCATGAATTCTTTGCCTCTTTTCTCCTAAACTTGTTCCAACTCCTCATCTCCTTCAGTGCTCATGATGAAAGAGTGGTTATACTGTGCTCCTAAATTACACACAGAGGTGCCCATAGCTGTCTTTATAATTGATACTTCTACACTCAGTGGAGATGTACAAGGACATTATCAGTAACAGCTCCTTAAGGCAAAATCATTATACAGTGTGACACACTCGCAGTCTATAAACACTCTGGGTTTAGATGAGCTTTAAAGAGGTCTGTGTGATGGGTGCTGTAAATTACAATTACAACAACAACCTGATGTTACGCTGCAGGTATGTAGAGGCACGGAGATCCTTTCCTGCCTCCTGCAACGATTATAACATACAGTTATTATATTGCAGGACCACAAGCATATAAACATGTGGCGGCTCTGCTTTCTGCCTATAAATTAGGCTGGATTCTAACAGCATCTCTCCACACATCCAAGTTGAACTTAATGATGACATCAGAAGATTTAATGGTAGATTCAGATTTGGACTCTGAGAGGATGAGTCATGCATCTGCACAAGAGACACATCTGCATGTAGTCTGATGAGACCACAGTATTGTCATTATCAAAGCCAGGTTTGAGCTCACTCACTAAGTTTAGTTACTAAAATAGACAGTTCTCAAAAAAATGTGTGTATTGAAGTGTGGATTTACAGACACTGAAACTATGTCTGAATCTAGTAGCTAGTAGTCTTAATCTTGTTATATGACCTGACCTGTCACACCAATTAAAAGCAGCCCTCAAGGATAATGACCACATCAATGAAGTTTGCCAGCAGCTAGGAGCCATTCTGACTGCTTTGTTAGTACAGCAGAACCAAGGCAAAATCCTATTTGGCCTTTGGAGCACACCAGACACTCTGATTACATCTTGGACAGCAGCACTTCCCCCAACAATATAGTGCTGATGGTGATACAACAGTGGGTGGAATGACACTAAGCAGCAGGCAGGCAGGCAGGTCGCATTGACACATTGGCCACTGGCATGGCAGCCTACCGTCTGACCTTCCGCACATCATCACTTGGCCATTAACCAAGCGGAGGGGAGGAGGAAGGGCCGTGTTTTAACAGCCACTTAGTGAGAGTGCACTGTGGAGCCGAACGTGCTATGTAAACACATTTATCCTGGGATGTGTGGAGTGTGGACTTGCTTAAATCTACTTTGCCGGTGGTTAGCTGGTGCTGGTGGTAAAGTGCATCAACACTTCACAGCACTCAGATATCGGCGAGGCTCATCGCTGTCTAATAAATCAACAGAAAACACCCCACAATACTGCGATTTAAGCTCTGAGTGGTCCTCTGGAATGCATTCTGGCTCATGCGTGGAAAAGTGGCACCCAAAATGGACTCTGCTAAAAAGATATATCGTCTAACTTCAACAGTAAACATATCTGTTGGTAAGTGTGTAGCCCAGCAGTCTGGCAGAGTGATAGGCGATCCATTCTAGAGAGATGGAAGACTGAATAATGCAGGCGTTTGTTCTGTTTGAATGAAAAGGAGTTGGCACTGGGGCAGCTCTGCTGGCAGATGATCCCATGGCAGAGTGCCGCCCTCTCTCAGGGAGAGGAGATGGGGTAAAAAAAATAAAGGTCCCCAACAGAATCAGCCTTCACATAACTGCCAGTGGTGAAGGGAGAAGGAGAAATCACACATTGCAGTAGTCTTTAGGTCGCAAAGTTTGCAGATGATAGGTGGAAAAAAAACCCTACAAAAATCCTAATTGAGCTCAGAGGAGGTCGCACTGCAGTGTAGCTACCTGTTATGATCCGACATCAGCCCCCCTGGAGAGCTTGTGCCCATGGAAACAGGAGCCTGAGAAAAGCGCTGTGCAAGGTGCTTTTTCCTACCCTTCTTTTCCCCTTTTGCTACCATTAATTGGTTGCCAACAGCACTTGACTGTAGCGAGTTGAAGCCTCCCTCTCGGCAGGTCTTTAGCTCAGTCCAGAGAAAGCCGGAGGCCAGATGAGCAGAGGGTTTTGCCAGCTCCCAGCGCCAAGCTGCCAGGGAGCCGGATTGTTTGCATTCGGTGTGATTAGATAGCCGTTATGTGTCACACAAGCCTGGTCTAAGCCCGGGTGTACTCTTTCTTTGGAGGAAAGCTCTGTTTAGAGCGTTGTGTATAGGAGGAAATTATTTCATCCGTTAGTCTCAAGCCACGGATGACAAGGTGGTGGAGATCGCCGTCTTTCTCCTAACTAGGTCACTGTGTTATTCAAGTCCAGCAGGAGACTGGAAGCAAGAGAAGGCTGACTGTTTAAACTCCCCCTCACCCACCGCTGGAGATCTTGTTAAAAGATGCCACAGAAAACTAAGAAATAAGAACAACTGTCAACTCCACTATTATATAAGTCTTTAAACTGATATGCTGTTCAGGCTCTGTATAACTTTTAAGCTTAGTATTCTCCTGACACACTGTCGTCAAGCTAAGGATCGTTTTACAGAAATATACCCTGTAGCTGCCACAGTTGAGAGTCTCATCTGGAGACGGGAACCACTCCCATTTTTTTCATTTGAAACATTCATGACAGAAAATGTATCTCTTCAGAAACAGCTGACTCAACTTTGGACAACCTCAGTCGACGGCTGCTGCTCGAGGTGTTGGTGGCTCTGAAAAGAAGTGCTGAATTGCCTGTAATAAGGTCCCTCTCAAGTTAAACACTGGGACTCTCAATGGCTTCTGCAATGATCATCTTACACCACAATGGCTTGAGGTTAGAATGAGAGACTCCAGCTGAAAATGTGAGCACCTGCAGTGCCATTAAACTTTCAAAATGATTCTGGTAAGAGGTACGCAGTGAAAGGATTACGTTGTTGTAGGCTTTATGTGATCAATCTTTTGTTCACTGTTGCCATCAATAGGATGGAATCCATATTTTTCCTGACTTGACACAGAATTTCAATTGTCCATATAAAATATCTAAACTGATAGTGTTGCTGTGCAGCAGAACATGGTTCATTATGTTTAACACTGATGCAGTGCAATGTACAAAACTCCACTGGTCAAGATGATATACTGATATACTGCAGTTTGCTGTACTTACAAACATGTTTTTAAGTACAGCCTTGACCTTTTTCATTTTAATGTAGCTGAAGAATTTGACTAATAGCAGTACTAATCAGTAATAAATAACTGAAACAATGTGTTTTAAATGAATGTCAGGTTGTATTGTTCTTTTATTATGTGCACCCGTATGTATGTGTGTGTGTGTGTGTCGTTATATACTCTGATTCTCACATTTACACCTGAACCTGAAATGTGCCTGCAGTAAGTTGGAATCATTATGTTTGATATGAAAGATAAGGCAGCTTGACTTGACCATTTTCTATTCTATTCTAATATATATTTAAAGACTATTGGAGTTTTGAGAAAAGAAATAAAAAAAGAAAGAAGAAATATCTTCCTCTTAAAAATGGAAAGCTGAACTCAAACACTAAAACTCACCCTTGTCAGTTCAATGCACAATACACAGGGGTTTTGTAGCTACAGCCTTACTTGGTCTGGTATGACCAGTAGCTTATGGTGGCTAATATTAGCTAATGTTAGCAAATCTTAGCTAGATATTGCTTTGTAACTGACATTACTGAGTCAGTTTTGTAACTTTATTACTTATCTCTTGCTTTAAGTGAGGTAAAGAAGGGTAGGCTATTAACATTAGCTAACATTAGCCACCATAAGCTGCTGGTTTAAATGATGAATTCTACTTTTCATTTGGGAATGGGGACAGGGGAATGTTTTTTCTACTTTAGAAAGTTACATAGTCTCACTATTTTAATTCTTCTTTTATCCTAACCTTTCTTAATGTCATGTGGTTGATTTCTATATCAGGACAGTATTCAGTATTGATACATCAGTGGTTCTCAAAGTGGGGTCTGGAGGCCAGGGGTCCTTGAGGGGGTTCCCCAGCAAAAAGGGTAATAATTTATTTATTTTCAATTCCATCCATAAGTAACACAATGACAGAATGTGTGACTATTTTGGTCATGGGTTTCATACACTTTCTGTAATAAAACATCTAAAAGCAAAAATCGCATCAGATGGAGGTCCCTGGTCTAATTTGTGTCAATTAAGGTATCCTTGACATGAAAAATGTTGAGAACCACTGCGTTACATTTCTTGTATTTCTTGTTTTGTATCTATTTTGACATTTTAATTCATAATTCTGCTGTATTATTTTTATGTATATATGTATAAGTATTATATGTTATAGTATATATTTTACTCAGGTCTGCAAAGACGATGACTTCTTAAAAGTCAGAAGTCGTATCTTTAAAAACATGTCTATTCAGGATTAAAGGGGCACTCCACCAATTTTACATATAGAGGTCAATTTACTAGTCATGTGGAGTACTACTCAGCATGTCAGAACAATTGAATGAAGGCTGCTGTGGCTCTGGAGGATTTCTGTCAAATCTAAGAATGTTTGCATTATGGGATGTGTAGAATCCAGCATTTCTTTGGTGTTTGACCCATACTATGGACAAAGAGGCAAGATTCCTTGCTTCGATTATGACTATTAATGCAGGTGCAATACTAAACTGCAGGAGTGCTTTAGACCCCACATGGTGTAAATTGTACAAGTCACAATGTGGTACCCATAATGATACTATTATACAATGAAAGTAAATAGCAAATATCTAAATCTTAGTTTCATATACATCACATATAAATCTACCAGCTGAGCTATTTGGCTCTTCAGCTTATTAGATGCCTGACTACGATCAAAGCTGAGTTGATGGAAAGCAGAGCTTAGAAGTTATGTCCTATACTCCACAGACTTCTAAAAACACAATGTTAGCTAATGCTTTGTCGCCTCCCGAGCCAACACAGCCTCCCCCAAGGCCGCCCACCCCCAAAAGTGGAGCGCAGCCTGGAGGCATGCAAAGGTAATGTGGGGGGAATTCTCCAATCAAATAGCTGCGAGGGGTTAGCGCTGCTGAGCGGCGAGGGCTTCCTCTGCCTGCAGCAATCTCCCCAGCTTTGTTCTGCCCGTTATCTGTGGTGGCAGATAATCCTGAATGTGCTGCATGGATCACAGCTGCTTCGCCAGAAATCAACCACCAGCTCATCATGCATGTTAAACTCATTACATATTCAAAAGGGAACTAAATCTCCTGCATATCTGCCTGCTGGAGGGGCGTGTGCATGTGTGTTTGCACATGTGGGTGTGTGTGTGTGTGTGCGTTGGCCTCCTCCTCCACCCTCAAACAGGCTTTCCTAACAGCATTTTTCACCCCCCATTTAACCTTCCCCTTTCATCCTTTCCCTTGTTCACATCCACTCATGCTCAAAGACTTGGAAAACAGTTCAAAACTTCACTCCGTGGATTCTTTGTCGATGAGCTAAAACTAAGTAGTTGTTGACACATATCTAAAAATGTGTCCAGATAGATAGATGTGTGTGTGGGTGACTGTGTTACACAGGGTCATGGCTCTAGCCACTCACTGTGTGTTCCCAAAGGAAATGGTGATATCTGAGTATGAACAGATCGGTGAGTAAGATAACTAATCCTACAGGGGTCAAAGGTCAAACTGACCAACCTCTGGGGTTACACATCTGGTTTTAGAAATTTTCTGGCGTGCAGTGTGTGAAGGGCAGTTCCAGTGCTCTAAATGGGACTTTTGGACATGAACTGACAAATAAAATTTAATTAAAGCTGCACTAATTATTATTTTAATATAAAAAATGAATCAAACGACTACATGTAATGTGAAATAGTCACTCGTAGTGATGAACCCACAGGAAATAATCACCCAACACTACACTTCCCCTCAATTCTATTGAGCGCTTTAGCATCTTTCTGTTCATTGTTTTGGTTTTACCCCATTTTCTGCTGCAGCAGGAAGATGTTTTCAGCTAAAAAAACTCACACTTCCTGACCAGCACCAAATGGCTGACAGACAAATTCACCGGTGAACATAGTGGCGCATTTAGCAGCTAAAGAGCCAGATATTTCCCTCAGGAGTTGGTGGAGACCAAAACAGAGCTAAAAGAAGAATGACTATTTGCAGTAGATTTATTGTGTGGCTAGAAACATTGCTCCATGTCTACTGGATATGTAAACAGTTTGGTAATACGTTAAGCTGTGTTTACAGCTTGTTCTGCTGCCCCAAGTGGTCAAATAAATCAATGAATGCTGCTTTAATATTTGAGAAAACAGAGTAAATTAGATGTTTTCTAAGGGCCCCAAAAATTCTTAATTTAATTGTTTTTACTTATAGATTTTTTTCTTTACATGCCAAGGTTGATCACTGAATGGGACGACACACAGCTTGTCAACATCAAATATTGCTGAAATTGCCATCAAATGTTACAGTCTGAATTATATCATCAAGATCACTCACAACAACCAGTGAGTTCTTAATCAAAAGCTAGTGTAGACTGTAAAAAAAAAGAAAAGAAAGAAAGATAACATTTATTTCTTATAGTTAATTAGTTAGCAACTTCCACTGAAACTCAATTAGCAAAGACAGCAAAATCCCGCACTAAATGGGTTGAGGTGTATACATGCTCAGTATCCCATCTAATTACACTACATCCCAGCTATCTTATTTAGGTTCCTTATAAGCAGTATAAGAGTTAATCTGGGCTTTTGGAACAACAAAATGATAATGACATAGGCTAACTCTAAAATACAATAACTGGCTGTTCTACACAATCACATAATACCATGTGGAATAAATAAAGCATACTGAGTTAAATAGGAAAGAACTTGAATATATCCCCTTCAGCATCAACCAAATCTGGTTAAAGAGATCAAGTAAATTGCTATATAATACAATCTCCAAAGTGGGAGCTCATCTGTTTATTGCTGCACATGACATGTATGGTTTACCAAACGCTCATACATTTCATACATTTTTTGTAATCGCATCATATTCTAGGATCTGCATCGACGGGATTAAGCAACAGATTGATCTACAGTGGACATGTGTTCAGCAATGTTAGGTAAATTAGTCCTGTTGATAATACTCTTGTTTGCATGTGTGGCTCAGTCAGTGGCCGTTGATCTATCTGCAAGTCCTCACCTCCACACTCACCCCCTAATCCTGTCCCCAGACAGGCTGATGCCAGATCAGCAGTGACTTCAGGCTGGAGGGACCCCCGTCTCCACAAATAAGCCCACTGGTCTGAGGATCAGCCTCCACAAGTCACAACAGTAACATTTATACCTGTGCATCATCAAGCAAAATATTTTTCTACAAGTCTGCCAATTATTAAGCATTGTCCCATACATTGATCAGTCTCAAATTCTGTCTCTAAATAGGTATAAATCTTCATATTAAATATTTTTAACTTACTCCAAAAATCCTCCTTTCAAATGCAAATAATCTTGTAGTGACCATATTCTGGCAACACTTTATTATCATCATTTCCCAATAACTTCTTAATCTCCTGGAAACTTTCCTGGAAATAACTATGTAATTTGGTACCGACTACAAAAATAGCACAATTTCCTCGAAAAAACAGTTCCATTTAAACTCAAGTAAATATTCATTCATTATTCATTTATTATTATGAACTTTATTCCCCATATACGTTGAATTGTATGCTTGTCTGTGGACAAATTTCACATGTTCAGCTCACCTGCTGTGCACTAACAAATAGACTCCCTTATACCGTAGATTACACTACCACTTAGTAGGTATTAATTTATTGTAAGTGTATCACTTGAACAGTCTTTATTTTCCTTATCATTTGTACCAAATTATATACTTCTTTCCAAGAAACATTTTTGAAAAATATTTTTTACTACTTATATGTTATGTAAGCAGTGCTCCATACATGTAATTATGACTGTGAGCTGTTTGAAAAATGTACTGCATTTTCTGTGGAATAAATAAACTAGGGGCTACAGTCATTTTCAAATGAATTAATAACATATTTTCTAACTACATACATTGATTATTAATTGCCCCTTATAAGTCCCACAAATGCATTCTGGGTCTGGGAAGCATCTAAACCTATTTTCCGACAACATTCTGCTTAAAGGCCCAGTTACATCACAAATTAAAACAGCAAATCTTTGCAGCAAAATCCATTCATTTCAATGGATTTGCTGCAATTTGTGGATTCACTTGCAAGGGCAAGTAAATCAACTTTCTTTCAACTAAACTCTGACAGACATGCTGATAGCAAACCATCTTGACAGTGCTGAGAGTCCAAAACAGATGAAGGTTTCATAGCTTATTAGCTGTTTTCCACCATTCACTTTTATATAACCCTATTGCTAGCGTGTTCCCTGCTGGATAGCATGTAGCAGTTAGCTTGCCAGCAACGGTAGTTTGCCAACTAGCCCTATGGGTAGTCACAGTATCACACAGCTTCTAGCATCACTTATTTCACGAAGACTTCACTTTGCAACTGTCTGCTATGACTGGGTCTTTACACTCATATTCCCACATTGGATACATCTTGTACAACTATCTTTATTCAGATGTGAAATGCCTTGCTCAAAAGGAGAAAATGTACCTCTTTTTTTATTCGCCTTCAGGAATTCACCCATGCAACCTTCCAGACATCAAACCTGCTTCTTTATTCTTGCAGCCACCATTTGAAGTTGCCACATCCTTCCCAGGTTTCCCCATGGGATGCCCTGCTGCTGCCTGCCTCTCCAGACACCCATAACTCAACACCTGATAGATGCCTAAATCTGTCAGAACACACAAAGCTGTCTATAACCCAGGATCAGTTTCAACTCCTGACATTTGGTTTTTACAGGCGCTTATTGGCTGCTAAGAGATAAGCAGCAACACTTGGTAGGCTCGAAAGACAGAGTGTGTGAGCAGAATAAAATTATGGCTGGAACCCAAGTGCAAAGGAGCAAGCCACTGGGCAGAGAAAGTGCTAAGACACAAGTCTTTACAATTTCTACCGTATGCTGGGCTCATTAAAATCTCCAGGATCTTAAAGTATACTAGAAAGAGATGTAGATCAGAAATACTGCACATTTGTTCATTCTAAAAGCAGCCCTTCTTCATCGCAGACTTGAAATTGAATACTTGATTCTCTGTTCTCTCCGTCTTCTGCTGAGTTTTGAAATAGGTCAGATTACAGTGATAAGACCATGGCTTCTGTCTTTTACAGGACACATATGGACTGGGATTCATTGCAACCCCAGTGCATGCTCAGAATTTCTATCAGGTACTCCTGTCAGCTGCCCGTCCCCCCTTTGTCCTCAGTTCAACATAAATCTCTCGCAACACATCATCCTCCTGCCACCACCTCCACACTTGCCATCATATCGTTGTCCTATTATAATCCATTGTTTGAGGAGCGCGCAGGAAGATCAATGTCCGATTACAGCAAATAAACAAAGTATTAAGGCGTTCTGATGTGAAAGCCTGTCAGAGCTGTGTACAAGCTGCAGGTAAAAAAAAATAGGCTACATCTGCTATATCTGCTGAGCACAGGTCAGGGAGAAGCGACGGGATCCACAGAGCCTTTGACTACTCTACAAAGTCTTTAAAAATGCACTCGGGTCAATGGAACACAAACTTGGATCGATGGCGCATCTGAATCAACAGCCTTGAGGGTTTGTCTTGTCAGCTTGATTAGATTCAGGAGGAAAGTGGGTTGATGAGTAAACATGACAGCATCAATATTGCATGAGACTGAACATCCAACGATTTCTTTCTTTAATGTCTGTAAGAGATCTGGGTCGAATCCTCTTAATACTCTGACATGAAAATATTTTTTTTTCATGGATTAAGCTGCTACATTGAGAAGTAGAACACGGAGTGTCAAAAGTGTCAAAAGCAAAAAAAAAAATTATTAATGAAGAAAAAGTGGAATTTGCAGTTTCCCAGTTATTTCCTACTGTAGCTGATACAACAGCACAATTTCACCAAATCAATCATTAACCTTATGTAAAAGAGTAAAAATTAAAAAAAAAAAAAAAAAAAAAAAAACTAAAACACTGTCCTAGAGCCACAAACAGCAATCCTTAACAAAAATCTGCAAAAGAAATGAGGCTTCACCCCTCAGCCTGATAAATCCCGAGCTATAGGAAGAAGTGGAAAAAGTCTACCTTGTTTATATGGAGCCGGGGCACTTCAGTGGCATTGTCAGTGCTGTAGCTGCAGGGTGCTTGTGTTTCCCCAGTGAACTGAAGCAGATGTCAACAGAGACACCTGCTCTGGCTCAGCCTCCTCCTCCGCTGCCTGCCTGGCCCGGGTGTCGGGGGTCACCGCCCTGCCCCAAAATACACCCAACGTTCAGCCCCCTGGCATGCTATTGTCTTAAGCACAGCAGCGGATTTATGTACTCATGAAGACATTTTCATACATTTCTCATCTGTTGCATGACCATAACAGTGTTGTAAATGACGTGAATGATAGCTGTTAACTTATAAGCAAAGAGGGAGCTTCATTATTGGTGCAAAAACATCACTTTGATCGCTTTGATGAAAAGACCTAAATTAGTGATAAGCATGAAAAAAAATTCTAAGGAGCTTACAGTCTCTTACCAAGGGACTAGGTCCGGGTTGGGCTGGGTGGGGGTGCATGCGTGTGGTGGTGGCTGGCCATCTGTTTGGGATGTTTCATGTTGGGCTTGCATCAACGCCTGTATGATTGATTGACAGCAGGGTAATCCAACCTCTGCTGTTCTAAGCAGGAGTCGGGGACGCACAGGGCAAAGATTCTCGTGACGAAGGATATGGAATCACGCAGTCTTAACAGCGGGAAAAAAAAGTCAAATGTTGTGTAACTTGGCAGTGACGGCCAGGCTCAGATCTTAGAACATAGGTTGTTGCTTTAATCAGGCCCTGCTCAGCAAAGACATGAGGAACAGTGACCTACATTCATCCTCATCTGAATGACAGATGTCCCGAGTGTCTTTGCTGCAGAGTAGTAGTATGTGCTCATTCTTTAGTGATTACTGCTGCACGCCACACGACTCGAGCATTCACAGCTTCCACAGCAGCAAAGACTCTGAACTATCTGGGAATGTGTTCTGTGTAATTATATATAACACTCTATGCTGTTCTGCTGCCTTCTGCCTGGATAATCATACTGCACACATGCAGAAATGACACTGTAACGGCATCATTATACAAGATGATTTTTATATGGAATGTGAATTCAAATTACAGACAGAAAGTCGATGCAACCTCATATTCCTCTTTTGCTAAAAGCGTTTACCAACCGAGGCAGGTGACCTGTCCTGTGACCTCGAACCACGAAGGCTCTGGTTTCACAGTGTGGTGATTAGTTTGTGGTAGAGCATTAAGGTTCATTTTTGACCTTGGAAAAAAGCTGTTTAACCACAATCTTTACTCAAGGTCCACTTACTAGCAGCTTCCAACTACATTTCACAGCCTTCCTCGAGGAAGCTCAGGAAAAATCTTGTAAGTGAATCTTGAGTTGTTGTTTTTTTTTGTTAAACGTGTTATATCATTTTAATAAGAAATGTGTTATGAAATGTGTATAAACTTACATGATATGACCCTAAAGGCAACACCTGCATTATTACCTAATCTGGAGGCCCTATCTTATAAAGCTATCTACTAAAGGATGACGATCCCTTCATAATGCACTTACAATGTAAGTGATGGGGACAAAATCCACAGTCCTCCTTCTGTATAAAACTGTATTTAAAAGTTTATCTGAAGCTAATATGAAGCTTCCAAATGAGTCAAATCAAGTAGATATATTTCAAAGTTACAGCTTGTTACTATACTTCCACCACAGCTCAACAGGGAAACACTGTCTGAGGAAACACAAAGAGGGAATTTGATGCTAAAAAGACTGTAAATGTGGCAGATATCCACTTGATATGACTAACTCAGACTGCTGAAGCCTCATATAAGCTTCAGATCAACTTTTAAATACATTTTTGCACAAAATGACTTTTTGTCCCCCATCACTTACATTGAAAGCACATTTGAAGGGGATCTTTTAATAGCCAGTATGAACAGGAGGAATGATTACAGCGAGGAAAACCTCTTTCACTGTTCATATGGACACCTGACTGTTGCTTTAAGACACACTTGAAAAATTGTGAACCTGTCCTTTAAGGCCTTTAATATTTTATATTTGGTGCTTGGTGTATGGTGCATTTTATGGCATGAATTTATGTATAAACAAGTTACCACAAACAAATCACTATTACTAACTAATACATACACAATGCACAGAGAATGGGAGACAGGGATGTTCAATATGGGCCCACAGCTCATATAATCCATCCCTGCTCTTTTGAAATTATTTGACCTTTTAGTAAGGTCTTGCAACTGGAGATTGGAGAGCCAGAGTTCCACACTAGTAATAATTACAACTTGGATGAACCAATGGGTTTTATGTGTTATACTTCAAGCATTTTTAAAATCAATCATTTTACTTGGATTTAAGCTTGTCTCAAAGAAATTGGTTATCATTTTGGGAGATATGCTTATTTGCTTTCCTTCCAGTAGGGAGGCCAGAAGCTTGTGGTACCGAACCTGGAAACTGAGTGTCTGAAATCACTCCCTCATCCACTCACTCGCTACTCCCTATATAATAAACTCTATGATGAATAATTTACTCTATAATAAGCAATAAATTCAGATTTTGTACACTCATAAATTATCATGATGTTGTGTCATCATTCACTGGTGCAGTGTAGCATGCGTGTCATTTTTGCACCTATAAAATGTGATACATTGTCATGTAGGACTGACAGCTAGCCTGGCTCTGTCCAATCTTTGTGCTATGCTAGGCTAACCATGTCATCACTCCAGTTTCATACTTAACACAAAAACATGAGATTGATATCAAACATTTCATTTCAATCTCGGGAAGAAAGCAAATAAGTGTATTTTCTAAAATGATAAACCATTAATTGAACCAATATACTTAAAATAATCATATCCTATAGTGAACACATTTTGTATCCTTTCTGAAAGTACATTAGAAAGTAGACACCCATTATCCACATTGTCTAGCCTGTAACCATTTACCTGCTTCTTAAATGTCTTTGAGCATGGGGAGTCACTTATATCATTAAAGATCATTTTAAAAAGCTTCTTTTAAAACTACAAAGAGTCTGAAAATCACATTGTTGCAAGACAATATGTCTGACACTTTGATGTGGTTGTGCTTCTGTTGTCTTGTGCCCACGTTTGACTCAGCCTGTGGATCATAGTTAACACTGTAGCACGTTTTTTTTTTCTTGGACATGATGAATGGCTAAACTGGTTCATTCATCTCCACAGTTATTACAACAGAAATCTGGCTGTCCAAAAGCCTGGCTAATCTGTGGGCGTACTGGTAAGGGGATCACATCTATCACGTTACACACCTGTTCTCACCATAATGGCAAGGTCAGATTTCACTGTGGAGCACACACACACAAACAGCTAGTCTTTGATATTTTAAGACTCTTTCTGCACCCAATCCATTGTAGGAGACCGAGAGCAGAAATAAGCTGCAGAGATGCAGTTTGCTCATGCTTCAAAATACTTGTGGTGTTCAATCAATACAACATGCCAAGACCTCAACATATATGAGATGCACTGGAAAAATGTTCATCATAAAAAGTAATTTTGTTGATTTTTATTTTAACAATCTGTCTTGCTGGAAATGTAGTTGCACTGGAATTATTAAATCATTGATCAAAAACAAGAGTGAAATGTAGCAAAATACAGAAAATAACTCTATTGGTATCGTTCCCTTTTCAGTTTCTCTTCTTTATTTGAATCACTGAAAAAATCATAGTTATGGGCTACGATTCAGAGCTGGAGCTGGCTATTACAATGCTACCCTTATTGAAATATTTATAGTGGCTCAACTGAATTATGTCTTAAAGGCTTACTTGAAGACATTTTTTCCAGTTTCCACCTTTTTCCACTTTTCCATTTCTATCCATGAGGTGTGATGTTTTTAAGGCAGAAGGTATACTGCATAAAAGAGCTGTGGTCAGAGGGCATAGTAGCTGTTCCAAACAGACACACATAGGGGTGAGACCCAATAATTGTTTGAATATGGGGATAATGACACATGATTCCAGACAGGGTATAGGTATACATATTGGTTCACTCAGTTGTACACACGAAAAGTGACAGAAGTAGATGTGTAAGGAATGAAAAAAGGCACCACACCTGGTCAATCACTGTGATTGGGCAAGATTTTTGTATTGCCATTTTCGAAACAGGGAAAAAGTATTGAACACACTAACTGAAATGTAGTTAATACTTTGTTTGCAGTGACAGCTTCAAGACACTTCCTGTACGAAGAAACTAGTCTCTCACAGTGTTCAGGGGGGATTTTGGCCCATTCTTCTAAGCAGACAGTCTTTAAATGTTGAAGACTCTGGGGGGCCTGCTGGTGAATCTTTATCTTCAGTTCCTTCCATAAATGTTCAATTGGGTTCAAGTCAGGTGATTGACTGGACCATTCCAACACCTTTATTTTCTGTCTCTGGAACCAGTTGAGAGTCTCCTTTGCAGTATGTTTTGAATCGTTGTCCTGTTGGAAGGTCCACTCATGTCTCATCCTCATTGTCCTGGTGGATAACAACAGATTCTTCTCAAGAATATCCTGATTCACGACTCCATTCATCTTCCCTTCAACAATTTGGATTCTGCTGGTACCATGAGAAAAAAAACAGCCCCATACCATAATGCTTCCATCTCCAAACTTCACTGTAGGTATTTTTAGGGTCATATGCAGAGCCATTTCTCCTCCAAACATGGTGCGTAGTGTTATTGCCAAAAAATTAAATTTTTGTCTCATCTGACCACATCACATTCTTCCAGTAATCTACAGGCTTCTTCAAATGTTGTGTAGCAAACTTCAAACAAACTTCAAAATGTCTTTTCTTCAGTAATGGAGTCTTACAGGGTGATCATGCCTGGAGACTGTGGTGGTAGAGTGCATTGCCTATTGTTTTCTCTGTGACAATTGTACCTGCTTCTTCCAGGTCTTTCTGGAGCTCTTTTCGAGTGGTTCTTGGATTTTGGGCTACTCTTCTGATTAATTTTCTTACTGCTAAGTCAGCAATCTTGCGAGGGGCTCCTGTGCATGGCTGGTTGATGGTGGAGTGATGCTGCTTCCCCTTGCAGATAATGGCCCCAGTGGTGCTTATGGGAACATTTAGGAGTTGAGAAATCAGTTGGTAACCTGTGTCATTCCTATGTTGATCAGTAATCATGTTGCGAAGGTTTTGGGAGAGCTCTTTGCTTCTACCCATCATGAGATGGTTCTTGCCTGACAGCTTGGTAGCAAATGATGCATTCACAGATGGCTAACCCTTTTTAAAAGAGAGGAAATACTAATAACCACATGCACTAACCCAGCTGATTCTAATTAGCACAGGTAAGAGGACTATTTAGTAGAATCACCTGGTGCAGTGCTTTTTCTTACTGCATGTTCAATACTTTTTTCCTGTGTCATTCCAATTTAATGCACATAACTTTTTTATTGATTGGAATATTTTGTAGAATATATATAATATATAATATTGGAATATATTTTGTTAGCTGTGTTGCCTTATCAAGTTAATACCAATGTCTGGTCTTAATTTCATGCGAATAGCTGCACTGGAAATATGTTTAATCAAAAAGAGGTTGACGTGTTGAATACTTATTTCCCCCACTGTATATACAGTATGTGGTTGTGGTGTAAATGATCCATCCAGCATAAACTGTCAACATGTGACATGACTGGGATTGTAAGAAAACCACATACTGTATACAGTATGTCAGAGGCTGAATGCTGGATGGTGCCCGTTCACTCAAACTGACTTCTGTTTGGATATTTGCCAACATGGCCCAACCTGGTTTACACAAAGACTCACTTTAACCAAATGGAATTAAGCCTCAGTTTTTTTAAAGAGTCCCATATTGACTAAACAAGGATGCCATTTCCTCCAGGAAGGAAACTTTTGTGTCTTTTCTGTTTGTGTTTGCTTTTGTGACCTTAGTCTTCCATACTGAAGTTGTGAGATCACTGTGGCATTGCATGCACTGCTTTATTTGGAGGGAAAAGAGGTGATTTGATCAATCATGACTGATTCCAGGCCCACAACCCCTAGTGAAAATGTATTCCTCCCATTTCCATCTGCACGACACATGCTCTGCACGACTCTGGCAATAAAAGTCAGACACTATGCCCTTGTCCTATGTAACCTTTCCCTGACATTTAGTTATGTACTATTAGTTCACAGAAATAAACACTTTAAAGATATATGTGACATGATTGAATGTATGAAAACAAATGTGGGATTTTCTGTCATTTTCACTGGCAGAGCTAGGATGAGAAATCCATCCTGAGATGACATCCACTATGTGGTAGTTGTCAAAGGCACAGCGGGCTTTGCTGCTCATCCTTAACACTGTAGGTCATCGGTGTCTCACCAAAACTGCCCAAGCAGATGGTCATTTGTTAAAATAAAATTACCCGCCATGCATCTCCCATACTGAGTGGGCATAAATAGGAGAGACAGAGATCTTGTCATGCGAGGGGTCTGCTGTTCAGTTTATGAGCCTGTTTAAAATGCCTGATAGAGAGAAAATTGTGTTTGAGTTTATCATTGCTTTCATTTCATTAGTATTAAAGCCAGGACAAA
The DNA here is from genome assembly GCA_038419695.1 of Scomberomorus guttatus. Lineage (NCBI taxonomy): Eukaryota > Metazoa > Chordata > Actinopteri > Scombriformes > Scombridae > Scomberomorus > Scomberomorus guttatus. The sequence continues at coordinate 5,353,059 of CM076450.1, read as the reverse complement.
ATCTCAGTCATATCACTCACAGACTTCCCAGAACCAGCTATTAATTTAATGTAACATAATTAGTGTTTGTTGCTTTTAAGTCCCACATATTGTGTTAAAAAATAAGAATAAGGTTACAGTAGGTGTAAAATGTGTGTAAGGTGTGTAAATTGTAGGTAAAAGATGTATCTGGAAAACCAGGTAAAAGACACTAGGACTGTATTACTGTTTGTCCTCAGAGCTGATGTAAGTGTTACGCAGAGTGTCAGGTTAGGCGCAGTAATAAAAATGTTATCTAAAATTTAGCAGCCTGCAGTTCTAATCTTTAATGCTGAGCTACAATCTACAGACCTGGTTCATTTGAGGCTTTGCTTCATAAATCTCCTGTCAGACAAACTGGAGGCATCATAGAAGCTGTTGTTTTGTTTTTGATCGGCCTCTCCCAACCCTCAAAGGGGAATTGCTCAATAACAAATGAAAATCTTCCCGGACTGACTCTGAATCTAAGACATACTGTAATAGACCTGCACTGAACTAATAGTCTCTTTTATTTTGCTACACATTATTTCAAACTCTACTCTTAAAGTAGCAGAAATTTCACAGCAAGACTGAAAATCTGTTTTGAGTTCATATAGATTTATTCAGATTTTATCCCCAGCTGGCACCAAAATACATCTCATATGCATCACACTATGTGTTGGTTGTCTCTCTTTACATGGGAAACTGCAACCACTGCTAAACATAAATAATACAACAGTGTGCTGAGAGAAGTGGTTGTTGGCTACCTCGACTTGAGAATAGACTTACCAACCTTGTCCAACTTGTTTGACAAACACAAATCAGCCGTATCCATGACAGCATTTAATACATACTACATATGTGTGAATAGGCCTTTTGTGATTGGATCCAAATGTGCCCCCAAATGTGTTATGTGTGCATTGACACCTGTATTTACTATGTAGACACTTTGCTGCCAAGTGTGAAGGCGGTCCTATATCAATACCGTGTGTGAGAACTGTTGTAACTCAAATATAAAACTTCAAAAAGCTACATAAAGTAACTATAAAAGCTTTTTACAATCAGGACGGTTCAGGTTATAAGGGACTTTGAAGACTAACACTGATGCCAGTATGTCTGGATGTAAAGTGTTGATATCTGATATTTTATGCCACTACAGCACTTTGTTCAACCTTTAAGGAAAACTATCCTTTATTACAATTTGGGTTTTATTTTCTGGTTCTATTGCTTATGATAATATTGTACTCACAAACAAGAGCAGTCATATGATCAGACAGGTTGCAAACTTATTTTGAAGAGAAAGCAAAGGCAAACATGTTATGCAGTGGGGCATTATTACAGACATTGTAGATGTACTCATTTTTGGTTCTACCTCCAAATAAGGTGTTTCTTATAAACTGGCTAAACTGTTGTCTATTGAAATAAATAAAATGCTGTAATAAGACAGTTTTCCATTGAATTCTATCACTCTCATGGCAAAAATCAAATCTGTTAGAATCTAATTTTGGAAAGTAACATGCAAGGAAGACTGATACAGGTACAGAGATCATTATTTTGCCCCAGTGTTCAGTATTTACACATTTGACCATCATTTTACTCTTAGGAATTTCGGGAATAAGATGGAGCTGTCTGACACCGGATATAATGCTGTGTTCTCCTCACCACGCAACTTAATACGGTTGTATGATTGCAAAGTTAGCCGTATGAGGCTTAAAAAATATGTAGTACATAGTCAATATAGAATCATAGCTATTAAATGTGCGTTTAATTACCTGGAAAAACAGACTTTGTCTGACATGAGGCATCCACGTTTGTTTGCTTTTTCACATATTTTCATGTTATTTAGAGCCAAGTCAGATGCATCAGCTTTCAGAAAGATTTGAGTTTCCCAGTCATAATTACATTTGTATGTAGACATAAACAGTGATTTACATCAGAAACAAGTTATTACAATAATTCCCACGTGACATGAATGCAGCATAAATCATACCGAATCTAATCTAATTTTATTTTGTCAGGTCTGACTTTTCATAAACTCAAACTCAAAAATCAGTCAGTGTTTGGTGCTGAGCCTACAGGAGGTTTGTCAAAGCTTTTTTTTCTTTCTGAAAACAGCTGCCTGCTGTAGCTGGTAACAACATTGATGAGAGCTGAGAGACTGAACCAAAACAGTAAAGTTGCAGGCCATTAAAACCAAAACAATGGGCTGAAAGAGGCTAAAACACTTCATAGATCTGAGGGAAACTGCAGAGTTGGGTGAAAATATGTGTGGTTTTGTCACTTTCGCATTACACATAGTCATTGGACTCATTGTTGAAATGAAAACATAGATTAACGCAGCTTTAAAATAAATATTAATAATCAGTCAAGACAAAACATAATCCATCACGCCTATTTAAATACAAAGTGTGGGCCCCCTTGTATCAGTAAAATGATACTGGTAAAAAGGTTGTGGGATGCAATGGAAACATCAAACTCTCATTCACTCCCTCTTGTAATGGAGTTATTAGACCTGCTAACAGAAATATTGCAGAGCAAACCCACAAATGAATGTGATTTTTTTCTCCATTGCCTTCCAGATGAGATGATATTGTATTGAAAAGAAAGCGATGCCATTTGCTGTTCATTGCCAAACAAGGTGGCTGTGTGGAAAGGAGAAATGAGCAGTGACAGATGCTCATGGAGGAGTATCATTTCAGAAACTCATTAAAATGAATGAGGAGCACTAGATTGGGTCAAATGTTTTTATCTGTAGCCAATGGGAATTTCAAATTGATTGAACATGCTCAGAGAATGGGAGGTTCAAATGAAAAATTATTGGCATTTTCTGTCTTTGATAGACACCTCACTGCTTTTGCTGACACAAAAAAATTCATTTTCATTCAAAGATATTAAGCCCTTTGTTGCTTATTCTTAAAATGAAACTAAAATGGCAGAATTCAATAATGGTCCCCTGGAAGACAATGATTTATAGATGTTGTTCTATATCTCAGCACCCCAGAAGACAAAGTTGACGGGAGAAAAGACACATGATGATGATTAATAAAAAATGGGCTCTGCATTTTTTCCTTTGTCCATATCTGTCAGGTTCCATATTTTGTATCACTGTCAACCACAGACCACATGGTTTCTACAACTGACGTCCCCGTAAGATTTATGGCTACTCTTAATCACTGTAATTATGACTAATGCTCAGTGATCCTGAATGAAAGACAGCTACTATAATTGTTCAACTCTCTATAAGGCCACCTATGCTTTGAATATAAAGTATCTGCTGTCAATCACACTCCAAGATGTGGCTTGTGACTATGGAATTCACCCATATCCTAACACTTCTATATGCTGAAGCAAAGAGGCTGTATAGCTATAGCGCAGCAATCTGCATGCTATAACCAGCACTCAAACAAAGAAAAAACATACCTGAAAAGGATTGTTGTGGGGGTTTGTTGGGGGTTGATCCATTCATTAACATTGCAAACGAAAGTGGATATAGTCTAAATATAGTATAGTACTTTTTTTTCCAAATTTAGGTTACTGGGACATAGGAAACTGTCTTGTCTTTAGCTGAAGTCCCTTGGGGTTTGTATTCTCAACATCAAAGCACGGCAAGTTGGAGCTTCAAAAGAATAAGCACTGTTTTCTTAAACACACATTTGGTTTTTTGGCTTTGTTATCTAGCTAACTAGCCAGCAGGCAACTTTAGCAAAGAAAACAAGGACGTTAGCATGCGTGTATCAGCCACTGTTAATGCTAGATTCCAAAAGATATGTCAAATCATATCTATATCTAAGAATATATTTCGATTTTTTTCAAGCTTTCCTTAATACAGTGCATGCCATACAGTGTCTACACACTGAAAGAGAAAAAAAATGCATTCTAAAGTTAACCTTGCGTTAGCCAAATCTGCTGGGTCTCTTTCAAAGTTACAGTCTTCCCTTTTGTGTGTCTACAGACGGAGTTTCCTGGCTTAAACAATGGATGTATTAAGAAGGCTGAAACACAAAGCAGAGATACTTCCTAGAATTTGGATATAGATTTGTTGCAAGGGCACCACAATAAAAGATTACACATTTTGTGAGCTTAGACTTCTGATATATTAGCTTTAACTGAACTTGAATGTACATTTTTGCACATTGTGGATCCTCATCTCTTGCAATGGAGGCAAGAAAGGACTCAGAAATATATGAGGAGATGGACACCATATTCAGTTTCATTCAATTTAGTTTATTGCTGACCATGCTCTATATAGTAAAAAATAATGGTTCAGCATTATAATCCTTAAAAACATACATTACGTTACATTTATATACAATATTCCTCATTCCTGCCAGAGATATCGATATTTATGCTCACAAACTTACTAAGTGTTGTCCCTATGGAGAGATGTAGGTTAAGATGTTTTATTGTACTATGACCATTAGATTACTCAATGAGATCAGTTTGTGTGAGATTTTGTGAACAATAAATCTCAAAATCAAAGGCACCACTATAAAAACACAACCTCTAGCAAAGTTCATCAAAACAGAGAAAAACAAAAGTGGCATTGTCATGGAGATGGTGTAAGACTGGGGAATTGGGTGAAACTTTTGAAATGATAAATCCATCTGGGCGTCTTTTCCTCTATTCAGTCTTTCAAAAGGTAACATGATGCTTAAGGTTCCCATTTGCCTGGTCAAAGTTGCCTGATACACTTGCCTCAGCAGCTCTGCTGTAATTCAGCTCCTAGACAGTGTGATTCATGTAAGATGACTGCATAGTCTGAGTCACACACAGTAGACATGTCCAACCACCAGCCACAGCTCATATTTCAAAATCATTCATGCTTTTTCCAACAGAGACCAGGCAGATTGAAATTTTCCTCTATAAAGACAGATCCACTATGTGCCTTTGCCTAAAAATACATTTGCATGTCATGAACTTGTAAGGAGTGCATGACATGTTTTTCCCTGAAGTAAAACTAATAAAATGTTTGTCTTCTAGCTTTTCCAGATTTTGCTTTTTGCACAATTACCTCCAGGATGGCTTCACAATCCTTTAAATGTGTTATTTTAATAATTGACAATGTCTTTTTTAATTAGCTCTGGGTCCAAATATGAAATGTGTACATTTTGACAAGTCAGCATGACCATTGAGTTTAAGTGTTTTAAAATACTTTCTCATTATGCAGATATAAATACATAATCAGGGCAGCATTACGTTTAAATATATTTTGGACGAGACATACATTTTTTGAGGAAAAGTTGTTAAGATAATCTGGCAAGGCACAAACTGTAAATCAGTATCAGTAAAACGTTCACTGACAACGTATTTCATTTGTTTGCTGCAAAAATATCTGATCTTGCAATACAATATCCACTCATAGCAACTAAAGCATTATTTAACTTTTCTATTGCTCTGTTTAAACACTCGCAGCAGTTGATTAGGGTTAGGAGAAGATTACGGTCTTGTTTTAATTCCAAAAATTCTGCAGTGACACAATTTGTTTACTGTATTAACTTGTACTGTATAACCAGAAGTACAACCTTTCACAAACCTAAATCAAAGTGAACCCTGATCTAGTGTCAAAGTCCTGGGCTGTGTCTGAAATCATTCCTTCATTGACTACTGCCTACATAAAGACACTCAATAGTTTACTCAAAAGTGAGCAGTAAATTGAGATTTCGGACACTTCACTGTCAGTTATAAAATCGCACAAATGTAATTTTCGCATCTATAAAATGAAGTGCATTGCATTGTGGGACTGTTAGCAGAAAGTACTGTACATGCCAATGAAACAACTTTTTCCATTCCATTGTGAAATTTTTGAGGGCACTATATGTTAGATGGATTTACGAACTCAGAATTCTGACACTCAAATAAAATGGCGGCGCATAAATATAGACCACTATATAGTAAATAGGGATTTTGGATTTCAGACAAAGCCCTGCACTTTGTACTTGCAACCCACACCAACCAACTCCCTACGACTCCTGTGCAATACAAAAATGTAACACTTCATCCACTTGAAAAAATGATGCCCGTGAACATAATTCAGTGCGCAAAACTTCAACCAAGTACAGGAAAATGCATCAGCATATGAAACAACTAGGCTCAGGTTCATCCAAATTTTTATGTAGAAGTTTGAATAAAAAATAATTTTGCTTTACACATCATGGGGTTCAGGAGCTATACAAATTTTAGTGCTTGGACACATGATGATCAGTTCTTCAGTCCTTGGACCATTGTCTAACATACCAACAAATTTCACTGCAATCCAGTAGATTCTGATTTCTTGCTAACTAACAAAAGCAAAAAACAAGAAAGCAATAAATGCGAAAAAAGCAGTAGTGGAGCCTTTAAGATTGTTGCTGTTAAAACATCTTTTTATTATTATTAGGGCACAATTTAAAGTAAAACTGTATTATGCTAAATATAAAGTTTTATAACCAAAAAAGTCAACCTCACTTCTTTCCATGTGAAGGGCTCAAAACGAGACCCCTTCACGTGATCCCATTAAACAGGTTGGACCCTACAGGATACACAACATCTGGTTTTGTCATATTATTTTTGTCAACCAATGACTTAACTCTTCATTTATTTTTGTGCTATTAAGCATACATAGAAGCATCTCTTTTTGTTTAATTGTTGACACACAGGGAATGATCACTTCACGTTTTTCATGATTTACCGGGGAAGCCCTGAGACTTTCCTTCCCTCTGTTTAAACCCCACGTAAGCATTTTCTTGCCCATCTAATGTCTGTCTCTTTGTCAGATGGTTTTCTCATTTACTGCGCCCACCTGCCAGAGAGCGCAAAAAGAAGACTTCACCCATCAAGCCAGAGCGGAAAGCCCAAGGAAGGAGTACTGAGGCCCTGGGGAGGCTGTCATCCTCAGGTTACCAGACTGACCATAACTCTCAGTTTGGACACAGAGAGGCTGATTAAAGCCAGAGACAGAGGAAGCCAGGCAGAGGTGAAGAGTGAGAAAGAAGCTGGAAAACCTACAGGGAAAGAAATATCTCAGGTAAACTGAAAGCAAACTGAGACCAGACCAAGATGCTTCCTCCTGTTACAGTCTGTAAGATACCCTGCAAGAAAAAGAATGATGTTACACAGGAACCAAAAATTGGCACCTGGAGTAAACTAAATGTGAGGCTGATTGAATGCTGTCAAGTGTCTCAAATATGCAGTATATTTTGAAAAAACATAGAAAATAAAATAGGAAAAAGATCTTAAATATTTCATGACTTGAAGAATGCTCTATTCTGGGGTGCGTATTATTGCCAGAGAACACCACATGTCTGGCAACTAACTTTAGCTCTGTGCATATGATGAGTTTTACCTGTTTATGCGATGACCTTTCTTACTTGGAGTAGGGAAGTAACATATATTGCAAGGCTGGCAAATATGTTGACAAATAGAGCCCGAAAAAATGACATAGATAAATAAAACAAACATAGACCACAGATATATTGGTATAGGCAAATAGTGTATGTCAACTAATAAGTAAGAAATAAATGTCAAAGATGTGCTTGAGGTGAGTGTTTCCATTACATTAGACACATTTATTATTGTTTAATATTAATATTTAAAGCCCCACTCCAGCCAGTGTTACTTCCTGTTTAACGGTTAACTTTCTTCCTCAAACATATGATGAGTTTTACCTTAGCGTTTTTCAGCTCATTGTTTTGGCTCACAACTTTATTGTTTTAGTTCAGTCTGGGCATTTTTCCACTATAGAAACTTAATGACCTTAAACCTTAAAGTTTTTTTTTTTGCCATTTTTTACCTTTATTTGATATTTGAAAGTGCAGAGACATAGGAAACAGGGGTAGAAAGAAGGGTATGATATGCAACAAAGGTCCAGTCGGAATCGTACCAGGACGTTGCGGTTATGTGATAAGCAGCAGGCTACTGGGATGCCCCCCTAACCTTAACTTTCATTTAACATCTGTAAGGCTTTGGTTCTAGGTTCTACCATGTGTTACCACTGTGTTGTACAAACCAAAAATCAGCCAATTTGGTTACACGTTGTTGAAAAGGCGACACAGCTTCAGATATACACCATTAAAAAGGCAGGTCAGCTGCCTCGAAAGGCGCAATTTGGTTTCAGGAACACACCCCCAAATCAGGCGTAGTAACATGAGTAAAACCCATGACAATGCTACACTTTACATTATGGGTTAAGGTCCCGATGTGGAGAAAGCTATCTTTTCACTCTCATCGACCTTGTCTCCACAAGGAAATACTGATAAACCCACTGTGCGCTAACTGCCAAGCTCCAAACAACAGACGGACAAAGTTAGCAACTAGCTGGTGAACATAGTGGAGCATTTAGCCAGAGTTGGTGGAGACAAAAACAGCTAAAAGGAGAGTGAATATTAGATTTACATTCATTGACCAGAAATGTGACTGTGTCTGCAGGGTGTGTAAATAGGCAAATGTTTGCTAACACTTACACCATTACAACTTTATATGATGATATGTCATTGTTTTGTTTACAGTTTGTTCCGCTTGTTCCACACATATGATAATTTTTTTGTATGTGTATTTTAGAAAACAAATATCAGCCGATACATTTTTATCAGATTTTTATCAAATGTCATCATCAGCCTCAAAAATCTAGTATTGGTTGGGCTCTTGGGGAAAAAATCCATTTAAAAGATTGTATTACCCAAAATAAACAATAAATATATTTTGATTACTGTCCAGTGGTATAGGCAGGATAATGCACTCTGTCCCATGCACTATATATAATGTACTCATAGAGGCAATCACAGTGGTTGTAACACTTTGACAACCACATGGCTAATCATTGATTAAGCTGTATTGGAAATCATAGGGATGAAAAAACAGCAAAAACCTCACTCAAACTAAACTTGTCTTTTAGAATGAACTGAAAGAGAGATGGGAGGAGAAAAGTTATTATAGATGCCTCATAGAACAGAAACTTGCTGATCCCTTGTTTGTAATGTCTTCTTTCTCTGTCCCACCTCTCCCCGTGAGTTAATGATTGCATGTTTCCTTAAGGGTGTCTGGAGAAAATGTAAAGGAGGTTTCCATTCTGAGCTGGTAATCCTCAGCTCCCATCCCTGGAGACCAGACGTTTTACAACTTGTGACTCACCTGCCCTTACTATTCATCTAACATGTGTGTCTGTAACTAATCTGTGACCTCAGCTGTTCCAAATTGAGAGAGGATGAAGAGGAGTTACTTGTACCTTGAGAACTTAGTGTTTCTCCATTGTGTGATAAATGACAGGAGTTGTGTTTAACATCTGGCAAGAGGACAAGAAACTGGGGGAGACCTGGAGTAACTGGGTCAAATAGTAGCTGCAAATCATTGTGTTTGTTTTAACCTGCGTTCACTGCCAGATGGTTGGGCTTCACTGCAGCTCAGATGGTGGTAGGTAAGTTTTCAATCAAAGAAAAGTACAGTAAAGTAAGTGACTTTCAAATACTTTCCTGTTATTAGACACCTTTCCAGCACTTACACTATGGGGTACACACATGGGGTAAAATCCCCCAGCATGACTGGATGAATAAAACATCAATCAAATTACTATAATAGAGTATGATGAACAGGGCTGCCAAGTTTTGACTTCAGCTTGGAGTGAGATTTGGCCTTATGAACCAACACTTTTTTCAGAAGGACTAAGACTTTTTCTTTTTGCTAATTTGTGTTTATTTGGTAGCATTTTTGATATACACTCCAGATATTACACGTATTTGTCTTCAAAACATAGGATAAGAAAGATCTATGCTCCTCACCATGGGCACCTACTCGTTGATTATCCGTTACCTGTATTTGTGGTAATTATACAAATTATTGTTTCATTAAGTAGATATTAGAGCTTGAAGAGTAATTTGTCACTAAAACCACTTTTTTTCATACAATTGTACAGTCACATTAATATAGTATAATTTGATTCTGGTCCCACTCTATAGCAGATATAATAGCTACAGTTATTTGCCTTTTTCCAAAGACAGTTGAGTTCCCTGTAAACCAAAACAAATCTGTAAATAAAAAAAGGAACACTGCCTCATATTCTTGCCTCCCAATTACGGCTATTTGGGTGGCAGCTACATGTGAAATGCAAGATGCTGGTGTAGACAGATATATTGATTAAAACTGAAGCAAATGAGACAGATGACTAAAAAATACTGCTGAAGCATGTCCGATGAAGATAGAAGGACGCTGGAGCACCAGTGTGACAGACCTGTGAGGGGGGTGGGTCAAAACCCATGGGAGTTCAGCTCATAACCATTTTTCAAATATGTGAAGGACGGGTGTTCAAACTAAAAGCTGGGTGATAAGTAGCTGTCTCAGCTTCCTTGCCCCACTTCAGCTCAATTGCTTCAAACGTTGTTGAAATTTGCATTTTCTCGCTCTAGCAACTGAGTCAAGGCTCCAGATTGTCTCTACAGAAACCTATGGCTAACATCACATATGGTCCACGTTTCATTGTCTATGTCTTAAAATTGTATTTTTCCATTGATAAGAAGAGATAATGTCACATGTCCTTACTGCACATAAACTCAGTCTGAAATTTTTCCGAAAAAAGAAAAGGACATAATTTAACACAAAGTGAATTTGCTGTGAAAAAAATTGGTTCACCTTATACAAGCTGTAATTTAAGAACTGTACAAAACCCAACAGTGGACTAAATGACTTCACAGAACACATTTTGTAACACTGTAAGGTTTGTAAGTGGTATCTACAGAAAGAAAGTGTCTGGCAGTTCCTTGAATATGAAACAAACCTTGAATGTCATTGCACATATAGGCCTATTTTTAATTCTCCTGTTTTTTACACACTAGCCTGTAATCAGGCTGTCTCACTAAAGGAGAAGGAACATCGTGGAATGAACTGTGATATGTGAGTTCAACACAGACTGCGTGTTCTGCAAAGCTGCATTATAGGCACATATGGGCACAATCCCTTGGGAGAGCAATTTGAGTTTCCATTCTCTAGAGAAGGATGGCAAATATAAATGTCTCTCCACAGATCCTATCTGCCTTAAACTATCTCTGACCACCCTCAAAGTACTGCTAGGCATGAAAGGAAACCATCTCATGGATCCCCCACCTCTCAGTGCATTTATGCCACAACAAAGTCAGCAAAAGACAGACTGTCTTTTTGTCTTTTCTCCCTATTAGGTTTTTCCTTCCATTTTCCTCTGGTGTCTGTGCTTTTATATAATATTCCTTATGAGAATAAGATGATATCCACATTTGCAGATACTGTATCCCTGCACTCAAAATGTCTGATTCCTGAAAGTCATAATCCTTCAGATTTGTGAATTTCAAAGCTTTGTCATTCAACTAAGCTTTCATTTAGCATTCTGATACACTGGTGAAGGGATGGATTAGTGTAACCCGATTACCAACTTGTCCTGCATCTGTGAGTGAGGTTTTTAATGTACATAAGACAAAGTTTCTAATTAGTATGCTTTGCATTCCCTAGAGGCTGTTATGATGTTATTAATACCAAAGCAAAGGTTAAAGCTCTCTTGTGATTATACTCTCACCAAAACATGGCTAAACTAAAATGATGTTCACATTATATGATGAGTTAAGGTCTTCTAAGTTGGCTCTCTGTCATATGCAAACAAACTTTCATTTAAACAATGTAAGGGTCTGTATTAATTTCATCAACAAAAACAATGACAAAAAATATAATTGATTACCTTTTTTCCAGGGTCAATGGATAAAAACTAAACAACAATGTAAAAGACAAAGAAACTGACAAATGAACTAAGTGCTAACTACCTAAATGCTTCTGGCATCAGTAATGTTAGCTAGCATTACAGATTCTGAAAGGAGAAAGTAAAACATGTATGTACTAAATTAATCCACAAGCTCACTAAAGCAGAAGACAAGCTGCAACAAAACAATTGGGATAAACCATAAAAACAGGCAGGCCTGCACACCCACATAAAAAGGTAAGCTAATGTTAACAAACCATTATCTATGGATATGGAGGTAATGTCAATGCATATTTCAAAAATGGTTATCTATTCTATTAACAGGCTACTGGTAGTCATGAGTGCAGCATTGCTGTAGGCTGTCAGCCAACTAAATCTTTCCAAGATGTTTAAGTACTATTACTTAATTAACGGAATTGTTTGACATTTTTTAGGAAATATGTTTTTTGATTTGATTTTTTATTTTTTTAATTGGAGAGTTATGGGGACTATATCTTGGCAAACAGTAAGCAGCCTAACAAAGTGATTATTTTTCAGTGGAAATTGTTTTAACTTTGGAGAGGGACAGGCTAGCCATTCCCCCTGCTTTTTGTCTTTAAGCTAACTATGCTAATCGCCTCCTGGCTCTAGCTCTATACTTAACAGACATGAGAGTGGGATCAATCTTCATATTTTATTATTGGCAAGAAAACAAATAAGTGTATTTCCCAAAATGTCATACTATTCCTCTAATGTTATTCTTTTTAGTGTTTTTTTAGTGGACAATACTAATAAGCTCGTACACAGAAGAAATTTTGACATGTCACAGAAGGAAAAGCACAGGTGTAAATAGTAAAATGAATGCTGAGTGAAAACTATTTAGATGCTTCTGTTTCAGGGTCCTGGTATTATGCATGCTGGCTCACTGTCTGGGCCTTTCTCAATACCAAGTACGTGAAGTTCAGACTTGGCAACTTCAACTCGGGAGTAGAAACTTACGAAGGCAGGAGGACGCAGTACGATCATTCTGCAATTGGAATAGCAGCATACTCGCTGACAGCAGCATCTCAGCTTCAACACAACTTCCTGACTGTACTGTGACAAAATAATCCCAACTCAAAGCTCCACAACACTTTTTTTCTCACAGAAAAATAACCTAATTGACAGAGAGATGCAGTAAATTATGTTATTCAGTCTGTAATGTAGCTATAATATAAATTATAAATAATTATGTATCATAATAAAATAAAACAAAACTTAATATAGGCTGATCTGTTCATTTAATGCATTTATATTTATTGAAATGTTGTGATATCTGTACATATAGAGCCCTAGAGGCAGCACTGCTGTCCAGTAAAATCATGAAGCTTCACTTTAATGTTATATTTAAACTAATGTGGCAGCTACAATTGTTAGATTTCATCTGTGAGATCAACGTTTATCTTCCAGAAGGAATTATATCATGTATCAAAATGCTATGGAGACATCAGTTCATCAGATCATGTTCTCCCCGGGATTACAACGGACGTTGACCGGCTGATCATCTCAGGAGTCAGGCTGCTAAAAGCTGAGATGACCAGCTGGTCTCACCCGGCCAGCGGCACATCTCTGAAACTATCGGAGCAAATTTACAAACAGGTATCCACACCACATATTGGGAATCTAAATGGTTACTTTCTCGCCTAAAAAAAATATTAAAACTTGATAAAGTGACATATTAACAGTCCTACAGCGAAAATTACAACAGCACAACTGCATTCTGGGATACTTGGCTGTCCCAATTCCACACAAGTCAGCTCCCAATGTGTCCTCGATAAAATGGGTGGAGCAAGAACACTTCTGGTCATTTGGACTGTACTTGGCTGGATGTGGACTTGGAAATGGAACAGTATTTGGGCTGATGGCGTTTCAAAAGTACACAAGAACACAAGTACAGAACACAGACTGAGAAAGGCCTACTGTCATGTGTCACTGGGACTCTTGAATAGAACAGAGTCATCGTTAATGTTATTAGTTACACCTGTGCTTTTCCTACTATGACAAGTCAAAATGTCTGCTGTGAAACATCCTATTACTAAACTAAACTAAACAATCAAATCACTGAAATGTGACTAAAACTAATATACTAACACTAAATCTAAATAAAAATAAGGTGGCAAAATCAACACTGGAAGCACCTTTGCAGTTAAGTGTGGTAAGAAACAACAATGCAATGCAGCCAATTCTGAATTGAATATAGACTGTGTATTCTTACAAAAATATCAGCAATCTGTGGCTTTTGGTACTTGCAGAATATGCTTGCCAGGCTGAAATTCTTTATGAGGTTTTCATGGAAAATCTATCACAGCACAAGGTCAGCATGTAAAGAGAGGGCCATGCTCAGAATCGTTATGATGATCAAACAGGATGGAGCAAAGGCAGGAAGTGCTTTGTATGCTACCAAGATCTGCTACCTCCCTCCTCACTCATACCGAGTGTCAAGAAAAATACAAGCAGTGAACCACGAGCCATGTGGAGAGTCAATTGGCAGTTTTCCCTATATGTTCAATTAAAGCAAGCTGTGGCGATGAGTGGCTGGAGATTCATTTACCACGAAAGCATGACTGAACATAGCTAAAAGTCGTTTTTTTGTTTATCTTGTAGTAAGCAGAAAATGGTCGATATTCTCCCCTTCCTCCAACAGCTAAAGAAGCCGGCACTGTCAACTTCCTGGAAGGACTGAAAGAGAGACACTGTTGCTATGGCAACGAGTGTGTAGATGTTCTCAAGAGGAGTTGAAGGAGTTCAGACTGAAAAAAAAGATAGGTATAATAAATATAATTTCCAGTTCACAATGAAAGGAATATTTTCCCAAAGAAAATTGCTGAGTTAAATATGTTCTTTAAAGTATCTCTGGTGCACACACAGCAGGGACCCTCGAGAATTTTTATTAGGGACGTGAATCTTCTGTGGGTTTCGCAGCGGTGGCATTACAGGAAAACGGGGGGGCAGCCCACATTTTGGCTTTTCTTTCTAATCATCTATTGAACTTGCCCCGGGTAATGACCTAATTCTCAGTGTGCCACTGTGCCTCCATCTCTAGCCGCTGCCTCCTGCTTCCCTTCACTCATCACTGCATTCATCGACTTCCAAAAGATGCAAAAGGGACGGACATGTAGGCGAGGAAGCTGAGATCCATCAGCGTGGTAATGGCAGTATGAGAGGACTCACGTGAGAGAAGGGGTCAGTTCAGTCCGTCACGGCTGGCTTCATCATCATGGGTCTGCCCAGCTGTAAGGGACGTGTTGTGAAAATCAAGTCTGGCGAGGCAGGAGGCATGACCTTCTTCTAGTGTAAGTTAAAGGACACTGTGTGATTGAGTGTGCCTCTTACATACTGTCATCGTATCTAACACCAGCCTGTCACAAGCTGTAATATGAACTGATTTACTGACAAAAAAGACTCCATACAAGTAAAGTGTGCGAGCTCCTTCCTTTGTTTGAAAGCCTCATCATTCCCCAGTCATAGTGGCAATGTTCGTGATGAAGCACCCAGTTATTCCTCCGCTGAAGACTCGATGGGTAATCAAGAAATAAATTGTCCAGACTGCAGGCGACCCCCTGCCTGTCCTACTGCCTGTCATTTGGACTAATCCCCTGTCATCGTTGGGAAAGTGTAATGGACGGCAATCCTCTGAAGCATTCCACAAAGTAATATTCTCAGTGATGAGACTATCTTTAAAGAGTAGAAAAACTCTGTCACCTCAAATCCCTTTACTTTTCTCACCATTAATCATATTATGTTCCTTACACCGTATTTTAGATTTTTTTTTTTTTTTTTACAGGGCTGGTGAGGCACATTATCAACTGCTGCTGACAAAGTGTGTGTCAAATTGATAAAGAATGTATGTAAAATGGCAGCGCTGGTGTACAAAGGGAGCTAGATCATCATAATCCTCTGATAGCTGGAATCCCATTAGCTACGGGTCCGTGACTTACAATAAGAAGGGTCAGATTATTGCTGCGATCCAGCATCATAAGCTGTCGACACCACTCTGCCGAAGATCTTGCTGCCCTCTGCTGCGCTACCTAGACCAGTGGAAATCTCCAACAGATTACAGCACGATTCTGTTAGGATAAATGCAGCCATGAGGTTACAGTGGACGAACCATAAATTCTGATCAACAGCTGCATGATGACAGTCAACATTTGTTATGTTTTAGCAAGGACAGGCCATCACCGCCGGATGATGAAAGCAGCAACAACAATGAAGGCAACTCATATTATACATACAGTAGTACACGTCCTACACCTCATTAAAATAGTCCTTGAGAAACAAATGTTTAGTATACTATGAAACTTCATAGATATCACCAGTATTGGGATTTATATAAAACTGGAGTTGGGCTTTTTTGTCATTGGCAATCCCATTGTGATACTGATACTTTTCCATCTTTTGTTTAGAAAGTCAAGTTGAGGTGACTATAATCAATATTCATAATAATTCATTAAATGACAATGTGTAAGCTGAGAGGCAAGTTTCAGCTCATTGTTTAGCTATTCAGCCCACAACTTCACTGTTTTGGTTCACTCTCAGTGCTCTCATAGTCTTGTTTTTGGCCTGCAGCAGGAAGCTGTTTTCAATTAAAAAGTTCTAAAAACCCACTGTACACTACCTGCTCAGCACCAAATGCAAACAGACAAAGCTGGTAAACATAGTGGAGCATTTAGCAGTTAAAGAGCCAGATATTTCCCTCAGGAGTTGGTGGACACCAAAACAGAGCTAAAAGGAGAATGAAATATCCTAAATATTTATTATATTTGTTTTGTTACTAGAAACATTGCTACACATCTGCTGGGTGTGTAAATAGGCAACTGTATGCTAATACATTAGCCTGAGTCCTCTGTGCCATAGAGCTCCACTGTTGTCCAAAAACTATTAAAAACACATCAGTGAGCCACGCTGTTGCACTGGGGGACATGTTCCTTCAAGAGTTTGGACACTGTTTATTTAGAAATGGCTTTGATAGTGTTAGATGTCACACCACATGATTATATACACAACAGAAATTGCATTTTTATGCAGTCAATGGCTGGAGGCAATAAAGAATCCAAGCTTTGACCCCAAAGTTACATCAATGCTTTTTAATAGTTTTTGTACAACAAGAGGTCTAGGAATAAGAGTACAGAGGAATAAGATATATCAGGCTTTGGATACATACATAATACTTATTGTTAGTAGGATCCAACCATTGTTGGTTTTGTTATTTTGATAAGATTTGTTGACAATAAGGAAAATATAGAAAATCACCAGTCTTATCCTTTAAATGTGTAGGACTACAATATACAAAAAGCAGTTTGAGTGTTTGAAGTAAGGCAAACGCAAATATAACATGATTTTTAGTGGACTGCAGTTTGTGTTTTCCAAATATCACATTCAAAACTGGGAACATCTCCACAGTATGCATACTATGTGTAGTGGAGAGCAATCTGGGAAAAAGCCATAAAGATGTGCGGAATATCAAACACAAAATGAGTTACATCTTTGCTTGAAATAAACTTCAGAAATATCTAATAGTAAGATATTCAAAACTTGCATCATAAAATGTTATGCAATTTCCACTTTAAAACTATAACTGAATCCCTGTGTCTAACTCATACATCACAAAGGTAGACTGCACAGCTGGACAATTACATCTCTGAAATTACATTTCTAATTGAATCGCTGTGCACACTCTGCCATCTGTGCAGTGCAGTGTTTTGCCAATTTTTATCTGCAGGTACAAAGTGTATAAATGTCTGTTCCTTGTGGATTTACAATTGCCTTTCAGTTATTACGCTGAGAACAGGTCTTACATAACAGTGGCAACTCCCTTGACAACTGTCCCACACTTTGGCCTCTTCCGCAGCCCAGACATGCATGGAGGGGTGTATGTGCAGTAGCAAGAACTGGCTTCTGGAGGCAAGGCAAGGGGAAATGATTTACAGCGTTCTGTTCTCTCTGCCAGGATAATAACTAGACCAGACCTCAGGCAGGACAAAAGCCAACAACTTCCCACTAGGCCAGGAACAGACGTGGAGTTCAAGGACTTGTGGTTTACAGATATGGTGTTTTGGGCCAGTATCAGACTGGGACTGGTACATTTCATAGATACTGTACCTAAAAAAAAAGGACAGGAGTATGTTAGGATCAAATCATGTTGGCTTTTCCAAATGGCACTAATTCTAGCAGTGTCCATTCTGTGGTACTTTTACACACAGAGAATGTACATAGGCATGGCCAAATTAAGCCGCTATGAGGCAAATGGGCCCTGCTGACCCCCCATTCCTCCCACTGTGGATTGTGTATGTACCCAGTCACCTTCAAGGGCATATCAGGTACAGTACACACAGAAAAGAACACATAGCAGCTTTATTTTATATTGGTTTTCCCAATATATGCCAAATAAGGTTTTGGTGGAGCTTCACTGCACAGAATGATGTATGTGCAGAGTTTGATACTATAAGGCACAACTAGTTTGTAGGTCAATTGTGCAACTTTCCTAACATTTTATATCCCAGGATCCCATTTCTGAAGATCTATGCTCAAAGCACGGTGGGGCCTTGAGCAAAATGGTGACATCAGCATGCTCACAATGACAATGCTAACACGCTGATGTTTAGCAGGTATAATGTTCACCCTGTTCACCATCTTAATTCAATTCAATTCAATTTTATTTATATAGCGCCAAATCACAACAAAAGTTATCTCAGGGCACTTTTCACATAGAGCAGGTCGAGACCCTACTCATTAATTTACAGAGACCCAGCAATTCCCCCCATGAGCAAGCACTTGGCAACAGCGGCAAGGAAAAACTCCCCTTTAACGGGAAGAAACCTCAAGCAGAACCAGGCTCTAGGTGGGCGGCCATCTGCCTTGACCAGTTGGATTTAGAGAGAAAGAAGGAGGGAGGGGACACGTTAGCATGCTAGCATTTGCTAATTAGTACAAACACAAAGTGTAGTTGAGGCTGATAGGAATGTCTTTAGTTTTTCAGGAACTTGTTCATAAACCAAAATATTGAACAAATTAAAATTTTGACCTGATGCTACCAAAGTCAGTAAGATTCATCCTCTGGGGACGATGAATGTCTGTACAAAATGTAATTGCAATCTGTCCATTTGTTGCGTCATGTTAATCTGGACCAAAGTTGTGGGCCGACATTGCCATCCCCGGGGCCACCGCTAGCATGACTAAAAACGGGGTTGTGCTGTCCTTCATTTTGCTGGGGGCTTCACTCTGATTTGAGAAAAATTGGCAAAGTTTTGACATTTATAACAAATGACACAAGTCTTGAGGATCTAATAGTTTTTTTTACATCAAAATAATAATAATTATATAAATAAACAATTAAAAAAACACTCAGTTGTTAAGGAAATCAAACCATAAACTGAATCAGAGTCAGAATGTGTGTCGGGAGGCAGGGGTTGCCTGATATTTAACACAGAATCTCATTTAATCCCAAGGATGTGTGCTATTGTGCAAATCCCTGCACATTATACCTTTAATCTCATGATGACCGTCTCAAAGGAGTTCATGGAAATCTAGAAGTGGGCACCAGGCCGAACAGAAGTGACCAGTCAGCTTTCCTCAGTACCACAGTCAGTCTTCAAGAGGTTCAACAGGATGCTGAGTCTGTCCGGAAGCTTTGAAACAGACCAAGCTCAGTAATCCTGTTCATGCTAGATGATGGGAGTTGAGAGAGCAGGTCTGAGTACAGTGGCGAGGAGACAATAGTGGCACTGTGAGGCAGACAGCTGGGTTTTCACCCCCCTCTCCTCCCCCGCCAGCCCCCACCGATGTGGCTTTGTTCCACTAGCTTAGACCATGGCAGACCCAGGGCTTCCCCAACTCCTCTGACATCATTGCCCAGCTGATAGGAAGCACAAAGGATCTAGCAAAAAAGGATACGTTCTATTTATAAACCATGAATGAGTGCCGTGATTCCACTGCCTCAGTCATTTGTGCTGGACCTCCAGGCTAAACAGTGTATCGCAAAACATAAAAAAGGAGAAAAAATTGCCAAAAAGCTTTGCTGATATCCAGAGAGAAAATGTCATATTGCAAACACCTGCAGCCTGAAGGGGCATCTTTCTTTACAAAAGACACAGTACTCACATGTGCACTGTGAGTATGTCTAAAGACTGCTTAAGTATTTAACTTGAGTATAAGCGCTTGTGTTTTCCAGAATGTTTGTCTGTAATATACAACAAGCAGGGCTGTAGTGGAGATTTAAAGCACATAAACCTTTTAACCACCTCTCAAATTCTGAAATAGCATTTAAACATACTTTACACCTGTTAATCTGCTAAAACTGGGCTCCCTCTTTTTGGTTCTCCTGCATGTTTTGGTCTCTGTTGGAATATTGTATTCTCATATCATAATATTTCCCTTTAATACGGAGGAACCAGCAACCCACCACCCACTCATGCAATGCAGGAGATTTAAAAAGAAAAAGAAACGACCCTCGCACTGAAGCTGGCAGGCAGACTGGAGCTGCCTTCAGAGTTCAAAAGGATGGACATGTGACATTATCTGAAACATGCTGTATCAAATTATATCTGTCAAACAAATGATCAGGAAGCAATTCCACATCAGACACTTTTGACATTATAATTACATATATACTTTAGCATTTACTAAACTTGCAGCCTCACAGAGCCACTAGCTAGCATGGTTGTAGACTATATTGTTATCACTAAAGCCCTGACCTCAAGTGACCAGTAAATAGGCTTTTTTTTCAAGCAAGTCATTAAGATTTTGTGGGTGAACTCTCCCTAAGAAAAAATTATGAATGGATTAATGAATGGTGAAGTCCACAATGAAGTTTTATTGAAAATGTCAGAGCTTCAGACATTCACTAATTACTGCCTAAAATGTTACAAAAGGTCTTTCAACTAAAATTTAATATGGGCTTTAGAAAAAGGAACATTGGTTAAACATGTCAGTGGAAAGTATTTTTACTTCTGTGGAGTACAGAGTACATCTTTCATCTTTTTCATCTTTTATAAGTCAGCAGAGTGACTGCTCACCGTCTGCGCTTTCAGTCACTTCCTACATACCAAGACATCTATCTCTCATCATTACCACACCCAGATTTGCAGACTGGTTATTCCTCTGTTCCCTGGAATAAGTTGAAATGTTTAACGGCATTTGTGGTCAGCTTGGATGAGTTTGGATGACACAATTTTTTGATGTGAGGGCTCCGAGTTTTTGGTGAGGCCGGATGACTTACAATAAACTGAGCCAGCTGGAGGGCTGCGTGTGTTCCAGATTTGAGAGCTTGTAAAAACGTGTGCGCCTGGAGATATTCATCCCTCTCAAAATACAGCATCAAAGGGTTCAGTATAAGGCTGGTTGAAGAGCAGTATTGCTCATCTTAAATTACCTCACCACACAGAGAGAAGGGAGGTAAAGTGTAATCAATAAATCTCATATCCTACACTTCGGTGCTGGGAACAGTTAGAAAGGCACAATGAGTGGGTACTCTAATGACCTATCTTGGGATTTCTCCCAACTTCAGTAGTTTTTCACATCCATTTTGATATTGACAGATATGATATCCTGTCAAGCCTGATAGATGTATTTGTTGAAGCCTAGCAGTTACACATGACTGTTCAATTCAAGCGGTCTCCATCTAAATATTGACGTTCATATTTGACAGGCTGTGCAAGGAATCATTTTGAAGCTGAGAACATATGTCAATGATTGCACTTAAATATCAATTTCAGGACAACCTGGGTAACTGCTCCACTATCCTCAAGACTAATTAGAGTAATTTCTCCAAACCAGGAATGGGAAATGAGATAAGGGATAACATCATTTCCAGGTGAACATCCAAATTATCCAATAGGTTACACTGTCTGCAAAACCCTGTGTGATCTTTAATGACACAAACAACATTACTTTACAATATCACAATCATTAGCTGAGACACATGCATGAAATTAAATCTGAAGTTCAGACCAACTGCTGTTTTTTTTAGTGGGCTTGTGTGAAATGATCTCACTGTAAAAAAAAAAAAAAAAGACAGGTCTTCTAAGGGACTTTGAGAGACTTGTCATGGAGATCTGTATTCACATAATCACTTCTTCAACAGAAAAATGGCAGCGTCAGTCATTCAAATACTTAAAACAACCTATGTTTTCGTAATCCTTAAAAGTAACCTCTTGTGGTCACATGACTAATGGCTTTTCTCTCAGAAGCAAAGGCAATAGTGAGACATTGTTATACCGTTGAACAAACATCTACAGAAGCAGGTTGGGATGGAAGGTCTGACATACAAACTGTGTGACTTTGACACCATAGACTGTGGTTTGCATCCAGTGTCATACCAGCTGCCAGCGTTGGTTTCTTTTACACATGATGACCACCATCTTTCCCCAACCTTAACCAAGTAGTTTCAGTTGCCTAAACTCAGGCCTTAAAACTACATTTACTGATTTTTTTTTTTGGGGGGGGGGGCCTTGGGGGCAGCACAACCAGTTGTAAGTACAACACTGACATAGTATTGAAGAAGTTTAAAATATCCCAAAACCAGATCAGGAAAAACCTCGCTTTGGTGTCCAAAAAAATCCTCAGGAGTCAGAGTTCAGAGCAACAAAAAGTGTTTTTTTAATGCCAGGCAAAAAAGGAGAGCATATTACAACACACAATGTGTATCTGAGATGACTCTGGTCTGCTGTGGTTTCTGTCCTGTCTTTTATATTCTTGGGCCTGCAAAGGTCACGCCTATGACCAACCCCTTATTTCTGGTCAATTACACTATTAGAAATTATTTTCATCTCTTGTTGTTAATTTTCCTGATACAGGTTTCAGCAGACCACTTTTTGCCTAGTCATGTCTGAGCTTTGTCCAGACATGTCCAGTTTCTTTTAAGACTGTTCTTTGTTAATCTTACACCAATATCTTCACAATTCCCTTTAGTCTTATTTTTTTAAAGTTATTAAATATTATGTCTGTTTTACACCCTTATTTCTAAGCCTTCTCTTAAGGATATTTTTAAAAAATATAAAAGTTTAATACACACACTTTAAATTTCATCAGGTGCACTGAGTGAGATTGCCATCAACATAATATGTGCCTTCACACTTAATCACACATCTTGTGAGGTATACATGAGATATAATTGAGGTATACATGAGATATAATTAATCCAGTGTCTTATAACAGTATTTTAACCCTACTTAAGGCTCAACATGCAATATCACATTATAATCATTCTGCAATACAATTTTTGTTCCCTTCAGCACATCACAGGTCTTTAGAAATTAGCAGTTGCCTATACAGTTCCAGCTGAAACAGAGAAACATTAGCATTCATTTTGATTCATTTGACCAACTTATGGATATAAATCCAATAGTCATACTCCTTATAGGTCTGGCTTGTTCTCCACCAACTCCTGAGAAAAATACCTGATTCTTTATCTGCTAAATGCTCCACTATGTTCACCTTCTAGGTGCTAACTCTTCCCCTCAACTCAGTTCAGCTCAGGGAAACTGGCATTGTTAATATAAAAACATTGATTAGGCCAACCTTAACCGTAGATGTGGCAGTTTAGAAAATAGCATATTTTCAGAGGGCAATGACATAGGCCTAGGATTTGTTGAAAAATGATTGTCAGCAGATATATCAGCAGTACTTCAGAGACCATTATTCAAGATTGGTTCTGGATCAAAAATCCTACACAGGAGCAAGCCCTGCCACTGACATGCAGCATTACTTAAACACAATCAGCTACACACTTACAACTTATTCCAGCCTGTCGCGCTGTTATTACTTTTCAAGACTTTCTGTGTTCCCAGCAGACTTGAAAAAACTCAATTTCACAATACTCTAAAACTCAATCACAGACGTGGGGAGACAGAAGGGCCCAAGGATTGGATTGCAGTCCCCAGACAAGACATCCAACTTCCCCCACTCTCTCACCCCATTGACTTGACCTCTGGAGCACAAAGAAAACACATGACTTCACCCCATACAGACATGTTCAAACACTTATCTGATCATTAGCAACTTCTGCTGAATCCAGTGGGAACAATTATGGGAAAAGTAAAGCGCAACTGAAGCCACGGCCACTGTAGGTGTGCTGAGATTGGAGACTGTTACAGAGGTTGTAAAAGCAGTCGTAAGTGAGCGTTTACCTTCTGGTTCTGCTCAGTGGTGCAAGGGGGGAGATTTAATTTTGATTAATGGTGGCAATTAAACAGATGAAAAGAGTTGGATGCCTAATGAATCTATCAGGCTTTGGTCTAGAGTGTAGAGGGAGGCTTTGAAACTGGTCCCACTGCCTAACGCTCCTAATTTGATAGCATAAATCACTGCAGAGGCTTACTTTAGGCTTTAGTCCTGTTAAACCCTATTCAACGCTAATGGCCAATGCAGAATGCCATCAGACCTCCCCAATTAGCCCTGCCGATGGGAGATACTAATCTGTAATAATTGCCATATGTTGACTTAATTGAGGCTGATGAGAACTCAGTCTGTGTGCAAATAACAATCTGTTGAAAAGCTGACAATACAAGTGATATCATAGGAAAAGTACACAATAGATTCAATGTTTAACTGCATGTCACTGAAAATAACACAGTGGCTCTTTGACCTGAAAAGCAGAGGAAACAGCAGAAGAAGAGAAAACCAGAGTCGTATCAATCTTCAGAGAGGATTAACCCTTTCCCCGGGGGCTCTTGATGCAATGGGAAAATATCCCTAAGTTAAGAGGACTGTGTCATAGATAGAAATCAGTCATCATGTTGGTCTGTGTGTCTCCCTTTAATGCATGTGATCCCCCCCAACCCCCCCGGACAGACTCTGCGCCAGCTACAGGTCACCACACGTGGCCTCAGTTAGAGGAAGCAGAATGCCAGAAGTTACCTCAGCTCCTTCTGATTCAGCCCACCTCATCAAAGCCCATCACCATAATTAAACAGTGATGTCAGCTGAACAGCTACTAAAGTTTAACATGATGAAACACAAAATCAGATAAACACATTCAACAGAGGATTCAGACTATTCAAACATAGTGATAATCTGCTCAATTTTCATGTGTTTCTTTTGTCACTATTATTGATTTCTACTGTATAACAGACAAGCTAACGTTACTACAGTAGCAGCCAGTTTCATTTTACAACGTCAGCGAACAGTCTTACCTGTATCCACAATTTTTCTATTTATGGTAATGAATCTAAAATATTTCCTCACATTCTTTCTCAGGTGGTTTGGTGTGGTGACAGTCAGCATGGCTTGCTAGTTTTCTTCATTTTGCCTTAGCAAACAGAACAATAGGCTAGCTAGTACGAGGCATTGTCTATTGCACATTTGAGAGTTTTGAACTTGAACAGTTGAATATTACATTTTTTTCCACGTTTGAACAGTAGTTAACAAAATGACAGCCCTTGTTGCCTGTGGCTGGTTAGGTCCTTGCAAAATGAGGAGGAAAGAGAAGGAAAGTTCTGTTGGCGTTGGTCCCATGGATGTACAAAGAGAGAACTAGATACCCGACTCCAAGATGGCACCCTATCATTCCAATAAGAGTTGCTCACCCCAGCGCATACACATTAGTGTCTGTTTTTCTTGCCATGCTTGCTCGTCTTATTTACTTTACATTGAGATGTGGTTACGCACATATAAATTGCTGTGTTAGGCTTTTCTAAGTTTTGCAACTATTAATAAAAAATATTAATAATACAAAGAGTAATAATTGACCTTGTTGGCAGTAAAAGTTGCACATTAATTATTTTTTTTATTTTGGTGGTCTACAGCCAAGGGAAAATGGTTTTTGGGCCACATGGGATTTTTTTGTTGCAGTATTATGGCTGGCCACTGAATTGGCAACAGGGCTGACACACCATACTGATCCTCAAGAAATCCATGGTTGCTTCTCTTTTGGCACAGCACGGTTATGTTGGACACTCTGGTTCTTTCTGTTCTCTCAAAGTTCAGTCAGAGAAAATGACATTTCACTTCTACTTTGTGTTTATTGTGGAATAAATGGATCTGGGTAATAAGCATTAGCAAAACACTGAAAAAACAGAAACAGACTTGAGATTGAAGTGATCTTTGGGAAATGTGGTGAAAAAAAAATATGGCAATGAGATATTTAAAATGTCGCCAAAATTAAATAAAAAAATAAGGATTTTGCAGATGCTTCATATCCACGCAGACACATTCACACAGCTTTCCACTACAACCAGACTTCTACTGGTTGATGATTAAGTTCTTTGCTCAAGGGCACCTCAACAGCAGTTGCTGAGGAAAGGGAAAATGTTAGTCACTTCCCCTGCCCACATTTCCCAGTGGGTTTGGAGATTCTGATGAATCGCCTACACGAAACCTCCAGTGTGCATGTTCATACCTCCCCAATGAAGTGCATGCCTCTCTTTGGACAGTTTATTATTATGACTACCTCCCGCACTCCAGCTGTACCAGTGACCCTTGAATTTTGCCCTCTAGATCTCAAAGGGCCATTGTGTCAGGAAGATGATGTGTCCCTGAGGGGGGGTTACCTGATGTTATGTCATAGTTTATGGTTAGAAGCTTGAGTTGCAAATGTGACATCTAGAAATCAGTCTCACTGCAAGCATATAACATTGCAGCCCCCAGCAGGGCTGAGCTGGAGGACCCCTGAGCAGTCAGCAGTCCAAGTGTCTGGCCTGTAGAGGTTGTTTTTTGGTAACAGGAGAGAAGATCTCAGGGAACAGAGAGCCTTTGTGTTCAAGCCACACCACTGACCTCTTGGCTCTGTGGTGTGCCGCAGAAATGAAGGAAATCATGTAGCATTAACAAGAGGCGAGTTCCCTCCTGCTGCCACTCAGTGTATGTTTATGGAGAGTAATGTGCCATGTCACCACTGTAACTATAAATCATCCCCACACCAATATTTTTGTCAACCCTGAAGTTCTGTATGTTAAAGCTGATAACAATACTGTTGGACTGAAGGTGCCAATATTGAATACTTTGTAATAGTTTCATGTTTTTCCATTTACATCCTACAACACCTTATGTATTCAGTATTTTTACCCAGTGATATTCTTAGTAAGGTGAAAATGCTGCTAAAACAGCATTTAAGCTGGCATGTAACGCTAAAATAGTTTCCTAATAATAACCTAATCAAATTCTTTTAGGTGGATCGGTACCTCCTTTGGGTGAGGGAAGATGGATTTATACCTTTAAATTAAGAGTTAATTCATTGAGGAAAATTGCAAAATAGCAGGTTGTGAATACTGCTTTCATGTAGCTGTGATTAAAGCTGCACTAATCAATATTTCTATATTAACATTGGATCAAATGATTACATGTATTGTGAAAGAGGTTACTTGTAGTGATGAACCCACAAAGAATTACCACCCAACTCTGCAGTCTACAGAGTTTTGGGAGTTTTGAGAGTTTTTAGTTTTTTTACATGATTGTTTTGGTTTTCCAGACCGCAACTTTACTGTTTTGCTTCAGTCTCAGCGTTCTCATCAGCGTTGTGTTCAAAATAGTTCAAAAAGCCCATTGTACACTACAAGTGCACATGGTACAGGTTCAAGAAAGAACCTCATATTAGCAGTGTGATGTCCAATATTTGTTTCTCTAATACAGTAATCAGCCTAATAAAGTGACAAACCTGTGTACTATCTACAGTACTGTTAAAGTAAAAGCACTGGACAAGCTAGTTTATAATATATTTTTCTCAAGACCATTATAATTCAAATTTCCATATCCAGTCTCTGGTTGTATTATGCAATGAATTCATTGCATTAGTTATGGTTTTTCTGTCCACTGATGATCAAGCTAGCTGAAGAGTATTGATTACACTTTGTGGCAAGATACATTAATTCATGTAATACCTCATGAACTATCAGGAATGTACAAGAATTTACAGCACCTCATACAAGCCTTAATGCAAGAACAATATATTAATTAAGTTAGGTATTTCAATCATTATGATTTCCAAGTTATTAATGATATTTATGTCTTCTTCATAGTAAAAACTGCGGTTAAAGGGATGGGCCAAATCATTGAACAGTCACAGTAGTGTATATGTGTTACCTGAGTATTTAAAGTAGCATAACTGTCATGCAGGGCCAGATTAACCCACTATATGGTCCTGGGGCAAAAATGAGCTGTGGGCCCCTATTAACATATATTAGTTAGTAATTATTAATTAGCTATTGGTCATTTGACTAACTAGGGATCTATAAGCACAATATAAACTGAAATAAGAGCCCATCTGCTACACATGGCCACAGGATTAGGTAAAGATGTGGATTTCACCTTAAGGCCAAATCATTTCAGTTCACATTGTGCTGGAAATGCATCACCAAACACATTTGCAATTTATGAAATTTACTACAACTGAATTGCCACATGGTGAATGTGGAGCATTCAAGTCCCCTAAGGGTCTGGGGCCCCAGGGCAATCACCCGCCTTGTCATTGCAGTGTATGCTGATTCTCCTCCCCACCACCAGTGTCAAGGCCCCTTCTATGGCTCCCTGGGGCTCTCTGGAATGACTGCAATTTATAGGGTCTCACCCCTATAAATTGATTTCACTGATGGGGTCAATGTCAAAGATCTTTTAATTACTGGACTAAACATCTGTAGAAGTGTGGTGTCTTCCCTGATTGAAATATGTTCCTCTGCACTGTTTGCACGGGTACATGCCATTAGCTGAGGCTGCAACGACTTTACAGCAGCAATAAAAAGCATCCGGAGGGGCCGCTCTTTCAGAACTGACATTCAGCATTTTCTTTCATAGAGAAAAGGAGAAAAATAACTTCCTCTATACTCTCTGAATCTCTGCCAGTAATTTGTTCAACACAACTTGAAATTCATCAGTCTGTGAGACGTGTACACTGAGAGAGCTAAGCCACGTTGCAAGGTTTTACCATTTAAATGAGGGTGGAGGGGGTGGATGTTAGCCAAGATAGTGCTGCTGACACTTTGACTACTGGAGCTGCCGGCATTTGTTTATTCAGGTGACTTCCCATAGCCACTAAGCTCCTAAATTAATTTTCTGACAGGATTCAGGAATACATGAAAAAAGGAAAGTTCTCTCACGGTGTGTGTGTGTAAAGAGCAGTAGGTTTGAAGCAATGGTGTAGCAGTCTTGATAGGTGGGTATACTGTGTATACACCCGGGTATACACCTAACCTAGCTATGGAGCCCACAAGTTATGGAACAACAGCAAGCAAATGGACATTTGTTCCCCACATTTGTCCTTCACATAGCACTTCTCTCCAGGCTTGTTGCTGTTTTATGAGGGTACTTATGTGGCCTGGGAGGAGGAACAGCCACCATATATCTGAATCCATCTTGTCACCAGGAGGTCATGGGATTATACCTGTAACATGTACATCAAAAGCCAGGTGTACTGCTGAAATTTCCTTCAATTTGGTACCTAAAATTAAATGTAGATGAGTGGAATAATCATTTCTAAGTTGTTTCACATCACCTTTGTGTTAACCTTTTCGTGAATCCTCTCCACCATTTCTGTTTTGCAACTTAATGGCCATGTTCAGATGCCCCCATTCCATGTTAACACCCACCTTTCAAACAGCAGTAGATGGAAATAATAACTATTATTATCATTTTTGCCACATAGTTACACCTTGTAAACCACGAGGAAGAGCCAGGTGCTTGTAGTGCAGCAGTCTTTGAAAGTAAACGATCAAAGCCTCGAGGGAGGGCCTGAAATGCACAAACACTGTCCTTCATATTGAAAGCACCGAAAAAGACTGAATATTTGGCCTTGTAATTTGTTAAAAACCGTACCCTATGACATAAAGTAAGCCAAGTACTGGTGGTATGTCTAATGAATGGCCTCTTAAACCTTGCTCATCCAGGTATCTTTAGTGAAGGTGTTCATTCAAGACAGTGATTTAGAGGCAGGGCGTTGAATGTGAACCTGCCTTTTCAAAATTGTAGCTCCTAACTTTATCCTTCGTCTTCTTTCACTACGTAGTGCAGAATGCTCCAGAAATGTAAGGGACTGTAAGAAAATTATTAGGCAGAGGGGTGGGGTAGGGTTGGAAAAGGGGAGGGATCTATTTTTTTTTTTTTCTGGAGCTGGGTAGTCTGACTTTTTTGGGAGAGCAAAAGCGTCCTTTTTTATGTTTTCCTCACCCAAGATTTATATTTTACTTTAATGTTTATTTTGAAAAATCTATTATCAAAAAAATGGCTTTCATGTGCACCATGGATTACAAAGGTGCCATATGCAGTAAACATCAGTCCTGTCTCTTTATTGCAGCTTTACTTTCCCCATTAAAATCAAGTAGTAGCTAATAGGACCGATATCTCCATTTGGAGGCAACCTGAGCACATTTTATTGTCTGCTCTTCCGCAGTTGGCCAAACTATTATAGGACGGGTCCATTATTTATTTATTTATCATTCTGTAGCTTCCCAGTAGTGTTCCATATGTGTTAAAATCCAAAAATTCAAATTTTGGTCGAAGTACGTATGTTTTAGCATCAAAATGCCATTTTCCCAAGCCCTTCTAAACACTTTTTCCCACGTGACCTGACTAGGGTTTCTGCATGATAACATTGCTACATATAAACGGATAACCCCCTAGCCCACCTAGCCAGTAGCCACAGAGATGGACTGAGCACTCACTGTTGCTGCTGCTCAAAGTTTAAAAAATAAACTCTGAGCTGTCCTCCCGCCAGTAAACGGCTCTGGATCAGAGCAGAATCCGGTGTGACTCACGGGTGTTATTCATCCCGAAGCTCCGGCTCTGCTCCTGGCTCTCTCCTCCAGAGCTCCTGGCACTCAGGAGCTGTCTGTCCCTCCAATGCTAAGAAGACACTGTCAGCGAACTGTGTGTGTGTGTGAGGGGGGGCATCAGTGCTCTAACCCACGTCACTGCTTTTTGCTAAAAGCTGAGTGGTCGTTTCCATTTGAGCAACCCAGAAAAAAGGTAGTTGGAGCCATCCTTTAACAACGTACTACAGTTTTGTTTAGTATCATTAAGGCTTTAATTTG
This sequence comes from Scomberomorus guttatus, assembly GCA_038419695.1. Lineage (NCBI taxonomy): Eukaryota > Metazoa > Chordata > Actinopteri > Scombriformes > Scombridae > Scomberomorus > Scomberomorus guttatus. The sequence goes on along the minus strand of CM076450.1, from coordinate 5,322,408 downwards.
AGGCTCTAATTATGATACACACATTTGATTTCATTAAGCAATGATATCATCAGATCTACTTACTTTTTAAATACTTTTTATTGAGTTAAACAAGGATCAGCACAAGACACAGAACAGTACACGATAACCCCCCACCCCAGACATACAGCACATCCAACAAACCAAATCATATGAAATTAAGTAAAATATTGTTTCCAGTCCACTATATGTATATGTGAGTTTAGGGTAACCTGTCATCAGAAGCTGTATCATATTGAGTGTCCCATAACTGGGGCTATGAGAGGGGTCTTTCACTCAGAAAAGGGTTTACCCCTTAGAAGTAAGTTCTTCAGGTCTGCAGGTAAATAATCTAGGAAAGGTGACCAAACCTTCAGGAACAGCTCATCTTTTTCTTTTTAGACAGCCTGTAATCTTTCATGGGGGAGGGTGTTAAAAATCTCTTTGGACCAGAGGGTAACACTTGGTGGGAGGTCTTTGATCCAATTGTGTAAGATGCACTTTCGAGCAATTAAAAGGAGCTTCTCAAGAAGTTAGTAGTGTGATGTAGGAAGATGCAGTTCTCTGGAGGGAAGGCCCAAGAGGAAAGCACCAGGGTCTTTTTTAATTTTTATTTTAAATATCCCACTAATTACCTTGGAAATACACGCACAGAATCTGGAAATTAACTTACACTCCCAGAAGCAATGGAAATACATCCCCCTCTCAGAATGGCACTTAATGCATAGAGGAGAAAGGGAATGATTTATTTTGTGCAAGGTAACAGGGATTTTACATATATAGTTATATCATGCCAGACTCTGATGTTGTATATAACAAGATTGCGCTTTACTTCTGAATTTATATTTGCATCACAACTGACCAGACTCCATGGGGCATGTGGGGAGCAAGCCCAGGAATCAATACAAGTCTCTCAAAATTCTCTCACAAATTCTCTCTAATACCAAATTGGGCATAGAAAGGCCACCCATATGTGTAGGTAGTTGTAATATTTTAAGCCTCTTTCTAGGTTTTTTGCCAATGCCAAATAAATTTAGAGAATGCTTTTTCTAAGTCCTGGTTGATTTCCCTGTGTAAGTATAGAGGTAGCATCTGCAGGGGATATAAAAGTTGAGGGAGGATATTTATCTTAATAAGACAAATTCAGCCAATCAAGGACAGTGGTAGGTCATGCCATCGCTCTAGGTCTTTTTTAACTGATGCGCAAATTGGGGCAAAACCTTTCAACAAATCCTTCAAATATGGGGGTACTTTTATTCCCAGATAGGTGAAACCAGAAATTGGCCATCTAAAAGGAAATTAGGGTTCCTAATGACATAGCTTCAGATTTGTTAAAATTAATCTTGTAGCCGGATATGGTACTAAACTCACTGAAAACTGTCAGGAATTGACAGCTTACAGGACGGCAAAAACAAAAGAATATCGTCTGCATACAAGGCAATTTTATGTTCCGCATTCCTCATCATTATTCGTCTTACACTGGCATGTAGCTGAATATTTTCAGCTAATTTTTATATTCATTTTTATTATTGCGAACCTGAGGGTGGGGTAAAAATATTAAGGGGCTTGAGACCCTGAGTACAATTCAATCATTCATTCAGTGACAGTGGTAGCCTAATAATGTTTCATTTAGTAGGTCTTGGTTCAAAAACAGAGCAGCTGGAGTGAACTGCCTCCACAATTTCACCATCATTTCACCTCTGTTGATGTGTGCATGAAATAAAACCGATTAATCCATTAAGCAGACGTTTAAATTGAGTTACTCTATCAGCTACACTATCAAAGTGGGGAGGGCCTCGCTTTTTTAAAAAGTGAAGCACAAGGCATCAGTCCCTCTCCTCCCTGCAATAATTTCATTACAGTCCCTAACATAATAATTGCAATTCCATGAAAAAGGCAGTTACAGACTGAATGTGAGTAAAGAAGTAATGGGGAAAAGAGTGGGGAAGTATATGACCCATTTTCCTGCTTCAATCAAGACATGTATCTTAATTTTTGAAATCGGTTACACACATCTGCAGGATATTACACACATAGCTGTGCCAGTGGAGGGCCACAGTTAGAAGGCTGAGTCTAACTTAGATGACTTAAAGGACCAGTGTGTAAGATTTAGTGGCATCCAACAGTGAAGTTGCAGATTGCAACCAACTGAATACCCCTCCCCTAGTCCGTTCCGCTAGATGCCACTAAATTCTACATACTGTACCTTTAAGCCACCAAACATGATTTACATCCCACCACATCACATGCAACAGGCATTCATTTCACAAAACAGCAACATCTGTGTAGCAGTCCATTCAGAGGTAAGGTGGGAGAATGGCTCATAAATTGAAGGTTCAGTGTGTGATCATGAGAACTGTACAGAGCTTTTCTCCTTAAATGAAGGATTTTTTTGTTTTGCTCCACAAATGTCACTCAGTAGGGAAAACTTTTCACCTCATGCTACTGCAGCTCTATCAGTGAGAGCGTGAGGCCTCAAAAGAAAACAGTAGCCGTTGACAAGGAAAACATGGCCCCTGGTGCTTGAGAGGATTCTGCTTCCAGCAATGAAAATAAAGCCCCCTTTAAGTCCAGACCATCTAGAGACAGACTGACTGAAGCCAACCGCAAGGCCATCTGAAAGGGATGAATGTTCTGACGGTTATAAAACCCTTCCAAAGAATAGAGGCTTTATAAGAACATCACTGCTAACACACCACCACCACGCAGAGAATGTACAGGATGGTTTTAAGAACATATCTGTGGAACAGTAGAGTGGTTCAGAATGAAGAGCCTTTGTCTTTTGAACCACACAGAGCCACACAAATGTTACTGATAGTCAAGTCTCTCATTTCATGTCTAAGGTAATCGAGTCTGTACATTGACAGAAAATCTCTCAGTCACACCAATGGACCCCTAGTTCCTACTGTCCTACACAGTCAGTTTAGATAAAATAGATTAAAGCTGCACTAATCAATACTAATTTATATTGACTATGGATTAAATGGCTGTGTATTGTGAAAGGGGTTGTTCACAGTGACAAGCCCAGCGGGAGATATCACCAAAATCTGCATTTCTCCTCAGTGCTACAAAGCATTTTAGCTTCTTTTAGCTCATTGTTTTGGTTTTACTGCCTGCAACATCACTGTTGTAGTTCAGCTTCACCTTTTTTCATCAAAAAAGCTCTGATAAACTTACTGTACACTACCTGCCCAGCACCAAATGTCTCAGAGACAAAGTTGGTGACTAGCTGGTGAACGTATAGCCTGTAGCAGCTAAAAGAGCCATGTTTTTCTCAGGAGTTGGTGGAGACCAGAACAGTGTTGCTTGGTGTCTGCTGAGTGTAACGTTTGCTAACACATTCGTCATAACAACCTTATAAGGTGATAATATGTCAATGTTGTGTTCAAAGCTTGTTCCACTGCCCAAAGACATGTATCGTTGCTTTAATACAAGCATCTACATTTAGAAAGTTTTTATTGACTTTCTTGAAGTTATCACTTTTCACCATTTTGAATCTTGTGCCATTTTTTTTTTTTTTTTGGATCTGGTTGCATCACGTATATCTATTTATGATGATTTCTTTCACTTGTGCTTACACTGTCATTTACATTTTATGTATATTTGTGCTCAATATTTTTATTTTCAACAGTAACATGATATGATACAATACAAAGGCCTACAATTAAGACATATCAAAAACCACAACATAAGAGCAAACACAAACAAAAACAAACATTTTTATGTATTTTACTAGTCTTGTTTAATTTTTTAAATCTGTCGTCATTGACTCAAATATCCCATCTCAATAAGCCTGTTTATATGAATGTGTTACACTAGACTGTGAGGCTTTATGTTAGTGTGAGTAACACACACTTCATTTTGAATCTACAGTAGTTCACAATCCAGACGTTAGACTAACTTCCTTTGGAGTGAGGTGATGAATAGCTCTTTGGCACAGCTATAAATGCTGTTGCTTTTCACAAAGAAGTATCTTTACAAATGCCCTATTCATTTTTTGAGTGTTGCAAAGCATACCTGAAACTTGTCTTTGTCCAAGTCGGATATAGCCGGCCTCCGTTTGTCAAATTCAATTAAGTCTTCAGTGTAAGGACATGGCTGTAATCACATTTGAGTGTGGAGTGGGTTGTAGATCCCTATCCTGAAGATCCATTACAGTTAATCATATGAAGATGCATGGCCCTACCTCTCATAGAGTATACTGTATATCTTCATACATAAGTAAAAATTCCAAAGGACTGAGATTTTACAAAAAGAAGGCCATACTGTGGCAAAATTCTCACACCTCAAATCCAGGTTTTTACTTACATTGTCTAAAAATGAAAATCTTTATTCATGGTTAGAATAAAATGGGTGTGTAAAATGAATACATTTGCTGTGACTGTAATAGTTTATCAGAGGTTAGAGGTTATTAACATGCACAACACACAACACAAAATATTTGAAAGAGGAAAAACTTTTGCCTGCTTGATCCAATACCAATTCCCATTTTAAAGAAGTCTAAACACACATTGAAAACATCCTCTATAATGCAACCTTCTTTTTCTTTTCATTCATGCAAAGAAAACAGTATACTACATAAGTCAGTGTCTTAACCACTCATTATGCCCTGAATTTCTTTTTTTCTTTTTTTTGGTTGTTGATTAAAAAGCCCTTGCACATGTAATATTTCAGGAATATTGTTACATTTCTAACAAAATCCTATAAACTATCAGCATCAACACACTGGAGAATGTCCCTTGTTATATGTGAAAAATTGCTTCTACCCAGTGTCTTTGGACAGCTGCTTTATCATCCCAGTTCCCGAGAGATGGGATGCCTATATCCAACTGCAACCAGCTTCCATCTCTGAAACTCATCTTCTCCCCATTATGATGTCTGCATGCAGCAACCCAGCCTAGAGAAACAGTGACTCTCAGAAAAGCCTAATACCACCTGTAGTTTCTTACTCATGCAGTAATATGGCCTGTGGTGCCATTTGATAGCACTGTTCTCTGGGGAGTCCCTACGCCCTGTCAGAGATAATTCACTGCTTCTCCACAACTCTGCCATCCATGGAGCTGAACCCTAACATGACCCTTGCCTAACACTCCACCATCTGGTTCCTCAGGCCTGGCACATACCTCCATCTTGAGGTGATCACATAGTGACATTGCATGACGCAGGCCATTGATATGTGAAGTGTTGGTGGATACTTTTATCTAAAGTGCCTTACACCAGTGGTTCCCAAACTTTTTTGTCTGACGTAACCCCGCATCCCTATCAGATGAGCTCAAGTTCCCCTTCATCACCCTCACAGGGCTCTCCCCTCTTTGCATGGGAATATTTGAAGACAGTGCTCCTGAGGACGGGGGCAAACTCACCTGTAAGCACACGTCTTAAGCGCGTCAGCAGTGTTTTTGTAATTACTCTCGCTGCCAGAAGGGGGAGACAAAGGTTCTGCACTGCAGGTTTAACTGTTTATTCATTACTTTTAGCTAACTACTTTAACCATTTATGCAATTCAATCTCTCTATTTAAATCATATATCTATTTATTTGAGCCATTTACCACAAGGCAAGAGCACCCTGGGATACATGTACCCCTGGTTGGGAATCAGTGGCTTACATCACCATGAGTGCATGAATCTTTTAGCCTGGGTGGCCCAAATGGGAAATTCTGGTAGTGGTAGAGCCATGCTGGACTGTACCACACTAAGCTACACAAGACCACATGAACGCCCAACCAAGAGGGGAAAATGATCTGACAGTTCTCACAATGTTTCAATGTCATGGAGATATAAGGAAAACCTAAATAAATACAGCCCGCTTGTATCTGACAGCCTGCATCCAGATGTTTGAGCAATGCCTGTCCGTGCAGTGTTTATGGAACAAGTCGTTCACAAGGGAACCTAGGAAGCTTTCTCGACTTTGCTGATGGTGTTGCCATGGCACCAGGAACAGACGGTTTAGCTAAGCAGATTTTCGAGGTGTGGAAGGAGTCCGACCTCCCGTCATCTCTAGTTTGTTCCATTCCCACTGGCCACTGACTGCGTGCATCTGTTTCAAAGTGTGCATCTGTGTGTATTTGCAAGGACTAATGAAGGACATTATGAATGTGTGTATTCACCACATCAGCAGGGGAAGCAGAACTGTGAGGTGAAGTCTGGAAGTGAGCTCAGGCCACCAGAATGTGGGTTACACTGTTAAATACACCACATGAAAGGGACTCCTCTGGGCTTTGTGGGAATCCATGATTTTTTTTCCCCCTGCACTGCAGGAGTTTTCCAACCATGGGCCACATGTTAATCATGGGTTAAAGAGTGTTGCTGAGTGATACAGGAACATGACATATCAGCTACTGTTCATTTTACTGTATGGTGACGCATTTCTGTAGACCTTACAATGATCACATTCAAAAGCCGATGTTCTTCTATAATTAAGAGGCAAACAAGAGGTGAGGAAGACTCGCTCATTAGTGTGAAAATTATGTGTGCCTACATGATCTGTCAGCTTAGATGAACTTAGATGTTGCTTAGATGTTGACCCAGAGGTAAGTTGTAAATGACCTGAAGTGCCTTGGTGAGTCAAAGCTAAAAGGAGGTGAATGCTTACAACTTTTCCATCTAAGCTGGAAAAAACGGTGCTTTTGGTTAACAAGCATATCAAGGTTCAGTTCACAGTAAGGGCCGATGGGGGAGTGTACAGAGGCAGCCCTGCCACTCAGTAGGTAAGTCTTAACCGTAATGATGAACAACACAGCAGGAAGGAGCTCTGAGAGCCCAGCGGCATCTCCTGAATGCCATTCACTATTTCCACTGAGTAGTAAAACAGCTGTTGGCCCAAAGACAAATAGACCAGAGAACACACAATGTGGTATGTCTTCTCGAAGGCCCTAAAGCAATAACAATAAGTGATTGTCTGGCACTGAGTGATCTAAGACAAACATAAGAACTGAGTATAGTCCAGTATATCTCTGCCAGAACAGATACCAGAGGGAATGAGATACTAAAATTCTATATATATATATATATATATATATATATATATATATATATATTTCCTATAAATAAAAGGGCCTTCTCTCCCAAAAAAACTTTTCAGGACAGTAATAGAAAAACCCTCACTGCAGACAAAATGTATTGTTCTACATTTAATAGTAGGTCTATTTATCATTATTGTTGGTCCCAAGATAAAGCTGTTCTCTGAGGACCACTATTTTTTCCCTTGGGGAAGCCAGCCTATTGATTATCTTCCTTAGAAGGTATCAGGGGAGGAAAGAGGAACAAAATATCACACGTACAAGAGTACTGCACAGACTTAGCAATGCACTTCTAACATTGTTGGACTCACAACAACAACAGAAACAAAATCTAAATGACAACTAAAGTCTGACAATCTGACAATTAAAGATATTGTCACTTTTACTGCATTCTTTCTTGTCAAAACCTGGCACCTACATTACCCACATGTCAACTCGACTGTCGATCATTTGGTCGGTGATGCAGGTGTGTTATGCTAGTAGCAGCTAATGTAGCCTGGAGCTGCTAGTTTTAAGCAGAAATGAGGAGCAGGCTACAGAGGTCTGGTAACCTCACTTCTTTCTAACTCCACACCGCCAGATTTTTTTCATTTTCAAACTTGTAGTCTTCAGACCCAACAGACGCCGACTCAAGTGACATCACTTGAGGCAATTTATCAGATTTCACACAGCTCCAGATCTGGAGCCACAAAAGCCTTAAGGCCAATTCATGCTTTCCGTGTCCACATGGCCACAAGGGTCCACATGATGTAAATTTCGTCATCCGCCCATGTCCACCAGGGTCCATACGCAGCTGACAATTTGTGACTGCATGGACTGTATGCCTAGCAAGCTTGTCAACTGCACTTGTGCTAGAAAAGTACTATGTACTGTATTCCTGCTCTCATTAAACTATCAACTGAAAACAGCCTGAATGCAGTGAGGACTGTGTAAAACAATACAAGGGGCTGTGCTGGTGTGGGCGTGTTGTTTAAAGTGCAGGTGAGACGATTGGAGTAACAGATTATTGCATTTAAAGGCTGATCAGAAAAACACTGCACAGCAGTGTTTCATGCTGCAACCTTGTTTACTAATGCGTGCATGTCTGTGTCCGCGAACCTCCGATTGTAGGCTAGTATGAATGGAAAGCATGAATTGGCCTTTACTTTTTTAACATATGTAGTAGTACTGTCCAACTAAAAATCGGCGCAGTTCCACTTCAAATAGAAATAGTAACTATTGTCTGACTATGATGATCATGTGAAAAATGTACATTTACTTAAGGTACTGTAGTGCGTATAGTTTATTTTGCAATTTAAAAATAAACACACTATAATCCCAGTAAGCAATTTTCAGGTCAAATGGGGCTAAATTTGGTTGAAAAGCACAACAGGTTACATATAACTGTTGTTTCAAGAGAATTTCAATAACCCATTTCAAGCCCTGTTGCCAGTTTATTAGGTACACCTAGCTAAAACTAATACAGTGTCATACATATCAACCATCATATTAATATTTTTCTACCTTTATTGATATAAATTGGTTTACAGAAAATTAAAAAAAAACACTCAATATAACGTAGTACAATTCAACAGCACCTGGAATAGTTTTAACAAAAACTGATCATTATCTTCCTGAAGGTAGGATTTATTGCAGATATGTACCTAAAAAACGGGTTAAATTCTTTCACTTTTTAACCAGCCCTGTTTTAACCAAACATTGAGATGTATTTTGAGCTTCAAATCAATGCTTAATGAGATATTGTGCATTGTAATTCATTGTAAAATAGTTGGTTTTTTTTTTAAATGTGCTACTAGCTGGTAACACTAGCTATCAATGGTATCTTATTAATAAACCACTAGGATAATGATGGACCCCAGGAAAACAACCACATCAACTATAATAAACAATGAATGAATAAAAAACTCCAATAATGTTACTTTAACTCTCTTAACTCTTTGTTAATGTCGACTATCATGTTTACATTTAAATAAGTAAAGGTAGTTAAGTTGACTTTTCTTCATGTGCTTCAAATTCAGAACTGAAACTGAAAAATTAAGCAGCACAATTGAAAAAAATGACCACAAAAGAGAAATCCTGATCAGTGAAAGAAAAGTGGAGAACATTGTAAATCAAATGTAGAATTCTTGTAATTTTATTGTAAATTATGCCTTTTAGGTCAATTTTTTGCTTTCAATTTATTTGTGTTCACTTTCTATTTATTTATGTTATTATTTATTATTTTTTTGATTCTTGGGAGATTTTGTTCAATTATTACGTCACAGATTTAATCCCATAATTTATGGGCAGCCAGCAAAACCAAAAGTTATTTAATGTAACACAGTATGCAGCCAAGCAAAATACAGTTAAGTAGCTTAAAAAGGAACATTAACGAACTAAACAAAGTACAAGTACACCGTAACAAGTGTTCTTGTGTCTTTCTGGAACTTCTGGCTGTATTTCACTGCATGGATGATGGAGTTACATCCCCGTCCTGCAGTGTAAATTAACTCAGTAGGGAGATTCCTCAGTGGCCGCCCACTGTTTACCTTTGAGATAGAGAATGGTTGCTTGTGTATCTAACAGAGAAACACAAGAGTACTTCTGGTAGGCCTCACTCATCACCAAAGCTGAGTTTAGAGAGAAATCTGACCGAGGTTTGGAAATATACACCCAGATGAGGGGAAGTGGTTCAAATGAGGAAATGAAATGATATCATTGTGGGGAAAAGGGATGAATGCTGCAATACACACTGCCTAATCACACATGGGCACAGTGACCATGCTGAGGAGGTGGCAGGAAGGTGGGCAGGAGAGGAGGATGGATAGATGGATGAGAGCAAATGTGTGTCAGACAACATTAATCATTCTCCTCACCTGTCACCAGTCTACTAGGCTATCTTTCCTCTCTGCATCTCTAATAATACACACAGGGGTATAGTGAATCACAATGTGTGACAGTGGGTGTTTCAACTGATAAAAATACACTAGAACAACAACAATTCTGTTAATCATACATGAGGCAGGATAAAGATTTTATGGAATACAAAACACAAGAAGAAAAGTACAATATATTAAAATCCCTCATGTTTGTGTTAGTGTTGCAGTGAAAACTGGGACAAGCCTGCCCTCTGCTGAGGCACATGATGCAAATTAATCCCTGGGACACAGAATCATGCAAAATGTATACAAGGTTTGGAATCTATGTCAATCAATTAATTGTTTTCAAATAGATAATACAAATAGAACAAAACCACTATACACTGATTCATGATAGAGCATTAATTCTCAGATATTTAATTCATGGTATAGGATATAATACATTTACATATATTCATTTAATAAACAGTTCATCCAGTGTTTCTGGGCCTTACGCTGAGGGATAATTTCAATTTATTATAACTTTGGTCTTTTTTGTTTGTTTTGGTCATCATTCCTATCGTTTATGATGGCATTATATTCACCAAAGTAACTGTTGAGATCTGGGAATGTGGCAACGTCGCCACAACAAAGTCCAACGGGGCAAAAAGCATGAGCAGTCAGACAATCAGAGAGGTTGTAAACAAGCCAGCATTTGAGCTAGTTTATCTAAAGATTATCTATTTAGAAGGTGCAGGGAAGCCTGATCAGTAAGTGCTTGAAAGGTGGTAGGGGGCAGACTCAGAGACTTGTTCAATTACTTGAACAAAAATGTGATTGCACAGTAAAAAGAAATATAAATGTTTACAACTGACAGTCTTGGTAATAATTTTACTGTTTGCTTGAGTTTTCTCTTCCAAATACTTCCTGACTAACCTGGGGATTTGTTTGAAAGCTATCTCATCATTTGACTGATCATTTTAATGTTGATTTAATCTTTTTCCAAAGTGAGTGACAGAGTACAGAGGGCTGAGTTAGTTTCTCCATTCACTCTATCAACAGTATTTGTCCAGGCATTTCTTGCCCTTGACCAATAATTCCACAATGACACTGATGAAGTGATAAAAGTGCTTGCTCTGCCCTCAGACTGGTATAGGGATTTAGAGTTAAGCGTATCCCATAATGCCTCTGGGTATATAGAGAAAAGTCTCCCTCTAAGATATCCCTTGTGCTAATCCACGTATTAGACCACATGTCCTGGCTCAATGCACTGACTGCCGAAGGCATTATTAAGATCCTAATCGCACACACTGTGCAATTACGCTGGTAACTGCTAGTGATGCTCTAAGCCACGCTTACCACACTAACAATGGTGGGTGATGAAGCGTCAAACTCATAGGGCCCTATATTTGTGGCAACACAACGGGCAGTGCAAGCTGCGCTTCTACAGTTTGGTATTTTTCTGACCTTGAAATTCAAGGTCAGGAAAATACCGTCTGTGTGGTATTTTGTTGTGCAACGCAAAGTGCACAACAAAACAGCTAGGAAGAGAGGCGCTATGAGGTTGGAGGTTTATGCAAATGAGCTCACACAAAGCGAGTTGATGGTATTTTAGTTGAAATTTGGTCTTAGCTGTTGTGCTTTTTGGTCTTTAATTTCCCCCTTTTTGTTTCCCCTTACACAATTTTCTAATCTAATTCTAATCAAATCTAATTTTGGTTGAAACCTTCTTGATTTGTCTGACTCAGACCAAAACTCTTTCAATGCTAATATGGGCATGTGAGTGTTGACTTGAAAAAATGTGAAACCATCCTTTAAAGAGTTTTTGGTCAGGAATACCTGCAGGAGCTCTGTCCACAATATAAGATTCAAATAAAATCAATGCATAAACGTTTGAGGGCATTATATATTGGCAGGAAAAATTCAAGTCAACATCCAGTAGTTTTCTACTGGCTCTATGGTTGGCAATGTCTGCCTGTCAGTCCACTACTTTGCTGGTTTGATCTTAGCACCTAAAGGATAGATTGCCATGAAATTTTATACAGACATTCATGTTCAATCTGGATTGATTTTGGTGATCCTCTGAGTTTCCCTCTAGTGAAATACTGTGTCTCAACTATTGGATGGAATACCATGAAATTTGGTGCAGACATTAATGTTCCTCTCAGGATGAATTGTATTTACTTTGGTGATTCCCTTCATCTTCAAATTTCTGTTTATCCAGTACTTTGGTTTATGACTAAATACCTGCAAAACTAATGACATTTCCATCCACTTTAGCTGGACTTTGTGTTTGGTACGCCTCATGGAGCTGCCAGCATAACTGGAGACTCTTGTTAAGACCAAGAAAAATATGAGTAAATACAGAAACAAGACCAAGGCAATTCTACGACCTCAAGGATGGTGGTCTGGAGAGTGGATTCAGGTACTGCTACCTTAGGCAAAGGTCTTGAGGCAGGGATATGCTTGACACAGACTAATTGATGTGATCTGTCATCTAACCAATATTGTTTAGACCAAAACTCAAAAGCGGGACAAAAAGCCTGCCTTCCTAGAGAGGGGCAGGGGCAATAATCATTCAAATGGGATAATGGTGTACACCTTCAGACAATCTTTCCTCAAAGGCATTCATTGTGTTGCCTTCATTTGTACACATGAAAAGTGACTGAAGTCACTGCGTGAGGAATGGAAGAAGACTTGGGAGAGAATCCTGCCTTATTTTCACACCTCTACACACCTGGCCAACTGCTGCGTGGAGTGTGATTGTCAGTTTTGAAAAGTTACAAAAATTGTCAAGCATAATTCTGAATTTGCAGAGATGTTGTGTTTTCAGGCACTGTTCAACAATTCAACAGGCACTTTATTTGAAGCATACAGAACACTTTATTCTTTTTTCTCAGTGAACCAGAAGTCTAATTCTGACATACTTTAACTGCTGAGTACAATATAAACACAGTAACATTGGCAAGGAAGTGTCTGTTTAAAAAGGATCTATATTCCAGTACTACCCTTAATCCACATTTCAGAAACTAGGCATATTCTTTTAATGAGGTCTGCACCCTGGGAAGAACTCTCTCAATTCTCATTGCAGGTCTTTGTGTGGTTTAGGGCAGCATACAGTATTAACCTGGATCAGGGGAGAATTGGGGGGCACACCTCACAAAGATCAGCCTGTATGGACAACTATAGCCTCATTCATAGAAATGGCAGGTACTGTTTCCTCATGCTTAAAACAAACTCACCATATTCCTGAGTGCCTGTCACTGGTCATTTCCTCAGTCCCAGTGGTGCTGGTGACTCCACATGATCTCTGTCTTTGAAGCTACTGTATTCATTCAACAGAGTTTCCAACCTGCCCAAGAAAGAAACCAAAAAATGGGTCTTAGTAAGGGCTACTTCTTGCTTAACTACTTAGAGCTAAGTTTCTTTCTATACCACACGGAGAAGAAAATGAGCACGGCAATGATGACTTTTTTGAGGAGCTCTACTTTCATGGTTAACCTCAAAGATTTTCATGGTCCTTCATGGAGCAATTCTCATTAAGCTAAACCTACTTTTCCAATATCTTAAACAGTAAAATTTAAGATATAAGCATTTGATTCAATAGCAACAGTAAGTTGCTTTTTAGTTTTAAAATAAAAAGAACATCCAAATATACAAACCATACAACCCATCATTTGTAAATGGATTTCATTTACATTCCCATTCATGCTCACTGCCACAGAATATGATTTACTGCCTGATCTTCAATCACATACGCAGGAGGAAGTCTGTCAGTGGGGTACAGGGAGACCTTTACCAGATGTGTGGAAGACATTAGCTCGTAGGAGATCCAGGCAATTGACTGGGAAACACTGCTAGCAGGATGACGTAATGAGGAGTCAGTGATGCATATCCATTACTGACGTTAGTCCTCTAGCATCTTGGATGAGATCTGGAAAAGCTTCTTTTTATGTGGATAAGCGTGTGTTACCATTTGGCAGTCTGCCATTCAGCAGTAAAAAACATGGGGTTATAAATAAAGTAAGTGACCTCCCACTGTGGCTATACAGAATACATCTGTAGAACAATATGAATCTGTGCTTGCATTTAAAAGACTTTCATTATATGTTCACCATTTATGTTGCTGCATTTTATAAATCCCTGAACCATTTTACACAAGTGCTTACTATGACTTTTAGAATTAATAAAAGCTTGAAAAGGTGAGTAAACTGACTTTAGGTGAGTTGATCCTCCCATAAATTTTATATATCGGTGGTTCCCAGAGCTGGGGTAGTTCAGCTGTTGTTCAGCTATTATCTGAGGATAAATGTACCAGAAACTAAAGACATGGCCACTGATTTTCAAAGAACACAGCCCAGTGTTACTAACACAACCATCCATTATAAGGACATTGACATTGTTCCTCAGCACAAATACTTGGGCACTGTGACTGATAATTTGAGTCAAATCCTACTTCTGCCTCTAAAAAGGTTTCCCTTTCTCTAAGATCAATTCATTTAAGGTGCGCAATGCTCTAACTGCATTTATTTTATTAGTGTTTTATTATCTCCGCCACTCGTAAACCTGGAAGGAGATCATGCATTTTGTCGTGTGTGTATGTGTGTGTGTGTGTGTGTCTGTGATCTCACATACTACTGGACCCATCAACCTAATATTTTTTGTGCACATTTATGTCTGTACGCTCAAGGACCTCTCATGGTTGCAGTGATTCACAATAAATGAAAAACCTATTTTATGACATGTTTTAAAACCGCCACTGACTGCTGACTCCTCACTTCTCTTAACCGGCCGGTAGGGGAAATGATCAACAACTGTAGCAAAAGGCATTTCCGGCAATTGGCTAGGCTAACATCTGTCGCAGGCCACATTTTGGCCTTAGTAAAAGTTTGGTCTCATCTTGAACTGGAGCATCTGCAGATTAATTCCATATCTGATATGTTATGATCCACTAAAGTTAGGCACAAACGAAATGAATAAATCCCCATTTTTGTTAACTTTGCCGCCATCTTGACTGTAAGGGAGCCGGGAGGGACAATTGAGTGAGATTCAACTCTTCTTTGTTTGGGAGGGGAGGGGGAGGTAGAGAGGGGTTTTATTTTATGTGGTGTGTTACAACAAAATGTTCTAAATAAATAATAAAATATCCTAAATATATAACAAAATGTTCTAAATAAATTACGATGTTTAAATTTGAGAAGTTTGGACTTATCGTCACATTTATTGTTCCCTTATTAAGTTTATACAGTTAGGCGAACCCAGGAGGACGCTCAGTTACAATACCATTACACTATTCTATGCATCTTAAAGAAAACAGAGACTATACATGTCCCCAGACACACCTGGCAGAGATCTGCACTCTACTGAGTGCAGTCTAGTTGAATCTGTTCCTACTTACTGTATTGTGGCTTGGTTTTGTAAATAAAAATAAGCGGGAAAAATTGGTGAAGGCGGCCAGCAAGGTGATGATTCAGCTAGCCCAGCTTCTGCAAGACATTTAGATATAGTTATCAATAAGGCTCAGCTGATTCTTAACTGCCCTGATTTGCCTCATCATAGGGAATTTGACCTCTGTTCTTCAGCGTACAGCGACACTCAAAACAACAAAGACAAAGCATGCCAGACTCTTTTTCATACTGAATCTCTTAATCTTGTAATTCAGATGTGCACTTTACTTGGCTCAATGTTTGGTGTGTGTGTGTGTGTGTGTGTGTGTGTCTAAGATGTTAACCTTAGTTTTTTTTTGTTTTGTTTTGTTTTTTTTTTTTTAAATACAGGATGGTAGAGGTTTTTTTCTTATATATTTTATATTGCAGTCTACAACAGATGGAATGTATTTTTCTGTTGTTTTTTCCTGGTGGGGGCCCTTTTACTCGTACTTGTTATGAACTGTTTCCAGAAAATAGCATTTCATATCATTACCTTTATCTGTTACATAGTGTTCCTTCATTGAGTGATTACGGGTGTAATGAGGGAGCCAGATGTGGCTGTGAAAATTCTCACAAGACTAAAACTTGTACTTACAGTACTGACTTGTCTGTGTGTGCAATTGTTTGACCCTTGCTTTTATGTCTTATGTCTGGATTGCTGCTGTTCACTGCCATCTGTCTTCTCCTGTGATCTGTGTGTTCATCGCCTGCCTGCAAACCAAATTTCCTTCAAGATGATAAAGTCCAGGGCTGCATGTGCATTAAACAGGACAGGAAATGAGGGAAACGTTTCTGCTACACAAATTGTGTTATCTGTTTTTTATTGTGATAATATGTGACAAAGTGGGTGAGACCACACCATTTGTCACGTTGCACTTTACTGTATTACTTAACATACTTGTCATTTGTTTGTTTTAGCCAGTATAACATCTATATTTGTAGTATTGCTTTCACATACTATCCCAGGTTTTGTTTGTGTTTAGCATTGTTTTGCTACATTTACATCTGCATTTGTGGTTTAATCAAGACAGACAAGTATTGTTTAAGTTCACTTATTGTTTATTGATTTAAGTCATGAAAGCAAAGCTTGCTTTGTTACTTACCATATCCACCATGCTTTCCAGGAGACAAAGGGGGAGTCACACAATGACTTCCTGGTTTTTAAGCTCTCGCTGACATCATCAGTGATGTCATGGGTTGGACCAAGTATGGGGGGGATTTAATGTATTGAATTAAATGTTTGGCCTGGAATTTATGTTATTTGTACTTATGTTGGCTTGTGGTGAAGACTATATTGTGGATTAAGTGTGTAAACAATGTTAAGTGATACAAGTGACATTGTCATATACCAGTTGTTGGTATAAGGGAGAGGACACCCCTGCAAGAAATATGGCTCTACCTGGATAGATTGGAGGTCCTACTTAAGGGGAGAGTTGTTGCTTTAGGGGGAGAGCAGAAACGAAAGAGGATGTCTGTGTAGCTCTGTGCACATAAGTATGCCTCAAATTGAGCTTTCTTGAGTTAAATCAGTTAAGATAACTTTGATTTGCTTGTTTTTTCTGGGGGGGGGGGGGGTTTTGGTTACACTATTCAGAATGAATCACCTATTTTAATAATTGAACAGGTCTGAGACTGCCTCCTACCTTCCTTGACACTCTGGCTAAGCTCCCTCACATAATAATAAAATAATAAATAATTTTCTTCACCGGGTCTGTAAAACTGCCTGAGTAAAACAATCTCATTAAGACAAATCACTGTCAGTCACATGCAACTGGTGACAAGGGGTTACGAGTAGACATTAATTTGCTTTTAATGCCAAAAGGTTGGGAATCTGTGTCCTTTATCAAACTACCCTGGCTATGTAAGTCTCTGTAGAAGCTATCAACTTCTCAATCACTCTTCCAGACTCAGTCCCTGTCAAAAAGAGCAGGTTAATGTGATGCACTGAAATGTATTCAAAGTCTCCTTGTAGCCAAGGCACACAACTCTGGAAGTTGTGAATATGACTTGCTAGTCACACATAGCAACAAAGTGGTCCCAAAAGAGCTGTAGCTGTAGCTGTTCTGTAACAAACTTGTTTACCAGCAGTTGACATGTTCCCTTGCGCTACATCCTTAAGGTCCCATTTTCAGAAACATTACCACTTTCCTCACATTACTACATGTCTGGGCCTGTATTTATCAAACTTCAAAGAATTGCACAAAATTGTACAAAAGTTATTTGCTAAAAGTGAAGAATAAGATGCATTTATTAAGGAACTTTTCTGTTACAGCAAAGTGTAGGAGTAACCTTTAGGAGGAGTTCTAAAATGATCACGATTAATCGCATGTAAGCTCAGAGCAGGAATCCTACAAATGTCACATTGTTCATTCTTTTAAAAATCCTGACATTTTACTCATTTTATGTTTTACTGATGTGCTGTTCTGTTAAAACATGTAATTTTATTTTTTTAATCAGTCAAATCTAATATACCTATAACTTATATATATATATATATATATATATATATATATACAGATGAATTGGAATTTTGTTGAACTGGAAACAAAAAAACCCAAACTAGAACAGGAAAGAAACTCAGATGTAGAGATAATTTAATACCACATTAAGTGCAGACAATGATGCATGAAGAGTTATTGCATATATAATCAGCACTTTACTCTTGTTGTTGGCACACCTGATAAATTCTAAAAAAAAAAGAAAAAGTGGTGTAACATCCTATTACATGTTTAGGCAAATGCAAGCAGTAGGCTACAAGAACCCTATCCTGAATTACACATATTGTTTTATATAAAATTATCATGACCAATATTTTGTGCAATCACTCCTAAACATGCCTCAAAAGGCATACATCTAGGATTTACTATCAATCAACTAGAGAGACCTCTGCAGCTCTCTTAAATTTAAGAGAATTTTTTATTTTGTTCGTTCTGGGCTACTGTAAAAATCTGGTGAGCAACATGGCGGCCTCTGTGTGAGAGGGCCCGCTCCCTATGTAGATATAAAGGGCTCATTCTCAGGTAACAAAAACACAACAATTCTTATTTTCAGATGATTATACACTAATTAAAACATACTTATGAATATTATATTCCATTTCTGCCAAATTGATCCTCTAAATCTTACACACTGGTCCTTTAATTCATTTTTGAATAAAATTCATTTATAACACTGTTTAGGATAGTATCTGTCAAATCTTCCTATTAGTAAGTAAGGACTAACAGAGCTACAGCATATTTTAATGTGTTATGCTGCACTTAGAATAAAGACATACTTTATTGACTATCCACACACAAACAGCAGCCTGCTTCATTTATGGTTGATCGAAAGTCTATGGTTGTCTTAGAAAAAAACATGACATCAACACATAATTTATGTTAGATTTCCATCTATTTGTGTTTGTGAAGAACAAATCTGTTCTCATCCAACAGGCCAAAGTTGTAGAATTAAAACAATGTTTTTGGTAGGTTTATTAGACTTAATTTGAGCACTATGCATTGTTCAAATAGCATGGCACAACCATGGTTTAAATGCCTCTCCTGGTGTTGGGGCAGTATTAGATGTTACTGTAACAAGGTTATATTCATTGGGATCTACATGAAGCTTGTGTTTATTTTGTCATCTACAGTAGATTTGTGAAAAAATATGCAAAGCTGTGAAAGTCAAAAATTCAGCTTTCATGCCCATCACTGCAGTATTACTTATATCATTAAAGTGCCTTTTTTTACAGCAGACATTTGAACTCGTCATAGTAGTAGGAAAGGCACAGGTGTTACTAATAATATTAACGATGGCTCTGTTCTATTCAAGTGAAGCAGCTAAATGGAATTCAACCTTCTTTCATTATATTATTTACACCTGTGCTTTTCCTACTCTGATATGTCAAAATGTGTCTTCTGTAAAAAGGGAATAGTCTCTGAAATGACAAAACACTGGCATGCTGCAGCTTTGTGTGTATGCGTTTGCATTGTGCGCCCCCATGTGGTAAAATAGAGTTAATCAAAGCTGTAAGCAATGTGCTGTACTCAGCAAATGTGTCAACGCTTACATTACAAAATTGAGAAACAGTCCACTTCTTTGCATAGAGGGCATCTTTAAACCTTTAATAAAACAAAACAATATACAAATATGGAACAAATTTCCTGTAGTACAAAGAGTTTACTAACACACGACTTACTATCCACACAATGTAGCAGAGAGAACAACAAATAGATTGCAGTTTGATGTCATTGCTACAGATGAAAGCTCTTCATCTTAATCTCAACATGGGCTTCAGAGGATTCGTACACAGATATGTAAATAAATCAAACATCAAACTGAGCTGTTTCAGTTTGACAACTCTGACGTGGTATTTGAAATACATACATCACATTGACATATTGTTTATTCTGTTGCAATAACAGTGAGGAAGTGTGGCATTTGCGACACATCAATATCGCTAATTCAGCATAACATCAACTGGCTCAAATGTGATATCGCTCCTCAGCTGGAGTCTAGTGAAGGTTCTGTCCAATCCATTAAACAGGTCAAGCTACAGCGGGGGAAACAGATAAATGCGTACGTATGCCTGCATGTGACATTTAGCAGATGGAAATGCAATGTGAAGCCCTTTTGTTATGTTCACCAGCTATGAATAATTCTGAAATCCCAGCCCACATCAAGTAACACATTTTACAAGAAAGAGCAAAGATAAACATCCGTACAGTACTGCCAGGCTGCATCTACGAGCAAGAATCAGCACATAGGGCCCAACAAATGTAGCAGCTAATTTATTTGAGGCCGCAGTCATACATGCAAAATGTAGTCTACATAATGTGCAACAATAACAACATAGAGGGAAAAAAAAGAAGAGATATGTTTCTATAATGTCAAGAAAAGCAAACATTTCTGCAGAAATGGCCTATCAAGGTCAAACTGCAGATGCATCTTGTCCCTCTTGCTGATGATCACAATCAGCCAAACAAACCAAACATGCTTTTAAACTGTCTCAACATACTGTACAGTATAATTTTTTGAAATAAATGCAATCTATATATTATTTAGATATGTTTAACTTTCTCACAGCGGCACACACCTCATCAAACTTCAGCAAGTTGTCACCAAAAATGATATCACACACTCATAGCAATGCTCATAAGCTGTATATATACACAGTATATTGATCATGAAATCATAAAAAAATAAAATGCTGGTCCACAACCTGAACCAGTGCTTGGTATATGTATTTTTTCCTACTGAAACCTCTCATGCACAGAGAGGTTTCAGTATGTATGTTGAGAGGTTTAAAAGCATGCTGGATATGTTTGGATGAAAAGGCCAATATTTTGACTTCATTGAATCTACAGTATAGTTAAATAAAGTAAACACTGTATAACATTCATTCGTTCTATGTCTGCAAAGGGACAATGGAAACATTCTTAGTCACTTAGATTTCATCACATCAAAAGGGCCCAGGCAAGGGGGCTTCATAAATGACAACAATAAGAAATTAAATATACACTGCGCAAAATCAAACGTTACACATTTCGGTAGTTTAAACTCACAGGAAAGCACATCCACAACTCAGTGGGCTCATGAAACATAAAAAAGGTACAGGCACTTCTTTTTCTGTAAAAAGTAGGTCAGTTCAAAGCTGTAAGGAAAGCCAAAAATAGGAAAATATAACAATAGCATCAACGATTTCCTCAACCATTTCTAATGTCTGCTCTGCTGTCAGAGGCCTCTCTGTCTCAGTTCCAGCCTCCGCATGTCTGTGCGTCTAAGCAGGACTGAAGGCTACACCCCATATGGAAATATAACTCGGTGTCTTCACAAAGTGTTCAATGATCATCATGTTCTCTGCACTTAGTAATGCAGTCTCTGTATGTCTTTTTGATGTGTTGCTACAATTTGAATGGAACTCACATGTGGCCAGTTGATATGTCAGGTCATGATTTAGAGAGAAACACATCAGACTGTATAAGCCCCCAAAGATATCAGTGCATGTCACAACAGAAACACAACCCCTGAAGAAATGAAAACCATAACATAAGTTATAGTGAGGAGTCTAAAGGCCTCAGTATACTTAAAACGAAGTGCTTGTCGGATTGCCTGACATCATCCGAAACAAACTTTCTGAAGGTAGAATTAGCTGCGTCTGAGGTCTGAAAGCTCTCTCAAGCTCTCCTTTTTCATTCTTCTTTTTGCGTGTACAACTGAGAGAAACACCATGAATGCCTTTAAGGAGAGTGTGCACCGTTATGTTATCCCCTTTTGTAGGATTCATCTCGTTGAGACCACAAAGAGAGATCAGAGAGAATAGAATGCAGCCAGGAAGACAGGCTTTTTTCTGCTGTCATAGTCGGGTGACACCTCATACAAACTAGGTTGTTTCAAGCATGCTGCACCCTGGTCTGGCAAACTGGCTCACAATTGCTACGTGAAGCAATTGCTGAAGCCAATCAGTCCACAGCACTAAAACATGCCACTTGCTGCAATGTCACTACAGACCCTTTATCCCTATCTCCAATCTCCACTGAACAGAGTAAAGCTGGCTTTATTCTTGACACAAGGGGTTAATTGGAGTCCCACTGTAGATGGTAGGTTTTGATGTACAATTGAGCATTGGATGTCACTTGATATCTGTAGAAGCTTGTATTGTACATGATCAGGCTCTATTATGTTTCAAATATATTCCCAACAAATTCTTTCATTTACCTTGTGATAAAGAGCAACGATGGGCTAACCACATACTTATAGAACTGGAGTGACATCCAGGTAACTTAGGACATTATTTCGCCTTGTCTCATTACTGAATAGGAGACTACAGCCTTGTGATTGCTGCGTTTACGTTCATTAACAGAAAGTGGTGATCGAAGTGAGCAAAGGGGTTTGACGTGGAGATGTCTTTGCAAGATGTGTGTTACTAAATAGGAGAAGGTTATCGACCCTTTCTTCAACCTGCTTCTTCACTCTCAAAAATCTCCATTTGCATTGGGGTTCCAACTGCAAACCTCAATCAAGTGACACATCTGTTCACCCAGCGTTATTTTAAGTGGACACGAAAGCTGTGTTAGCGGATGCTAGGGGCAGTTGACCTTTTCATGACCATCAGATAATAATAATTAATATATGTAAAAATAAAAATAAATAGCAGAATGGTTTAAGCAATATTCAGTATTTAGTTTTGCAAGCAATAAGTCATAAAATTAAATATTAGATACAATGAAATTTTGACTTGATGATGAGACTAGGTGAAGAATTAAGGGATGACCAAAGTTATTACAATTAATCCTGAGGGGAACATGAACGTTTGTACCAAATTTCACTGCAAAACATCTAATGGTTGTTGAGACATTTCACTGAAAACAAAAAATGTGATCCTTCTGGCAGCACCAGAAGAAAATCCAGAAGATCACCAAAATCATTATGATTTATCCTCTGGGGACCATGAATGTATGTACGAAATGTCATAGCAATCCATCTTATAGTTGTTGAGATATTTCAGTCTGGACAAATGTGGCAGACCGGCTCACCGACCAATCCTAGAGCCATGCTATTAGCATTGCTAAAAATAGGAATTTAAATACTTTGTGAGGACACTGCAGTGGACATATTTTTGATATACCTCACATGTGGGTATATATGTACAAAATCACTTCATAAATATATTTAATATTCAAGTTTGGACATTTCAATATTTGTATGTATGCATGTTATAAAATATTAAAAATTGCTAAAATGAAAATGAAAATATCCTTAGTAAGATGGTCAAAGAACTGTTTTATATGCAGACAGCAAATATTGAAATATAGCCAAAGTCTAATATCAAAAGATATTTATTGAATCTATAAGAACTTGTATGCAAATATATGCTTTGTTTCTAATAAAATATGTTATATTTCCATTTGGGCAAATCAGCTTGACTACCAACGCTGTTATAGTTTCCTGGACACAGCCACAGTTGCAAGCTACGGTGCATCTTCCACAGATCCAACATGCAAACAAACACTGCAACTAACATCAAAGAATTGGAACAGTACACACACGCACAACAACATTCACAACTTAAATACTGCACTCAGAATTCATGGAATTCAAGCAATGTTCACCGCCACAAATGATTACCAATGAACACAGGACTTGAGAGTTGGGAGGCATAGATGTTAAGAAAGAGTAAACAAGTTTAAAATCCCTACTGCACTACAAACTGTGTGCAAAGCTGAGCGATATTCTGAAGGCTACATGGGCATCACACTGTTATTGGAACTCCACATTTGTAAATGCAAAAACTGCAATTTAAAGAACATTAATGGTCAACACAATGTCAGGCAGTACAGCCAACAGTGAGCACAAGCGCCTAGACCTGCTTGATCTATCGCTGTGTTTGTAGTCTGTTTAATCTACATAGCTACGGTGTCACTGGTCTAAGGCTCATAATTTTCAGTTTTTTTATTTTCAAAAACAAAAAGAAAAATCTGGGAATTTATTGGTGTTTTCAAACTTTAAAAATACAAAAATACAATACAAAAACCCAGGTGAAAATCGATAACAAAAATACTATTTGCATCACAAGCACTTTAGTTTGACGTTTGTTTGTTTTTTTTAAAGCTGCACTATCAATATTTTTATATTAACAATGGGGCAAATGACTACTTGTAACATGAAAGGGGTCACTCATAGTGACATACCTACACACAATTATCACCCGATTCTGCAGTTTCCCTCAGCTCTACAGAGTGTTTTAGCATCTTTTAGCTAATTGTTTTGGTTTTACAACCTGTAATTTTACTGTTTTGGTTCAGTCTCAGCGCTCTCACCAGCTTTTTTCTTGCAGCGGCCCACAGCCATTTCCAGTGAAAAAGCTCTGATAAACCCACTGTACACTACCTGTCACAGCACTAAACGGCAGAGGCAAAGTTAGCCACTAGCTGGTAAGTGGAGCATTTAGCAGATAAATAGCCAGATATTTTTCTCAGAGGTTGGTGGAGACCAAAACAGAGCTAAAAGGAGAGTGAATATTGGACTTACATTTATTTGATCACCAGAGACACAACTGCAAATGAATGCTAATGCTGCTCTGCTGGATGTGTAAGTAATAGTTTGCTATCAAATGAGCCATAGCAACTTTACAAGGCCATAGTATGTCAAATGTGTAATTTTTAGCTTGTTCTGCCCCCAAGTGACAAATAAAAAACTTGCAGCTTTAATTATTTTTGAGGGACTCTGGGCCATAGCAAGCAGCTCATTGGTGTCTCCCCAATTTTTGTCCTCCCTCTCTAATACTGAAAGCAACATATGAGCTGCCTTTTTTATAAGAGGACCATATTTACTTGCAGCAGGAAACAACAACCTTTGAACGTGAGGGGACATAAAACAGGGATTAAAATAAATTTCAACCAATCAGCTCCTTTTTAAAAAATCATTTTCTGAGTAAAACTGAACAAGATAAGCCTCATCTATGGTACAAGAAGCCATATGATGATCACTAGAGGTTAGAGACAATGTCATCTTAGTTGTCTACTTATTTCACAAGCATAATATTCTATGTAGGTCTTCCTGTGTGTTCAGACAGAATGCAAAGTGAATTTTAGAGGCGGCGCGATTGCATACAAACTCGGAAAGACGTGAGTGGATGCAAATTCACCCAGGGTGGCACAAATTGACGTGAATA
Source organism: Scomberomorus guttatus (assembly GCA_038419695.1). Lineage (NCBI taxonomy): Eukaryota > Metazoa > Chordata > Actinopteri > Scombriformes > Scombridae > Scomberomorus > Scomberomorus guttatus. The sequence continues at coordinate 5,297,473 of CM076450.1, read as the reverse complement.
CACGTCCGTTTGAGTTGATAATGTCTCAACTTGAGCAAAAAATTACAGACAGGGTCGGTGTGTTCATTGCTAGGTAGTTTACAGCTAATGTACAGTTTGTATTTTGGCTGTTTAGGGCAAATAAATACAAACAGTCCAGAAGTCAAATACGCGCAAATGAGGCAAGGTGAAAATTTGCTTCATGTTCTGTCTGAACACACCTTTGAGCCTGCTTCTATCAGCTGAAATGCTGCGTGAGGGTCCAATGCAGAGTGAGAAATAAACACCTGTCACCAGACAAATACTGGCATATGTGTTGTGTTCACTCGCCCAGTCACTTTGGTAGGTAATATTTTTGTTGAATAAAAAGTGTTTGATTGGTAAAATAGTTACATTGGCTAAGGAAGACCACCAGCCACAGTGGCTAGTGGCCAAAAAAAGTTAGTTTCCCGCTCTGGTCTTGCATATTGCCACCAACAATCCAATACCAAATGAACTAGACAGACCCCAAAGAGAAATGCCAGTCACTGGTGATACAAACGCCTGCTGATTCAAACACGTTAGTAGCAACAAAAGGCAGGGTCGGATTAATGCCCTCATCTTTTGCCTAGAGCCCGGTGAGGTCTACAATGGCCTTGATGAAGATGGTGTCGTCGCGAATGTAGGAGTTTTTAGAGTCCAGCTTGGAGAGCGGACAGAAGAGCGGGCAGCCGCTGGCGATGTTCATATCGCTGACGGGCCTCTGGAAGGATGAGGAGGAGATGTCGGGCCGGAAGGCATCGATTATGTGCTCCCTGTTGTTCTGGTCGAGCAGCATTAGGGTGACCTGGGTACAGATGTTAGGAGTCTAACCTTACAAAAACTGGAGCTCACTCGCTAATGCAGGACCAGGCTATAGCATGATGACACTTTAAGAAGCTAGTTACACAGTAATATGGTTAACATTGTATTCAAAATTAATAATGGGTCTTAGAAGGTAAATCAAATTAATAAAAAAAGACTTGTGCAACAACACACTAAAAAGTTAAATCGGAAACAAAATACAAAAAAATCAATAGAGAACTACATGGTACTGTACTTTTGGATTTCAAAATCTAAAAATAAAGCGAGCCAAAAGTCGCCTGCAGGTCAAAATTATAAAAAGATTTTTTATATCCAGTGTGTATGAAATATTGTGCATGTTATACACTAGTAGCTTTCTTTCTGAGAGTTAGATACAAACATTGATACCAATCTCATGTCTATACGTTAAGTAGGGCGCTGGAGTATGGATATAGTTGGCCTAGCTTAGCATAAATACAGTTAGCAGGGGAAAACAGCTAACCTGTCTCTGTTCAGGTTTAAAAAATACACCCACCAACATACATAAAAGGTTGCTAAATAAGATGTTCCTTGTTTTTAAAAACTGTTCATAAACAACAACATAAAAATGTTGTTAGCTAAGAAATAGTTCCAGCATGTAACTTCTCCTAAAGCCACAAACTGTTATTTTTACATTTCTATTTGTGCACCGGATACACAAACAAGATACAACGTCGGGTTAGCGGTTTCCCCATTTCCTGTGTTTATGCTAAGGTAGGCTAACATACATCCTGATTCCAGCTCCGCACTTAACGCACAGACCTGAGGGTTGATCAATCTTCTCTCACTCTCAGAAAGAAAGCAACTGAGCATAATTGCCAACTATTCCTTTAACATACTTACCAATTACACAAAAAACGCAATCTACAAATTGCCTTAAAGTCCCCCTCCACTTAATATACAATATGTCTTTGATGTTTGAGCTTCACTGCAGAATGATGTATGTGCATAGTTTGACACCAGAAGGCTGTTTTCACATTCACCTGCCGAAAGCAGAAAGTTTCTCTGTGCTCACCAAAAATCTGAGTTTCAGACAGGTTTGTAAGAGCATGACTTTGTGACATCACAACTGGTGTAGAAGCCAATCCTAGTCCAAAATGCAACTTACACAAGATTTGGAAACATGAAATTTGCCACATACACAGACTTTTCAGTCAAGTAGGAGACATCATAGTCCAGTGGGTGAACTTTTAAAAAGACATACATTTTTATGTTTATAGATTCAGGAGGTTTCAATGAGGGAGAAGGAGTATTATAATATTTATATTATATATTTAACTAGGTAATTGGACTTTTTTTGTGGAAAAAAAACTATCAGACATAAAATATTATTCAGAAGAGACTATTTTTATTTGTCTTAAATCATGTCTGGAGGGGATCTTTAAGTATTTCTTTTAATGATATGGCCAGTATATTAAACCTATTTGAATAATACTTATAAAACTTGTCATATTGTCAGGATTAGTTTTATATATTTATATATATAGATTTTCATTTCAAGCTAATTATTAGTGTACATAGCGTTATTTCTGTCTGCAGGGTGAATATCCTGATTATAATGAGTGTTACCTTCTGATTAAAAGGCCACTTGAGGAGTGCATCGCTGTGTCCTCTCATCACCACAAAGAACAGAGATAAGTGGGTGCCTCGGCCCGTTCCATCACCGTTCAGATAGATCCGCAAGCACATTTTGTAGCCATATTTACTGGTATAAAAGGCTGGAAAACATAATAATGTCTGTTATTCACTGCAGGAAGTGGAAATCCTTAATTAGAAAGATTCCTCATCACTGTCTGGATTATAACTCAGATGCTAGTGATCGTGTGAAGCTCTTACCTGGAGAGAACATAGCAGGGGCGCGGCCGGCCACGGCATCCTGCCTCTTCTTGGTGAAATCAGAGATCTTCCAGACAAAGATGCCGTCATACGTGGCTGCAGACATCTCCCTCATTTTCCCCTCCATCTCCACGATGGACAGGTCCCTCAGACTCACAGTCCTCTCCAGCTGACGAACCTGCAGCACACATGAACAAGTCTGTTCATTTAACTTAAGTCATCAGTCAGATGATGCTTAATGACAAGTAGAATGTTGTAGGGTAATGTGACAAGCCAACACCTGATCAAGCTTTTAGCAGTGATTCTACTGAGCTAAATATAGGTGATAGTTGTTATATAGAATCATAGTGCAATCATTTACAAAACATTTGGATTATGTTGCACAAGATGTTTTGAGAAATGTCATATTATGCCCTTTTTGGGACTACAGGGACTTTTGACTGACACACGGATGAGTACATAATGATAATTTTCATTTTTGGATGTAGTGACCTATTGAAATTCTCTAGTGTTACTAGCTATATTTTAATTCTTGGTCCCTTAACAATATAATTTCATTTAATGTAGTAAGAACCACCGCTGGACTGTGTGTCATCATTGTCATTTTGTCACCTTGTTGTTGAGGATCTCGATCTTGTCCTGGTCCAGTCTGTGTTGGCGGTTGTAGGCCTCCATGGTGGTGCAGGAACGCTCCATCTCTCGGTTGAGGACGCAGACAATGTTCTCGAACGTGCTCACTTTGAGCTCCAGTTCCTGGCAGCGCCGGCTCAGCTCGGCCACCTTGGTCTTTTCGCTCTGGAGCTGCAGTTCTAGGGCGGCGCCCATGGCACTGGGCAGCGGCGTGAAGGAGGTGGTCAGGGTCGGGGCGCATGCACCCTGCACGGGAGCTGCCCCACATCCACCCAGCTGGCTCATCTTCATCTCTAGGTCCCTGAGGGACTGGTGGAGCTCCTGCAGTTTGTGGCTGGCCACCTCCAGGCTCTGGGGTTGCAGGCTCTCCAGGCTCACCTTGATGCCCATGATGAAATGCAGGAGCAGATTGAGGTGTTCATATGAACACTGCCGCTCATGGTCATGGATCTTCTCTTTCTCCACCTTGGGGTAAAAAAAAAAAAAAAAAAAAAAAAAAAAAAAGATACAAGCACACACAACACATATTACAAACACAAACAATAGTCTCATCCATTACATGTGGATGACAATGATGTGTGTGACACTGTGCCATAAGCATACAGCAAAGAAATAATGGAGCTAATGATGGATAAATACACTATTCAAAGTATTCATCCCCACAATTTTTCCATGTTTTATTGTTTAAGCACATTGACACTGAACAACAGAGAAATGCTTTGATATCAAAGTGAAAACTGAAATATAAAAGTATGAACCCCCTTTACCATCACATATTTTTGGTTGCATATTAAGCTGAATGGAGACTAGCTACATGTAATGAAGGTGAGAAACTACTCTTAGATTAATAAACCTGTATCTGGATGGTTCAGTTTTCTGTCATAAACTACAGGATGAAGACAAGAAATCTAGTCCAGAATCATGTGAATTAAAAGGCCCATTCAAGGGAAAAATGTACAAGGCACTGAATATGCCTATGACTGCCTTTATGCTTATATGCATATTGGTACAGTAAGGTCAATTATAAAAAAAACTGACAAAATGCAGCACAGCTGTAAATCTGACTTGCAGAGGTCGTCCTTGAAAACTGGGTAATTTTGTGAAAAAACTCACAGAACATCTGGGCTAGTGTTTGTTTCAGAGTCTACCACGGGGACATTCTGTGGTCTGATGACCTGATCTGATACTAAGCACTTTGGCTGATGTCAGCCAAACACAGCACATCAGCAGAAATATAGCATCCCCAGCATGACGCCTGGTGGTGGCAGCATCATGCTGTGGGGATGCTTCTGTGCAGCACACACTGGAGAGACTGTGAAAGAAAAGGTCAGATGATCCTGGAGGATGACCTGCTGCAGGAGAACTGTTATTTGGGCCGAGATTTATATTTCAGCATTACATGAATGCCAAACATAAAGCCAAAGCTACACAAGAAGCACGTCAGAACAACAGCAGTAATGTCCTGGAGTAGCAGAGCTAGAGCCCAGAATCTGTGGCTGGACTTGAACACTGAGGTTCTGGCCTCCAAACAATCTGACACAACATGAAAATTCATTCTCGACTTTGGAAACTGTAGTTGAACTCCACAGATTTCACACATTAAAGTGTGTTTCCAGGTGCTGGGAGTGTGCTGCATATGTGAAAAAGTTTTATAAACCCTTTTGTGTCTCCAGAGGGAGTTGTGTGAAATCTGTTAAATTTCCTGAAGTGATGTCACTTGAGTCAGCGTCATTTGGGGCTGAAGACTAAAAGTGTGAAAAGTAAAAACATCTGGGGGTGTGGAGTTAGAAAGAAGTGAGGTTAGCAGACCTCTGTAGCTCCTCATCTCTGCTGGAGGCTAGCAGCTCAAGGCTACATTAGCTGCTACTACCATAACACACCCGAATCTCCAACAGAACTGTTGGTGGTCACGTTGCATTGTGGGTAATGTAGGCACCAGGTTTTGACAAGGAGGAAGAATGCATGGAATAAAAAAAGGCGATATCTCTGGTTCTGCTGCAATGTGCAATGTTAAATCAGTGAAGTGCTCTTTTAACCAAAACTCGAGCTTTTTCCTTACTAGCTTTCAAGTTAAATTATTTGCTCTCAATTTCACAAAGTTTGGGTTTTGTTAAGAAGAATAGTGGAAAAGCTGCAGTGTCCAGATATTCAAAGTTAGACTTAGATTAAGGGGGAAACTGATCTGAATTGTTTTCACTCTGACAATTCTGTTAATCAGTGTCAAAAAATCTGAACACACCAACTTCATGTGTTATTGCAGAATACAACACATGAAAAAGTCCATGTTTGATGAATACTTTATATAGGTATTGTGCATATACACACGTGGGCTTCATACTCAACAACATACAATTAATTTACAGGCATGTAGCAACCAATTCTGTAATAACTATTGAATAATGTAATACCTTGGCAAACTAAAGAAATAATCCTCTAAATGGTTAAAATATAATAATGGTTGTTGAATATCAACATAACACATGGTTATTCATACCTTTTTAGTTAAAACATCAGTCTGAAAATTGTATCTTGCAAACTATTTCTATCCACTAAGTGGGTTATTTTGTTGATTTTTGCCAAGTTACTAAATAATCCAGCACTTCTTACATTAGCCATTGTTACACATATAGCAAATTATGACAAAAATGTCTACTTACAGACGTATCGCAGCCAACAACATGAAATCTGCATGGTGCTTTAAATTTACTGCAGAACTTAATATGGTCCACATACTGCAAAACAAAACAAAAAATGAAAGAAGCTAATGATGTATAGAATACTCTGTAGACTCTGGTCCCTGGCTAAATGAGAGTAAATGAGATCAATCTAACAGAATTATGAAAAATCACTTTAAACAAATATCTGGCATACCTTTTCTCTAGGTATCTTTTTCTTCGCACAACCTTCACAAATCATCGGGTACTTTGGACAGATTTCATCGTGAGCCTTAAAAAAAAGGACAAAAGATTAGCCTGAAATATCTCATCCTAGGGTAGCTAACGAAACAAAAACCAGACTTTTGCAAATTACACATTTTGTTAAACACAAGAACAATTTTAGTAAATATATTTTAAAGGTGTAAAGTTCTCGCTTTAAATAGAACTCAAACTGTAACACTCTGATTAACATTTCATAATATATATTGATTATAACATCAGTGTATATATGCCAATACAGATACTTGCAAGCATTGTTTTATAGTATTACAAGATTATATATCTCTATAATAAATTCATATCCCTGTACCAAACTAGCACATCTCACCTTGATGTTCTTTAAAAGGAAGGGTTCTTTGCAGTATTTACAGTTGAGCGTCCTCTCTGGACATTCTCGCTCATTGTGCCGCTCCTGTTCGTTAGCTCTCATCAGCTCTTTACAGGAAGGACACAGGATGATCATGAAGTCACAGTGGCCCTCATGGCTGGCCTGCAGGTAACACAGGCAAAAATGCACCAAAAAGTACTTTTAAAGAACTAAATAAAAAAATAAAACATGCTGACATGAAAAATAATAATAGTACCACACTGTCTATCCATGCTAGCGACAGACCCAGTAGCAATTGACCAATATTAAATCATCAACTTATGAATCATCAATTACTGATAGAACACAAATGAACAGCAATATTTTTATCAGCACCGAGGCAGCTGTCAGACCACAGACAATTCTCAACATTCTTCTTGTATTTGATTTAAATATTTATTCAAATGCTTTTTTGTCTTTTTGTGTAACTGTGAAGCACTTTATAACCCTGGTTTTGAAAATTGCTATAAAATCAAGTTTTACTTAATTAATTACTTGCAATCTTATCTAAATGAGCCGCTCAGATTGAATCAGGTTTGTTTGACTTACATGGATATACTCCAGATTTTTGATACTACCTATGGTCTGCATTTTTGTTTGCAATAGCCAATGTATTTACATTCAGAAATTACTTCTCTACATAGTAGTTTTTATTAGTAGAGACGGAGTCCACCATACCCGTTCAGGATTTAGATTACCTACCTAAACACGAGGGATTCACAGGAAGTGATGCATGCATGTGATGCAGCGCAATTTGATCTCATCAGCTTCACTGTTTACTGTTCACTCTCTTTCACCGTGTAAGAACTGTACTAAGTTATTGCTAATGCAAACAGAGCATCCTGCTGTCGCTGCCCACCTCAAATTCTTTGATAGTCCCCGTCCACGTGCAGCCTTCATTGGGACAGACAGCTGCCAAGGCCTCCACTTCTCTCCTGGCTGCATTGTCTGGAAACGCCTGGGTGGAAAAGCAGAAATGGTTGTCACTGGTTTGTGGCTTCAGTTACAGTCTAAAGGGTTGTGTTACCTACAAACTCTGCATCAGTGTACTGAGGATCAGGATACTTGGAGCTCACTTTTCTCTCCTGGCTCTAATTTCTCCTTCACATATGGTCATTGTAGGGACACTGGACTATAGTTGCTCCATCTATTGTCTGAGCTGCCAAAAATCATAAAGCAGTCACAAAGTTTTAGTTCTGGGACAGTTTTTGTTGTGTTGGCGCTGTACTCCAGCGCAGTGGATTAGAAAACAAACAATGACTATGATGTTACAGTGCTGACTCTTTATATTACTTTTGGCTCTCATTACCTGCTACCAAAAATACCAAACCTGGCTGAACTCTTCTCCTAATGACAAACTGTTCATAATAATAACAAAGTACTTAGTAATGCTGTATTTACCGTAACCGTGAGAAACTCTATGTAGGATAAAAGTGTACTTACACCACCTTGCTTGAGAATGGAGGTGGGTTCCTCAAACAAGTCTTCCTTGATGCACGCGCTGCATTTCTGTGGCCCAGAACTTAAAGAGAGGAAGGACACAGTTGTACATAAATAAATAAAAAGCACTGTGCCATTATTAAGATGTTATCTACCCTGTGTCAGACAAGATACTTGATATTACTTGAGCTGCAACTAACAACCATTTTCATTATTGATTAATCCGAATTTCTCAAAACATCACAATTATTGAACTATTGAGAAATGTCGGTCACTGCTTCCTAAAATGGCAAGATGACATGTTCAAATGTTTTGTTCTGTCCAGCCACCAGTCCAACACCCAGTGATACAGTATTTTATCTTACGATGATACAAAAACTGAGAAAAGCAGCAAATTCTCACATTAGAGAGGCTGGAACCAGAGAGTAGTTTGGATGTTTGTTTGAAAAATGTCAATTAACAACAATCATCCATTATTTAAATAGTTGCCAATTATTTTTTGTCTATCAACTAAACAATTAAGTGACTAATCCTTTCAGCTCTAGATTTGACCATTATCATTATTAAAACACTGTTAAACTCAGCATGACATCACAGGTGACAGCAGTGGGGAAAACTACACCGGTGAAACAATAAGGACCATGGACAAGAGACTGAATGAACACCGGAAACAGATAACATCAGAAGTCTGTGAACATCAGACCATAACCAGACACAGCACCCACTAGGAAGAGGTCAAAGGTCATCCACCAGGAGTCAGTGGATGCCCAATGACCATCTTTAAACAGAGACCCTCCGAAAACTGAGCTGCAATGATTTGTTGATTAATCAGTAAGTCAATCGACACAAAACTAATTGGCCACTATTTTGATGACCGAATAATCGTTTTAGTCATTTTTGGGCACATACTGACATCAAACTCCCACCTCTGTGTCACTGTATATGACAAGTTCTTAGAAAACCAACCAGCACTCTATGGGGGAAATATTACAACCTGACCTACAAGTCATTTAGTTGTGGTTATTTACAAGTTTATTTAGGAATATGCACCATGTAATCACAATATAAACCACAATAACTACAATAAAACTCGACACTGGGACCTTCTGCACAACAGATGAGAGCATCAACACAACTACATTTACACTGAGAAAACCTGATTTCTTGGCCAAATAACCAGTTTGAGACCCCCGAATTCTGTGACCTGAAAAAGCTCACCTATATTCCTGATGCAAATTATTATTTACTTATTTATTTGATTTATTTCTTTATTGTATTCACATACTTTACTGCACTGGTAGTTGTTAGCAAAAACTGTGACTCCAGTGTAATTATATAGAGCCACAGATTCTAGTGTAACACCGGTTTTGTAAGATGTTTTTGAATATGGACATGACAGCCACAGTCTTGCTGTGGCAGCAGAGATTATTCAATTATTTTACTAAACTAAAAATGAAACTGAAAATGAAAAAACAAGCTTGTTTCCACTATACACATGTGAGAAAAAATAAATAACAATCAGTAATAAGCAAGCTTGTGTTCTTACTGTCCAAATGTAAAAAATAATACTAATAACATTAAGGGAATACTCAATGTATTCTTTCTCTATTTCTATTATGATCATTTATTTTTTTAAACATATTCTCGTCCCTACTGCTGTTATACTAGAATAAAAAAAATGTTAAGATGTACATAGTGAATAGATTGGATGGACCATAATCAGGTCACTTGTCTACAGTATGAATAAAGGTCATCCTAAACTCCTATCAGAAATTGATCAGTTTAAGGTTCGCTCGCTTATCGACAAAGATACATACAGACTGAATATATATTATAAAGACTTTAACAGTTGCTGGACCTTCTAGTAAATTCGGCATACACACTGGACTGATATTACTGTAATAAAATACACTGTCAAGTTCAACTTGTGAAATGTACACGGCTAGCTCCGGCCAGCCACACAGAGGTTAGCGGGACAAGACTGCGAGGACAACACATCACCAAGTGGAGATTTTATCGGGATAAAGTGGTTGTTGGTGAATCATCTCTACGCCGAATTTTGCAGTGGCTCTTTGCAATATTTATATCCTAACTTGTCTGTTTACTCGTCACCTGTGACAATAAGCAGAGCAGCATTAAACTGAACGGTTTTTTTGAGGTAGGGTTGGTGACGAGCTCTGACTGCTCATATGTGACTGCTGCACATCTGACTGTTAGCTAGCTCGCTCGCAACCATGACACTATACTCACCTCACTATTTTGTTGAAACAGAACGAACAAAAGCGGTGACCACATTGGGCTTGCAGGGGCCTTCTCAGGACTTTCTGGCACGAATTGCACAAATGCTTGTCTTCGAGGTTGTTGGCCAGAATTTTCTTTGGGAAGCCAGGTTTGTTGCCTTCCAGGGAAGATGGTGGAGACGGCTCCTGTGCAGCCATTATTCCCCTTGAACAATATCGGGGTACTCAGCGGGGTGTGTTCAAGGCAGCACACACAGCTGAATGTGATTTTAGCAATATTCTCCAACAACGACTCATTGCGCTTTTGCTATTTATTAAAATATGTATTCCTGTTTATGTTAAGAACGCGTAATGATATGTGATCTTCATGCGCTTAGAAAAAATAGGACCAGACGCTTTAATGTGATAAAAGTGACAGCTGAGGATGCTACGTTCAGGTGCACTTCACTGAGTCTACCACTAGGCGCCGCAAACCCGAGAGAACAGTATGCAGGATTAAGTGCTGTCATTCTGTCTTCAATACACAAGCAAAGTGTTTTTGTTCATCAGTGTGTGTGTGTGTGTGTGTGTGTGTGTGAGAGAGAGAGAGAGATTCTTATTTATATATCTGACTACAATGTTGCAATGTGGTACATGTGTATGTATGTATGTGTGTTTACAGGGTATGTATATTTGTTGTATTTTTAATTTTTAACTTTAATGTAGCTTTTACAATTTTTATTTTATTTGTACCTGCTGTTGTTGTCTTTTTAGTTTTTATTTACTTATTTGTTTGTTTGTTTGCTTTTTGTGAATATCCATCTGTAAAATGCATTGGACTGCCTATTTGGATATCTGTGAAGGAAAAAATAAAAATCATAATTGAAAAAATATTTTAATGTGACACATTCTGTTTACACATTTCTTTATTCGAGTACATATTTAATTATAGTATGTGCATTATTTTTGTTTTTATTTCACACTTGCTTTGGCAATATAAACATGTTTATATGCTAATAAAGCCCTTTAAATTGAATTGAATTGAATTGTACTGAACTGAGAGAGAGAATGGGATATTTTGTTCATGTATGAAATCCAAAAGCTGTCTGAAACTTGATGCTATATGCATTGTTATTGTTTGCATCCATGTGGCTAATATCAAAATCATCAGTTTCATCTGGTAGAAAATGAGAAATGTGAATGACTTGTGTTCTTCCTCAGTATGGTTACTGGATTGGATGGTGTGAATATGGTGAAGGAGCAGGCCCGGTTGTTGCAGAAGAGCTACTTAGTGTCCAGCAATATAGTATGGTTGAATTGAGCAGTTCCCACTGCAATTATGTAGGGCATTAATTAAAGGGTCAGTTAATCCAAATTACAAAAAAGACATTGTTTTCATACTTACCATTAGTACTATCTTGCCAATAGCTTCACTATTATGTGCTCAGGTTTTGAGGTGCGATTTTTGCTGCCACTCTGATTTTTACAAAAAGTACTTATACTGAAAAAATACTTCTTCAAAATCTGTTCACACTGATGTCTGTGGATGATCCTGAATAACAGGGACATTGTTTTCTGCAAAGATAATGTTGACTGTTTAAAGTGTAGAGAAAATAACCTCACCCCATGTTCATTTAGTAGCTGCCCTGGGGCTTTTGATCACATGATCTTCATCAGTAGACTGAGTTTGTCTAGTTATGGAAATACAGATGTTGAGGTTCAAAGTTCATTCTTGATATTGGATGAAGATTGCTGATGAAGATTATGTGATTAAGATAGGTTTGTTTCCTCCCAGGGAAACTTCTGTTTCCAAGGATAAGAATGAACTTCGGTTTTATTTTTTTAGTGCTCTTAGAAGCACAAACACGATTCCGTCTGTTTCTATTGTACTGTGGTGGCAACACAAGTTTCAGAGGTTTGATCCTTATGGGACCAAAAACTGAAGCAAACTGCATGACCAGGCACCAGAAGGCTTAAGAGAGAAAATCTGATTTTTGTGAATGAAGGTGACACGTAAACAAGCTCTGTCTTCAAGTACATGTGTAGAAATTGTTTTGTTTGTACTCGTCAGTTCTTGAACCCAAGCCGTTGTTTGAAACAGTCAGCGGAAGTGGTGCAGTGTCGTGTGGCGCTTGACGCTGGGTCGCTGTAGCAGCTGTCTTTGCAGAGGAATGTCGCTGCTGCTATATTTCTGTCGGGATGGAGGACTGACAGATGTTTTGAGAAAAAGATGTCGGGACTGCAGTTTCTTATCTTATTAAATAACCGTGAGTATTTGTAGCTGATACGACATGGAAGAAATCATCCAGTGTAGCTGCCGTTTAACGTCAACGAGCGTAGAGGAGGAAAAGCTAAGCTAATGTTGTCTGAGCTAAGACAGAGCCAAAGGATAACGTTACCTTTTAGTCAGGGTAGGTTACAAACTGTTTGAAGCCTGTGGTGACCTTGACATACCTTTTAGAGTATTTGGCTTTAACATTTTCAAACATAATTGCCTCAAATCGGTGAAGTCCTCTGTTAACCGAGCTAACAGCCGGGGAAGCTAATGCTAGCTGGATAACGTTAAAGGGAAATTCACCCCTAATTAGAATCCATTCACTGTGTTATTGTTGTAGTATGGCGTTACAGCTTTGAATTTGAGTTATATAGTCTCTCCTCAAGCTGAACAGAGACACACTGTGCTGATGATGTCAACTGGAGTCAAATGCCCAAGCTGATCTTGATAGTGAATAATGAAATACCTCCTGGGACACTGTGACAACCCATTATGATTTTACGGAGACATGCTGTGATACACAGCTGTAAGCCGTACATTCATCTGTCACTAATATGGATCTAATATTTCACATATAAATCCATGAGCCAGTTTCTATTAAGTTTCTAATGGACCTTCTGCAAAAAAAAGAAGTCACCTGACCACATCCTCAAACCCAGCTCCAGTGTGTGCCTCACATGTATTGCCATTACATTCAAGTCAGAGAGCTAAGCAACTAGTTATTTGAAAAGAAAGAAATAACCAGCAGTCTTTGAAAAACCCCAGAAGGTTTGTTTACAACACTTACTGTTGTTCTGAGTATTTCCAGAATCACCAAAGACTCTTCTAACCACCTGAAAATCTTATTTAAAGGTGCAGTGTGTAGAATTTAGTGGCATCTAGCGGAGCAGAGTTGGCAGAAATGGATTATAATATTCATAACTATGTTTTAATTAGTGTATAATCACGTGAAAATAAGAGTTGTGTTTTGGTTACCTTAGAATGAACCCTTTATATCTACATAGGGAGCGGGTCCTCTTCCACGGAGGCTGCCATGTTGCTCCGCCGTGTTTCTACAGTAGCCCAGAATGGACAAAACAAACACTGGCTCTAGAGAGGGCCTTTCGTGTTTTTCATGAGTTTCGTGGCCACCATAGGTTCTCCTACATGCTTGGAAGAGGAGGGTGAGGGGAGGGGTACTCAATTGGTTGCAATCTGCAACCTCACCGCTAGATGCCACTAAATCCTACACACTGCTCCTTTAACAGGCAGTGGATGGAATATTTTTTCATCTAGATGGTCCCAACAGTCTTTGAGGGTTTTGGATATACTTGATATCAGCAGTAAGTGGTGATGTTAAAGGACCTTGTGGGTTTTTTCAAAGATCACCATGCAAAATCTTAAAAAATCAGTCTTAATGGTGTGATTTCCATCTTAAGGAAACAGTTGTCTGTTTCTAGATATTTGTTGATCCAATATAACCAGAATGTATTTTGTGTGGGTGTGTTTGGCTGCATCCTTTTAGTACATTATGGCAGGTATATGTTTTTGTAAAACCTACCTTTTGTGTCATGCCTACATTTGAAAAGGGAATGATAGCTAATTCACAACCATAACATCTATTCCTCTGTTTTTTTTTCCACAGATGATGCTCGAAACAACATGGTAGTTCCCTCCACCTCTGGCTGGCGAGCAAGAACATTTGATCAGATTTAAGAGAACAGCTCAACTCAATTCAGACTCAACATTTAGTCATTTGGCATCATATTTTCTTCTGAGCATGGACCCTTAACTTCCACAGCCATCAGGATACACTTACATTTTTCTTCAGTAGTTGTGTGACGAATTGTCAGGGGAGTTCCACTGTACTACCGAGTATTACCGTACAAGCTAGTGAAGCCTCGGCAAGATGTTTTCAGCACTGAAGAAGCTGGTAGGATCTGAGCCAGGGCAGCTCGGTCCAAAGAACATTCCAGCTGGCCTGCAGTCGATGAACCAAAGTTTGCAGAGACGCTTTGCCAAAGGGGTCCAGTATAATAGTAAGTAATCCAGCCAATCAGGTGTCAAATATGTTTGTCCCCTTTATAAATATCAAATTTAGCTTCTTAGCTAAGATGTTAATCTGCTTTATAATGAACTTAAAATACAATCTTTTTCCCACTCAAGTGAAAATAGTCATCCGAGGAGATAGAAACACTGGAAAGAGTACTTTATGGCACCGTCTGCAGGGCAAGAAGTTTGTGGAGGAGTACATACCCACTCAGGAGATCCAAGCCACAAGTATCCATTGGAATTACAAAAGTAAGTCTCTGAGCATCACAACTTATTTTATCTCATGCACCACTGCTTTGATTTTCTTAGTATTTTGGTCATATAAATATTTGATATTGCTGTTTGTGCCTCGGCAATTAATTTCAGTGGCTCCATATCAAGGTAAAAGTCAGACTGCTTAGATTTAGCCTCAGCTATCCTATTCTTAGAGTAGATATCCTGTATTTGTGTTAGTTGTTCCAGCAAACTTTTTTTCCACCACTACTTGTTGGAGTGTTTTTAAAACAATCATTTAGTTACTGTATCTACGTATATTAGAGTGACTTAACAACCTGTACATTTTAATCATTTTCTTCTGTGGCGTCAGAACATGAATAATTAAAACACCTTTTCTGTTTCTCTCAGCTACTGATGATGTGGTCAAAGTAGAGGTGTGGGACGTGGTAGACAAAGGTGAGTGTTGACACACCAGTTAAATAACCAGACTTTCTACTGAGGCTAACCTCGCCATTGGCAAGTTATACCTTTTTCTGTCTACTGCAGTCGACCTGATTTCATGACATCAAATAGACGCATGGTTGCTTGTTTTTCTGTCCTCAGTGTTGATGTTGTCTTTTCTACACTTCTCTCGCACTCATCTCAGGCCAAAAATATCCTCTTCCTGAAGGTGTAGGTGAGCGCTACTATAGTGTGTAGTTTGCCGTGCCCCCTTCCATTCTTATCTGAATGTCAATATTCTCAAGGTTTGGCTATCCCAATGTTTGCTGTGTGGCTACATTTCAGAGTTTGGCAGATTTTCTTGCTGTGTATAGATGGAGCCTGAGCGCCTGTACTGTGTGAGACATGACTTAATGCCAGCAGCATTTATTAGAAGGATAATGTGTGTTCGAATTAGGCTGCAAGATGCTTTTCCATAAGAAAAGTGGCTGTGCTGCTCTGCTTGCTTTACTCATCATGGACTAATGTAAAGCAACATACTAAGTTGTAGATTATGATGTTGCCTTTCAGCTCTAAACGTAACACTTCTGATTTCTTGTTCTTTCAGGCAAAGGCAAAAAGCGTGGAGACAATTTGAAACTGGAGAATGAGCCCCAAGAGGTGATAGTCATGTGATTGTCATGTGTTTAGAGAAAAAAAGCTCACCCTTGTGGGTCGGTGATGGAATTGGCTAGAGAGATCTTCTCGGCTGTAATATCAAATATTATGTTTCTTTCCATTATCATGCAGTCAATACATTTGTTTAAGATGAATATATATATGTTGCAGTCAGATGAGGTGGCCCTGGATGCAGAGTTCCTGGATGTGTACAAGAATTGCAATGGAGTCATCATGATGTTTGACATTACCAAGCAGTGGTAAGAGTCCTCTGTCTGTGTTGTTATCCAACAGTCTGATCAGTGAACTCTAATACATGGAGAGATTAGGTTTCAGTCTGCGTGTCTGTGAAGCTGAGAGCTTCCAGTGGTGGATTTTGTTCAGCTTCAAAGGCAAAATCCTTTAAAGACATTCTAGCGTTGCTATTTTGGGCACCGTATCTGAGGGAATAAATTGAGGAAATTATTACAAAAAATAACAAAGTCTTGCCACAAGGGACATGATGCACCAATAGGTATTTAAATGCTTTTTGTTGGTGTGTACTTTACTTGTAGTAACAGTTTGGTCTCAGATTCATTCATGTATTTATGCCAATTAGAAACATTTTCTAGTTCAGCACATACAGTAAATACTAAAGCATCATAATACAAGCCATTAAAATTTAAAGCACCTCTAATCAATATTTTTATATTAACATTGGATGAAATGATTATGTGTAATGTGAAATGGGTCGCTCGTAGTGACAAACCCACAGAGAACTACTGCCTGCCTCTGCAGTTTGCCTCAGCTCTACGGAGTCTTTTAGCCTCTTTCTGCTCATTGTTTTGGTTTTATGGCCCGCAACTTTACTGTTTTGGTTTGTTGTCACTGCTCTCATCACCTTCGACTTCTGTAATTGAACATGATGACGATACGTCAATCTAGAAATACAGACAATTTCCCCGGCCTCTTGCAGATTTAAGCGAATGTTAGCACTTGCATTATTTTTGATAATAACATTGAAATGTGGTAACCTGGTAATCAGTGCTTGCAGCAGCATTTTTGATGCACATTTGATTAATATTTGTTCCTGGTGATGTCTATACACCTTGGCCATCTTTAAGTAAGTTGTAAGCAACACAAAATTTGAAGTAAACTAATATGGAGAATTCTTTACATCCCTTCATTTGAACCTCCACTGAACTGAGCCTCCACTCATTCATTCTTATTTGTCTAAGATTCTTCTAATCAGATTAAGTGCTGTGTTGTGATCAAGAGTTGTGTTGTGACCATTTTACTGCAGGACGTTTAACTACATCCTGAGGGAACTGCCCAAAGTACCCACTCATGTGCCGGTGTGTGTGTTGGGAAACCACAGGGACATGGGCGAGCATCGTGTCATCCTGCCTGATGACATAAGGGACCTGATTGCTGGACTCAACAGGTAGAGATCAGCACTCAGCTCAATGACCAAGTTTCAGATCTCTTTCATACACCACAATTCTACCGAGCCCTCCTTATTCTCCTCTTAAGCTGCATCTGCAAATGACAGTACTGCATTATATCATGTGATGAAGTGTGCACATGCAGAGGTGAGTGAATATAGACGTCACAAATAGTTGTGAGAGTCAGAAGAGAGAAGCTTAAAAAAAAAAGGTTTTGGTGAAACATTCTGTGTGACCTTTGTTGAGGTGTCCTCACTAACTCATTCAGTCAAATGAATAGCTTCATGTAATTGTAATTATCCCTTTCTGATAAAGAGGTTTTGTTCATCAAATTAACAATTCATGTTCGGAGATAAATTAATTTATCTCTTCAAATTAATAATTAGTTTCCTCAGCTTAGTAAATTGATATAATAATGTTGATACCTGATACCAGCCGGGCAATGGATCTAATGACTGTGTAATGTAAAAGGTGCTTGTAGTGACAAACCCACAGAGAATTATTATCCAACCAGTAGTTCAGCTCACCTTTGCAGAGCTTTTTAGAGTCCTTTAGCTCATTGTTTGGTTTTCCTCATTATAGCCTCAGCAGGCACCTTTGATGAAACCCACTGTAACCTAATGACAGTGGTGATATTAGTCCTTTAATATTATTGGAAGGACTTTAGACACTATTGCGGAGGAAAATAATATCCTTTTCATCATATAAAAAGAGACACAGAGAAAAAAGTAGCAGAATTTGAGATAAAGATTTAAAAAAAACATTGAAAGCATACATAGACAGGAGAGAAAACTTCCAAAGAGGGACCTAATGTTTTAAAGACAAAGCACTGAACATTTTAGCTTATAACACACTTAAAAATAGAATAAATACAATACACTTATTTAGTATACAAGATATTGCACAAGCATTTGCAAATAATTTTTGCAACTTAAACTTTATGATAGAGAAGGAGGCTGCTGTTGAACAAATTCAAACTTCATTGAACAAGTGTCAGAAGAACAAAATGCATTGCTGGTTGCATCAGTTACAGGACATCAGGCCAAATACAGCTGGCTGTAAAAAGATTAAAAACAGGGAAGTGGACATCACATCATACTTTTATCAAGAAAAGACCTGGTGAACATAATTGAGCATTTAGCAGTTAAAGAGCCAGATATTTTTCTCAGGAGTTGGTGGAGACCAAAACAACTAAAAGGAGAATGAATATTGGACTTCCTCTCATCAGGTGGACAGAAACACGACTTCAAACACAACTTTGTTCTGTGTCTGCTGGATGTGTAAAAAGAAAGTTTGCTAATACATTTGCCACAACAACTTAATGATTGTCAGATGTTTTATGAAAACCGCTGCCCCCAAGTGGCCACAAAATTAATTAATGCAGCTTTAACATGTTTACCATCCTAATCTTGGTATATTAAAGAGGATTAAAAGGACATTTATGCAACATACAAATATACTGCTTTTGATTTATTAATCTATAAGTGGCATGAGTAATAAACTAGTAATACTTGTGTTTTTCAGACCAATGGGATCATCTTACATCCACTATGCTGAGTCCTCTATGAAGAACGGGTTTGGCTTGAAATATTTACACAGGTTTTTCAACATCCCCTTCCTGCAGCTACAGGTTATCTTTTACTCCTTATTTGTCATCACTAGCATCATAATGATTTTATTTATTAAGGATTCATGCTTCCATAATTATTGCTACACAATTATTTAAATGAGAGAAAATGAGATTACTGTATTGTATAACATTCTTAATGTAAACCTGCTTGCATTCAGTGTGAATATGAAGGCTTAATCTCAGCTCCTGCCCAGTCATTCATATCAGATGTGTGTATGTGTGTACGTGTACGTGTGCGCAGAGAGAGACCCTTCTGAGGCAGCTGGAGACCAACCAGCTGGACATGGATGCCACCCTGGAGGAACTCTGTGTGCAGCAGGAGACTGAAGATCAAAACTATGAGATGTACTGTCTGCTTTGTTTTTCTGCCATTATACTATATCTCAGATATTCTTGCAGGGGAGTCACAGTGTATTAACCAGTTCTGCTCTGATTTCTACAGTTTCCTGGAGAACTTGGAGTCTCGCAGTAAGGGCTACGGCTCGCCTGGTCCAGCCAACGGTCAGAGTCCCTCCTCAGGCTCCCAGTCCCCCATCGTCCCTCCCAGTGGGGCTTCCACAGGCAGCTCCAGCCCAAGCACCCCTCAGCCCCCCGTCCCCTCCCAGGTGCTCCCACAGTCACCATCTGTGTCCGTTTCCTCCCCTCCACCCCCCACGGCTACAGTTAGTGTTGCAGCTTCACCAACTGTAGAGTCAAAGCCATCGGCCCAGTCGCCCGAGCACCTTCAGTCCTCCGTCGCTCCTGGAGCTTCAGCCCCGCAGAAACGCGGATTCATATCCCGCTGGTTTGGTGTATCTGTTGCTGCTGAGGCTCCTGCTTGCGCACCAGGTGAGTTTCTTTCACACATCATTCAGCAGGGTGTCCTCATCAGTTAACATGTCATCACGTGGAAAGCAACTTATTTAGACCTCTACAGGCTACTTCGATTTAGGATAGGATTTAGTTTCTCTAATCTCCTACAACCATATAGATAGAATAGTATAGAAACCAGGTTTCTGGTTTACATGACCTTTAAGAAACCAGCTTGTTTAACCATTTTTTTATGCAATTTCATGTAAATGAAATGAGCTGTATCCTCTGTAAATGAAATACTGTTTATTATTATTATCTTTTCATATTATCTTGCAAAACAGTTCTTATAAATCGTGCTTCACAGTTCTTAGGTCTGAATTAATGATTTGTGAAATTTTTACAAAATTTGTCACAGAGTGAGATCTGAAATACCATGAGACAGTCTACTTTTAATGATAAGAGGAGTGTGTTTGAGTATGTTCCTCTAAAACACTAAAAGCATGACTGAGTGGGATGGATTTTACAACATATTGCTGTTGAGATACAATTTTTTTTCCCATATTGGTCACTGCTCATGTAGCTATGAAGTGGTTAGCCGTGTAAAAATATGTAGGCGTTTGACACCAGCAGATATTTTATCATTTTTGTCATTATTTGAATACAATATGATGCATCTTTATCTATATGATTTTTCATTTTCAGCTGCTTAAGTCATGGCCAGGATACAATGAAATGCCAATAAGTGTTTGTTTTCGCACTAAAATTCATTCACTAAAATGCAGCTTTGTGTGACTGGAAATAGTGGGCTGTATGTTTGAGACCAGCTTTTAAATGGATTATTCAGCCATAACTGAAACTTATACAAAGTCCATAGCAAGGAGTCACAAGATTCAAGACTTAGCAGTTGAGAAATGCAGAGCTTTTAAAATGATCAAAGGACTGGCTGGTATTGGAATGTCATGTGATTTTACTGTTTCGTTGGAGTTTTTTTGTGATTAACAAGACAACACATGACGGTGCTGTGATGGGAGCGTTTTAACATTACCGCTTATTTTAAAATCGGTTTGTTTTTTTAATTATTACTCAAATACTTTGACGTGCTGCTCTATGTTTTCCTCAGAGGACCCGCCTGCCCCAGTGTGTCCTGCTAAGGTGCAGAGTGTGGATGACTTTGTGCCAGATGAGAGACTGGACAAGAGTTTCCTGGAGGACAGCCTGCCCTCGAAGACGAAGGTGCCTCAGCCAGCCCCAGCTGTGGACAGTGACAGGTGAGCTGTAGATGAATACTTTTGAGATAGTTTGTTAATGTTTGGGAGGGTTAGTATTTGTTATTGCCCTTCATTTGATCCTTTTTACATAAATGTTTAAATCAATTCATGTGGAAAAGCAACAAAACTTTATTGTATTTTTTTAATGAATAAAATGTGTTTCTTTGGAACTTTTAACTTAAAGGTGCAGTGTGTAGAATTTAACAGCATCTAGCGGAATGGACTTAGCAGTATGTTTTTAATTAGTGTATAATCACCTGAAAATAAGAATCGTTTGGAAGAATGACCCTTTATGTCTACTATCTATTTACAGAAGACACATTTTGACATGAGTCAGAGGTGTAAATAATGAAATGAAAGATGGTTGAATTCCATTTATCTGCTTCACTTGAATAGAACAGAGCCATTGTTAATGTTACTAGTAACACCTGTGCCTTTCCTACAATGACGAGTCCAAATGTCTGCTGTTAAACAAACAAAAAGGTGTATTTGTTGCCACTGAGCTCCTTGTTTTAACCACCTCAGCTGTGTCAGTAGAGCTGCACAGTAGCCAGCAGCAGGAGATGCTCTTTCAGTCAGTGACAGTTAAAGGACAGTTTTCATGTTTTTCTTTTTCTAATACAGTGATGGTGAAGACAGAGGAAACCCCATGGTGTCTGGTTTCCAGGATGAGCTTGACCCAGATGACACTGAGCCCAGCCTCCCCCAGCCCAAGATGCTTCCCCCAAGTAAAGATATCATTTTGACCAGTGATGAGGAGGAGGCAGTGCCAGCAGCCCCCACCATCACGCAGGACCAGGACCTGGATAGTGAACCTGACCTGAAAGCGTGAGTCTTTTCTCAGAACAACATGGCATTAAACCTCCAGAATTTAGCAGTTCATAGGATCTAATGCAAATATATGTTGTGGTATTGAGGGTCGATGTCCACGTTTAGCAGGGAATCTATTAGAAATGTGGGTGAGTAAGATCAGGTTTGTCATAGAGAGGCAAGGTTTAAGCAAGTTCACCCAGGGGATTACTAACAACTAGCAACATTATTATTTATTATTATATGGTATGTACACTTGACCTGTGTTCTCCTTTGAGAAAAAAATCTTAAACCAGGCTGTGGGGGTTTTGGCCACAGCGGCACCACACCAGCCTGTGGTGAGAAAGTTGATGCAGAGTCAACTTTTGGAGAAGCACAACCTGACGTCGGCGAGAAAGCCGGTGAAACAGATCAATAAAGCGTTATTTTCTAATTTTTTTTCACAGTGGTTACATTCTAGAGTTAGAGCTAGAATAAACACCCCCACACACCTCCGCTCAACCCTGCGGTGGTGCACCGCAACGCCTGATTTGGTCTGAATGCAGCCTTACAATACCACTGCTAACAACACACTATCTGCCCATGACATGGCTCCAGCTCAAGTTTGTTTACTTTGCCTCTGTTCCCTATGGTGTAACACTGGCACTCTGGCAGCCTGCCAGCTGCTGTCAATCAAACACAGACACTGACACACCCCTCCAGCTGGCTGTGACAAATATATTTGACCAAGGTATATTTTTTTTAAAAAACAAACATTATATTTGACTACAAAAAGGATGACTGAATGTGATTTCAGTTGGACTTGGCTAAATGACTAGTATGAAAAAAAAGAATTAGAAAGGAGACATAAGTCTCAGACAGAAATTTAATATAAACAAAAAAGCAAGGACTCTCTGTATGTCTGTATATGTGTCCTTCGCATAGCTCGAGAACCATTCATCCAATCTACTTCACACTTGGCAACTGTATTGCTGAGGACCCAAGGAAGTGCAGTGTTGAATTTGGTGCAATTTGGACACCCGACACATTCAGTGTTAATAAACTTTGAATAAATAAGCGATCAGCTGGTGGGGCTTCAGGGCTCTGTGATTGCATGTCATGAGCACAGTCCATGGATTTATTACAAGAGCTGAATAGGGCTCCGCCGCTCAGCCTTGCAGCCAATTTTTCCTAGTGGCCACTCATAGTATTGAAGTGAAAAATCCCTCTGCAGCCCAAAAAGCGTTTTCCCCATAGACCTCCACTGTAAAAGAGATGTCTATAAAACTGTTGACAGGACACCTCCAACTGCAAACAAGGTCAATTATGATTCTTTCTATTATGAATTTTTGATCAATGGAGGTCTTATATTTGTAAAACTTTCCTCGAGCCGAGAAAAGTGATTTAAAAATTAATGATGTCATCATAATGTAAAGTCTATGAGCCGAGCGGGAACTCGCAGGCGGGGCCAGCGGGAGAAACATCACTGCGCATATTCAGTGGGTCGCACAACGCAGAAGCAAACCTGAAAGCTAGAAACTTTGTTTAGCATATACGCCAGCTGAGCAATTCTTATTGGACTGAATGGGCGCCATTTTTGGACTGGTATCCAGCTCTTATAATACATCCATGTCACAGCTGCAGCGAGTCCGAGAAAAGTATTTTTACATGTGTGCTCTAAAAAGAGAAACATAGACAGCGAAAACACAGCTTCTAATCAAGAAAGGACAGACTTTTAGGCTACTTCCCACGATCAGTTCAAAACCAGTATGTCTCATGGAAGCACAAATCTTTTGAGTAAATATACCCACTCAAATGATCTGAAATGAAGCCACAGAAAATAAACAATCTAAGAGCCCAATATGATCAATCCAATTTATTTTAGGATGCACATTTTTTCAAAAGCTCTACAGTACATTAACATCTGTGTATAATAGGTTAGTTTCTTTCATGTTGTTGGTATATATACTTATTCACACCTCACATCAACTGTATTAATTTCTATATGCATTGAAGCAGAAATACCAGAGGCCAAGCAATCGGCCCGTTCCAAACAGGCACATTTTGATCAGACACTGCATTAGTACAATCAAATTTTGTTTTGCACTCAAGTGCAAATATACAGGTCCATCAGTTTAGCGGCCAGTCTGATGGGAATTATTTTTATTGAAAGATGAACTGAAGTCTATGAACAGCAATCTCACATAATCTTAATGTGACTTAAACCAAATAATCTGCAGTGTGCATCGCCTATCCCCAAAACTGCATGTAGTAGTAGTAGTAGTAGTAGTAATATACTGTGGCCTACAGTATAGTTGGCTGTGCAAGCGTCCTTGACTGTCAGGAGACCAGATATAATGCTTGAAGGCAGGGGTGACGATGGGTGGCCCCGTAGTCCAATCAGAAGCAAGCTGACTTACCATGACATCCTGTTTTCTTATCAGTTATGTAGCAGTCGATTATTTCATGTATTTTAACTTTTAAATGGCAAATAGTTCATCTACTTCTCATTTTCAAAACCACAAACTCGGACATTCCATTTCAGGGCATCTGCCATATTTCTTGCTTTCCATGTTTTTCCATTGTGACAGAATTGCACCCAGATAATGTAGCCTCCCAATCTGAACTTAATCCTTAGTGGCTCACAAATCGCATGCATGGCTGGAGTTGGATATCATTTAGATCTGCCGCATAAAGTGCTGTGGACTAGACAAGAAACCATGACAGCTGCAGAGTTCCTGTGGTTTCTGTGATATTTAAATGAGGGGAAACTTGAATGTTCTCCACTGCTGCAGCAAATTTGGGGTAAATGTGAAGAATGTGGGAAAAAATTCATAAAATAAATATAAAATTGCAATATAAATCGCCCTGTTTCAGGCCTGTGATCCACATCACAAAACCAAAGGTGGCATCTAAAGCTCCAGAGCCCAGAGGCCAGACCGCAGCGCCCATCTCCCTCACTTTAACTCCAGCAGCAGAGCAGCCAGCCCGACAACAAGGCAAGAAGAAGGGAAGCACGCCCAAGGCTGAGGACTCTGATACCGACCCCGAGGCCCCTGTTGCCCAGCAGATGCTCTCCTTTGTCATGGATGACCCTGACTTTGAGTCTGAAGCATCAGACACACCAAAATTAACAAAGGTAAAGTAGAACAGATTCACTCTGAGGTTCAGATAGTTCGTACTGGCATATAATAAGTCTGTATTTTCCTGTCTTTACGGAAAGACCAAAATATATCATTGGTGATCATCGTTTTTTGTTTTTTTGTTTGTTTTTGTTTTTTGTTTTTTGTTTTTTTTGGCTCCTCTGATCTCCCCAGGATACATTTCCTGTCAGGGATGAGCTTCTGTCTGACCTCTCTGACGATGATATGCAGTCAGCCAAGGTGACAGAACCACTGAAGCCCACTGTGATCTCCTTTAAACACAAGGACGATACCGACCTGTTTGGCCTTGGCTTCCAAGAAGAGATTCCTGCAGCCAAAGACAGCAGCGAGGAGCAGGAAGGCAAGTCATTAAACATCCATCCGACTCAATTCAACAATTCGGCTAACTGGTGTTAATGAAGGTCACATGTTTCAGTCTTTCACCTGTAAGATAATAATGAAATGAAAGTGCAGTTTGTCAAAACAGAAATGGCTCTACACATTCTGGAGTAAGAAAACAAAAGGAGAGAGTTTGTGCTGCAGTGTGTTGGTTGGCCAGCTTGTTTGCCAGAAGTGTCTGGGTGATGGCATATGAAGTATTCATATAAAGTATTCTCCAAATAATTCATTTTCATCTGGCAAAGCTAATTTTTAGATGCATCGCCTTACGTTTTTCTCTGGTGAATGTTTACATAATAAACATTGTTAGTTTTTCTTTCTTTCTTCAATACAGCCTCCTATGAGAAATATTATTCATGTCTCCACCCAGTTACTGCAGTTACAGTGCAATCAAGCGCACCTGCAGAGCAGCCGCCCCACACTAAACTGATATAACAGCCTACATGAGTCTCATGTTTTACCTGTCAGACTTTAATGCTGTTGCTCATCATTTGTGATATGAAAACATCAGATTTCCACAGTGTGTGTCCTGGTATTAGTTTAGCACAAGCACAGCACAGAGTGTCTCTCCTGCCGGCAGCTGACAGTGCTGTCAGCTGAAGAGTCGATCACAATGGATGTTAGAGGAGGAGATGGTGGAGACGTTTGTTTATACATCCCTCTCTGTTTTCATCACAGTTATGTATTTAGGTCATCTAGAGACAAGACTCTGTAAAGGTTTACAGCCTGTCATGCTGTCACTGTGAATTGCTCTGTGTATAATGACGTGGCTAAAAAGAAAGGCAGCAATTCGACTGACCAAATGCAAGCCGACTCAGGGACTTCTCAGCTGATGCATCGACTCAGCTACTTTTAGGGGGCAGCCCTTTTAAAGCAACAACAGTATATTAAAGGTCCCCTGTCCAATTTTCTTGCAAACGTTTACATCAAGTGTTTCTCACCAAAACACATTGTTTGTATACTTGAGATCTAACAAATGAGTCAATGTTTTGTCAAGCTATTGAAAAAGCTGCTTCAGAGGCTTTTCTACTTTTTGAAAGATTGTGTTTTTAGTCTGATTAAAAGACATACATGGGTAAAAGATTTTCCTGATGTTTAGTATGTTAAAATGATCAGTTAATGACCACTTCATTCATACATCATAAGACTACTGTACTGTATGTATCTGCTCCTCTTTCAGAGAAAGACGGCAAACACTCCTCCAAAGAAAAGAAGAAGAAGAAGAAGAAAAGCAAAGAGGTGGAGTTGTGGTGATTCATATGAAATATTGTAAGTGGTAGTTTGTCTAATAGTCCGTAGTATCAATGCAATAAATTATGCTCTTTCTTTTTCAGGAGGATGAAAAGAGCAAGAAGAAACACAAACACAAGAAAAAGGAAAAAGACGAGGCAGGGGCTGGGGACGACAAAGAGAAAAAGAAAAAGAAATCCCGGACCAAGAAAACAGAAGTGGACGAGCTGGAGGACTTTCTGGGTGGAGGAACAGGAGCCATCAAAAGAGATGACGGTGATTATGAAGAACTATAAAGCCTCCCGTTTTCTTAGGAAAATGAGCCGCAGAACAGCAGCATTGCGCGTTCCAAAAACCTCCTGGTTCCTTGACTTGCATAAAGCAGCATCTCCAAGCCATACGCAATACGCAAGGCTACCAACGACGCCCAGGTAAAATCAGCCAGGACTCTGGTTCCTGTATGTTCCTTCTGATTGATTTTTCCCCATCTGCACTACTGCTGTCACTTCCATTCCAACCAATAAGAAATGGCAAGGAGACCGACATGTACTGTAGTGAGTCGTGACTTCAAATTTGATGATTGGTGTAGCTGCAAAGGAACGGCTCTTTGTACTAACGTTAGCTTAATATTTTCTTTGATTTAATACACTCTCCAAGTGATCCACTCCAAATCAGCTGCTGTAAATAGGGTTACCATTTTGTCTGAATGTTTGTGTGGTTGGTGTAATAATCGAGAGCATGCTCAAAGTGACAACTAACTCCTTGGAGACTCCATAGTATACCTTCTTTTCTTTCTTTCTTTCCTACTTAAATGGTTAATGTCCAGGTTTAGTCTTGTGTCTGTAATTATGAAGACTGAAGAAGAATTCAGAGATTACCGCCCATCACCAACAACGGAAATGACTATGATTACGTCCACAATAAGTAAGAGTACATTTGATAACATGTTTTTTTGTCTCAGTTTTTGTCCTCCATCCACACTAAACTGCTGTGTTTGTTAACAGAAAAGGGAGCTTTTGGAAAATGTTGTCATAAGCCACAATCAAATCACATGTTTCCTGTTTGTTCAATCATAACAGCATAAGTAGAAAAATATGTAAATGAGAAGAAGTAAATTATAAGTCTGCATCACAGTACAGGTGATCACAGAGAGTAGGAGGGGGCAGAACAGACGTTCATCCGGCTGAGGCTCAGCAGAACAACCTGGATGTGTCTGTCTTACTCATTAAAATGTTGGCTGTGCAAGACACTTTTGTTGTTTACTGACTGTTTTGCGTCACAAGAAAAATGACATGATCAGTCATTTATGCAAAGGCCACAAAACAATGTACAGTATGTTTACCCCTTGTAACGTTTTATAGAGTGACAAAACATCAGACTTTAATTGTTGTTTGTTTCCCATTTCCAGTTATGAGTCAACATTGTTGACTCTATAAATGTCTCCAGATTCACTTTCATTCATGTAGCAATTATTGCATAAGGACAGTAAATATTCTTTGTCGGTGTTGGTGGTGTATCTATGTCACAGAAGTAGAGAAAGACGACATGCTAGAATTGCTGGCGGTCAAAAGTGTAGTCTGCTATGTCTCTCAGCCAAGTCACAGCAAGACTTTCTGACTCTGATCACCTAATGTGACATAGTGACCATCTCGAAAGGCAAAAATATTGTGTGGACTCTTGTTTTCAGTGTGGATGGAGATTTTTAAGAAAACACTAATGTGAACAAAAAATGAGCTTGCTTAGTGTGGACGCAGTCTTGGTGTAAAACTGACAACAGCCACCAGTGTTGTCTTTTGTTACCCCTTGAAGCCACTTTGGCAGGGAACAAGTCATCACTGGTGAATTTATGATTATTTTCCTGCCCTGTTATGACAACTTAATGATTAAATGTCTTTCTTACTGGCCCTCCTTTCTCTGCTTCACCCAAGAGGCTACATTCAAATTCTCTTCACGTTTTCTGCAAATGCCTTAATAGAGGTTACTACAAGGGAATGATGTGCCGCTATCCTCATGAACCATTTTAAGTGTTCTTACTGTAAACTGGTAGGTAGCTTGGTTGGGCTCAGAATGTTGCCCCAGCCTTTTATTGGTGAAACTGAACCTATATCATCTTTATAAAGCCTGCTATACGATTGCAGTGAATCAGTACATTTGTTTGTCTTTGGTTTTTGTTTGATTTTCATTCAGACAGCAAAACATCATTTTTAAGGAGTATTATGGAATTATGTCAATGTGTCTGTAAGTGCAACATTTCCAAGAGTTTTTCATTGTTTTATCCTTGTTATTTATTGTTTCAATTTTGCTTTGTGTGATTTGTGCTGAAACTGCCCTCAACAAACACATCATGCAGCTTTTTGTGGGTTACAGTTGTTAACAATTCTAAACTTTTTTTTCCCTGTAAAACATCCTCTAATCGTTTACTTTCCACTGCTTTTAAGGCAATGTTTGTGGTTATATGAACTGCTAAACCCTCTTCATGTCTTGTCCTTTTTTGTCCAATGCCTCACATTGACCGCTCATGATAGACAGATATGACGTGCAGCGTCCTCCATAGATTGCATAACCAAAAGGTTTCAAATAAATGATGTGTATTTTTAGACTTACAGATTTCGTACAGTTTCCATCTTCCATACACATACAGTTATACTCAGTTGGTTTACAAAGAAATTATGTTTAATATTCCAAAGTTGAAACTATGCAGCATTGATCCTGAATACTGTATGCTCTTTTTTTTTTTTGTCTTTTGTCATGTGATTGAGGATAAATGCTGAAAGCACAGTTTCAAGCGAAGCATGAGACTTAAATGTACAGCAAGAACAGAATGTATAAAGTATATAAATAAATATATATATTTGAAGAGCTTTATTCCAAAATGATATATACACCATCAGGGGGGAAAACTCACTGAAGTCCTATAAAATGATTACAGACAGGAAAGATCCAAAAGGGGGATTATTATAAAATTCTGCTGTCTGATGTAATAAGAGAACAGATATGCACTTTGAAAATATTGTCTTTCAGGTATTTTTTCCCCAAATGGTTCGACATTTTGGAATGAATCTCTTCATTTATTTTTCACCCCATGACATGTTCCATCTTTACACTATGTGTGAGTTTGCCTATGTTTGGTTTGTCCAATAAATGCAAACTTATTTCTTCATAATGGGTCTTTTATTTTTGGTCATTTTTTTTCACCCGTGAAACAATTCAAAAAACGCCATGACTTGGATGATTCTGTGCATGTCTTTGCCACCAGGCAATAGTTGCAAAACTATTTCTCTAAACAGTAAAGCATCTGGACCTGTGTCATTATTTTGTCTTAAAAGTCTCCTAATGATGCTGTAATAAAGCCAGAAGAAGACGGGAGTGTGAGACAGCCTTTTAAAATTCCTCTCATCATTCCAGCTCACTCAAAGCTGCTTCGTTCTCATACAGCGGCTCGGCCAGAGCTCTGCTCACAGTGATGTTATCACAAGGCTCCTCTGCCTTCTAAAGAAAAGAAAAAGATGTTACAACACTTACTGTCAAGCAATTTTAAAAAATTGTAGCATGAAAAATTGAGCAGTTTTTTACCTTATGCATGTGTTTTGTTGTTGCTGGAAAAGAAAACATTGAGAGTTTACTTAATTTCCTTGTCATGCTAATTGGTCATATTTACCATAATATGCATTATATTGTAGATGAATCATGTCGGTTCAGCACTAGAAAGCCTTTTATAGATAGATAGATCTATTGGACAACATTTAAAACACACATGACTGATCAGGCTGATCACAAAGACTCCATATAAGATTTTTAAAATTGTTGAGGATTAAAATACACAAAAAAAGCCCCAGGGCTGATTTTCATTGTGGTCCTCTATTTCAGTACAAGATGGCAGTTTGAATAAGAAAGTGTCAAGCAAGAATGACATGAGACTTAAAAAAACGCAGACAGTAAATCATCAAGCATTTGTACATCTACAAATGATTTAAAATGATGATTGTTTTTAAGAGACTGTGAGGAGCTACTGTACCAAAAGGTGGCAGCATAATCAAAGTGGCATAATACTAATGTTCCAGCTAGAGTTTTTAAAGTTGGTATATCCAACAATTTGGCTTTTCTAGCCAGGAATTTTGTTTTATTACTAATTTTGTTCAGAGCTTTTAAAGCCATGTCTTCCCCTGATTAAAAATATCCAGAACACATCCAAGATAATTTACTGAAGATTTTGAAGAGATTGATGTCTGACCAATATTTACTATTAAATTAGATTAATTTCAATTTAATTCATGACCCAAAGAGGATGGCCTCTGTCTTTCCTACATGAAGGGAAAATTTATTACCGAGAGCCACCTCGCCAACCTTTTGAATCTCTGCACTCAAGGTATCTTCCACCACAACTTTTTGGTTGTGGGATACTAATAATGCAGCATCATCAGCATATAAAAATACATCACAAGAACAGGCCAGTCATTGATATATAATAAAAACAATAACGGCCCTAAAACACTCCCCTGCGGGACACCACAAGTAATGGGTTTTGGAATGGATGATGTCCCATTGACATCAACCCTTTGATATCTATCAGTAAGATAGGATTTAACCTACCTAATGACCATATCATCAAAACCCAGAGCGTTTAATTTGTAAATTAAAATGCAATGATCTACAGTTTTGAATGCCTTTTGCAGGTCTAACATTCCGCAGAGTTTACCTGAGTCAATTTCCTTTCTGATTTTGTCTGTTAGAAACAACAGGCAGCATTCGGTAGAGTGAGATTTTCTAAATCCTGACTGAAACTGAAATAAAATATTATTGTTTTGGATGTACTTCTCAATCTGTTTGTGAATTATTTTTTTCATTATTTTGACTCCACACATAAAATAGAAACTGGTCTATAGTTCCCCCCATCTATCTTACTACCCTTCTTATAGAGGGGGAGAACTTGAGCACTCTTGAGCTCTGTTGGAACCTTACCCTGTTCTATTGACATATTTATTATATGGGTAACAGATGGAACGATAATATCTGCAGCGTCTCTAAGAAACATGGCTTGAATATTATCCAGACCTGCAGTTTTACTAGTATTGAATTCCTGAAGTCTCTTCAGGACCTTACTGTCTCCTCCATTTTTTATATACAATTTTATATACAATTCTATCATCTGCAATCTAATAAAACTAAGGAGAGAAGCATTTGCTGCGTCTTTTGTATTTGTAATGGTAAATGTCTGTCTTTGGTGGTGGCATTAGCAAAACAGCTTACCTCTGAAGTAAATGTAGGTGAAAATGGTCACCATGGGCAGCAGAGGCAGCAGAATCCAGCGAGCGACATGAACACCAGAGGCTGCAGAGACATGGCAAAGAAACCTGAATGTAATGTGAGTATTGACTGTGCAAGGCCTGATGATTTTTATTATAACATTTATATTTCAATAATTAAACATCTACAATTTGAAGGTTTGCCTGATGATCTCTGAAGAACACGGTTATCCCATTGTTCATGTAATTAACTTTAGATATTGTATCAAACATTTCATTCAGTCATGTATGAATATTCACCATTGTCAGTTATGAGAAAGCATAAGTAGTTTGAATTAAAGCTGCACTAACTCACTATCTCTGTATGAAATGGTTAATTATAATGTTGAAGTGACACACAGAGTTATCACCAAAGCTGCCATTTTTACCCTCTTTTAGCTTAATTTGGTTTTCAAAAATAAACCTAATTTTCAGACACAATAGCCAGTTATTTTCAGTTAAAAAGCTTTGATAAAACAAGATAATACAAAAAATATTGATTAGAGCAGCTTTAAAGATACATGGCCTTGTGCCCCCAAATTAACACCCATGGGAGTTAATTTGAACATGAACATTTGAATCTTCTCTTCTACTTACAGCTACGGAAGTAGCCTTCAGCCAGCTTAATGATGGTGTCATTTCCATCCAGCACACCACACCAGTACACCCCCTCTCCATGGCTCAGCTCCAGCACAGCCACAGTGAAGGAGTCTGAGCCCTCCACTACCTTCAGTTTGCCTCCATCCACCGACTGGGCATTCTGGCTGAAGACAAAGCCAGTGCAGCATTCAGTGGAGCTCTGCCTGCACCACACCCTCAGCATGCTCTTAAGCCTCAGCTCATACGGGCATGTCAGCCTCTGCCAGTACACTGCCTCGCAGGCACCTGCACACAGTCATGTAGAGGTAAATAAAGTGGTTGAAACTGTGTAACCTCCTGCTGTACCGATACAGTACGAAAGTAATGATCATGAGAAACATTATCAATTTCAGACCCCTTCATTTTATAATTTATATTACTGTTTGAAAAGGCTTACTACACTTAGAATTTATCTGAAGGTGGATAATCTGTACATGAAGTACATGATGTTTTATGCTTTCCAATTTTTAATGAATATTATAGGAAGTCATCAAAAAATTTAAAAAAAAGAATAAAAACATACCATTAGTGGACACCTGGTATATCAGGAGACCTCTCCTGATATGCCAAATGTCATTTGTGTTACCATCAGCACATTTTGCTATGGATTTCACACAGTTGACCTTTAACATCATTTTCAGTCAGTGGTATTTGGCTAAATAAAACAGTGCATACAGTAATCTAATAATCAAATCTTTTTCAACACTGTAAAGAAAGTTTTGGTCTCCACTTACCTGCAGCCAAAAACAACACAGAAATTAGAAAAAGCATAATCCAAGTATTCAGAGTGTTTATACTCCAATCTGATGCAGTAAAGAGGAAGAGAAGCTGCTTTTTGTAGCTATCAGAGCTTCAGGAAATGTCTACCCACAGATACATGTCAGTATCTGACTTCATGCTGAAGAGGGTTGATTGTATCATTATTAGTTCATCAAAAAGAAAAGTAAAGACGTATTTTATTAATAATTTGCACCATGAAAGTTTCTTATCACAACCAGTCTAATAACCTGTTGTAAAGGTAAACACTTTGAAGCCAGTGTCAACACCGTCACAGCCTCGGGCTTTTATTTTGGAAAGCTCGCCAGTCAGTATCGAGCGCTCTTATTTGTTGATTGTTAGCCAATCAGGGTAACTCTTGTACGCCTTTCCCTGTGTCCATGTGAGGAATAGTGCTGCCTGTTAGCAACTAGCTAAAGAGAAAACATGGTAAGTGAGAAGTTGATAAAAATGTTATCGAACATTGTGTCTCTTTACAAGCTTGACATTCAATTTATTAATTTGCTTAATTAGCAACCCAGCTAATGCTACATGTTGAGCTAATTTATATCGGCCTCATATCATATCGTATCATTGAATGTAAACATCAGTCTGCACCACAACTTGTTAAAGGGCTTTGTAGTTGTATAAATGTATCGTGTATTATCTAGTGATAGCACGGCTAACTCAGTCAGAGACTCATATTTGAGTCCTGTATGGAAATTAGCTCGTTTTGAGGCTGCCACAAAGAAGACAACCAGAACTGCATTTAAAAATCTGGTTATTCACATTAGCTCACAAACTCACAAACCCCATAATCTCGTAAATCTGGACTAATCAAGATATTCCCGTGATTATCAAAAGCCACACTTGCATTCGGCATTAACTTTTGATCGATTCGACAAGCAGAATTTATTTAAAGTACAACATGTGTCAACTTTGTAATAACTCCCACTGCTTAGTAAGTGGGAGTTTAACGTAGAAGACAAAATGATGCCATGTTACATGTATGCCGAATTTAAAAGAGGATGCTTATCATCAAGTGAACTTTGTCATATGAGGTGTGTAGAATGTTTTCAAAACTTTTATGGACTTTATAACATTTTCTCCATATATAGCCTAATGACACAGTGACTTCTTGACAATCACTTTAGATTGATTTCAACATTCTGACACATGAACAAAATAATAATGTTTTTCATGTTCCCAGTCTCTGTAATGCTTCTGACACAAGCTTCTATTTTCCCTACCAGTATGCCATCAAGAGTTTCTATTCTATTTGTTAGTCTGCATGTCATTACATGAGATTATGTGATGTAATGTTAACAGCTTCGTCGAGAGGTGAGACAAAGGCGGGAGTACCTGTACAGGAAGGCGCAAGAGGACAGACTCCGAACAATTGAAGAGAAGAAAGAGAAGCTGAAGGGTGCCCTCGATGGTATGGATGGCGTGATCATCATTAGATTGCAGATTTCCAGTTACAAGTAGTCAGTAGTGCAAATGATTGGACCTCAAATCCTGGTACAACACAAGCTGTTTTTTTTTTCTCTGCAGAAAATCGTCTCCTTCCAACTGAGGTACGCAAAGAGGCTCTGCAGCTACAGAAACTACTGGAATATGACGATGAAGGGGCAGAAGGCTAGTGTCATGTCTTGTCACTATCAACAGCAACCTATCTGATAGCGCCAATTTATCAGTGTTCATCCCATTTTGTTCAGTCATCACCTTTATTATTTCGTCCGTGCAGGTGTCAGCTCACACATGGATGATGAGTACAAATGGGCTGGAGTTGAAGATCCCAAAGTCATGGTCACCACATCCAGAGACCCGAGCTCCAGACTCAAAATGTTTTCCAAGGTCAGGCCCGTTTCTCTGTGGTGAATTGCTCAGTTAGGACAGCAGCAGATTGACCTAGAGGGTGTGAGGCTGACCAGTGACAGAAAGTTGCCGGTGTGATGCCCGGAGAATAATGCAGGCAGCTTTTCACTCTAATCCCCATAATGAAATGCATATGTACATGCTGTGTGGTTGGATATCTAATCTGGTTTTCTAAAGGCGGCTACTGATGAAGAGAGTTTCCTAGAAAGAACAATGTACAGTATTGTGGTAAAAATTATAGGAAAAATGGAGACACAATTCAATTGCTACACTTATTAATTAGTAATTAATAACCCAGAGAGTCCTTGGGTCAGATCACAACAGGTCAGAACATACAAAAATGTGTTTACATTTTTTCTACAGGCAGGAAAAACCATTCAACATATATGGATACTATATAAAATGATTAATAAGTGAATATTAACTTAAGTTTAAATTGAGCTGTTCTTCAAAGGAAAAAGTATTGTCACAGTCAGTAGTACCTAGTGCTTAACAGGAAACATCCCTAGGAAATTATTTGGCCATTATGCCTGCTTTAAAGGCCTTTGACAAGATAATGTTTAATCTAACAATAATAACAATCCATTCATTCATGTCAAAATGTCATCCATGTTTTTTTTATAACAACATTCTTGTTCAGGGCCACAGAGGAGCTATAGCCTATCCCAGCATGCATTGCATGAAAGGGAGGGTGACATCTTTGATAGATTGTCACCCTATCACAGCACAGCCAAACATACATTCATATTTAGAGGCATTCTAAAGGACAGTTTCACAATTTTTCAAGTCTGTCTTAAAACAACAGTCAGGTGTCCATATGAACATTGAAACATGTTTTTCTTGTTGTAATCATTCCTCCTGTTCATACTGGCTATTAAAAGATCTGAAGCTTATATGAGGCTTTAGCAGTCTGAGTTAGTCATATCAAGTGGATATCTGCCACATTTACAGTCTTTTAGCATCAAATTTGCTGTTTGTGTTTCCTCGGACTGTTTCCCTGTTGAGCTGTGGTGGAAGTATAAACTTTTAAATACATTTTTGCACAGAAGGAGGAGAAGGTGGATTTTGTCCCCCATCACTTGTACTCGCACATTGTAAGTGCATTATGAAGGGATCTTCTAATGGTCAGTATGAACAGGAGGAATGATTACAGCAAAAAAAAAAAACATGTTTCAATGTTCATTTGGGCTCCTGACTGTTGTTTTAAAACAGACTTGAGCAATTGTGAACCTGTCCTTTTAAGGCTGCGTTTTACAGCTTGCAGTTATTAATACTTCACAGCTACAGGAACTGTCAGCGGGTAATATGAGGTCAGCCACCAAGAGTTAAGATTAACTTTGCAACTTCCTTTTTAAACTTCTAACTTTCCATTGAATAATCAACAGTGAAGAGCAACAGGAAGTATATGAAAGATGGCAGGGGATAATGTGATATAACCTGTGCTGCCACAGGAGGTAAAGCTGATGTTCCCTGGAGCCCAGCGCATGAA
This sequence comes from Scomberomorus guttatus, assembly GCA_038419695.1. Classification (NCBI taxonomy): domain Eukaryota; kingdom Metazoa; phylum Chordata; class Actinopteri; order Scombriformes; family Scombridae; genus Scomberomorus; species Scomberomorus guttatus. Next base: position 5,260,866 of record CM076450.1, on the reverse strand, counting down.
CAGGGGAAACCATGAGATCGCTGCGCTGGTGCGGGCCTGCAAAGCCAACAACGTTACCGACCTCGTCATTGTGCACGAAACAAGAGGACAGCCAGGTACGCCTTCTTCACGTCACTCCTTTCTTTTTAGTCATCATTTTTCATATTTGTGAGATCTAAATGGTGTCTGTGGTATTGAGCGTGCCATCATTAGTTGTGTTCTACATGTACTAGAGGAACCACATGAAGGAACTACTAACAAGATTAAAGTTGTGTTCCAAGTCATACTGCACACTAATTCTAAGTAGGTTTTGAGTATGTTGTGTAATCACACTGGAAAGACAGATTTTTATTGAACTCAAAAAAAGTTGGTTTGTATACTAAAACAAGCTTGAAATATTAGTGCGCTGTTGATTTACAGTATTTTCAGTATTTTTTTATTATAGAATTGCACAAAGTAAAAGGAGCCGCTTTTTAGTTTGACTGGCAGTGGCATTACCAGCACCAAAACTACCATTGAGGACACTGAGGTCATGTCCTCGGTATATTTTCTGGGAATTTGTGGGTTGTAGCAACTTAGAGGGATTTCAAGGGACAGGCCTTTTTCACAGCAGATATTTTGACTTGTCATGTTAGGAAAAGCACAGGTGTTACTGATAACATTAACGATGGCTCTGTTCTATTCAAGAGTCCCAGTGAGCTGAGACAGTGAGCCAGAATGCACAATACCAGGACCCTGAAACTAAAGCAGCTAAATGGAATTCAGGGACATGTCAAAATGTCTTCTTTTTAAAATATCCTGTTTTAGAAAAGTGACACAGGGTCGGTATTTTTTGGCATATTTCAGTATTTTTTGAAAGGATTCAGTATTTTCCCTCCACAGTTGTATTTCTGGCAGTGTCGAAATGGCTTTCTTCTGACCATTTAGACCCGCATGTTGGAAAATTACTTAATTAATAAAATGAAAATCTGAAGTTTTAATTTTGGTGTCCAGATTTTCTGGGAGTGCGGAGAGGAGGTGGTGAGGGATGCATTGCTCTTCAGTATTTCTGAAAATCCATCTGTGGCAATCAATCTACCAGTTGCCTATCCTTATCCCTATTGCCATGCCACCATGGCTAAAAATGTAGCACTTTCCAACTAGTAAAAAGACAATTGGAAAACAAGGTAAAAATGGGATTGTAAAGTGAGTGCACGCTGTAATCAGAGTATTTATGTGAAAGTAAACTTTTTTTTTTTGTTCCTGTATATTTGCAGATGGCCTGGTGGTATGCCACTTGCCATTTGGACCCACAGCTTATTTCACACTTTACAACGTGGTAATGAGGCACGATGTTCCAGACATAGGCACCATGTCTGAGGCCTACCCACACCTCATTTTTCACAACTTCACCTCACGGCTCGGCAAGAGGGTGAGTGTCGTGCTGGACCATGCACTGTACACATGCCACCAATATTCTCTTTCACCAGTTGTTTGTGCGTACAACTAATTAATTCTGTTTGCACAGGTATCAAATATCCTCAAGTATCTTTTTCCAGTGCCGAAAGAGGACAGTAGGCGTGTAATGACATTTGCCAACCAAGAGGACTTCATCTCTTTCAGGTCAGTGTGAAAGTTGTCCCTCAGTGAGATGTCATATAAACTTTGTTATTTGAGGTCAACAGTAATGAGCTTTCTTTTATTACAGACATCACACCTACAAGAAAACGGACCACAAAAACATTGAGCTGACAGAAGTGGGACCCAGGTTTGAAATGAAATGTAAGTATGGATAGACAAGAGATTTTGCAACTTAAAGCTTCATCCAGTTCAGAGATAGGTCCGGGACCTGTCAGCACTTAGACTGGAAGAAGGGGGAAACAGTGTTGTAACTTAACATGAACAAAACTCAGGTGACTCCTGGATATATTGGTGACTAACTTACTAGCTAACAAGATGCAACATGTAAATGTGACAGGTTTGCATGTTTGAAAGGAGTACCTTAGCTGTTGTTGTTAGAGCCAGGCAGAAGTGTTTCCCTCTGCTTCCAGTCCATTCTGGCCATTCAGACTGAAAACAGCCCTGCGTGTTGCTTCAGGCACCGGTAATAACCATGTAATACGACCCAGGAACGGGGATCATAGAAACATTAGTATGAAGGCTTATCAGAAGCTGAAATACTGCTCAGCAGTTTCTAATACTATGAGTCAGTATGCTAAAACTCTAATTATGACTAGATTGGCCTGTTCAGTGCGATGCTGGATGATGTGGCCTTGTGTTGCAGCAGAAGTTGCATCAGGTTAAACTTTTTTGGCAGACAAGCCTGCATTTTTTTGTCCTCTATGGACAGGAAGATTGTTTTATTGAAATTAGTGACAGATAAATCATCCAGGCTGTATATTGGCTTATCATAAATATATTGATATAATTTTCTATCAACAAATTGCAGTACAGAAGAAACAGTGTTGCCGGTGTGATAGTTTGTCCACCATAGAGCACTGACAATATTAATTGTAAAATGTCCCATTCAGTGCATATCTTTAGCCCAATTTTTTAAATGACCAAATTTAAGGGATCCTCTATAAAAAGTCTTTGTTAATATTTATGAAAAAAGAAGAATTTTAGCAGATGTATCATCAGCAGACCTTTTCAAACTCTCAAATAGACCCTTTTCACAGCAGGGCATTTTGACTTTTCAAAGCAGGAAAAGCACAGCTGTAAATAATAACGTTGGCTCCATTCCATTAATTGTCCCAGTAAGCCATGTCAGTGAGTGAGCATGCACAATACCAGTGCCCTGGAACTGGCTCACCTAAATGGAATGCAGCCATCATTAATGTTATTAAGTCCACCTGTGCTTTTCCTGCTTTGACAAGTCAAAATGTCTGCTGTGAAAAGGGTCTATATTGATGCTGGTATCTGCCTAAATAATCCAGTATCATCTGGGCTATAGCTGTCGAAGTGCCAATGTCTGTCTGAACTCTGCCTTCATGTTATGCTAAGCTAAATGCCACAGTCCAGACCTATCTCTGCAATGGATGCACAGAAACAAAATAGATTTTGGTAAGAGACACCAGTCTAATACTCAAAGTGTCAAACTGTTCCTTTAAATAAGGACCAGTGACAAACCATTGGAAGATGCTATCACAGTTTAAATAGCTACGAGAAAAGCTTAACCTTTGTAAAAGCACTGTTAAGAGTTAAATGTGTTTGTAAACTACTCTTCAACCAGAACTGAAGGTGAAAAGATGTTACTACTGAGGTAATTATTTAGGAATAAGGTAGAAAAGTAGCTAGTGTGGATTGAGGATTTCTGTTCTCAGGGTCATATTTGTGAAGAGACATACAAATGAAATTTGTAATTTTGGGACATTTTAAGTGGAATTCCTCTGTTCTTTGCCACCTTTCTTTTAGGATGTGTAAAATATTTACATCTTTTTTATAGTGTACATGATCAAACTCGGCACCCTGGAGAATGAGAGCACAGCGGATGTGGAGTGGCGTCACCATGCATACACACACACAGCGAAGAAAAGGAGGTTCCTCAGTGTGCAATAGGAACTAATAAAGAATAACCAAACTCTTGTCAAAAACTGCTTTTTGGACTATGTGTTTTAAATCGCTTAAAGGTCCAGTGTGTAGAATTTAGTGTAGGGTATTTAGTTTGTTGCAATCTGCAACCTCACTGCTAGATGCCACTAACTTACACACTGTACCTTTAAAATGAAAAGTGAGGTTTTGTACCCTACCAAATATAATAAGTTTAAGTCAAGGGTTTCCCATAATCAATCAATATGGTCACCATTAATTAACAAGTAATCAATCAAACTGCATTATAGCCATCATGAGTGACAGTATTTTTCAAGTAAAATACTTTTTTTTTTTTTTGTCAAACCTATTGTTAACAAAGACCTAATGCATACTGTATTGTGTGTATTATAATTGTTATTTTATAATAAAATTTGTTTCTGATGACTTGTATTGGCTCTTTTTTTTTTTGGCCCATACTGAAATAACATACATATCAAGATGCAAGTGGATAGTTGCACCCTTAGCACCACGCAGTATTTAATAGAGATAAGAGCAATCTTGTCCATTTGTGTAAACAAAAGATGCAGATAAGTGCTGCAAGTGTATAGGAAACACTATTTATTTATTTATTTGTTTCAGTGGAGATAGTAGTGTTACGTCAGGCTACTAAATATTATAGTGTAGTTGATTTACATGACAAAACCATATTTATATAAAGTCATGGACAAAACAGTTTACTCAACTCCCACCCTTAATATGTACAGCTGGTCCAATGAAAAAAACACGCAGCTACAGGAATTGACCAATGACGAAGGAGCATTTCGGAGGTTTTTCCGCTTTCCCTCAAGTTCTTGTGACAGATCCGACCTCAGATTGAGAGAATTCAAGATGGCTGCTACAGGTAAGAGTTTAATTTATATCCAAACTGTATCACAACACTTTGACGGTGGCGGTGGAAGGTTTTGCTGTTATCCTGATAAAAGTATAGCGACAAGTGTATCGTGCTGTTTTGTGCATGTCAATTAAATAAGTCACTGTTATACATTTACATATTTTTTGGAGAACAGCAGAAGAAGCCAACAAGCTGACGCGCTGGTAAAACCCCCGAAGTTGGCTAACGTTAGCTGGCTACGAGTTAGCATTAAAGCTGAACGAGTTAGCCACATAATCTCCTCTCACACTCAAATCAGCACTATCCAGCTAACTACTGTTTCAGGTCGAGTGTAGAGGAATTATCAGAAGCTTTTATAACTTTGCATTACATTGTCACTATGTCACTACTTAAATACTTGCCACTACCTTTTTATAGCAGTTTGCTATAGTCGTTTAACTGGCGCACCGAGTGAAACATGGCCTCCCCAAACTGGAAATGTCATATTACACAGCAGGCAAATCCCATGCTAAGCTAACTGGCTAACGTCAACTAGCAATTAGCATCATGCAAGTAACTAATTTAGATGGCGAGTTTACAGGTTTGTAACTTTTGACTGTCAACGCGGAATTTCAGCATTAATTTGACATTCGGTCTGCTTAGTAAACCCAACAGCTACATGATTTTGGGGTCATATTTTCCGTGTTAGCTTAAGTTAATCCTCGCTGTAAACGTCGTTTTCGTTGGTCTGTGCCGCTATGTTACGGATATGTAAGACCCGGTGTTGTGTCGAAGTCTGCTCATTCTCTGTTGTATGACCAGACATAATTCAAAATTGGACAATTTTATTGTTTTCCCTAATGACAAAGGATTTTATGTTTGTGAGAATAAAGACGTTATCGTTAAAGATTTTAAAGTGTCTTCTCTGCTTGCTCTCCAGCAGACTAGTGATACCAGCAGACTTGTGCCAGATATGAATCTCTGTTCAACCGTCAGCATTTTAGAAGAGGTTGACATTACGTTACCTTCTCTTCATACAGATAAGAGCAGTGTTGAGAGGGCATAAGTGCATTGCCGCCCCCCACCCACACAAACACACACACTTACTTTTGCTTATTTAATAGCCATAAACAAAAAGTAAGATATTCTTATAATCAGTGTGCTGTACTTTTGTACTTTCATGATAACTTGTGTTTATGAATGATGTGGCATTTGCACATTGTTGATACACTATACTTTGGTAATGTTAATGGAGACAACAATTATGGATGTGTCTTTTCTGATATGGAGAGATTTGTACAGCTATGCATTTCTGAGTGTGCCTTTTTAACTGTATGTGTCATGTAAAAGTGATGTTTTTATAACTGTGGGTGTTAGGAAGAGGCTTTGTACATTATGCTGGATTCTTACAGTTGATATATCTTAGGAGGGCCATCTACACCCTTAACCATTGTATCATCATGATACCCCCCCCCTCCAAACAATCAGATCCACTACTGAAATATGTCCATGTTGTTACAGGTTCTACATAAAGGGCTAACTTTTCTGGATCCCACTGTGCATGAAGCTCTCCTGAGGTTGTGGTGTCTAGTGCTGCGTTCTCCAGCTCCTCCTGCCTCTCATCATGTCCTCCACCTCCTCCTCCTACTCCTCCTCGGGGGAGACTAGTCCGGAGGATGTACCCCGAGGTGGGGGCACCATCCGAGTCTACCTCCCCAACAAACAGAGGACAGTGGTGAGATGATTGGCTCTATCTGCTCTTTATCAATCAATCAGCAGCCCTTGTTAGAAAAACACGTTTTTCAGACTACAAATAAAAATATGAGTATGCTGTAATTAGACTAATGAGCGATAATTGGCAATCACTGCCTCTGGAAAAAGAACTTTGCCAGCAATGTTGGTTGTAAGTGTAATTACTCACACAAAGTTTGACATCTTTCACAGCATGTCAATGAGTAAGCTAGTGGACAGTTGGTGTCAGGTCTCACAGATGGTGTTGGCCACCATCTTCCGTTTATTTGAGTTATAACTCCTATCAGACATAGACGTCATGTTTTCATATTCTGAAAAATAGCTATTAAATTGTCCTGTCATAGTGACATTGTGCTAAATCGTCAAATGATGATTGTTCATCGTCGTTAAAATTGTGTGGAGGACAATGTTGATGTTATCCATATCTCTCTACTGTACAGCAAGCCATGTGTCCAAGCTTTACAATGCAGTGCAACTGTAAACCATAGCAAGGCCTGCTTACATGTCCACTTTCTGTTCCTATATGTAAAACCTGCTGGCAGAATTTGATTTTTGTGACATTTGCCCTTTACTGTAATATTGCAGACAACCCATTGTTGAAAATTCTTGCTAAATGGAGATGTATGCATCCGCTCATGTAGTCTCCACATCCAGCACAGACAGAAACGTGTCAATGTAAAAGCTTTTTTCTTCTAAAATGATGAATTAAGAAGCCAGGAGAACTTAACTGGATGAAAGAAATCCTGCCAAACCAAAATTTGGCAGAGCTCTTCCAGTTTTCCTGCTTGGCTGTTTGTGTGAAATGAACAGAGACACAGTACTTTGTACCAAATCTGTTTTGCATTACTATGTTAGAAATGTACATCTAATTGTGAAACATCGTGTGTGGTAATATCACCTAGCAACCAGCAGCTGTGAGTGATTGATATCCCACAATGTTGTCTATAAGAGCTTTGTTGTGGTCAGAACAGGAATATAGCATTATTATTTTGGGGAAAAGTGATCTGTACACTAGACTGAAGTTTTCTTTCCTGACGCTATTTTACAGTAGGTCTGTCAAAACATGGACAATTTGCAGTGTGAATATGTGTGGCTGTATTTCATTTTAGTTTATCAGTGCTTTCAGTATGCCTCCTTGTTACCTGTATGTACATGGCCAATGAATGTCATTTCAAAGTCACACTTGTTCAAAAACTGTTTCTTGTTCTCAGGTGAATGTTCGACAAGGACAGACTGTGCACGAGAGTCTAGATAAAGCGCTCAAAGTGAGAGGCCTAAGCCAAGAGTGCTGTGCTGTATTTCGCCTTCTAGAAGGGTAAGATTGCTTTATTGTCCACTGAATGTCCTCCACACCATATAAGGATAATGGGTTGCATCCCTCATCACCTACATAGAAGATCAAGTCACAACAGCAAACAATTGTTGCACCTCAGATCTACATATTATACAGTGTGATTTGTTGATATATTTGTGAAATATTAAGACCGAAGGCAGAGTATGAAGTGTGGATCAAACTCACTTGTGTGTCCAAGTTAATTAAACATGCTCAAAAATGCAGTGCCTAGCTAATATACATTACTCTTGTAATGTATATAGGCAATAGATTTCAAAGAGAAATCTTGGATCTAATTTTTAGTCTTCAATCCTATCAATAATAACATTGTACTGAGAAAGAAGAAGTCAGACAGGGCAAGAAACACAAGCACTCAGATAATCAGACTGTTTTAATCAAATCCCCAAGTTAGTCATAGCTATTTGAAGAGAAAACAAAGGTGGGTATTACCCTAAATTATTACCCTGTCCATTGTAAACATCCAGCACAGTTTACAGACCAACTTTCTATTTCAACTTTGACATACCTTACTTATACTAGTTGTGTGCACAGTGTTTTCCTGTGCATTGAGGAATTATTGCTGACATTCCAAGTTAAACTTAAAAATAAAGTGGATTAGATCATCTTGATTACTGCTTGTTTACAACCTCTGATTGTCGGACTGCATGTGTCTCTCATAAATCATTGTGCATCATATGTTAAATTGTATTTTACTGTAGAATAAATACAAATTACACATGTTCATGATCATTTTCCAAAAGGGATGAGTTTATCGTACAGTATTGGTTGATACAGGCTGATGAAGAAGGCCATTTTCTTCACATTATCACAAGGAATCTTAAACGCCATTTTATTGTGACAAACACTAGAAAGGTGTAAATAACTGCAGTAGTAGCTGCCTTAGGTAACACTCCAGAGATGTATGGGTTTTAAAACTGATAATATGTACAAACCTTCTCTTTCATTTAAGTTTTTTACTTGTTTATGTCTTTGCCTATCCAGTCGTAAGAGACTGACAGACTGGGAAACAGACATCACTCCTCTGGTTGGAGAGGAGCTTCTGGTCGAGGTCTTGGATGATATTCCCCTCACCATGCACAACTTTGTAAGTAAATGGCAAACGCACGTACCCTGTACTTATGTTTATGGCTGCTCTGAAGTACTTTATATTTACAGAATGACAACCAATCAGTTCCAAATCCATCATGTATTTGGGTTTTTCTTTTTTTTCACCTAAATAGTCTTAAAGATTGCTGCTGTAGAAGTAAATATTGTGGCTTTTTTCATCTGCAGGTACGGAAAACCTTCTTCAAGCTGGCTTACTGTGATTTTTGCCACAAGTTTCTTTTTAATGGCTTCAGATGTCAGACATGCGGCTACAAATTTCACCAGCACTGCAGTAGCAAGGTCCCTACTGTGTGCGTGGACATGGACACAGTGAGCAAACGGTGAGTTGGAGAAGAAGCATTCAGTAACATTCAGGGATCCTCTTCAGTTTATTAGTGGGTTTGCTTGTATAAGGACACCAAGTGTCTTACTGGTCATGTGATGCCTACAAGGGCAAGAGTTATTTTCCAACTCGCCACTGTTTCTTCAGCAGAACTTCCACCCCTAGCACCTGTGAGATGGAAAGGGAAAGCTGAATTTTCTACAGACTTATTATTTTTCTTCACAGGTATCTGATCAAAATAAAACAAACTGCACTTGTTGTAGTAGAAGAAATTGCAAAAACACAAGTTTCAAGTCCACTTACTGGTTTTTCAGGCTTTAACCCCTCAACATTTCTTTAAATTCCTGTAAAATTTGCCTCAAACACCTATACAAGACATATCTAAAATAAACTGAAAGCTGTTCGTGAAACATTAGGAGTACATGCATGGTTTTAGTATCTTTTAAAAGCTGAGTTTTTTCCCCAACAGTCAGAATCACAGTAAGAGCTACTGGCACTGAGTAATAGAAGTTTGAACACACTGAAGTAGGTTTTTATTTCAACTAAATATTTTTTTGCAAACAGATGCCTGCAGATGACCTATAGCATGGACTTATTAGCCCGAAAACACAATGGGACCACAGCATGGAGCCTTACCTAGTCCAAGTTCAAATTTAATTAAAGCTGCAAGCACCGATGATCGGGCCCTTGCACATTCGCGCATGTCTGGTTGTGCCACAGTCAAATGGTTTTATTGCAGGTATGTAGATGTGTTCAGGCCTGGACTCATCGGATGTTGCATGGAGATAAATATCACTTCCTGTGTCCACTATGTGGCGCTAGAGAACAAACACTAATTAAAATTGGATGATGTTTGTCATATAAGGCTGACTTCCTGTTGTCAGTAGGTGGCGCTATGACTATGACTCAGTATTGACATGTAGATGTGTTCAGGCTGGGACACTTACCACGCATGAGAAATTTGGTGCAGGTTGAACGATATACATTCAAGTTACAACAACTTCCTGCTTCATGGCGAAACATCGAAGTTTGCTGTGCTGCCACAGCAACGGAGTTCAATGAAAACTCCAGATTTTGATAACTTTTCATCACAAAGGTCTTGACACCAAGCAAATTAGAAGTCAGTCAGGTTAAATCTCTAGGAGGAGTTTGTTAAAATAAAGTGCTTACAAATGCCAAAAACTGTGCAAAAATTGCAAAGTTAATTAAAAATGGCTGACTTCCTGTTGGACTGTTGGAGGCTTTTTTGTGTATCTGGACATGATACATGTGCCTACCAAATTTTGTTCATCTATGTCAAATTTAAAGGTGGGGGCTTTGACTTGCTTTGACAAGCCCAAGACCCATATCAGACATTGAAATATCTGCTTTTGGACACGTGTACCAAGTTTCAAGCATCTTTAGCCCCTCAAAAACAGCTTCATGTGTCATGGTGAATATTGTGTCGCCATGGCAACAGCTTTTGATGAAAACTCAAAAGCTTCACTATTTAGAATGATCAACGTCTTACCACTTAGCTGACCAAATTTTAGGTGGATCTGGTTAACCTGTTAGGAGTAGTTAGTAAAAGTATGTGGCATATAACTTCCTGTTGCCAGTGGGTGGTGTTATTACTATGATTCAATATGGGTCTGTACATGTCTTCAGACCGGGACTCTTATCAAACGTGAAATCTATGCCCAAGACCCATAAAATATTAAATTTTTCACCACTTTTGACGACTGTTCAAACTTTCATATGTTTTTGAGCATGTTTAGCCCCTCAAAAATAATGCGTTTCTTTTGGAAGAAGAAGAATTCCTTCAGATACAATAGGGCCTTCACACTGCTAGGTGCTCAGGCCCTAATAACAATACCACAGAAAATGAATATTTACACATTTTTCTGAGGGTATTTCTAGGCGTCTTGCAAAAAAAGGCCATTTAGAGACCCCAAATAACCCCTGCTTCTGAGTTACTGAAGCATAAACACACTATAGTCCTTTGTTCCCTTGTTGAAACTAAACTTTGTGCATATAAGAGTCAAAACAAGTCCTATGGTGGAAAAGCAGTTTTATAAAAAGTAACACAGCAAACTATTTAAATTCATATTTCCATGACCTTTTATAGACCTTTATGGCTTTATAGAAACCACTAAAACTGCATATTGTCATTTTCGGAGCTATTAGCTATTTGAAGCACCAGTCAAAATGATGCAACAGCTGTTTGTGGATATTTATTGATGTAATAATGTGTTTTGGACTAAATATTTTACTGGTCAATGTAACAAGACAGTTTTTGTCAGAGTTGTAATAGTCAGTGGAGTAATATGAGTCTTCATAGCTGAGTAGCGTGAATTTTGTAATTGTTTGTTGGTCGGTTGTCTGACAGATGCATTGATTGTACCCGCTGTTGTGATTGTATCTTGAAATGGTTTGCAACAATCGAATCACAAGAATCTTAGCTTTCCAAAGATGTGTTGCATGAGTACTCACATAAAGACAGGAGTTGTGTATATAGCAGAGTGGTGAACATAATCGTTTGACAGCCCACGGGCAGGCCTCCGGAACTTTCTCATTTTGCACATTTGTCAGTACTGTTATTTGTTTGTTTTTGGAGCTACAGTACTGTTTCCAAAGTCAAGAATACACATTTACACTCAAAAACAGGAGTTTTTAGGACCAGACAGATGAAGAATAAAGACAAGATAACTATGCACTTGGTAATGAAAGAAAAATACTTTTCCCATCATTGTTGGTGCTGCAGATGCTACATTGAAGAACCATCAATAAAAATATGTAGCCATTATCTAATCCATCCACACATGAGCATGATTGTGTAAAAAATGTTACTGTTGATTAGTGTTATCACCTCGTCTTTTGTATTGGCACACATTTTTGTGTTCTCGTTTTATCTCTGATATGAGATATAATCAGTTTCTGTTTGGAAATGTCAGTTTTGTCATGTCAAAATTGACTTAGTCATTGAAAGAAAGTTTGTTAATAAACCTGTTTTGTCATGGTTTTGGTTGAAGAAAGCAACACCAACCAATGAATCCATCCATTTCATGTAACCAGAGCCTCACCAACTAGAAGTCTTTAAATGAGATTTACTTTGACTGATCCCTTGTTTATTATGTCTTTTTTTGTCATGTCTCATCTTTTCCTGTTTTTGTCCAGGTGTGATCCCAGTCCCTGCACAGATGAGTACCCTCGGATATTATTGCCAGAAAATTCCCCATCACAGAGCAACATAGCCTTAACCCCAGAGCCTCCTGGGTAAGCTCACATGCAAAACAATTTATATTCAAATGAAAAGGACAGCATTAATCTGTGAAACTGATATTCAAATTCAAGCTGTGACTATTTCACCTTATCACTCAGGATGGACCTCCTGTCCCCGACCTCAGCCTTTCCCTTCCCCATGCCTGGTGGAGATGGCCAGTCTCTACAGAGGCATCGCTCCACCTCCACTCCCAATGTTCATATGGTCAGCACAGTGGGCCCTGCTGGTGCCAGCATCATAGAGGTCAGTGTTGACTGCTTGGTCCATGTTTTGATTGGTTGCTGTTGTTATGAGAGGATCTGATTGTATTTAGTATAAAACTAAAAAACATGTCAACTGTTAACCATTGCCTGCAAAACCAAAAGCACACACCACGAGAGAGAAGAAAACCCAGAAAACTAATTGGGTGCTGTTAACCAGAAATCTTCAGCCTTGACCACCTATTGTTACCTGATGAGCTCTCTGACTCAATAGACCATTTTGTTTGCAGTGTAAACGGGTGTTAGACTGTCTTCTCACCTAGTAGGTTAAAGCAGTTATTTTAAACCCATAGTGACCAAGCCTAAACATGATGCCAGTCTGATCACTGTGTTGTCATGTGCCCAAACAATCAGAACTACGGGGAAAATTAACACAGCTCCAGAGCTTGAAATTTTTTTCTTAATGAAGACAAATATTGACTTAAACACCTTTACTAAACTATGCATTAAGTTATCAAATTTAAATTTATTATGTTTTATCTCTTCTCCTTTTTAGGAAGCACTAAAATTCAACAACATAATCGGTATGTTTTTCAAAAAAATTTCCCTTGATTTCAGAATTTGTATTCGTTTGTAATTTTACATGAGGAGTTCTCATTTTTGAAGTACTCATGTCCTGTTTTCTCATTTCTGCAGGTCCTGAGCCCTCACCGAAGCCCTCCACAAGCCCACCCTCCTCTCTTGGCTCTCCAGGGAGAAGACCGCCCAAGTCCCCCTCAGAGCACAAGGAGCGCAAGCCCTCTTCATCTGATGACAAAAAGAAAGTGGTACGTAGTCTTTGACCTCATTTACAGGTCATTGGTTGTCCTCAGACACATATTTAGAGGTTTAATAGTGGTTGGCACCCTTTGAAGGTCCATTCATAAATTGGTTGTGCAAAAAGGCCAACTAAAGGGATTTACTCATGGTTTCAGCACCGAGGGGGCTACAGGGACTCAAGTTACTACTGGGAGGTCCACTCTCGAGAAGTCAACATCCAGAAGAGAATAGGTGCTGGCTCCTTTGGAACTGTCTTCAAGGGCAAGTGGCATGGAGATGTGGCAATCAAGATCCTTAAAGTCACAGAGCCAACGCCTGAGCAGTTACAGGCCTTCAAAAATGAAATGCAAGTCTTACGGTAAGTAGTGCGGTCTGTTTTTATGCCTTCGTACCTGGAGACAGCTGTGGCCGGAGACATTATGTTTTCGGGTTGTCCGTCTGTCCGTCCCATTCTCGGGAACGCAATATCTCAGGAATGCCTTGAGGGAATTTTTTCAAATTCGGCACAAATGTCCACTTGGACTCAAGGATGAATTGATTAGAATTTGGTGGTCAAAGGTCAAGGTCACTGTGACCTCACAAAACACATTTTTGGCCATAACTCCAGAGTTCATATGCTAATTATGACAAAGTTTCACACAAATGTCTAATAGGATAAAATGATGAAGTGATGACATTTTTTATATATATATATATATATATATATATATATATATATATATATAAGAACAAAAACACTTTTCTGGCCATTATTCAACGCCATAACTCAGGAACAGAAGGGGAGATTGTGACCATATTTCACATTTGGTTGGATACTGAGTTGGTGACACTAATCTTGGTGCCCACCTTGAAACTGTGGCGATTGTTTACATCTTCTATGCTGCCGGGTTGAAAATGTGTGTGTTTTAGAATTTGTAGCTTCTTTGCAGCAATATCCATATCTGAAGCTTTGTCTGCTGTCATGACTACAACTTTGTGTTCTATCAGAATCAGCTTTATTGGCCGAGCATGTGAACACATACAAGGAAAATACACTTAATACCTTTTTATTAAATTCCTTCAAAGTCTTCACTACAAACATTAGGAGTCTGAACTAAAACTTGAATGAGAATGTACCTTCTAATGCTGTCAACATTCTCTGTTCTCTGCAGGAAGACTCGCCACGTCAACATCCTGCTGTTCATGGGCTACATGACTAAGCCCAACTTTGCCATCATCACACAGTGGTGTGAAGGCAGCAGCCTGTACCGCCATCTGCATGTCACAGAAACCAAGTTTGACACTATGCGGCGCATTGATGTTGCCAGACAGACAGCACAGGGCATGGAGTAAGGCCGGCTGTTAGATTCCATTTCACCAGTACCACTTATTCACTACTGATGCCCTTTTTAAAGTACTAGACAACTGAAAGGTCAACTGATGCAGTGTATTTCCAGTACAAAACTCTGTAGAAATGGATATTAGTTTGGTATAGATGCATTATTCAATGGAAATCATATTTACTTTTCATAGATTAAAAAAAATTCTAAACTTTGTTTAAATCTCAGTTGAAACCATGGTTTGAAAAGTGAAAAATGGGATGTGAAAGTTTCAAACTTAGATTTGTGTCTGTAATAACTGCTTCAAACTTAAAATGTTAGTAACACATAGCCAGTACTGATAGTAGCACCAGTGACATGAGGAGTATCACTTTGTGGGCATTAAAATGAAAAGATTGTTTTATAGATTTGTATTAATTTTATTTTATTATGCAAGTTAAAGTCTTGGACAATTTTTTAAACATTACTGCAAGAGATCAAAAAATATTATTACTACTGCAGGAGAGCGTCTGAGAAAGCTGATTGCTTAACACAGTGGCCTTCTAAAGTTGCAAAAGGTGCAATAAGTGGAGTTGACAAAATTTGGTGCTGCAGCGCTCCCAGAGATAAAATTAATGATCTTACTTCTTATTCCTTTCAGTTATCTTCATGCAAAGAACATAATTCATCGAGATCTGAAATCAAACAGTATCCTTTTATTGTCCAACGGTAGGTTTTTACTGCTGAGAAGTGCGAGTGAGCTCTGACATATTTGACATATACTGCTGAAGAGTCAACCAATAACCACAAGGGTAGATTTTAACACTGCTAGCAAGAGGTTTAACCACAAACATGAATCATAACCTTTTAATAGGCAAAGGTATACAGCGCAGTTCATTATTTTAGCTTTCAGCTCTGTACTCTGCTCAGCTTTAAAGGTGTCAGTGGGTGTTGGCGTCCATAGCGGGTGAACTGTGCAAGACTTGTTTTTTGACATAGTCCCCCAGTTTTTAGACATTGTAGCAGGACAATGTTCTTAAATTCACAGACCAGGCAAATGTGACCTTTTTTAATGTTTGAATGTTCTTGACTGTAAAGTCAACAAGCATAATTTTTGTTGACAAAACACCAACTGTCACTTGGTCAATTGCTATTTTGTAAAAAAAAAAAAAAGTTTCCATCATTTTCTTTGGGTAGTTTCCTTAGCTCTGCTGCTAGATATTTTTCTCCATGAGGGCTGGACTGTTAAGATTGGTGACTTTGGCTTGGCCACAGTGAAATCTCGGTGGAGCGGCTCTCAACAGGTAGAACAACCCAGTGGATCCATTCTCTGGATGGTAAGACTCTCTTTTACTGAAAATGATGATGTCCACTATTTGACACTTTAGGAAATTATTGTGGCTATTATAAAAATATGACCTCAATGTTATTAGACAACCAAATGGGGAGCTCAATCTACATATTGTCTGGAAGTTTGAAATGCACTGTATACATTTTCATGTGGAAAGACTTCTGTAATGCTGTACAACTCCTCAATACATATCCACACATCTGGGTATTATTAGAAGACCATACTGTATGTAGGAAAATAATCTGGATATATTTAATACATTAGTCAGTTTAATTAGCAGCTAAATTACCTTAACCACTAATGTATAATGTATCATTAGATTTGTAGATTATGGCAGGTGGTCATCACACAGCCTCCCCCCCCCCCCCCCTCTCTTTTTTTCCCAAGGCTCCTGAGGTGATCCGAATGCAGGACAGCAACCCATACACATTCCAGTCTGATGTATACGGCTACGGAGTAGTGCTGTTTGAGCTGATGTCAGGGACCCTGCCTTACTCGAATATCAACAACAGAGACCAGGTTACACGACACTCATATTTTGCGTTAACACAACACCAACTCAGTCTAAAGCAGAGTATCAGATTAAACTTTCTGAAAATTTTGCCTAAACAATGGAGTCTCTGCACTGGGTTCACTGGCTGTTAGGGCTACTTTACCTCCAGCTTGCTTATGTGTTCCACTGAATTCAGCTGCCGGTGCCAACCATGCAGCCTGCCTTTCAGATTTTAGGTATGTCACAGACATACCTAGCCTAACTTCGAGCTATAGAAAAAAGGTCAAGGATAGGCCACATCTTTATGATTTCATCTTCTACACACCATGAATATCTGCATTGGTCATTGGTAGTTTCTGAGATACATTGTTTTAGTGTAGAGCAAGTGAACATTTTGACTTGGTCACCAACTGACCAACAGCTGAAGTGACATACATCACCATATAACATGGCTTTCTCATATTCGCCAGCTTTATCAAATGAGGACTTTTATACCTGATGATAAAAAACATTTCTATCCATTATCCTCTTATTGTTTCTGATAGCTTAAGTTAGTGGCACTGGCCCTGTTCCCTAACATCAATCGCACTTCAGATTTCAGTAACTGTCTCCTCTTTGTTTTCTTTCTTAGATAATCTTTATGGTTGGACGTGGTTACTTGTCTCCAGACCTCAGTAAGCTGTACAGTACCTCACCCAAGTCAATGAAAAGGCTGATCATTGACTGCCTGAAGTTCAAACGTGATGAGAGGCCCCTGTTTCCACAGGTGAGAAGTCTAAGTTATGCATGTACCAAAAGTTATCCCACAAAATTATCACTTGTTTAACTGGGCACAAAAAATGTTATTGTCATACAATTTAAAAAAAAAAAAAAAAAGAAAAAAAAAAAAACAAATTAATCAGTGGAGTCACCTTTCTTTCAAAGGAGGGGGGCAGTGGTGTCCATTTCTGTCTGCCACTGTTTTTGTTTTTGTTTTGTTTTTAAATACTACACCACAGGGTGCACCAAAATCAGAAATCTTTAAATCTCACACACAATGGCTTTAATCTAGGCTATGCATTTGTGGTGTGAGACACTTAAAAAAAGTTGTGGAAGTGTTGAAATGAGTGTTGCATATTTTTGTTTGGCAAGTTATTTCATTATTTCAAAATGCTGATAATATCCACATATAAGCTGTCATTACATTACGCACACCCTCAATTGTTTGTAAACAAGAAACAGATATATAATAGACCAGGTGACACCAGAGTGACCCAACATGTACAGTATATAAACACCATACTTAAATCTCATATTGACAGTTACCTTTTCATTTGGTTTTCCTTCATCAGATCCTGGTAGCCATTGAGCAGGTTCAAGACCTGCTGCCAAAAATTGAGCGGAGTCGCTCTGAGCCCTCACTCCATCGGGCCGTCCATGCTGAGGACCTGAACCCCCTCCTGTTTCACACCACCAGGCTGATGCCCCTCTAAGCCAGCAGCACTGGGCAGAGAGGCAGTCACCTTGTCCAAAACCACAGCATTCCCGTGCCTCAGAGAGGCTACAGCTGGCTGGCCTGACAGACCACGACCCCCAACTCACTCCCCACCCCTGCACAGCCACGGAGCTGCAGCACTCAGTAACAAACTGCAGAAATAATCATAACACATTGTTTTAATCTTTTCCTTTTATAAGTGACAAAGATCTGCTCATTAGGTGAAATGATTGTCTACTGTATCTGTAAATACATCAGTAGGCCTCAGATTGGGCCAATTGACAATGTCAACCCGGGAAAATTTGTCAGATAGGTTTAAGATACTCTGACCTACTAGGAGGTATTGTCAGTTGTTTTGAGGAAAATGTAAAAGCAGACATGTTTTGCACAACACTGCAAAAAAAACACGGTAAAATAGTCTTACTCTGACCTTTTGAGGAGCACTGTGATCATGGGCAAAAATGTGTATCAGTTCAACAGCCATAATGCTGAGGCTGCTGGTTCAGGTCACCTGATCAGCTTACATACTTCAAATGTTCAGTTGTCATGTGCCCCTTCATTTAAGCTAGTGATTTGAAAGCAAACTGAGGGTGTGTTTGTGAGCCTTGTAAAATTTTAGACACTGTCTCACAGGGAACCTCCAGTATTCACTGTTTTTGCAAATGTTTCACTGTTGAAATGTATGAAAGAAATGGAATTGAGTGCACATGCAGTATATTTAACCACGATATCAAACTGACATGAGGAGGTACAGAAAGAAAAAGCTCAAACTAGTAGAAGCCTACAATAGATAGGCAACTTCAGACACTGCACTATGCAAAAAAGTTTAGAGAAAAATAAAAATGAATCGGTTATCTTGGTGAATACATACAGCACAGTGAAAGGCTTGAAAAACAGATCAGCGGTGAATCTTTGTGAATGAAAATGACCTTTTTCTCTTCCACTGAATGATTAACACTTGAGAATTACGCATCTTGTCTGGATAGATGTCCTCAAATAGGCACTGAGGTGTCTTTTCAAATCACCAAGTTTGTCTTGGAACAGCATGTCCATTGATGTAACTTAAATGCCAAAAGAGCGTTTGACATGTGGAAATTGAACAGCTGACCCAACAGGGCCTGGCAAAAATGGCTGTATATCCAAATACACATTTGTCTATTACCACACTACTGTGTGAGGAGTAGGGATATGCATTTTAAATGACTTGGTCCTCTATTTAGTCTTAAAACCTTATTGATTGGGAACAATACAGCAACAGGCCAAGTTAAACTGGTTTCACTACTTTTCTTCCAAGTAACTAAAAACTAAAAAAGAGAGTTATGCCCCATCTTAAGATGCTGTCAGTACCTGAAACAAAGTAATTTTCTATAACTTGTAATGTCATTTACTTCACTGGGATTTTTTCAACTTGGTGTAACACGTTAAGACTGAATACAGGATTAAATTGTTAGGACCGATATTTTTGCAGTGTATACAGAAGGATTAGTCTGATCTTTTTAATTTGTCATTCTAATATTCAACATTTCCTAACCAAAATATTCCAAGTATTGTTTTTGCCAGTGAAGAAAAATCTCTTTAAAAACAAAAGTTACATCATCACAGGACACTAACACCCAGCAGAATATTAACATTTGATGCAGATAAGAATATCTAGATGGTTCAGATGAATCTCAATAGACAAGAATAATATTGATTATTTCTACAACAACAGTAAAACTGCAACATTTTATGGGTGGGTGACACTGACACGTTGATATGTAACCTTGTGCAAAATTGGGTTGTATTTATTGCTCTACCCTTAATACACATTTACATGCTCAGGCACACATCTTGTAGCTCTGAGCAGACAGCGTCAGATTCAAGGAACTCTTGAGGCATTTTATTTCACTGATCCCTTTTCACTAGTTAAATACCAGAATGTCATCACGCTCCAGACTGCAGGATTGCAGATAAGATGGCTTTTGCTTACAATGTTTGTTTTAATTATTGTCATTTTAGTCTGAGGATTTGAAAGACTTTAGTAAGTTGCAGTCTTAATGTAAACGGTTAGTTATATTGCTGCTACATATAGTGAATTTTCTGTTCAGTTTTTTTGCTACGCCTCGGAGACGAGACATACTGGGACTTGAGTGCAGTGCCATGGTACAGCCTCAGTGACCTATATTAAGTCTTGTGCAGTGTAGTCTTAAAGTATATTCTTCATGCTCCCGAACACTGCACCATGGAGTAAGCTCGGGTCCATATTTCACACGTACATGCCCACACACATACACTCTAATTAGCACTGTAGCTGTTGGGGATGCATTAACACTGTGAGTAAGTTGGTTGATGGGTTGCTCCAATTCGGATACTGTGGGAGGTGTGAAAAGTGTTTTTTTTTTTTTTGTTTTTTTTTTTTTTGGTAACTACTGAACTAAGGGTTCAAGTGTTTATATCTTTTCCAAATGACCGCACTCAAAGGCAGGGTGGAAAGTCGTAACCACCACCTGGTAGCACGGCTCTGATCTCTCAAAGAATTCAGTGTCCATTAAGTCTTGTAGTCTTGACACAATGAATTATACAAATCAGTATTTTTTTTTATTTTTTTTTTAGGGAAACAAGGAAGCATGGAAATCTGTTGATAGCCAGAATGGCACAGTGATTCAGTGTGGCGCATGGCTTTTGTGAAATTCACAAAAATAAACAAAGTGTTTGGAAACATGTTGTATCACTGTAATGGAGTGGCAACCCAGAGTTCCCCTGCAAATACACAACGTGCGTTGGAATAAAAAGTGGTCAAAGAAACTGAATGTACAATGAAAATTTCATATGCGGTTTCTTGGCCAAGCTTGTCCGTCCATACACTGCCCACCTCTCCTTCTCTCACCTCTGGAGGAGAATGAAAGACCTTACCAGTGACTTGTTGATCATGCTGCTCACAGTGTTATGCTCTTCTGTAACACATCACAAGCTGCTGTTTCCTCTTTACCATCATGGTAAATGGATTCCATTCAGTTCCTGAGATTTATTTAGTTCAGGATTGTATTTGACCCACTTGGCAACAGTCAGTACTCAGGTGTATACAGCTTCATGATGCAACAAGTTTCCAGTGGATTGTGGATGTATACTAGCTTTGGCTGAAATGGTCAATAAAGGGCACAGCTGCACAAATACCATCCTAAGTAATAATGGTGGGTGGTGCTGTTCAGTGTCACAGCTGCACTATAAACACGGGTTGACATTGATAAGGCCTTATGATTCGGCTAACATCGCTGTGCTCCTCAAATTGTTGGGTGACTACCAGTGCCTTGGTGATGGGGACATAGTCATTTATGAAACACTGATCCTATTAAGAACAAAATGCATCATGGGATTTAAAGTCATCACAGGGAGTAATTACTATATTTTAGGACAGGCTGAGCCCTTTTGTGGATTATAAACCTAATCCCATACAAAAGCACAATACACCAATGTGGAACCATCAGAAGTGTACAGGAATGAGGGACTTTGTGCTAGTGTCTCCTTTACTTGAACCATGCCCGGAGCTGCTTTTCCTCTCAACTTCTCCTGTGCTCTGTGACACTAGTGGAAAGTACTGTATTTCTAGGAAAGTTTTCTCTCGTTGGCGCCTCTAGTACCCATGTTAATGTTTTTGGTAAGGCTTCAACAGAATATAATGTGTTGCTTTGTGTTCTCAGATGCGGTTTTTGTAGAAATTGACATGCCTGAAAGTTGTCAGATTTTTAGAAGCGAATATATAAGCCATAATTGTTCGATAATGTTGTTTTACACAGAACCTTTAGCTTCATCTTCAACAGTGTACGATCCTGTGCTGTTGACCAGGATCTATTTCCACTTGCTCAAGAACAGCTAATTGGCACTCCATATAGCTAGGTATCCATTTAAATAGCTGAATAACAATATAGTTTCTGTTGGCAGCAATTTAAGACTTCCAAATAAAACAAAACACAGTTTTGGCTGGACAGAATCTCTGTTTCCGGCCTAGTAATAATTAAAGGATAGGTCTGGATTTTTCTTAATACAATACTCATATGCTATATATACCTTGAGTTATTGGTTACTGTAATCATTCCTTCTCTCCATACTGGCTGTGAAATTGGTCAAAACTACATGCAACTGCCAGAACAAAGATAGCCTCATTTTAGCCTTCTCATAAAGTGAAGGAATAATTACCACTAACTCCTTCAGTGTACATATGGAATGTAAGAATTGTAGTAAGATAGGCTTGAAAAATCTAAACCTGCTCTTTAAGTCACTTGTATCCATCATGAGTCTACCAGTCCCATTCAGTCATTGTAGTGCCCATTTTATAATTGGTTTGATAGTTTGATGGAAACAGCTGCTGAGCAAAGGAAGAGCAACACTTCCCTCCAGATAGTCTCAACTCTTTCAGGGTTTTCAACCAGAGCCCTTACACAGTTTTTCTTGACGTACCAGTGTGTCACTGGTCCTCTTTGTCTGGATTTGAAAAGTTACAATTGAGGTAACTATTCTGTTTTCTTCGTGAATGTTGGTTGCCTGCTCATTACCTTTCAGCAGGGGTTGCTACTATTTTTCTAATGTCAATGCAGAGTTAACTGCTCTCAAGCATAAATGGTAATCTTGGAAGTATTAGCTTTATGATACAAATGAGCAGTTTTTAGCATCACGCTTATATGTAAATGAACTAGCAGCAGCGAGGGTGATGTGTCAGGTGGTGTTGACGTTCTGTGAACTGGCTGTGCTTCTCTGTATACTGTATCTGATGTGACTGAGCATTTAGCAGAGCAGATGTCGAGACGCCGAGGTCAGTCGTTACTGAACAAACAATGAAATGACAGCAGATGAGACGTTTGAACCTTGATATTTTAATGTTGTGAAAATAGGGGCTGGGTACCCTAACTGTTGTTACTCATTCCAGTTATACCGGTGGATCGTGGTTAGGGGACATAGGTTTGACCAGTGGGGGTGGGGTGGGGATTTGTGAACCAGGGTTGGGAAAGACTTTGTTTCTGTCTTTCTCCTATTTATTGATGTCTTTGCAGATGTTCTCGTCTGTGCACGCGGCTCTTTGAGGTGGATAAATTGTTTACTGAGAGAGATCGCTCTTTGCAACATTCACGTCATCGTCGGGCTCTCTCTAACCAGAATGTTCTTTAGGCACGGTACTGTCTGCTCCTCCAAATGACTTCAATTCTGATACTGTCTCTTGCTGGGGCATTTGTAACAGCTTTTCTTTTAAACATCTTGAGCACAAAATAGGTATCAAACTTTTTAGCAACATTTTCTTCATAGGGTTTCACTACGATAGCATTTGTTAATGCGACACTTCAAAATACTGTAAAAGTAACTTGTTTGGTGGGCTGCATGTTAAACTTAAGCCTGTCCTGTGATATTTAAGTGTAGCTTATAAGTATTGCTGAATGAAACAAACCCATCTTTTCTAAATGAGCTGCTTTTTGTAAACTTTCAGCAATAGCAAGGACAGAATGTCTACTTTTTAAAATTTCCATAATGCAAGATCAGCAGTGCTTTACAATAATGTTGGACCAGGTTTCCTGTGAATCGCCACTCAGAGGGACTCGCTGTAGTGGAGGACTCTTTATTTCCCTGTTCAGAAAGGATTTTGATTTATTTTGGTTCAACCTTGTGTTAACCGTGGTTTCCCCCAAAGAGGACTGTGTTCATCTAGTATCTGAAGGAGGGAACAAGTGCCACAGTTACTGGAGATCCCCATAGAAATGGACCTGAACAGCTTAATGACACATAAAAGATAGTGTGCTGCCTCTGGAGACCTACAGGGGCATCGTAGGGGGGCAAACCAGACTCAACATAACAGCTGTTTATTTCAGAGAAGATGATGATGATGAGAGAGCTGTATCAGAGTAGGGTTTTTTTGTTTTTTGTTTTTCTTTTCATATCTGTAGGTGAATTGCAATATTTGTGTTAATAGTTTCTGAGGTGTCAGGGGTGTTCAGTTTGCAATAAATGGTATATTCTGCTGTGTACAGTTACATTTTTTTTTAATTACAAAAATTTTACTTGTTTATATTTTTTGTGTGATGTTTCAAAAAGAACAAAATTATTTTAAAGTGTAAAGGAAATCTTAGTATTTTTTTAGTTTTTTTGTCTTAAAATATTGATGCAGGATTTATTCTTTAAATAAATAAATTCATCTGTGTTGCTTGTTTTCTCCTTTTTTAATACTCAGAGACAAGGAAATGTCTTAAATATTTCATTTCATTTCTTGATGGAGGTTATGTCCAAACACTGGAAGAATTACTGTATATTGCAAGTTAAGTGGATGTAAAGTACTTTTCACTGCCTCTAAAAGATTTAAAGAAACAAGTGTCAGTTTTTAGAGGAACTAACTGATGGTTGAACAGGGTCAAAAGAGGAAGTGGTTACATTTTTGGCCTCACCACAGTTCAGTGAACTGCAAGCAAGAAACAGGATATGCTGATCATCTGACAGCACGTCAAAATGGAGGATACAGTGTTATCACACCACTATAAACAATACTTTATTGGTAGATTTGAAAGGTTTGTGGAGGAATGTTGCAGCAGATGCATAGTATTTTACAGTTATTCCCTTTTGAAAAATTTACAATTTTGAGAGTTTATCTTAAAAAGAAAGTCCTATACAAAACTTTCATTTCACACAGACTGAAATGGCATTTTACAAGTTTTTTTTAAAGGACAGATCTGTACAATGACCAACCTAAAATAAAAATTATTATAAGAGGAAATATGGTCTATAACTTGTAGCCCAGTCCAGATCTACTGATGTGGCAGAAAAGTGTCATGGCAAAACACATTCCCAAGACCTGTCAACAAAGAAGACAGAATTACAATGTAAAACATGTTTCCTGATGTCTCTCACAGAAAACAGCATGGATACATCTTCATAGATGTTCTATTGTATGTAAAGACTGAGAATGAATATTTTTGGCAATTTATTCCACACAGCCTTTCAAGCAAACACTTCAAAATCTAAATTTAGGCTGTTGAGTCCCTTTATGCAACTATTTCTCAGGTACTGTTGTTATTTTGAAGTTATTTAGAAGAATGAGAAAATGAACTTTTTTTTTTTAGCTTGGATAGATTTAAAGCTGCATTATATGAACTTTGCCATCTTATGTACAGACAGGCAGTTGTACAGACACTGTACATATCAGCATATAAAGTTGCTAAGGCAAACGCGTTAACAAACATGCATCCAGCATACATTATTAGCATACATTTGGTTTCTGACCACCTGATGTGCAAGTCACATATTTCCTCCACTTTAACTCTGTTTCGGCCCCCAACAACGTCTGAGCAGATATCTGGGTGTTTAGCAGCGAAATGCCCTAATCCACTGTTGAGCTAGTCACTAAAGGCAGGAAGATCACGACACCAGATAGATTGTCTGAATTAGTACAATTCTGTGGTGTGCTGGGGAGATGGCATGGGGACTTGTGGTGAAGGCAGTGACAGAGAGGAGGATGAGATGGAAGCTGAAAGCTATCATGGACAACCCCTCTCATCCTCTGAGCTGAGGCGACTCAGGAACACGTTCAGCCACAGATTTATCCCATACCTCCTACCTCCACTGATTGAGACTCAAAACCATACACACTAACAATTAAACTGTCACCACCACAGATATTGTACATGTATATACAAACAGATACTGTATGAGTATCTATTATATTGTATCTATTATTCCTATTTTATCTTATTTTACTTTCTTTTTGTGCTGCTCCTGTCAAATTTAATTTCCCCTATGGGGGATCGATAAAGGTACATCTTATCATCTGGTTCTCAGATGATAGGTTGGATTTCAGGCATGTCAGAAATCTTGGTCGACTGTCATGCAGTTTGAGCAGTTCCCCGTTCATGTCTACGATCATTGTGAGCACCCACAGTCTCCAGTCAATTGACCTGTACAGTTTGAGCTTAAAAGATTCTGGCCATGCAGAAAGGCCGATTAAAACGTGAGCGTGAGTTAACACAATGTACGACTAATAAAAACACACAGTGTCTGCTTAGCTTTACTTGTTCAGTCTGATGTTTGCTGCTGGGCAGTTATGTAACTAAAGGGGCACTTAAGGAGCAAAAAAATCAGCAAAATATTCATTCAAGATTATAAGACAATTGAGTTGTATTCTTAAGGAAGCAACCATGGCTGCTCTGGGCTTCCGTATTCAGTGGCCTTTTACATAGAGTGACTTTACATAGCAAGCAGGTCTTTCATTGTCTGAGATAACTTTCCACCAGCATGGCCATCATCAGCTTCACTTTGCAATAACATTTTTTATGGAGAAGTTCAACCAAAACTGCTTTTCTTGCAGTGTTTCCTAAAGTATTTTAATATAGCAAATATCTCATTTTAAACTCCATCAGAAGTTTACCTCAATAATGCAGATGACAATGACAGAAATCCCGGTGGTTAGGAAGTTCTCCGCAAACCATGCCTTCATTGTTGACAAACAACCCTGCAAACCAAGAGCATACATTTTAGATGAACTGCAACCATTGGTGGAATGCAATAAAAAAGGTTTCTAAAAGGCATTTCAACCCAAGCTGTTCACAAGGGGTGCACTGTGTGTACCGGCTTGTACGTCTTGTTCACGGATTGACAGTTCTCCTGGCAGCAAGATTTAGGCACGGTGTCTCCCCAGTCTGACACATTATTGACTCCACAGCAATGGAACTGAAACAAATCAATAAGAGAAATAAACATATATATAAATATATATATATATATATATATGTGTGTGTGTGTGTGTACAGTACAGACACATCCACAGTGATTTGTGTCACTACATGATGTGAGCTGTCAGGACTTTTCTGCTCTGATGTACTCACTGTTTTCTGAAGCAGATCCCACTCACTGAGCACCACCGTTGAATTTACAGACTTTCCTTTTGCTTTTTTCAAACCCTTGTTGAGGTCTGTTTCCAGCCACCCAGCGATCTAAAAAGCGAGGTGAGTTTTGCAGATTATTCACATTGTATGTGTTCTCTTCATTAGCACAACATACAGTGTGAGTACTGAGGGATGTGACCCTACCTGTGACTCATGCATGAGAAGCAGGCATGCAGCAGCCAGCTCCACCAGCATCAGGAAGAACAACAGCAGGAAAAACTGTCAACACAAACAGTAATTCACTAAAGTCTATTGTATTTTTACTCTTTGAATTGCATTTGTATGACAGTAGCACATGATACAGAAATGGAAGGATAATTCTGGGTCTTAGTTTTGTCCATTATTCAGTAATCAGTAATAATTGCTGAGATCTGGGAATCTGCTAACGTCAATAAAACAAAGTCAGATAAACTTTTAAATACATGTTTGCACAGAAGGAGGACTGTGGATTTTGTCCCCCATCACTTACATTGTAAGTGCATTATGAAGGGATCTTCTAATGGTCAGTATGAACAGGAGGAATGATTACAGCAAGAAAAACATGTTTCAATGTTCATTTGGGCTCCTGACTGTTGTTTTAAGACAGATTTCCTATCCTTTAATTGTTAAGACATTTCACTCAAAACCCAAAAAAACTCAACCTATGGTAGCGCTGGAGGAAAGGTCAGGAGCTTCATCCTCTGCCGACCATGAATGTCTGTACATGTTTCAATCATAGATTAACATATGAAGTGCTGAGGTCACAATTAGGGTAAGATTTCCTGTGCAATGAGGGACTATTAATACCATTTTGGATGCCCTCACTTACAGTCTGACCTATGAATAAAGTGGTTTGCACAATCTGGTTAAAGTGTTGTCTTGTTTACAACCTATCTGATGACCTGTCGCCATGTTCTCAGAGTACAGTGTGATCCTAACTGATAGAAAAGCTCCTCAAAACCATGAAAATAAGACAGAAGTTATAATGAACCTAAATGATCCTTAAATCAATTAATTATGTTATATATAAAATATATAATGTGGATACAAAACAGAAGCATGATGCAATGTTTTTCAAATGTTTCTTTCACTTTGGATGATCTTGTTTTTTTAAGACACCATGACAGTGTGAGAAGAATCAGTCTTGCAAAAGAGCTTTAAAGGGACGGTTGCTTCAACAACACATTACTTACTTACTATAGTAATAATTATAATCCACAGAACACACTGTCAACAGCCTTAATTAGTACTACTTTCTACACAACACATAGTCCATATGAGGTAAATGTAAAAATAAAAACAATCAAGTTTTTTGGGGTGAATGGCCTAAACCTCATATAAATCACATTAGTCTATCAAAAATGCTGTAGATAAATGAAATAAAATGGGATGATGTGAGACATGAAGAGATGGTGAGCATAAAATTCAGAAAATATACTTTTTTCTTTATATATATTTTGTTTCCCTCTTTTATCTTTTTGTGACACCTTCAAGGAATAAAAAGTTAAGGTGACTGTGTACAAACAACGTCAACATTGCCTAAAATAGAGATAGTCTATTTTAGGCACCCAAGGGTGCTGTGTGTGTATGGTACCGTCAGGAGGAGACAGCGGTTCTCCTTCAAAGCACCCAGGAAGCCCAGGAAGGACACGCAGGTGATGACGATGCCGCTGATCAGCAGCATGTTGGCCAAGCTGACGCTGGCCAGGCTCGGGGTGAGTGTGGCAAACTTGAAGTTCACCATCAAGTACACACCAAATCCCAGCACCACTACACCACACATCTGACAAGAGAAGACATATACTGCAGTCAGCTTCATGCTACACACTCCTGGCTACCTATCTGATTACATCACACTAAAGCTTCTATTCAAAAACTTCTAAAACAGTTTCACCCAGAAGAAAATTACACTCCAATAACTCATTCAGTTTACATAAGGTTAGCTTAAGTTAGTATTGTATCAGATGTAAGACAAATGTAAACGTATTCTTTAAAGTTTTACTTTAACTTTCAGTCATATAACACTATGTACCATATTAAAGGACAGGTTCACAAGTCCTTTTAAGTCCGTCTTAAAACAGTCAGGAGCCCAAATGAATGTTGAAATATGTTTTTCTTGCTGTAATTATTCCTCCTGTTCATACTGACCATTAGAAGATCCCTTCATAATGCACTTACAATGTAAGTGATGGGGAACAAAATCCACAGTCCTCCTTCTGTGCAAAAATGTATTTAAAAGTTTATCTGAAGCTAATATGAAGCTTCAGCGTCCAAATGAGTCAAATCAACATTACAGTCTTTTAAGTCCCTCTTTTTGTTACTATACTTCCACCACAGCTTAACAGGGTAACACTGTGTGAGGAAACACAAAGAGGGAATTTGATGCTAAAGAGACTGTAAATGAGGCAGATATCCACTTGATATGACTAACTCAGACTGCTGAAGCCTCATATAAGCTTCACATCAACTTTTAAATACAATTATGCACTAAATGACTGTGTGGACACACTGTGGATTTTGGCCTCCATCACTTACATTGAAAGCACATTTGAAGGGGATCTTTTAATAGTCAGTATGAACAGGAGGAATGATTACAGTGAGGAAAACCTCTTTCACTGTTTCACTGTTTGACTGTTGTTCTAAGACACACTTGAAAAATTGTGAACCTGTCCTTTAACATCTGAACATGAGACTGGATGATTAACAGATACGTACAAAACAAAGAAAGTTGGCGACACACATGGTGTACTTTAAACACTTGAGGCAGCCTTGAGCCATCGTATAACACCTCTGATCACACCTGCAACAAGAAAATTAACAAACAAACAAACTTGTTACATTTCATTTTATAGAATTATGAGCTGAAGTGAAAGTATCTAAGCAGCTAGAGTGAAACTGATCTGCACTGAACCCCAGTTTAGCTAATTGGTTTTGTTTCTGCTTGTGTGTGTGTGTGTTAATGCTGACATAACATCATGGTCACACTGTAGGGAAATGGTGCTGACACATCTCACTTCCTGTGTTTCGTCTTGGTTAAGTCTCAGTAGAAACTGCCTTTCAAATACATTTTGTGTTTATTAAACATGACATCACAGTGGAAATACCGCAAGTTTCCCAAAAATGTAAACCGAATACTTCTGGGTAAACAAAACAAACAAAAAACCCCGAAAAAAACCCCCGAATACTCTCCCTGTAACTATCACCAAAGTATATACAGCTGAGATATGAATTCATAATAGCAAATTGTTGATCTATAATAACTGATGTTTGCTGTAAGAATTATTAATAAAGATTATTTATTGCTAATATTTTATAATTTTTAACATTCTTAAACAACAGCTGCCATGTTTTTTTTTCAATTTTGTGATTCTTACCACAGGGGCGGCTGTGGCTCAGGAGGTAGAGCGGGTCGTCTACTAATCGGAAGATTGGCAGTTCGATTCCTGACTCCTCTAGTCTGCATGTCGAAGTATCCTTGGGCAAGATACTGAACCCCAAATTGCTGTGCCATCAGTGTATGAGTGTGTGTGAATGGGTGAATTGACTCGTAGTGTTA
Organism: Scomberomorus guttatus; assembly: GCA_038419695.1. Taxonomy (NCBI): domain Eukaryota; kingdom Metazoa; phylum Chordata; class Actinopteri; order Scombriformes; family Scombridae; genus Scomberomorus; species Scomberomorus guttatus. Next base: position 5,230,648 of record CM076450.1, on the reverse strand, counting down.
AAAGCGCTTTGAGTAGTCGGATGACTAGAAAGGTGCTATACAAGTACAGTCCATTTACCATTATACGTAAGTAAGTAAATGACCATGTTGGATTCATTTACTGGGTATTTAAATTATGTCAAATAAAACCTATAAGTATTCTCCAGAGATGTAACATTTCTACATGATGAAGAGGAGTCTACCGTTGGTAAAACATGATCTTTAAAACACTCTAAAAGTTTAAAGATCTTATTCAGACACTCGGAACAGAAAAATAAAGACAAGAAATAAGGTTTAGGTTTTACCTGTTTGGGAGAATTATCAGCTTGTCTGTTTTCTATCTTGTTTTTTAGTGAACTTCGCTGTTGCATACACTTCCCCTTCTTCTCATAATACTGTGGACCGTGTACAGCATCATGGGGCTTTCAGCCCTCCTTCTCACTTCCTCTTTCTTAACAAATATATGGAAAATGACTGAGAAAGTGGGTGGGTGAGGGGATAATCAGAATAACACAGAAAAGAGGACGCATGTCTGTAACAGACTATTTTTATATTTAGACAAGACGTGAACCTCAGATTAGCCACGTTTAGAAATAAACAATCTGCGGTCAAAAGCTGTAAAGTTGAAAACATGCCGAATACTTATACATATACAGCTTCTGAGGTGACAGCGCATTTATTATTATGAATATAAGAAGTATTCAAAAGCAAAATGTCTGACCATTTATCATCATAACCTAAAATTAGAATAAAGTTTCAAAACAGTCTTGAACTAGAGACAAGAAGCAAACCTGTTCAGGCCCATGCAGCGTGTTCATGTATGAATTCATATCTGCAGGTCAATAAGGAAACATTTGTGTGGGATTTGGAATAAATATGTTTATACTAAAATATGTTTTGAAAATGTGTACATAAATCTTGTAGTTGTCCCGGGTTTTGGTTTGTTTCCACTGTCCTCTGCCCGCTATGGAGAAAAGTTCTGGGAGCTAAATTTCCGCACTATTCAGGAGGTGGTACTAATTAGTGGGGAGAGGGGGCGGGGTGCTCATCAGGCTGTCATCAATGATTGGTCAAGCAGTTATGTTGTCACATCTCAACTACAACAAACACAACATGGCACTAACCGCCATTTCACCTGTGTGTGTACATTTTTTTAAACTTTCTTTAATGAAGAACAATGGAGAGCATATTTTGGATGCTGTTTGTCCTGCTGTTGCCTTTTCACTGACATATATCTGATCCTTCCCAGTTTGTAAAATACAATGGCAAAGCAAGGCACATTCTGACCAAAGTTCTCAAAGGTTCAGGTTACAGGTTGTTAAGTCCTGGTAGTGGAAAAAACAGTAATAGTCTACAGGTTCAGGTTTGTTCTACACTGTATTTTACTAGTGTTACATCATGTTGAGGACATTGTTTACAGGCATTTTTGTTATTTTAAACTATAACTAACTGTACCACATTGCTGGAGCAAGTTCTAGTAAATAAGAGATAAGCTCAGAGCAATTAAATAACAACATTACCTAGTTATTCTCTAATTATTTCTTATAATTACTGTATAACTGTCTTCTGTCTTTTGATCCTCAACATTTCTGTGATGCACACAAGTCAAGAGGACTCCAAGTAAAAAAATAAAACAACTATTAAGAGGGAATATTTATCACACATGAGCAAGCATCACCACTGAAACAAAGTAAAAACACAGAAGCGTTCCCTCCCTGACTGAACATCAAGTTTCTGTTTGAAATGTGAACCACACCCTGTTTGTGCACCACAGAGCAAACAAACAGCAGTGAAAATCAGCTGCTGAACTACAAGTACACCAACATCTACCAATACACACCAAGCTATATGATCACTCATCATCACGGTCTGTTTTTCAAGTCAGAAGCTTTTTAGATCACATGCTTGAAAAGGAAATGTCTTGACTTTTACTCAGCTCTTCCTCTATAAAACCATTACTGCTTGTCTTGATATTTATAGTGTAGGAGATTATACTCTGTATCTTTTGGGGCAGGGACCTCTTTACACCCCAGTTCAGACAGAAAGGAAGTAATGAGAATGCAGATTACTGTGTGAACAGTATCAAGTGATGCATACCCACAGTGGATCTGTCAAACTGTCATCTGTGAGTGGGCAGAGTGTTCACCTACAGACACACATTTAAGGTTAAAATGATGTAAACATGGATACTTCTTGTTTTTTGTCATCACTGAATATATTTATCATTGATTTGTAATATATCAGTTCTAGCTTTTCAGTGTGAAAACACGCTTTAGATTATTCTCTAAAATGACTTTTACATTCACTTTTTACTTTTATTTTGGGGTCCTATGACTTCAAGTAGGCGTCATGGAGGTTAAAGTGTTAGATACCAACCATGTAATCACAGCGATCGTGACTCAAGTCAGGCCAGGGACTCTCCCCTCATTTCTTGTAACCGATCAACTGTCTGCCATGAAATAAAGTAAAAAATTACCAAGACATGCCTCAGAAAATCTCATTGAACTCAATGTACAAGTTTTATAACAGGAAACATTATAGCTTAAAAACATGGCGGTAGACTGTATGAAGATACATTCAGAGGAAAATATTGACAATATTCTCCCATAATCAATTTTCAGGGAATAATCTCCTTTTAATAAACCTTTTTATATTTTAAGTATTTCAGTGTATTATGTGGAGTCAACAAATGTTGACTGAATTATAGTTTGTTCATTCAGATGGCTGAAAGTAATCTGGGCTGCTGTTCAGCCGGACAAAATAGTGTAATTGTGGTTGGAGTTACAGCCTAGAGTCTGTGTGGATAGGACTATTTTGAGTTATATATCATTTATTTTCTTTTTGTAGGCTTTGACAAAAAATGCCCTCTTGGCCTTACAGAAGAGCGTGGTTTAACGACAGACTGGAATTTGTAGAAATACGAATAATTAACTGAATGGTTCTTTGAATGCAAAGTTAGCTGTTGTGCCGTTGTTGTTGTTGCTGTTTGTCTGTTGCCAACCTCTGTCTCTGCTGAATCAAGACCAAGTTAACCTCATTTCGTGCGTCCAAACATCGTTTACCAGAACATCACAACATCTGGATTTACACTGCAGGAGGCTTGACGCTGTGATAAAGTGCAAACCAACCCAGCCAACTATAGGAGTGTATTTCACTTCACATTTCAGAAATGTCACATACAACAAACATGATTCAGACCACAGAGCAGCATGTGGTCCTGTCAGCAGGACCTTTAGACAGAAACTGGTCACATCTGCCCTGCCACAGCTAACGAGTCTGTTCTCAGCCTTTCAACTGAAACAATACCTGCCACTCCAGACACTGAATTTTTTGTTGTGTTATTATTTAATTTTCTGGGACTACAATTGTAATTTATATTTTGTATTTATTGTTTATTTTTGTGTAGTTTTCATCCATGTATTTTTAAGACCAGCTAAAGCTAGCATTGCATATTAGCACACTATAAATACTAAAAATTACAGTAAACTACTGCCAGCTGTAGTTGCCAGTAGTTTACTCTAATTTACTTTAACAGTTAACTGCTGTAAAAAATGATTACAGTATTCTGCTGTAGAATGTGAGGTTTACAGTTTAATACTGTAGCTAGGCCTGCAGTAATATACTGTATTTTAGTGTTACTATTGTAATCTACATGAACAGTTTCTTACTGTAAATGTTACAATAAACAACCGAAAAGTTGTCTTCTTATTCATATTAATAAAAACAACTATAAATTGCAGACATATACTGTAAATAACAATTTGTCTTCTTTAAAGACGCAAAACTCTTAACATCAAGCACAAAAAAAGGATGAGACAAGTGACAGCTTTATGGAACTGAACATTTATTCAAAAGCTTTCAAATATGCCAAGTATATTCAAGTATTTTTGAAAAAAATTATTCTCAAGGTTCATGTCCTTTCAAAGAGGGTCAATGTAAATCTGTTAATTATAATATCCTGAGCTGCCAGCAAAACTTAGTCATGAGTCTAAACAGCTGTGCAAACTACTGTTTACAAATATAAAAGCACAAATAAACAGATTGCAGGATTACACAATTTGTAAAGGCTTAAAATGTCCTCTGTTATAATTGGCAGAAGGTCGGCATCCAGGCTCACAGCTCACTGAGTGAGAGAGAAACAAGACTGACAATCAAGCACAGAGTGAGAGAAAGAGAAATGAAACAATTGAATGGCAGAGAGAAATATTTTAAGCAAGGACACCTAACTTCCCTTTATGAAGTGACGTCAAGTTCTTCAGAAGAGTGGTGACGTGGATTCACTGTCAGCTGTATATTCTGGCCTCTGCACCCTCTCAGGGTTAATCACAATGAAGTTCCTGAAAAAAACATGTAACAAATCACCTATTACGTCTCAGGTTTTAGTACAGCTTGACAACAAACTACAGTATATTTGCAGCAACGTACGGCTTAGAAACACACCTGGGTTGAGCTAAGATAACCAATATAATCACTCTGTCTTTTGGGGCTCAGCAGCAAACACATCTTAATCAACTTGCCTACATATTTGAATAAACTTCAATTGTTATGTACCTTAGATAGAAGGCTATTATTAATTATGAAATGCAAGTGGGATAAAGGTGTAGGTATAGACCAGGCCGGACTAACATTAGCATTCACTGATGTGTAGTTCAAGAGAAAACATCCAAAAATAATCTTTAAACTAGCCTTGCAAGCAGCAGTGAAAATAATGTTTAAATACCAGTAATTCAAACTTTCAACTGAAGAACACTATCTGAAAATGCTCTCTTGTGCCTGCCAGGTGCTTGCTAGGATTATACCAGTTTAATGTTAGCAAAAATTAAATGTAGTCACTAATTGGGTAACAGGATGCACAACTGTAGTTCTCTTTTCTGAGTAAGATGTTACTCACCAAAAGGTGAGTCACAAAGGAGGATGAACAATGATGGTGTGATATTGATGGCTGCATTTGGCTTCTGTCCCTCCATTACTGCAGCGGTGAAAATGAAAATACTGTATTTTACCATCAAATCTTACAGTAGCCTACTGTTAATATCCATTCTTAGTTTTAGCTCCAAAAAGCATCAACATTTACAGTATTTTACCATATTTAGAAAGAACAGTATCTTACTGTTAGAGTTTGGCTTTTTTTTAAACAGCTATTTATTACAGTGTACTGTGTATTCAGTGATTATACTATACTGTGTATCTATCCCAAATCAATAAACAGCAGTGTACTTAAATGCTACATTTGTATGCTCTGCAATTTTATGAATATAAAATATATTTTGTCATATGAATAATAAGAAGGAAAAGCTAATGCCCCTTGCTGCAAATTGTCACATAAACTGTTAATAAAGATTTGGTTGGTGATTTTCTATATTTTTCTTATGGTCATGTGCTGAGCCAAACCAACAATGAACTCATCCTACTTACAAGTATTGTTTGTGAATCCAAAGTCTGATATATCTTATTATTCTGTGCCGTAGACCTCCATTACTTCATTGCTGTCATGTTGGCATGAGTAGGAGAGGTAACTCCCACTCACGCCAGTAGCCCCCCTTCTTCTCCCCAGTGTGGACCCTGCACTCTCCATCCTTTTGTATCATCTGCTTCACTATGAGGATGTGACACGTGGGAGGTTCGCGCCGCCCCACCCAGATTACCCTCACACCTCCTGACTGACACTTTAACCAGAGTGACAAGTACTGAGTCAAGATTCCACATTAGTGAACAGACCATCACACTGAATCAAAGTGAGACAAATTGACTCGATTCAACTCAAATGAGATGTTTGAATTGACAAATCACGTCAAGTGTTTGTTAAAGGAGCACTTCCCTGGAGGGTCACCTTCCCCTGCTGCAACGCTGCATATTTCTCTCCCTCATGAGGGCCCACAGGCTCCTCACCCACTTCTGCTCAGGGCTGTTTGTCATCAGGCGAGGCTTGCTGGGTGCTTGAGGTCTCGGAGGGGAACGTGCAGTACAAGCCCGACCTCCTCAGTCCTCTCAGGGGAGCTCACTGTTGGCAGCTTTCTGGGGATGATCTTGTTCTGATCATGCAGCACCACACAAGTCCAGCGTTCATCCTCTGACACTGCAGGGGGCCGGCTAGGAGAGCTCGGGGAAGTTTAAATTGTTCTGGTGAGAAAAAAAATTTAAAGAAGAAATGCACAAATATGTATATATAGACTGTCCATAGTAATGGATTTCTTCTGTTTTGAATTGTAAATGAACTGGCTCAGACTTGGTGTAAACCTTACAGTCATTTGGCTCCAGAGTTGTCAAACGTCTGTTAAACATGATTCATTTAGCCTGCAAATGTTATTTACCAGTGGGAAACATTGTGAGCAGGGTCATAAAAGGTGTTGTATAAAAACCCCTCACCTTATAATTCTTGCGTGTCCGTGAATGAACAGCACGTGGTCCTGTTGCCTTATAACCTGAAGATGCTTGAAGAGCTCATGTGACTCTAACACAGAAAGCAGCAGATACAAAGACCCAGTTGGCCTCATTGGCATTAACGTTGCCATCTTGATCTTGCATCTGAACACAAGCTTGTTTCTGGGTTTCTGGTAGGAGTCATATTAACACAAAGAGGCCACTAGGCAGTGCTGTTCTCCAGGTGATTGATGCTAACTGTTAGCTGTGCTTAACTCTCTCCCAGATTCACCACTTTTGCAGCATTTCCCTCAAAGTTGACCAACCTCCACTGAGGAGTGTGTTGTGCACGTTTGGTTGGGTTCTGTCTCTTAACACTTTTAGGACTACAGGACTTAAAATCCAATATGCAGTTTAAGGCTCTGGGAACCTCTACTATGTAATACATACTATATATTATTACATATACAATTGGTACAATTATTATGCATCTGTAAAAGTGAACTGAAAGTAGTCAGAAACAGTTTTATTTTAACATGGCATCAAACAGTTTCATATAAATGTCATATTCCACAGAATAATTAATCTTCTGGCCTTTTCTATCCAGTTATCCTTTGTTTTGGCTTTCACAACTCCAAAGGTTAAAGGAAAAAGTACATTTCTATCAAATAGTGCACGTTATTCATTACCCACCAGTTTGTTCACTAAATATTCATCATTAAAAATTCTAAATCATACTACATTATTCTACTTAAATATTCCACAGGTCACAACATCAAGACAAAACTGAACATCAGGAATTCAGTTTTTTAAAGGCAACATCTAGAGAAAGTATTCTAACATAGTGGTACCTACTCCTTATTAACACAGAAGCATTAACATCAGCATCATTTAACACTAAAATATGGTATTCTGATAAGTATTAAAGTCACTACGCTGATAACACATATTACCTTTTAACCCTTCAGTCATAAAATACGGTGGCCCTGAGGTGCAAAACACATTTCAGAAAACACATTTGTCATTGTGTTTTGCGAAATGTTGCTTTTTTTGCACATATTGTTGCGTTTTGCACCTCAGGGCCACCGTAATAAAAACAAGTCAATACCACAGGAGTGTTTTAACCACAGTGATTAAAAAGGACAAATGGCAACTATAGCCTTGCATTAATTGGCAGGTACTAGTTTTAGAATAGTACAAGTGTTAGGTAGTTCTGGGTCTAAATTGTGATCACACTGTGATCATGTTCTATGAATCTCATTCTATCATACTGTTAGACAAAAGGCACAAGAAGCACAGGTATACTAACTAATAATATCAGTGGGTCCCAGTATTCTGTCCCCAGGTAATAAAAACGTTTGTCAAAGTTCAATAACCATACCTGATATTAAAAGAGGAAATCTGAAAAAGTGTACTTTAATTGGTGATGTTGCAAAGACCAGCGCAAAGTGCTTGGTCATGTGTGCAAGGTCAGTGAGGGCGTATCCACGCAAACACGCTATTTCAAGTTCCTATAGGTGCAGGGTGCTGCTGTATGTGTGAAAAGGCTGTGTGAAGTAGAATACAAACTGGTGGGTGTGGTGATATTCACTCTATACAAAAAGACTCAGACATGATATCTGTGTCTGAGAGGTACAGAGTGGCAACAAGAACAAACAGTATGCTGCTTTAGAAATATGCTAATAAGGCAGATTGTATGGCTTTAGAAGTTACATTTACCTTTGTCAAACACTGAAGGACCAGTCACGTCATGTTCTGCAACATGATCAACATAATAACTGCTGTATGCAGTTTATAATTCTTATCAAAAAACCACAATACAATTAGCATGCAAAAATGTAAAAACAAACAAAAAAAACCCAAACAAACAAACAAACAAAAAAAAAATATGGTCACATATTGCTTCTGGTTACCTTTAGTTCCATCAGGTAATGGTTCTGTTCTTACTCTCTGTCATGGCATACATTTTGACATGTCATTATAGAAAAAGCACAGGTGTAATTAATAACATTAATTAAAAATGGCTACATCTGTTAGTTCATTCACCCTGGATCATTAGTGTTGATGATCCAGGGTGCATGATGTCCCACTGGTATGGCTTCCCAGAACAATGAAACTGAGCAATCAGTCGTCAACTATTAAATTAATCCCCCCAACTATTTTGATAATCAATTAATTGTTTTGAGTCATTTTCTTCAAGAAGAAAATTTACAAATTCTCTGATTCCAGCTTCTCAAATGTGAATATTTTCTGATTTTTTAGTCCTCTATGATAATAAACTGAATAACTTTGGGTTGTGGACTGTTGGTTGGGACAAAACAAGACATTTGAGGACGCCATCTTGGGCTTTGGGAAACATCGTTTCAACATTATTCACAATTTTCTAACATTTTATAGACCAAACAACTAATTGATTAATTGAGAAAATAATTGACAGATTAATGAAAATAATGATTAGTTGTAGCCCTAATCCCAAATCACTCCCTCATTATATTCCCTTTATAAGAGACACTTAACAGTTGACTCTATGGTGAGCAGTAAACTGAGATTTTGGACACATTTTGTATTTTTATGAAAATGTGATGCATTGCATTGTAATGGATTTGTAAGCAGAAAGTTGTGTACGCTACTTTTTTCTTTCTGATGTGGAAATTTTTGAGGACATTAGTGCATAAATATCACACTTCAGACACAGTGCACTATAGTAAACAGGAAGTGATTTTTGAAACAGCCTATTTTTTTCCCTAAGTACCAACAGCTCGCCTTGTGCTGCCTGCATGACACTTCATTGTCACTGTGCTTCTCTCACCAGCTACATGAATGCCGTGCTTGGCACAAAAACGCCAAACGGACGGACTATTGAGCATTTATGCTGCTTGTGCGAGTCTTTGCACTGCCATGAAAATCATATGTTTTCTAAATAGTCAGGCTCCATGTTAGAAATACATTCATGCTACATTTCTGATTTAAGAGGTTTTGCATGTATGAAAAAGCTTATTATAGTCAGTGTTCATATCACACTTGCCACACCTGTGGTGTGTAGATATCCCTGCTCTGAAAGACGAGAAATCCCTTCATCATCAGATAGAAAAGAGGGTAACACTGTATGTGTACTGTAGATACATAAAATGTATATTTACTGCTTTGACTTGTATGTAAACATTATGAAATGCACTTAGTGCTTTATGTATCTGAGCTTATTATGGTAGGGACGAGTTATGCATTGAACTGGCAGAGTGAAAGACTGCAGTGTATTGTATATTGTGCGTGATGTGCTTATATGCAGACACCAGTCTTCACAGTAACATTTTTAACGCTCCCATGTAAATTTCTCCCTGTTTTCCATAACTAGAGACAAGTTAAAAGAATGAATCTCTGCTGTATTCCCATAAATCAACCTATTTGTAAAATTCCCTGCTATTTCCAGACTTTCCCTTGAGAACTGACAGAATTCCTTGATTTTCCCTATTTGAAACACACATCTCCCAAATGAATAATGCTTGAGGAATTCAATGAACCAGTGGGAATCCTGGTTGTTAGTGAAGTGTTCAAACCACTGAAATTAACCAAGTGCAGGAAACAATGAGCCACACTGAGCTCTCACTCCATTAAAACTATGTGTTGCTGGGAGGTTTGAGTATCACATTAAGTCACTGTCTGTAATCTGTCCTGTATCCTGCTGAAGTGTCCTTGAGCAAGACACTGAGCATACTATTTGGCTGATTATCAGCTACATGTCTGTAATGCAAACTCAGTGCATTTCTCAAAGGTTGAAGAGGTACACATTGCGTAGGTGCAAAGCTATTCAAAAGGCAGCATCAATGAAAAAGTAGCTTCTGCACACTGACTCCAAGCAAAAAAATTGGATTGAAACTTTGTCTATTTGAATATATTTTGTGGCTTGGCATCAGTGTGATGCTGCATTTCTTAAAAGTTAGTGTGTGTTGTGGACCAGTTGTGGCTTGGACGGATGTCACGGTCAAGCACTTTCTGGAGCATTCTTCAGCCGGCGTCGAACTCTGATTTGAATTTCCTCATCCTGTGAAAAAGGTGATGAACCTTTACTTCTACACTCTCTGACTATGTTTGTTAACTTCATTTTAAACAAGTAAAAGACTATGATTGGTTTTGTACATACTGTTTCAGCAGTGTCTGCTGTCTCCTCTTCCTCTGTGTGTTCACTGCCGGGGGTGAACGCTTCAAAGTCAGACAGGGCACTTTCCACCGCGTCCTCATCATAGTCTGTCTGGTATTCATCAGATAGTTCCTCTGAAGACAAAAGAGGAGACAACAAGCACACTCATTGTTAGCATTTTTTACGTGGCTACCTGAAAAACATTGCTCCGTTTGAAATCATACAACTGTATTCATTATGTAGCTTTTCACAAGGATATTCGATAATTTAAGCCTTTTGACAGAAACTTGACTTGTCAAACTTTATCCTCAAGCTTCTCATAGCATTTCAGGAAAAACACAAGGTCATTTGTTGTGTGTGTATACAGAGTAGCATACTGATCAAAACATCAGAACTTCTAAGAATCTCCACAGAAGTTTATGGTACTTCTTTTATGGATTTATAACATTTGGCTACATCAGCTTGTGCGTTCAATATTTTACTGATAACCAACCTTCGATCAAGGCAGTCTTAACAGGTTCGATTCTTGACACAATCTCCGCCAGGTCAGTGAAGGAAGCGTTTGGACATGTGACCACCTGAAAGATACAAACTGTGTCAGTCAGTCATTTCAGACATCAATGAAGCAATACCTATAATTCAAATTATACATGAAATTGAGAGTACTACTGTCAAGCCAGTCCACATGAAGTCTCCCACCTTCATCCATTTAATATTACACGTCAGACCTGAAACAAGGTGTGTTTGACTGCACACGACTTTGTGATACACAACAGAGATCCTAACTTCTTGGTCAACTACAAAATATGCAGTATGTAACACAGCTTCAAGTTTTTCCCTCCTCTTTTAATCACTCAACTCCCTCAGGACCAGGACCATCCATTCCCACCTATCCTCATCCAAAAAACTATACCCAGGTATTTCACTAACACAGGCTGAGGATGGAAAAGTTGGCCCACGTGAATTTTTTTATTGTGGCAAACAATGTTGCAACCCACAATGTTCCCAACAAAACCGACTCAAGCAATGTTTGTCTGTTGAAGCTAACTTAAAGAATGCTGTACTGTGTCTAGAGATTAAAAACAAATCTTGAATTATAACTACAGGAAGCTCCATACTGCAGCACATAACTTTAGTTTGCTCCTATTTAACTGTTCAGACAGGTTTTTGAGAACTGAAATCTGTGACATGATGCATTTCCAATATTTAAACAGAACCGAGTGTCATTCTGACATTTCACACACATTTTGATTTGTGTCAGCAAAAAGTGGAACATGGCATGGAACATGGAAATGGCAAAATAAAAATGGCTCTAAAATCTACCCCCAGGTCTGTAGTGTCTGTAGATTGCACTCACATGGCCAGTTTTGGTCTTGTGTAACATCTCCTGTCTGTCCTTAAGCATGCTGTCCACCACCCCGCTGCGCTGCCACACATCGAACAACGTCTTCCCATGCTGGTATCCCACCTCCTGCAGCCGCAGTGAGGGAGGATTAGTGTGAGATTCAAAGCCAGTAGATACAAGAGTCGCGTGAATCAAGGAACAGAGGTGCAACTCACAGCAATTTCGTCAAACTTGCCAAACTCTAGCGTGCCGTAGCGGTCGATGGGCGGCCGGATGTACTCGCAGTATTCACTGTCTTTGACCAGTTCCAGCTGCCGGACACAGCAGACATAAGCCAGTCGGGTTTGGATCTCTGCCATGTTCAAGACCTGGAAGGAAAATTAATAGAGTTCAACACAGTGGTGAAGATTACAGATATTCAGTATCCACAGACTTTGACATTTTCCCACTTTAAAATACATTTCTGCATGAGTTTTAAGTAAAAAGCCACAAAGCTAGAATAGGACTACACAGGACATTTATGTTAAATGTCAGTGTACCTTGACTTTCTCAGCCAGTGGGTTGAATCGTTTCCACAGCAGCCACCAGCCGTTCAGAGAGTCGCCATAGTTGGTCAGGTTGGTTTCATCCTGGCTTCCAACATCAATTGCGATCACAACCTTGGCTCCCATGGAGCGAGCCACGTCAGCTAGATACCAAAATGGAAAAAAGACAAGGAGAAAAAGACATTTAAGAAAAAGTTCTGGGCCTTCAGTTGCTTTTATAACATAAATACATGAAGACCAACATCTTTACAAGCAGTATGGACTGTGACCTCTTACACCTGTCTACACTCTTTCTAAATACATGTTGCTAATTCTGTTTTCTGCTAACCACCAGGTCAGTGTTTTGTTTCATCCACTGTGATAAATTATACTTTCTGATGCTTTAGGTTGCATCCCTAATCAGAGGTAACAGAGCTTCAGCACTGACTGTGCTGGAAGAAGAGTACCTTCATCCTGTTGAGTCCTGTTGTTTGTTTTACAATAAAAGGACTCTTTACTTCACCAGTCCTTATTTATTTTATGGATAATTATGTTCAATCATCTCAAAAGATATAAATGAGGCTTTTCAAGTATGGACGGAGCATTAAGTTGGAGTTATCTGTCTATACTGATATTTTGCACAAATTTGTCAAGGCATGCCAGCAGCTGCAGCACCAGCAAGACCTACATTAACTGCCTCATGTTCTCTGTCAGTTGCATTTCCTGTGTATCCCATCAACATCACCTTTCTTAAACCTCCCCAAACATTTGATTTTGAGGTTTTTGGAGAGGGGGTGTTTGTTAGGTGTTATTTCAAGGGTTCGAGACCCCTTGACACCATGCATTCCATACACTGAACCTATCACTGCTCATATGAAACAGGAGCAATTCCTCACCAGGCAGGTTGTTGATGTAACCCCCATCCATGAGTAAGTGTCCATCTTTGGGATCACAGAGAGGCGGCAGGTAACCAGACAGTGACATACTGGCCCGGACGTACCGCCACAATGAACCTGAAGAGAAGAGAAGTGTGGGAATAACAGGCTGACAAATTAATTATTATTTTAAGGAAGCGATACCAAAACTTCAATTTATTGATAAGTTGCAATCTTTAGCTCTTAGTGAGACTTGCAATGAATGTCTACACAAGGATATTACTGTTCAACTTTAGGACAATCTCTAGGACCACTAACCCACCATAGCCCTGCTGGCAGCTGCCCAGTCTCCCCGGATTCATTAGGGGTCACACAAAGACAGGAAATGTCGCTGCTTTTTTTTTTTGTTCTTTTGTTTTAGGCCAGAAAAACATATAATAGTTAAACAGACCGTCAGTGTGAACTCTCATGGTGGAAGCTGTGATATCTGTTGTAATGTTGAAGTACGGCAGCCACAGGTCCTAGCAGAGGAGAGGTGATAAAAGCAGAAAAAGCAAGATTTTCCCTTTGCAGCATTTCAGTTTGTGTAAAATTGCATTTGATGAGATATAGAAGTAGCCCATGGAAATGTGCTAATATGCTAACACTTGATAAACACAAAGCTGTAGCAGCACTAAGGCAAGATCATTGATCTTATGAGTTTTAGTTAGACACTGTACAATCCTAAAATCAAACTCAATAGCTTCCTATTACTGGCAGTTGGAAGATAGAAGAGTCTATAAAATATTTCGTTTTAAAGTTCTAAAGAAATTCCTCATCTTACCTCTATCTGTTTGCCCTTGAAGACGGAGCTAATGCTGGAGTTAAAGGAAGCTCCAGAAAACATGGAGGTGACGGGGTAGGTCAGATCCACGATCTTCTTAAAGAGAGAGGTCATATCCTGAGGAAGGAGTTAGAGTTATAGCAGTGAAAAGTGTGTATTGATATGTCAGGAACAAACGTGGCTTCCACCAACAATCCTTTCATGGAAAAAGTACCTATGTAGTACTACTCCTATCAACGTCAACAAGACACAAAAAAGTTTTAAAAAGCATTGTTAAAAAAGGATTTGTACAGTGATAGACTATTTTCAGTATACTGTCAACACACCATGGCCCACTCGTGAGCCCGAACCCTCATTCGACTGTTGCTCTTCTCCTCGGCATACAACGCTCCCATGAAGGAACCAATGGAGGTGCCGCCCACCATGTCGATAGGGATCCCTGCCTCCTTCAGTGCCCGCAGGATGCCGACCTGGGAGCAACCCCTGAAAAGAGACAGTCCTCCATTAAATAACATCACATGCAATTTCTGATATCACAATTTGTTTGTAAGTTCTTCTGCTTCAAGGTCACTTAAAATCAGATTTTGATGGCAAATCAATCCAGTGAGAAAAGGTTATTTGAAGAAAATAACAAGTGAAACCAGTGAAATAATTTGTTTTTGTAGGGGTAAAATAAAATATTACATTAAATAACTTTTTAAAAAGTGATCGTTTTGTTAAAATTGATACATTGGAAGTAAAATCCAAATAATTGAGGCTAGCCCCACATCTACATGTAAACATTATCTAACTGCTGCAGTCATGTGTCTACCAGGAGTCTCAGGTCAGAGCTGAGATGAATATAATCCATACCTCACCAGAGCTCCAGGACGAGACAGAGCAGTGAGGGAAAGAGACAAATCAATCAGAACAAAACACATCTGGCACATCATTTAGTGATCTAAATTCAGTATTAGTAGTTTTTCCTCTATGTAACTTTTTATCTTATTTTATGCAAATAATAAGAAAAGTCATAATTTTTAAGTGTAAATGTTATGACACCATTTACCCTGTTCTTCAGTTATCAATTTTTAACATAAAAGTAAAGCACAAACAGCAGTTACTGTGTGCTCTGTCCACAGAAAGCTGGACTGAAAATCTAAACTTTTTACTCTCATTCCTTTGATTCCATTAAGAATTACTGAACAATCGCTTTCTGTGTGCAGTTTACTGATATCACATTACAGGATTTCAGTTACCTCTCACTGTCACTTAGAACTGTCGACTCCTGAAATTACCAAGTGCAACTTTAAAAACATGACTATTATCAATTTATGAAAAGTTCTCTTCATTTTACAGGTGGGTGTGCTTTCTACTATTTTGCTTCAATCCAACAGATGCAGATGTCTAACTCCCATTTTACTCTATATGAGTATTCAGATGGTTACTACTGAGTATATAATAATGCTCAGTCCTACTATGTTCCTTTGGATGGGTGCAGTACCTGGCGCCCCCTCCACCCAGCACAAGGGCAATGCTGTTTCCTGTTAGGATCCTGGCCAGACGGGAGAAGTCAGAATGACGATCTGGGCACTTTTCAAACACCCGCTGGTACAACTCTCTCTGAAAAACACACACACACACACACACACACACACACACACACACACACACACACACACACACACACACACACACACACACACACACACACACACACACACACACACACACACACACACACACAAGCCAGTCCTATTAGTAATCTATTTCCATAACTGGCATCACCATGCTTCAAAATGACATTCTTATAGATGAACATGTATTCTTCTCATCGGTGGAAATGACCAGTGCTTTTATATCCTGCTGAGGATCCTGCATAAGTTCATAGTTTTGAATATGTACGTGTGTTACTGTGTGTGTGTATGTGCATGCTTGTGCACTTGTGTACCAGTTTAGGTAAACTCCTCCTGGAGAACACCCTGCGGGGGCAGGATAGGTGATGGTGTCTAGAGATCCAGCTCCGCATGTTCAGCCATTCTGCCGTCCCTTTGGGCGGCGGGCTGTCCTCCTTGTGCAGCAACACCAGCTGCTTCTGAGCGCGAACAGCACTGCTCTCCAACATCCGCTCCAACTACAGGCAGAACAGTACTATAAAGAGCCTCCTCTCAGCTCATCACAGATATAAATTACAGAATAGCAGTTCATAAATACTGTGATGGTGTCGCTGATAATAATATTATAAGTCAATGTGAATAGTCTTAAAAGGCAGATTTGTACTCAAAGATTACTGACAAAGTTGTAGTTTGTACACAAAATGAACAATCCAGAAGTGATTTAAGACATATAACATATACTGCTGTGAATAATAATTTGTGTCTGATATGGTTTATCCACAAAAAAGTTCAATTACATAGTTAGAAAATCTTAAATGACATCTTCTCCCTCCTCTAGAAACTATGAATATGCTAATATTTTTAATTTTAAAAGTTTAACTGATGGACACAAGATGTCTCCTACTTCACTGTAAAGTCCATTCTCAGCACTGGAGGTTTTCCACAACACACTTGAGTAAGCTGCATACTGGACCACGACTGGCTCCTAACTAGTTGTGATACTTGTAGGTAAACATGTTAAACTGAGATTTAAGGTGAGCACAGAAACTTTCCTCCTTCAGCAGATGAATGTGAAAACATTTTTGAGTGACTTGCTGATTATTTTTTGCCATGAACATCATGTACATTGATGAATTCTCACATTTAATTCGTCTACTATTATCACTATCAAAAACTTTGTAAACTTTTTTTTTTTTTGGATTTCAACCACATTTTGATCTGTCACTTCCTGCGTAGACCATATTAGTCATCATAACATTGACTTTAGAAACACTGGAGGACATCCTGTGTGCTCACTGCTAAAAAAACAAACAGCAGCTGTAATGTATTAACACTGACCTCGCCCACAGTGGGCTCCTGCTCACCCAGTCCCACGATGATAATGCAGTCAGCCTGGCGGATGCAGCGCTGAGTCCAAGGAGTGAGGCCAGAGTCAGACTGGTAGAGGACGATGCGGTGGATGTCTTCCTGCTGGCCAAGCCAACTGGACAGACGGTACTCGTGGATACTTTAGAGGAGAGGTACCAACATGTCACTGAATCCCAGCTAGTTCAACCAAAAACATGACTGAATTTGAATTTCAACTAAAGCCCTGCTACCTGCTAAATCTAGTTCTACCTACTGGCATCTTGCAATTAACTATTTGTACCTTTATCAAACACCAATAGGTGTTTAATCAATTTCAGATTTCTACAGTTAGATTGTCCAAAAAAACAAAACTAATTTTAATTTATAATATTAATTTTTGTTCAGTTTTTAATAAAGGTTCAGTGTTGTACTGTAACAATGATGAAATCAATTAACTCAACAAATGTTGCATCAATGTCAAATGTGAATCTTACAGAGAAGAGGATTCACTCCTCCATACATGTTCACTGTGAACTCAATAACATCTTTAAAACAAATTTTAAATATACCATTTCTTTTTCTGTACTGCATGTAACTGATAAAATGAAGTAAGTTGTATTACTGTCAATACTGACGTCTTCCCCAGTTAACGTCTTGAAATATTATCACCAGCACTGCCTCATTAGGATTTTGAACTAATTTCCCATGACTTATCTATTCACAGTTCAATCATTCAATCAATTATTTACTTGTCCAGAGCAGCAGAGCCCAGTCGCTGTTTGATGATGTCACTGGTCAGCAGTAGAGTGGGGCCTGTAGGAAACACAAACAAATTGCTGTAAATTTAACTGTTGTACAATCATCACAGCACAGATTCTAGAGGAGATCCCAAGTGTGTAAAAGCAGGCAGGATTGCATTGGCAAAAGAAATTTCCTTAATATGCAGTTAGTAATGCAGGTCTTTACTTTTGGACTGTACTTTTTTCAGTGTAACATTGTGAAGACAACCATTAAGCAGAATAGGGATGCTTAGGCACAAAAATTAGTTTGTAACTTGGGTGCACTGTGAAGTACAGACCAGCAAGCTCCACTGAAAGTCCATCAAAATTAAACGTCACACAGCTCTTCTCCAACATATCATGCATTATTCCCCAAACATTTTCAGCTATCATGCCTTTATCAGGGAGATATTCATCACCACCCTCATGGTATATTAGAGAGGAAACTCTAGAAAGAGAAAAGCAGCAATTCTCCAGACTCATCTTAAACTACTGACATGCAAAACCAAGATAAATCCATTTTCTATCCATCAGTGATTAGCTCATCTGATTCAGGTCCACTAATTAGCTGTTTAGCAACAGCTGTGCTAATTAGCCAATAAGCCACATAAATTCAGGTTAGTTTTGAAAGCTTTACACATGGTCCATCCACAGTCACATACTTATTTTATTTTTATCGCTTAATTATTAAGAGCAAGTGGAGACACCTGTGTGGGTGTACACTAGCGCTGCAACGATTAGTCTATTAATCAATTAGTTGCCAACTATTAAATTAATTGCCAACCATTTTTGTTTTTTTTGGGTTGTGGACTGTTGGTTGGGACAAAACAAGACATTTGATGACATCATCTTGGGCTTTGGGAAACACTGATCAACGTTTTTCACCATTTTCTGACATTTTATAGACCAAACAACTAAACGATTAATTGAGAAAATAATCAACAGATTAATCATTAATGAAACTAATCGTTAGTTGCAGCTCTTGTGTACACAACCTTTAAATAAAAAGTAGTTTCGTATATATGATAGAGCCGTTCACTCCTACTAGATTTTACATACTTCTATACTTGCGTAAAATTTAAAAACAGAACTTCTGAGCACTATCTTTATTGTGGTGTTATGTCTCAATAGGCAACTGTTTGCTAACAAGTTTGTCACATTGACTTGAACAGTATCAAAAGGTGATCAAAATGTATTTTCTGTCCCACTAGACTGAGCTCCTCAGTCTTCTTAAATATTGATTCATACGACTCACTTTGCTAACTGGAGATAAAAGCCCCAAACCAGCAGTAGTAGATAATTACTGATGCCATCTACTGTCCTAAATATGTTCTGTCAGATATAGTAAAAATATATGCTGATATTTATGTTGAACACCTACTATAAAGGACTGAGTGGTTAGCTCTGTGTGTGTGTGTGTGTGTGTGTTTGTGTGTGTGTGTGTGTGTACCGATGCCACTGAGTGCATGCTGCAGCTCCAGAGTGAAGGCAGTGAGAGGAACCTCCTCAGACACAGGCAGGATGGTCACAGTGGACAGGTTGGAGGCTGGGTTCCCTGCATCCCACTTACTGGTGGGGGTGTGAAGAGCCAGACCACGTGCTGCAGGGCAGAGGAGGGTTTCTCTTATTGGATATTTCAGACAATATTTTTAAAAATGTGTATATATGCACTATAAAATATATAGTTTACTGTTTATGTATGTATATAGCATATGTTTTGAATTGTATCTCATTTCTTTCTAAACTGTAATACAATCCATTTAAATATTGTTTTACATGTCATTACTCAGTTAATATTTCAGAAAGCCAACTAGATATCCACATGACTTCTTGTGCTCCAATTGCTGGTATAGTACATGAATTCAGTCCCATCCTTACACACACTTATACACACACAAAAGGATATATGATTACCAGCCAGAGGCCCGTTGACCTGCTGCATGTTGCCCAGGATCTTCTGTCCCAGCAGATGAATCAGTCTGGTGACAACCTGAGGATACCTCCTCTTGATGGAGTTCAGAGCTCCTTCAGGCAGCTTGGCCAGCTCAGAGTCCCTGACAGCGTGGACTGTGGTGGCTCGGTTCATGTGGGTCAGGGCCTCAACCTGGATGATCCACAAAACACATTTTATACTGCATTAAATGTCTTGAACTTGATTTCAAAAAAAGAAAGAATTTTTCTTTATTTTCTATTTTTTCTTAAACATTTTTCAAACTCACACAGGATACAACATTTCTGACAACTCACCACACCAATTAGATCCCCGCGACCGTACTCTCCAGCTAGCTCCTTCTTCCCATCATCCTTTGCAATGACAGAGCGCAGTCGGCCGCTAAGAACAATGAAGGTGCTATCTGACTTGTCTCCCTGTCTAAAAACAATGAGAAAATGGAAAAATCCAATATTATTCTACACACACCAATATGATTTTATTTATTTTATTGACAATTTCTATCCCTTTTTATATGGATTTATGTTTATAATTTGTAATTTGTGTGCTCCTCATTGTCCCTGCATGACACACTGCTCCTTTATATCCTGTTTTCTTTGTTATGTCATTTGTTTTGAGAGTAGCTAAACAAATGATTGTTTCCAGCGAGTAATAAGTAAAGTAATATTATTACGTCTGATAATATTGATGCATTCATTGTTTCAGTAAGCAGTGTCCATAGAGTAGATACCTGTAGACGGCACGGCCAGCCTCCACAGCCATCCAGTCCAGAGCGAAGTCGATCTGTCTGACAAACGGTGACACCCTCTTCACCACAGTGTGAGCTACATTCAACACCACCCTGGGCTCCTCTCGCATCATCCTGCAAAGTTGAAAACAGATTTGTTTGCAACCTAAAACTGTGATGAGGAAAAATTGACTTTCATGAAATGGCTGTTTTTTGTGTGTGTGCTTCTTCCTACTCATAGAAATGAGCCTTCGATATGGAGAGGAAGGTGCAGTCTCGGTGAGCTCGGACAGTGAAGATGAGAGGTTCCCCTGTGAGAACAGCCAGGTGACCCACCATTTCCCCTGGGTGGGTGACGAACAGCAGGGTCTCCTCCTCACGGTCAATCATCCGCTGGTAAACGTGGAGCAACCCGGAGATGACAAACGCCACGCTCACATCCTGTAAAGTGATGTGGAGGAGAAGAAAAACAACAGGTGTGTATTAGGGCTGATTCCCATTCCTGTGAAATGATGGTCTGGATGAAGATTACACATCAGTTAGTCGCAAAGTATTTGTACTGAGATCAAGAAAAGGGTGGTCTTAATTACAATTAGACCATTGTGGTATTTGGGATATTGAGTTTACATTATGTATGGTTTAATATGTTTTATATATACTTATAATATTTAATGTATTATACTTCAAAGTGAGAAACTGTGGGGATTGTTGCACATAAGCTTTGGAAAAAAACCTGAAATTTCAATGGTGTTAAATTAGCTCTTGTTTAATTATTATTAAAATATTCTATTTTTTTGACTTCACATCAGAAAATCTATCAAAGTGGAGGCAGATCTGCATGTAGCTTCAAACCATTTCAGCCACATTATATGAAATATAATATGAAATAATAATATAAAATAATGTAATTTATCAGTAAAAGATGAAATACATGTAATTTAACATTATAGCTTACCAGTAACTGGGCCGCTCTGAGCTGTAAAACTTGGTTATTGTTTGTTAAAAGATACATACACACTCTGTGTTGTTGCATCAGTGTTGGCCCTACAGACTGACCTGGTCTCCCTGGTGGGCCACAACAGAACCGGCTTTTACCTGGCGAAGATTCACCCTCCCCTCCAGCAGACTGGGGTCCTGATGACATGAAAATTGTAATTAAGCTTGAATATATTATTTTTAACATAATATTTCACAGATTGTTACTGTACTTCCCTGTTGCTGTGACACTTTATTAAATGTACCTTTGTGGGATCAATAGTGTATAGGTAAATTGTCAACTCTTGATCAACTACTGCATTTTTACTTGGAAAATAAAAATCAGGACTGAATATTTTAAACTTGTGAGTTTGTGGTGCTAAGCAATCTTACAGGCAAATAAAATAACAATCACTTTGCTACTACACATTACAGACAGTGGATGTAGTTTGTATGTTACCTGTATCTGGATGACCTGCAGCAGATCCTTTTTAGCGGCTTGGAAAATGGCATTGACTTTATTATGGTGGACATTCCCCCCTCCTGTATCACTGTAGTGGTAAACTGCAGATGGAGTGTGCAGCATTGTCACACTCTTCTTTAGAATAGACTGAGGAGACAGAGAGAGACAGAATAATGGAGACTTAATGTCCTTGAGAAAGACACTGAATCAAAAACTGGACACTCAATCTAAGTAATCCAACCCTGTCTATGCACACCTGTCTATGTACTAAAATGATCCACTAAATCTACTGTATAACATCATTCTATGTTATCTGATCAGATGCATCCAGGCTCATCTTGTAAGACTGTAGACTGTGCTTAGAATGAAATAGTATGTTCATTTGCTCAATCGTATGAATACATATACTGTACATATAAATACATCAAATACTTGCCAGTTCAAATCCTTACACCACCTCAACCAATGGTGGCAGGAAAACAGACAGAGAGGAATTCTTTCCTTCAATCATACCATTGCTTTATTTCCCTTGAGCAAAGAATTAAACTGCTTAAGACGGCAGTTCTAAGAACTCCCAAAAGGTAAAGGTCTCCTCCTGGTGTTCAAAACCTTGATTCAAACCCACAACCCTCCAAAAGAGACAGAGCGAGAGACCTTCACAGGACTTGGAGGCACCATCTCCTCTTTGGCAACTCTGGCCCGTTCATAAACTCTGTTGAGGTCGACTGACATTTCACCTGCATGACACAAAGAGGTAACAGTTATCATGGTGGTAATTAGGTTTTAGTATCAAAACCAATACCCACTCAACCAATTATTATGGCCAGATGGACAAGCCTGCCTCCCTGTGCCGATGTGTCTTAGAGGCTGCAGTAGTTGTTAGATTATATAGACCTGCTGATGCTACTTTTAGTGCTAGTTGTCACTGCAGCAGCATTTGAAAACTAATCTTCTTCATTTTTTTATGTTTTTTTTTAATAATTCAGACATCATGTGGAAGCATTCCCCTGCTAGAAGAATTCATTTTAGTGGGACTTTCTTCTGTGGAAATACAGAATCTCCTATGAAAACAGTGTGTTCTGTAGGTTATCTAGAATTAAAGGACCAGTGTGTAGGCTATAGTGGCATCTAGTGGTGAGGTTGCAGATTGCAACTAACTGAATACCCCTCCCCTCACCTTCCCCTTCCAAGCGCAAAAAACAAAAAAGGCCCTCTCTAGAGCCAGTGTTTGTTTTGTCTGTTCTGGGCTACTGTAGAAACATGACGGTGCAATATGGCGGGCTCCATGGAAGAGGACCTGCTCCCTATGTAGATATAAAGGGCTCATTCTAAAACACAACGATTCTTATTTTCAGGTGTTTATACACTAATTAAAACATACTTATGAATATCATATTCAATTTCTGCCAATAGATCCCCCTAAATCTTACACATTGGTCCGTTAACAGGAATACAGTTTCTAGAGAGGTTGATTGATTTTTTTAAATAAAATTGTCAATGTTGTCAGCGGCATAAATGAAATTCAATTCACCTCCATTGTATTTGAGGGGAGGCAGATATCTCAGAGACAGATATCTTAAAACCTGGACAAACCTCTGCATGTCTAGATACTGCAACAGGAAAGTGAGAAAATATTTTGCTTCTGTAATTTGTCCCTGTAAAAAAAGGTACTGAAAAAGTATTTTCAAAAATGATACTGCATGTGTGTGTGTACCTGTAACAGCCACTGGGTTGGAGAGAGAGCGAGATTTCTTGTATTTTAATGTGGACATTTCAGAGAGGCTGGGTTTTTCTGTTACTGCATATAGAGAGAAACAGAAAACTTTAGACAAAATGATGACACACATGTTAATGCAACCGAACAGAGAAAACAGACGCTGTTGTTTGTGACCTGTGTCAGCTTTTTCAGAGGCCAGCTCATCAGAGTGGGAAGGCTGTCTGCGGAAGCCTCTGTGTGGATGAGCCTCACCCAGAACATGGGCCACTGACACCAAGGAGATAGCTTGACTTTCCTGTAACACACACATTAATCAAAAAACATTGCTTTACTTCTAAACCTTCACTAACTAACTAACCACTATACCACTATATGGTGGAATGCTAATATCAGCCAGTCAGTGTGATCCACCTGTCACATGACAGCTTATGTGTCATATATACATATTTTATAATGAATCCCACCTTAATTTAAAATTTCACATATTTATGCATAAATACATCTGAAGTCAATATTTTGACTCTTGGCTTGATCATCTCAAGCTGTCCTAAAGTATATTTCTACACTTTTAATGACACTGACTGACAGTCTTGAGGAATTTCACTGCCTACATTAAACACTCACGTGAATGGAAGTAAGTGCAAGAAAATCCTTTTCCTGACTAAAAAAAAAAAAAGACAGTAGGTGCCAAGCAGGCAGCATGACCTCTGAAGACAGTGTAGCATACTAAATAAATCTTTACAGAAGCCTGATCATTCAAACTGACTTACTTCAATGAGTGGTTCTTTTAAGTGTTGACACTGTGAGCAGTGTAACAATAGAATAACTTTCAAAAGCTTTAAAGAACCAATTAACTGGGAAACAGTTTCCCCTTTGTTCACTAACTGTAACTCTACAAATGCCCTTGGGGAAAGTCCTGTACAGGACAAACTAAAATAGCTCTCAAAGTCTCAGAACATAAAACAGACATTTGAACAGGAAATCTGAACTCTACAATGACAATGCATTACAGAGAGGCCAAATATGGTCCTCCTTTTGTTTTATTTGCCTTGTCTTGCTTTGATATCCTAAAGCATATCTCCCACAGATAGATGTTTTTTTTTATTTACCGGGCAACATAATTCTCCCTTTAGTTATATTATCAGTTATAATTTTGACTGAGCTTTCAACAAAATGACACTGTGCACTGTTATAGTTATTATGCCAAATGTAATGTATTTGCTCCTCTGTCTCTTTACCTGTTCCTTTTTGCCGCCTGAGAGCTTTCACCTCTATGTGAGTGAGTTTTGTTGTACACCTGGGGTGGGATTAGATCTGTCTTGTATATACAAAACGTGACAAGTTGTCAAACACACCACTCCTGCTCTGAGAAAGGCCTCTGGCCAAAATGGCTCTGCAGGAAAATTTCAATAAACCATACACTCACTGCTTTGATGCTGCCTTTCTCTGCTCTGAGAGAGAATGAAGCAGAGCAGCAAAAAAATAAAACAAAAAGAGAAAAATAAGTGTGAGGTCAAAAATTCCAGTAATACACAAGTGAAACATTTTTACAGAACCACAGTCTGGAGTGCAGTTTGGCAAAAGAAGAGTACCGTGTTGAAGAGCTCAGTGGTCAGGCCAAGGTAGTTGTGTAAGGCAAGGAAGGTCACTCTCTGGAGACGCACCATGATTATCTACAGAGGACAGGAGAGCAGCAGGAGAACACAGACTGTCTTAATGTAGCAAAATAGTACATATTTTGAGGCTGTCTGTGCTTTTGTTGCATGTTAAACACTTGCTAAGATGTTACATGCAATGCCTGTAGCTCACTTAATGATTTACATGCTTCTTTTTGTCACTTGTCACTTTACCTGGATGACACGGACCAGAGTTTCAGGATATTTCTCAAACACTGACTGAAATGCTGCAGCTGGCAGACGCAGGACAGTGGAGGGAACTGCAGCCCGAGCAGACACAGTCTTGTAAGGAGCTGGATAGCCCTGAAATACATAAAATACAGTTTGTGGAGAAAGATGGAAAGATGATTTTTTTAATAAATCCTAAATTGCAGGCAAATTTCATATAAGGATAAAGCAGAGATTAAAAAACCAAAGCATGAAAAAGTAAGCAGGCACAGAGGGATCGCTGACATACAGTGATGATATCCAGGATACTGAGCAAACTGTGGACACTGTCTCCTGTTAAAACCTCCTTCACCACAGCATCTGTACCATCCTGCAGCAACAAAACAGTCAAATATTTGAACATGCCAGCGGAACAACCATCACAACACAGCTAAGATTTCCTACATATTTGACATTTTTTCCCTATTTGATCATCAATACGCACAAAACAGCATAGAATGGCAGTACTAAACACAACATCCTTATGATTCCTGAGATTTCTGTGTTTCAGCCCTGTGGTCTTACACTCTCATGGATGCACAGCTCCAGGCGGCCATCTTGAACCACATAAATACTGTCATCGGTGTCACCCGGTCGGAAGAGTGCCTCTCCCTGGTGCAGCTGGATCAGCACCATGTGACGACACAGCTCCAGGAAGAGAGGCTTCTCAAAGTGTCCGAGCACCCTGGTTACAACACACATGTACATACAGTGTAATTATATTACTACTAATGATGAAAACCACATTTCCATTAATAGTCAATGAAACACTATGAACAAATTCAAGTTAAGGGATTTTAACAATAAAAATGTAATTAGTGCGTCGACCCATTGGGGCAGGAAATGCACCTTGAGCGGCTGCTCTGTCAGAAATACAACAGAAGAAGAAGAGCAACTCCTGTATCTGTTTATAGCGCATCCAAACAAACTCTGGGCTGAGAGGATTTATTATGTCACCTTGTTTTCATAAAGAAGACCAAAGACTTAGACACACAATGTTGTCCAACAAAGGAATCCCAAACGACGTGACACGATTTTGTCATTAATTCTGCGTTATGTGAAATATGTGCATGGGTCAGCTTATGTCTAATTAATAGATCAACAGAAAATTAATCCAAACTATAAAGTAATTTCTAAAGGAAAAGTACAAGAATTCCACTGGTGCCGACTTCTGTAAATGATTTTAGTTTTCTTAGACCTCTAGGGGAGTAAATTTTATCTTTGGTTTTGGACTGTTGAGCTGACAAAATATGCTATTTGAATACGTCAAGTAGGGATTTTGGGAATTGTGATGGGGATTTTTCACTTTTTTTGGCATTTTAAAGTCCAAATAATTAATTGATTAGTTGAAAAAAAGAAAATAATTGACAAATTAATCAATAACAAAAATAATTATTTGCAGCCTACAGTGAAAACTAGAGAGGCAATTATACAATACAAATGCATTAAATGGCTGTTGATGAAAAAATGCCAACCATAAATACTACCAAAAATGGGTTTGATAAGATTAAAATCTCAAGTATTATTACTTTTAATTTAATTTTACTTTTCTAGAAAAAATGGTTCTTGTGGGAACTTCTATCCTTTTAATAGTAACTGTAAGGATGATTTCAACATTTTATACCCATTTGGTGTATAAAACAGTAAATACACATCATAATTTCCTAAATCCTAAGGTGATGTCTTCAAATTGCTTGTTTTGTCAAACCAACAGTGTAAAACTATACTGTATAAAAAAAGAAGCAGCAAATCCTCTCATTCCAGAAAGAAACCAAAGAATTTTTGGCAGTTTTTCTAGCAAAATAACTTAATAACAATTCATTGATAATCAAAACAGTTGGCTATTATAGTATTTTCAGTTCATGAAACAATTAATCAACTAATTGTTTCATCACTGGAAATCACATTCTAA
This sequence comes from Scomberomorus guttatus, assembly GCA_038419695.1. Taxonomy (NCBI): domain Eukaryota; kingdom Metazoa; phylum Chordata; class Actinopteri; order Scombriformes; family Scombridae; genus Scomberomorus; species Scomberomorus guttatus. Next base: position 5,203,258 of record CM076450.1, on the reverse strand, counting down.
TACACCGACTATTCAATAGGTCTATACTGTATGTCACTGTGGGACTGTGTGGAAACGGTGTGTTCCTGTTCATGTGGAAGATGATGATGAAGTGTGTAATTTACTTACCTGACATTTTTCAGCATGTACAACACCTCAGAGGGCAGATGGGAGTTCTGCACATCAAACTCAGTCAAGTCAGCCTCCAGCAGACTAGGAGGAGGCTCCTTGGGCTGCAGGGTGGGGGGCTCCCTCCGGATACGCAGGATCCTAAAACACACAAACACAAACACAAACACAAACACAAACACAAACACAAACACAAACACAAACACACACACACACACAAACACACACACAAACACACACACACACACACACACACACAAACACAAACACAAACACACACACAAACACAAACACAAACACACACACACATTAGTATGTAGGTTAAGTTTTTAACACTCACTGTTACTCCATATCATAAAAAATGCCTGCAATTAACTATTAGAATCTTATTCTCCATGATACCATTTTTTTTCTATAGTATTTATATCAGAAATGTTCCTTTTCAGTAAATTAATTTCTGTTTATCTTTATCTGAAATGTGTACTTGATTGAAAAAGTAATTACTCCACAGCTCAGAATCACTCTAATACTTATCTTCAAGGTCCAAGTACTGGAAGTGGACCATGAGTTAAGATTATTTTGGCAAAGAAGAACCGTTCCCAAGGTCCAAAGAATGAACTTTCACACTCAAACCAGATACTTAAAGAAAGGACTCACTTGCGAGCTATAGACAGGACTTTGGTCCTCTTCCTCACCCTCTGCCGGGAAGCTGAGTTTGAGTTAGAGGCAGGGGTGGAGGACAGCGTCTGCACCTGCAACAGCAAGAAGTGGAAAAGCTTTACAAAAGGCAAACAAACTGTTTCTGATAATAATAATAATCATAATCATAAAAACAAATCGCGCTAATAGCAGATATCTGAATGTGTTGAAGGTATTTGTGCCCGGCTACTAATATACTGATACATTAACATATCAACACAACTCATTATAAAACTTTTAAATTTTGGTTCACGTCATACAACTTGAGCAAGGACATACATTATTAACTGTTAGTTCCTCTATCTTTTCATCAGAAAAAACACACTCACACGCTGCCTGGTTGGGGACAATTATTTATATTATATGTGTACAGAAAAGGGCGGCACTGAGTAGGATAGTTGAGGTGACACTGACCTTTCTCATGATCTTTCGGCCGTAGAACATGACCTTGTCTCTCTTCCTGAAGCGGTAGCGAGGAATGCCGGCCTCCTCCTCTGAAACACACCAGACATCTTCTGTAAGACCATCTGCAATCAGCTGTATCAGTGCTCCTGTTCTCCTCATACTAGCATTGCACTGATGTACTGGGCTGATGCTGCATTTTCAGGGACTTTAAATTGTTCAAAATAACAAAATGTATGCACTGACTACTTGATTTCTTATCCTTTTTGTATTAACAAGGTCACGTTTTTACTGTACAGTATTCAAAAAATATTATCAACTACCTGGACTATAACTACTAAATTATTGGTACTGGCGCTGTTTTTCAAAAACCTGTTATCAGTTTAAACCTAACTCATTAAAAAAACATGCTTGTATGAAGTATGTGAAACACTGAAACACTGAGTGTTGCTATAAAAGTGACAAAAACATCTAATATTGTAACAATCATCACATCAATCATCAAGCAAAGTCTAACACTGTGAGCCCCCCTACCATTGGAGCCCCGTTTTTAAAGCCTGCATAGATATACAACTATCACTGGATTACTTTGATACTGATGAAAATTTGAAAAATTTGAGATTGTCAGACAAGTTCTGGAGTTATAAGGAGCGTACTTTTTATGATCTCTAAGTGGATTTATGGACGTTTATCTTTGATAGATATAATAATATCTTCAGAAAGATAAGTCACACTGAATCTAAAAATAAGTTTATCATGCCTGTGTTCAGATTTTACCCTAAGAAGGAGTATGAACTTTGACGCATATGGCAGCACTAAGAACTCTAAGGGTTTTTAAGTAGCTTGATTACTGTGTGTCCCAGCTGCACTGGCATGTCTCTTTTACCCATAGATGCTTTCACCTCCGTGCCCCCCCCCCCCCCCCAACTCTCCCACACCCCCACTGGTGAGGTGTGTTTTACAGTTTGAAACCCCTGCTCTAATCCATGGTTGGCAAACTAACCCTTACTCATGTATAAACAATGTATTTTGTTTTTTGCACACATTAAAAGTGTACTCTGAAACAGAACAGGGTGTACAGTGTGCAGGGCACTAACTTGACAGTTTGTATCTTCTGTAAAGAAGGAACACGACAACACCAAGGACACAAACAACTGTCACAGCTCCAATCAGAACAGCCGTCCACTGGAAGAAAAACAGACAAAACATTCACAGCATGGTAATTAGCTGAATTTAGCTAATGCTAGTTTTGATTGATCGTTCTGGTCAACTATGCGGCTATAAAAGACAACTCCAGTGCACTACAACACAAACACTGCTGGTGTTTACCATATTGGCTTCTGTTCTTTCCTCTACAAACTGCTGCATCCTGGCCTTTATCTCGCTACCGAGGGGAACCAGGCTCTGAAACATAAAGCACAGAAACAACACTGATAGAATGAAATCAGCTGGACATGTGATAGGCTGGAGATCAAAGCAGAACAAGGGTCATTCAATTGAAAATGTGACTAAATAACAACTTAACAACATTGCAGAATATTTGGAATGCATTTGTTATGTATTTCACAGGGAAATTACGTCTGAGTTGTGATGGCTGTTATATTGTCATAAGCTTGTACCTAAATGCCATGTTAAAGACAAGGAAATAGACTTTATTTTCAGACAATTTTGAGGAATGACATACCGGGTATATACTGCAGCTATCGGCTTCATTGTTGTCCTCCATGCCACATACAGATAATACAACACTAAAAAAAGGCAAATAAAAAATGTAATAAACATTTAATTTAAACCATGAAGAGTGCCTTTAAGAAAGTCCAACAATGACAAGATTTCATGTGGGAAAGGTCTAACATGGTAATGTATTTTGATGAAGCTTTTGTGATCATATATTAATAGCCCAGGACATGCAACGTTAGAGCCTTAACCAGCACAGGGTCAGACAGCAAAAGGTTTCAGAAATCTGGGTTAAAGATCACCTACTCTAAGAAAAAAAAGAGGTCACAAGCTCAGTGTTTGTAACCAGACACTTCTGCAGTCACACTGCCATTCAACGAGCTGTGCATGCAGCCACACACTCACTGATAGTCACAGTCAAAAAACAGTAAGCTTGTCCCAGGTAAACGCGGTTTGTTTACTACATACATTTCCACGAGGGTCACTTCTCTCGCTTATCTACTTTCCATATGGACTTTTTGTGCCGAAGTCCATTCAAAAATACAGGATGTTTGTTATTTGCGCTCTGTGGATTATGCCGAATTCAAAAGTGGATCTTACTCATTCATAAACATCGTATCCCAAGTTCGTCGAATTTGCTGAAGAGAAAATTAATGCCAGAATGAATTGCTAGCAAGATATTTTTAAAGGAGTTTGGCTACAACACGGCGCGTGATGTGGTGTTACACCGTATTTGGTGACCCATCAGATTCTGTGACCTGCAGTGGTGGACTCAGTTCACATTGTAAAAATACTTCATTACAAGTATAGATTCCTGCATTTAAAATCCTATTTGAGTAAAGTATAGAAGCATTACCAGCTACATTGACTTAAAGTACTTAAGTAAAAGTACTAATTTTGCAGAAAATCGGGCTGTGTGTGTACTTTAGTACTTTACGTAGGATTTTAAATGCAGGATATTTACTTGTAATTAAGTATTTTTACATTGTGGTATTGGTACTTGTACTTAAATAAAGGATCTGAGTACTTCTTCCCCGCTGCAGGTCACAGAATCTGATGGGTCACCAAATACGGTGTAACAGGTCTTATTACTAGATGACGAGATTTAAACGCAACGTTAACGTTAGTAAGTTGTGGATGAAGCGAAATAACTCACACTTGTACATTGAAATATTTACCATCAGCTAACACCTGAGAAGTACGCAGACAGTCCGAATTTAATGTCAAATGTAGAAACTTCAACTTTGTTATAGCTAATTCTGACAGACTGTCCGCTTCTGCAACTCGCTACACAAGTTAACACACGACACGATGCAAGAGAAAAGTCTGTGTTGACAGAGTCCATTACAAATACAAACCAATAAATAAGCCTTTGCTTCACTTCTTTCTGCTTAGCCGACCAAACACTTTTCCCACGTACCTTTATTGTGTGTCCAAGTGTTTGTGTACACATGCCGGGAAGAGTGTAAAGATAATTTTGTATAAACAATCTGCACGTCCTGTTATTCCTATCAAAATAAAGACTGCGGTCTAGCCAGCCTCCACTTGGAAAAACACAAACTGCCCCCACAGATTTACTGTGGTGCGTATATACCAGGTATTACGGTAATAACTGATGTCAAGCGACGTTCCGCTGAACGTGATTTCACATTCAGTCAGTCAGTCAATAATGAATGATTAAATAAACAAATAAAAACAAAAATACATAAGTAACTTAAAACAAAATGAAGGCTTTGACATTTCAGTTGTATGAACAGTTAAACTTAATAAGCAGCTTAATTCTGCTTCCCAGTGATATAGAATATATGAACAGTTCAGCTGAACAGTGAAAGCGAATATTATGGAGAATAGACACGTTTCTCTGCTTTAAACAAACACAGTTTATTTTGAAGGATCGACAGTTCAGCACTAGTATCCTGGATTGTAATTGGTTGGCAGTATCGTAGATTGTAATTGGTTGGCAGTATCCTGGATTGTAATTGGTTAGTAGCAGTGCCTTTTGGCCAATCGCTGAGCATTTCACTGGATAGTAGGGTAGACTATTCGGCCGGGACCAGCAGTGTGCTCAAGGTGAGTCGTATTTTGTAAAGTGTAACGTTAACATTTAAACGGTGTTTACTCCCTTTATTTTTAATTTTGTTTTAAGTTAATTTGCCGACAGTCAATGTAGTACTAACTAATTACTGGTAGGTTATCGTTAGTCGACGAGCTACGCAGGTTTCCCTTAACTTAGCTTGATCAAACTTACATATTGATCAATGTGCTAATAACAGGTTATGTCGCCGACACCCTTAATTGATTGATTCAGTGAGCGGCAACAAACAAACGTAACGTCAGTGTCAGAAAAACATTGTTGAAGATAGTATGATGGTCTCTCTGGGGGGGGGGTGTCACACTTTCTCCACTTGTATTTACAAGGATATATCAATCATTAGTCGGGTCAGAGAAACCAGTGCTGACGTGCTGGTGGTAAAATGCGGGTATTCCCTGAAGTTGATGCGGTCTTCATTAGAATACAGGTGTAAAATAATCTGTTTGTCCTCCACAGTTTCTCTGTCTGGAAGGGGAAAGCTCCGTGGCAGCATGGGTGTGTTATCTAATCTGATGAGGGGTCTGGTGAGAGGAGCCGACAGGATGTCAGAGTTCACCAGCAAGCGTGGTTCAAGGACTCATAATAAAGGCAGGGGCTCAAGGCCCACTGGACTGAGGCTCTCCAGCAGGAAGTTCCTGTCCATATCGGCAATGATTCCGGAGTTTGTGGTGCCTAACTTGGAGGGATTCAAACTCAAACCCTATGTATCATACCGCACCCCCAGAGGAACAGAGTCTCCGCTCACAGCACAGAGTTTGTTTGCTGAGGCTGTAGCCCCTCAGATCAAGAAAGACTTTGAAGAGGGCACTTTCAACAAAGAACAGCTGGAGAAATACGGATTTGAGCCCACACAGGAGGGGAAGCTATTCAAACTTTATCCCAAGAACTTTGTGCGTTAAAGATGCACTTTGTGTATTTACAAGGAAAGGCATAGACTGTCGATTAACTGAAAAAACATGGGACTGTAAATAATGTTTAAAAAAAATGTTTCTAAGTGGCTGACTTCTGTTACCTTATCAGGCAAAATAAAACCTATTCCATACTGCAAAAATGTACATTGATTATTGCAAACATCATTTGAAAAAAATATTTTATTTGTTTTAGAAAAACTGTTTTGAACAGAGCTGATGATCATTTATGAAAGAAGCGTTGTCAAATGGGTGTATGTGACAAACGTGTGGGCTGGTGACAAATGGTATAATTAGAATGTACACGGAGATAACCGTCCTAATAAGTTATCCTTCATGTTCTCTTATACAGATGATTACTAATTAACTACAGTATAGTCATTCATTTTGCTGAGAACCCCCCTTGAAGTTCAAAAAATGTTCACACTTGTGTTCAAGTTAATATATGCAGTGACACTAGAACATGCCAATGTAACTTTATTGGTGAGAAGGTGTACACTACTTTGATGGAGTTTCCAAAACCACCGTGTTGCAAAAGTTACTACCTCAGATTTCTGGGGAGCAGCACAGAGGCTGGTATAACTTTTTTTGACAAATGTAAAAAGGGGTTTTATCTGATGCGGGATCACCATGGTTACCTTTAACCAGCAAATTTAGGCCAAAATGTAAAACAGGAACACAAAGTCCCTAGAAGGGCAAAAGGGTTAAAATGAAGAGAATTTCCCTTTGAGGTTCAGTAAACTTATCAGACGCATTAGCACACACTGTATAGGATCCAATGCATGTGTTAAAATTGGTGCTTTTAAAAAAGCTATAATACAGGAAAGGTATGTGGGTGGGTGGTAATGATATTGCAGCTACATGATATATAACAACTCGTTCAAATACAAGTTTATAAAAAAAAAATCTGTGTTTATGAAAATATAGGGTTTTGCTAATTGCATATTGTGTGATAAGTTATTCCAAAGTGTGGGGACGTATCCTCATAACAAAGATGGTGAGTGGAATAACTGCATGTCATGCCCATGTTGTGGCTGGGCTGTACATTCTGTAGATATTTCAATAGAGTCAACTCGGCCAGTGCTCCAGCCTGGTCAACATTGCTCTGTTTCCTGTTGAGCCTCATCTGGAGCCCAGTCCCACCGCCACACATGGAGCATATGGTCATAGAACGAGCAGCTGGCCAGCAGACAGGACAGTGAAGGGGCATCACCGTCGGGGTTGAGGGCAGGGCCTGCAGTAGAGCTGGTAGAGGGCGGTGCAGTGCCCTCTGGGATGTATCGTCCAGCATCGTCCTCCAGTGAAGTGTCAAAGCTTGCGGTGGGAGACTCGTACTGGATCCTCAAGTGCCCTCCGCTCTCTGTGAGGCTTTCCTTTGGTTCTGCAGCAGCAGGGGAGCAGGGAGCAGGTTCCTCCAGGGACAGTCGGGACCAGTCGGCTCCGTACGCCAGGGAGTTGTGGAGGATGTAGGAGGCTACAAGTGGACAAGCTCCTCCACCGCCCTCTGGACGACAGCAGGAAAACAACATGTTTTCAGAGAAAATTAAGTTGTACACTTCTGTGGTATCTTGATCCTCATCTGATACACTTAATTCACTCAATGGGCAGTCTCTGCCTTCTTAACAAGGGGAAAACACTTGTTTGACTTAGAAATATGATGTCCAAAATTATGTACCAAAATCAACTAAAATAAAATATATAACTAAAACAAAATTAATGCAAAATTAATATTTTGTTCACCATACTATCATCATCATGGCTGCCAGTTTACTGAGAGGGATTTTAGACTTTGATATTTATTGGCATATTTTGGTGCAGCAACTTCTACATTTCAGTAGTTTCTAGGAAACTTCTCTCACTCAGACAGCTGCCTCTGTGTCTCTCTGCAGGTCTCTGTCCAGTATCAGCTTGTGTTGTAGCTGACAGTGTAACATCACCTGTAGACTATAATATTCTCTCCTTTATATCTCAGTGACTGTCACATCCTTTAACCGCCTCCCATGACGAGCAAGATGTTTTATTAGCATCTAACTTCACATCAAAGCATTCCCTCTTTATTTCTGTCACACTCCAGTGCTGCTCTGCATCGTTGTAATAATATTTTCTAATAGTTTTGGGTCCTGTACCACTAACACTCTTAAACTTACTATGTTCATGTCTGCTGATTTCTGAAAGCAGGACTTGGAACTCTCCGGTGTGAAATTCTTGTGAAATTCTTACTCTTTGGTAACATTTCTGTGAATGAAACTTGCCCACAAACAGAGCAACAGGTGGCCTTATATGGACATTTTGGGTATTGATGATGCTAATGATCAGATCTCATGAACGCACACCTCCTCATGAACAGGTGACACTCATAAGGCTGAAACGAGCGATTTACGACAAGTTCGGGCAGTTGGGAAAGTTTGTCTTAATATCAACACGCTAACATGTTGATGTTTAGCAAGTATAATGTTTACCGTGTTCACTGTTGGTTTAGTATGTAAGCAGGCACTAGATAAAAAGTCAGGAGTTCAAAGATATTACAATTCATCCACTGGGAACCAAATTTCACAGCAATCCATCCAATAGTTGTTGAGATTAGGGCTGCAATGATTAGTCGATTAATTGATTAGTTGCCATCTATTATATTAATTGGCAACTATTTCAATAATCGATTAATTGTTTTGAGTCTTTTTTTTAAGAAAAAAAGTCAAAATTCTCTGATTCTAGCTTCCCAAATGTAAATATTTTCTGGTTTCTTTATTCCTCTATGATAGTAAACTAAATATCTTTGGATTAGATTGGGACTAAAGAAGACATTTGAGGACATCACCTCAGGCTTTGAGAAACAGTGATCAACATTTTTCACAGTTTTTGGACATTTTACAGAACAAACAACTGATCGATTAATCGAGAAATCCACAGATTAATAGATAATAAAAATAATAGTTTGTTGCAGCCCTAAATTGAGATATGTCAATAAAGAGCTAAAAAGTCAACCTCATGGTGACACTAGAGGAAAAGTCAGAGGGTCACCAAAGTTATTAGATTACACTGTTTGGGAAATTTTATACCAATTGATGAATCACCAATCGACCAATCGACTACATGTTGAAATATATCACAGCATAAGTGAAAACTTTGACCTGCTGAGAGGTTAGAAACCACTGATGGATCACAAAGTAATCTGTAATTGTTGCCTGTTTGTTCAAGTAGGTAAAAACTTTGGGGCCATATTGGATAAAGTTCCATCAATCATTTGTTCTCCAACAATAAAGAAAATATCTTTCTATGCAGTAAAAGATTTACACACTTTCACTTTCATACTTACCTAGGGCTTGCTGACAGTGAAGTATATGGAAGTCATTGTGCATGCAGGCTGCCAGCAGCAGGTGCTGATGGGTCGGATGCCACTTCAGCCTCCACACACCACCACCCATGGGACTCTCACTGAGAGGCTGCCGCATGTTCCTGCCATCCCACAGCAAAACCTGCTCATCATAGCTGCGGGAGGAGAAGTTCAGAACACAAGACAGAAGGTTTTGAGATGATGAGGCAGCTGACAGTTTAATACAAGACCAAAAACAAGAAGCAGTGGTAGTGAACGGTAGTCACCATAGTCAAAGGGTAATTCTCACACGATGCCAAGTTATCATACAGTTTGTTGGGATTATTTACCTGCCTGTGGCCAGGATGTGTTCCCGATGTGGGTTGCTGTGAATACTGCACACACCCATTGAGTGCCTTCAGGAAAGAAGACGTGATGTTGTCACTGTACTTTGCCAAAATGGACAATCTAAATGAATGAATGAACATCACTACTGTCAATACCTTTTACTGATGAAAGTGGGGCTGGAGGGACCAACCCTGAGATCCCAGCCTTTGAGTTTACAGTCATCTCCACCTGGTGAGGAAAGATAAAGAAAGACACACAAAAGAATATTTTCATACTTAGGTATTAATTTAATCTGTAAATATAAAAGTTACACATTTACAGTACAGTACTGTACTCAAGTAAAATTTTGAGATACTTCATTAGAGTATTTCCTTTTTTGGTACCTTATACTTTTTACTTTACAACCTTTCTTGGGTAAATATTGGACTTTTTAGTCCACTACATGCGTTCAACAGCTACAGTTACTTTCCAGATTAAGATTTCACAGACAAAACAAAAAATGTGTGAGCTGCTTTTAAAAATGCTTAAACTGAGTAGACCTTATTATTAACAAACAACAGCCAATGTAAAAAACTTTCATCAAGTGTCAGTAGGATGAATATAGAGTTCGACCGATGAATCGGCCAATTTTGCTTGTAGCAGGTATATCTGTACTGGCATACTGTATGTGTCGACTGATTCTGTAAATAATAAGAAGATATACTCAAGATCATTTAGACACAGTGTGGCTGTTACATTTGTTTGTCCACCAGAGATCACTGACAACTTTCAACTGCAAAATATTCAGCTTAGTACATAAGGTATCTTTGCCACAGTTCTATAAAAAAATAATAATAATAATAAAAAAATCAAACGTGTTTGTGCATGTTGTGTTTATGTAAAAACATTTTTAAGAAGCTATGTATCAATAGATTTTGGTAACTCAAATATGGATATTGGTATCGGCCTCAAAAATTAATTATCTGTTAGGCTTCATCTAAATACTATGTGTTGTATAAAGTCATGACAGAGACAAGTAAAGCAACAATTCAGCACTGCCCATTTCTATGTGCATATAACACACTGTGCATCTGCTGTACCACAGATTTATTTTTTAAATAGTAACTATTCCCAACCTGCTTAGGCTCTCTATCAAGTAGCCACATCCCCTCATGACTCTTTTTTAGCTCCTGCAGGAGATTTTCATGAGACAAAACATCCCTGATGTCACTTTTTTCTTCTGTAGGAGCTCTAGCAGCTCATGAAAACTCAGACTAAAGCAAGTGAACACTGGTTTGAGGTCAGATAATACGCCCAAATAATATTTGTGCTTCGGGCCCCCAGAAGGTCAGGTAAGTATTCATATGGAAATGTTAGAGATTATCATTAAAAAGGGTGTTACCAGAATAAACCAGCTGTGTGTCCCAGTAGGAGAAGGCTGAGATCCAAGCCTCAAAGTCGTGGGCCTTCCACTGTGACAGAGTCGACAGAGCGCCTTCAGCCAGAGAGAGCACACTGACACAGCCTGCAGAGTCACTGCACACCACCCGCACATCACTGCTGCTGACACGAGCAGGGGATGTTTGAAATGAACAAATGAGTGATTTTTGTGCTATTTTTGACATTGTTTGTTGTGTGGGTATGGGATATACAGCTGCAGGTTTTCTGGCTCTGGGCCACACTGAGTGCCTTACCTGTCCATTCTTCCAGTGGACCAGTCTAATGACAGAGCCAGCCGCTCTGCTCCCACTTCCAGACTGCTCAGAGTCTGCAGACTGCGGCCGCCTTCCTACTGGATACACACATTCATGAGTGCATACTACCACATCGACAGCTTAAAGAGTCACACCAAGAGCGGAATCAACACACTCATGCTGCACTGAAAGATTCGCCTACAAACCACATCACCAAGTACCAGTGCACAAAACATTTAGGAAGCATTTATCTCCAACAAAATCCTACAAAAATCAGTGGTTGAAAATCTCTGTTTTTTAATTATTTTAGCCTTTAGTTACTTGCAAATGTTGAAAAACTTGAACATAGAAACACACACTGTCTGTTTTGGTGTTTAGCCATCTCTTTGGGTCGAAAAGCAATGCAAGGCGGGCAGTTCATTTATGCAGCACATGTGACACACAGTGTCAGATCAGTGTGCTTTTCAAGTTGCATAATAGGACGGGATTAAAAATAGAGCTGGATTAGGGCTGGATTTTAAAAAAAACACAACTTGAAGTTACATTACCATTTGGAGTACAAACTAAAGCATTCTCACATTGCACATCGTCTGCATTGTTTGCTGACAGCTAAGGTCACAATCTATATTTGAACAGAGTTTGGTTTGAATGTTCACTCCTTATAAAGAAAATGACACATTTGGACTCATTATTGTGGTAGGAGAAGCTGCTTTCAATCAAAATATCAGTTTTGATACCAGAGGCTGATGTACAGTGCATTCAAGTATTCAGACCCCTTCACTTTTTTCACATTTTGTTATGTTGCAGCCTTATGCTAAAATCATTTAAATTCATTTTTTCATCATCAATCTTCACTCAATACCCCATAATGACAAAGTGAAAACTTGATCATCTTTGAGATGTTTCTACACCTTGATTGGAGTCCACCTGTGGTAAATTCAATTGATTGAACATTATTTGTAAAGGCACACACCTGTCTATATAAGGTTTCACAGCTGAGGATGCATATCAGAGCAAAAACTAAGCCATGAGGTTGAAGGAACTGCCTGCAGAGCTCAGAGACAGGATTGTGTCGAGGCACAGATCGGGGGAAGGCTACAAAAAAATTCTGCTGCATTGAAGGTTCCCAAGAGCACAGTGGCCTCCATAATTCTTACATAGAAGAAGTTTGGAAGAACCAGGACTCTTCCTAGAGCTGGCCACCCAGCCAAACTGAACAATCAGGGCAGAAGGGCCTTGGTAAGAGAGGTGACCAAGAACCCGATCGTCAATCTGGCTGAACTCCAGAGATCCTGTGTGGAGATGGAAGAAACTTCCAGAAGGACAACCATCACTGCAACACTTCACCAATCTGGGCTTTATGGCAGAATGGCCAGATGGAAGCCTCTCAGTGAAAGACACAGGAAGGCCCGCTTGGAGTTTGCAAAAAGCCCCTAAAAGGACTGTGAGAAACAAGATTCTCTGGTCTGATGAAGCCAAGATTGAACTGTTTGACCTCAATTCTAAGCATCGTGTCTGGAGGAAACTAAGCACCATCACCTACCCAATACCATTCCAACAGAGAAGCATGGTGTTAGCAGCATCATGCTGTGGGGCTGTTTTTCAGTGGCAGGGACTGGGGGACTGGTCAGGGATGAGGGAAAGCTGAACAGAGCAAAGTACAGAGATATCCTTAATGAAAACCTGGTCCAGAGCACTCAGGACCTCAGAATGTGCTGATGGTTCACCTTCCAACAGGACAATGACCCTAAGCACACAGCCAAGACAATGCAGGAGTGGCTGAGGGACAACTCTGTGAATGTCTCTAAGTGGCCAGGCCAGAGCCCTGACTTGAACCCAAGCGAACATCTCTGGAGAGACCTGTAAATGGCTGTCTACCAATGGTCCCCATCCAACCTGACAGAACTTGAGAAGATCTGCAGAGAAGAATGGCAGAAAATCCCCAAATCCAGGTGTGCAAAGCTTATCGCGAGAAGGCTCAAGGCTGTAACCGCTGCCAAAGGTGCTTCAACTAAGTACTGAGTAAAGGGTCTGAATACTTATGTTAATGTGATATTTCAGTTTTTCCTTTTTAATTAATTTGCAAAACTTTCTAAAATTCTGTCTTCACTTTGGGGTATTGAGTGTAGATTGATGAGGATCTAAACGATTTTAGCATAAGGCTGCAACATAACAAAATGTGAAAAAAGTGAAGGGGGCTCAATACTTTCTGAATGCACTGTGTATATATTCAACAACCATGTGTGCCAACAAAAACCTTACATTCCTGATTCTGGACAGTAACGTCACCTAATTCACAACAAATCAAAGACTATCAAAGTCACTACCTGGAATTCTTCTGATGCCACATTTCTCACCTGACTGTCTGACAGAGTGTACAGCTGTAACTCCCCAGTGGCAGCTGCCATTCCCAGCACGGCCTTCCCCGACACAGGCACATGGCACCTGACAACATGCAAAAAAAAAAAAAATTATATCATCTGCTATGATGAGTCATTCCTATGTAGTAATCCATTCAGCATGCATAGACAATGAACAGGTGAGCTGAGTCTCTCTGCCTTAATGAGCTGACCTGTGTTCCATAACCATATAAAAGCAGGTAAAGAGGCTTTTCAGAAAGTATAGGTCTGCAAGACTTGAACAAGAATTGAACTTTAATGTAAATACATAGAATATTGGCAACTTTCGTCAAAACGTATAATTATCCATCTTTAAACAGCCACACTGTTTTCAGATCTCTTACCATTTCAAATCTAAAATGGCAGCTGTGTCCATGCGCTGCAGCTCAGTGAGAGGTGGGCTCATCGATCCCTCTCGGCGAAATTCAAAAAGGTACAAGCGACCAGTCCGGCTCGGGGTGTCATCCTCCTCCCCTGCCTACAGGAAGATGTGGCATACATCATTAAAACAGACACCAGCAGAGGTATTGGTGACTGCAGCCTTATGTATCAGTAACTGTCCTATAGTGTCGTATAAAAGCCACAAAAACCTAGGCTGCACAATTATTTTATAATCTGTGATAATCATGATGATTATTTTGACTGTAGTCGGTATGCACAAAGATATAATGTAACTGCTGGATTGCACTGAACAGCACATAATAACTCATAACAGAGGGCTGAGTCCAGTAGACCAGGCAGCATTGATTTAAGTAGAATTCAAACATTTAGACATATTAACATCTTATTCCCACATTGGACCACCAGACTCACCACAGTGTCCAGTAAACAGTATGGTGCACAACTGTTTGATGAATCATCTACAGTGCAGTTTTAAGGTATTTGAACTCTCACATATTTTTTATTGTGGTGACTTTCAACTTTAATCTAAGGGTGATTACATCTATACTGGGGATGGAAGTCGCAGCCCTATCAATATCATTACAATACATTCATTTGGAGACAACAAAGATCAAAACACAAATCCTATAATTAATAGCTGAGCTAGTGATTTACTGTATGTGTAAAAATGGTTTGCTGTAATAGTAATGATCAGTGTTTTGTTTCATGTTTGTGACCATGGCTGACATTTAATTTCCAGCACATTTACATTTACATGATGTTTTCCAAAATGTCAGTTTTAAGTGGTGTGCATAGTTTGACCCTTTTGGATAAACAAACTAGGGTTACATCTCTGAATGTGGACAATGTGCTTGTGCCACTGCAATGTAGATGCAGATATTCTCTGTGGACATAACTTGCAGTTTACAGATAAGACTGGTGACAGCAAACCGTCCAGCCTTTAATGAAACTACGGATGAATGATTGTTATGTGGGAGTGTCCATGCACAGGTAAATGACTGAACAGGCCATTAAGAACCGGTCGTGTAATCTCACCCCTCTCTGCAGCTGGTACGTCCCGCAGACCAGGACGTCGTGTCTCGTGGGGAGCGGACACCATTCCACCGTGTCCGCACTCAGCTCCGTGTCAAACACCTGCAGACTACGGGTCCTCGACTTCCAGGCCATGACCACCTGCTCTGCATAACGTTACTGTGCCGGTGCAACAGCTGGAAGGCAAATGAACAGCCTGGTAACGTTACCTCTCAACACATGCAAACTCCGATAAGTAAGTTAGCAGTCAGCTAACAAAACAATCTGTTTGGTGGCTATGGCTAACAAGCTATAGTTGACTAAATACTGCCTGACGCAGCTCAAACTGTCAGCAGTTAAACACGCCACATAGTGAACAGATGTTAAACTGGTGAGTGAAATGTGAAAAGTTAATTGAACCCTTGTTTATTACTGAATATCCAAACATCGATTCATTATCAACAAAACTCACGTGTGAGCCAGCTTCGACCCGACGTTCTCTGCGTCCTTACGTAAGCGCTACACGTATTAGACGTAAGGGTGCGTTCAGGTACCACTGCAACCCAACATTGACTCAATGTTCTTATTGTGGCTACGTATATCAAAAGTAAATTTAGAGCGAATATAAATACTACCTGTACTCACAATATACACAAATAATATGGCATTACATTCACACACATCTCAGCTGCTTTTCCTCCTCTCTTTACATCCTTTTTTAGCAGTCACCAGGGAACCAACTTGCTATATCTCTTTACATGTGACTTACTGATTATAGATTCAAAAGCTTTGCACCATCATGAGCTGACACAACGGAAACAGATTTCCCGACAGTGGGAACAAGAGTTAAAATACTGTGGGTAGAGGACTTTCATCTGAAATCCAACTCTCAGTTCTTTTAAATCAAGGCTTAAGACTTTTCTGTCACTGCCTTTTAGTAAATCTAATTTGAGCCTTTTTATTCATATCTCACAGTGCACTGTAACTGCACTGTAGTTTTGCAGTTTCTTGTGTTTCTTTTACATCTTGGCTCAATGCACCTAATTATTATTATTATTATTATTAGTTATGTAAAGCAAATGTACGTCAAATCAATGGAGATTAAGTATATCTGTATTTTTGCCAAATGTTGTTGACCACTAGATTCAACTCACTGTTGAATCTGTCACGAGTGGACTATTTATGTGTATGTTTACATGTGTCCCCAGCAAAAAGGGGAATCATTTATTTTCACTTTAATTCCATTCATAAGTAACGCAATGACAGGATGTATGACTATTTTGGTCATGGGTTTCATACACTTTCTGTAATAAAATATCTACATTGATTGTGATTTTCTTTAAGGTTATTCATCTTCGTTAATAGCAGCTTGCAGAGGAATGTGTTGCTATGCAGGAGAGAGTTTTCACCACCAACGTGTTTGACGACTACCTAAAGCATACAGGGGTGTATTAGTTCTACCTCAGCATATTGTCAAGTACATATGATCCGCACATTGAAATACAGACTTTTCAACATTTTGGGAACCTTCGTAACTTGTGAACATTTTTACAGCTGGCTGATTACTTACAGAGTCAGTAAATGTACAGAACTGGTACTGGAAATTAACAAACTGCACAGCAATAGCAAAAGAGTAAAACAGAATTACAGCACAGCATATTACTACATAGTCCTATGGCACAGACTCTCTCAATGACACATGACAGAGGAATTTCAGGAATGAATTTATTTTCATTAAGTTAGTGCTGAAAATTGTGCTTAAGGAAAAGAACACACAACTTATTATACTTACATACTATATTTCTACACTTCATTTCATGTTAATATTTTTCTTTTTGTTACTGAACATCAGCATTTGTATCAAAGGAGAATAACAGAAGTATGCCAGAGTCTAATGTAGTAAAAATGTGAGATCTGCTATAAAGGGTTCAGTCTTCGCTCTCAGAAAGCCTCCACAGGGACTCCCAGAGCTCTTTGCTTTGCCTCATGGGTCAGCAGCAGTTCCTTACAGGCCTGCAAGATGCATACTCGTTTCATGTAAGTATGAATGTCACACATTATTATATATAGAACACATGTAGTTACATACAGATCAGTTAAACAAATGCATGGTGTGCATGCACTACTAACCTTGGAAATCTTTGCTTCTATATAGCATAAGTTCTTGATGGAATCTTTGCTGGAGGCAATATCTTCCTACAAGTAAAAACATTTTTCATTTGTGTTCATGTATATACAGTAGGACAATATGCATAAAATACACACTGCAACTGAAAAATGTTTCAAAGAGTGTAAATAACAATGTCACAAATAAAGAGAAGAGGTCTGTCGAGCTGACAGAGGAGGAAACAGAAGTGGGGTATAGTACCTCAGTTTTGTTTGTGACCCCACGAAGGGCAGTTTGGTCCATATTAGAGGCAGCGAACACTGAGGAGAGCTGAGCCTGCGTCTTCCCCAGGGTGTCTGTCGCAGCTTTCAGTCTCTTGGACGGCCGCAAAGTCTTCAAATCTGCCTTATGCTGCACCTTCTGAATGTTCTGGGTGATTGACTTGCACAGCTTGTCCCTTTCCAGCTGAAGCTGTGTGACACAGATGCACACACACAAAAACAGATGCAAATACCTACAAGCATCCAAAGCTTTTGGCTCACATCCAAGGTGCACATGAATCAAGCTAACAACGCAACGTAATGTATTTGAGCAAAGTGAGACCGTGCAGTTCAGTCTTTTACCTCACTGAATTTCTTTTGCAGTGCCTCATAGTTCCTCTTCCGATCAGCCAGCTCCTTTGTTCTGAACTTTTCAGAGAGATCCTGTCAAAAACAGTGTCACAAATTAACCTGTCCCAGTGTGACTGTACAGTATGCCATGTGTCAGTTACTAAGACAAAAGTTATGTGAGGCGCTCACACAGAACAACATAACCTCTTTCTGATGGTTTTCCTTGACTTCAGTTTCCTTGATATATGAGAGAGTATTATTAGAATGCCTGCTAACCCGAAGAAGATCATTTTTCTTGTCTTTCAACACCATGTCTTTAATTTGTTCCTAAGAAAAGCCAATAAAAACATGGCATGTGAAACAAAACATAACTACAACTAGTGCGACAGAAAATTCAGTGTCAACCACTTTTATTATTTGTTTAAGTCATTTGCTAAGGAAAAATGCCAAACAATTCCTCATTTCTCATTTTTGAGGTCTTTCCAGGGTTTTAATATAATTTTGAGGTGAACATCTCTACGTTTTGCACTTTTGGTTGGACCAAACAAGTGATTTAAAGGCATCACTTGGGGCTCTGGGAAATTGTCACAGGCAATTATACAACCATTCATCTTTTAATTGTTAAAGTAATTGTCAGACTCATCCAGGATGAAAATAAGGCCTAAACAAATCACTTGAAATTCCTTTGGTGTCAGTCTGACAAGGTCGCCTTGTGTGTGTACTTATACCTGCAGTGAACAACCTATATCCACATCCTGTTCCATGTCTTCTTTGCGTGCGTCAGGATCACTGAAATAGGTGTCATGTTTTTTCCTAACAGTGGTGATGTAGTTGTTCCAAAAATTCTTTGCCTCGATGGTTATGTTTTTCCTCGCGTTGTCCAGCTCTTGTTGACACAACTCCACCCTTTTTTCATTCTTAGCTTGAATTTCTACTCAAATAGCAACACAAAATTACAACTTCCAATTAGTTTAAAAGAGGACAGGTGTTGAATTCAACTTAAATGGACGTTAGTTATTTACCTGTGAGATGCACCTCCCAGCTGTTGCTTGTTTTTGTCATTTCTTCATCATGTTTCTGTTGAGATAAAAACCAAACTGGTCTTGATGCTTACTTGTAAACATTAAATCCACAGATCCTTAAGTGTAGAAGTGAAACAAACTTTATGTATTACTCACCAGTTCAAGCTCCTTGACAGGATTTTCAATGTCGAGCTCCTGCATGTCCACCCTGATGCCCCTCATTCTCTTATGAAGCCTGTTCTCTAATTGTACTTGTTCTTTCTGCACTGCGTCAGTGGACGTTAAACCATCTGCTTTCAGTTCAGAGATTGTGTTCTGGTGTTCATTCAGGAGGCGCTTCATCTTCTGCTTAAACACCTAGTGGGACAGAATGAAAAAATGCGCAATATAAAATGTATTCACCTATTAAATCTGTCTTGGCTTGGCTAAATTAAGATATCGCTGAATGCTAAATTCTGAGATATTTTTTGACTTTATTCTACACTCATCTTTCATTCCAGTGACCTGTAAAAAATGAGATATGTTGATTTTACCTTTAAAAGCTCATAAAACAATCAGTGTTGTCAAGTTAAAGAAATCTTATATTATACCTCCAAAATGCCAGTTTTTCATGAAAAGTAAAAACTTTGGAGATGACATTTTCACAATATTATATCTGATTTTTGGGATATTCAATACTTTGGTGTTCCATTATATCTGCGGAAAGTAGGGAAATTATTCAGGGAAAGTTTCATCCTACCTGTATTTACAGTATGAATTCTGAGGTATAACTTACAATACAACTATAATCTTGACTCAGTATCATGGATGCTAATAAGAAATAACAGTGGGATGTATTGCTGGCCTCCACTATTTACACTTTCAAGTCAAGTGTCTTCTTGTTGGTTTTGTAGTTGAAAGTGATATCTATGATCAATGACAAACTGAGTGCTAGTAGTCGATATGGTCACATGATTTTTCCTGACTTATAAAGTTGAGAGGACCACCTGTACACACCACTTAAGAAATGACTGATGCACAATGGATTGCAGGATATTAAAGATAGTGAAAGATACATCAGTTGTGTCCTGCGTTTGAAGAACCTTTCAAATAAGACAGCATTGTTACTTGTTCGGACATATTCTGGCTTGAAATATACTTGGCCAAATTCAGCCCCTGAATTTGGGTGCAGTTTGTATGTGTAGCTATATCTGTCTATCAAGCTTACCTTGATCTCTACTTGTTGGTGCTCTTCATTGTCCTCTATTTCCTTATCCAAGTTTTTGCAGTCAGCCTCGGCCTCCTCCAGTTGTCTTTCTGTGATCCACCAAAGGGTGTGGATCTTGTCCCTCCCTAGCTGAAAGTAGTTTCTCTCCTTCCTCTCCAGTTCTTCTTGAAGGCGCACAATGTGCTCTTCCAGCTGAAGTACAGAAATCTATTTTAGTGTGTGCACATATCTTAACCGGAAAAATGTACATATGTATAGCTTTTAATTTGTTTTACAGTTTCTACTGTAATGGCCTACTATAGCTTCTTCTCTTTAAGGTGCACCTCACCCATTGTACATGTCATCAAGGACATCTCAATTTGAGACTACAAATATATGTATATATATTATAACAGAAAGCCTGCATTACAAACTGAGGAGGAGTTAAAAGTCTGACAGGGGGGCCTAATGAAAAAATATGCTACTGGTGGGATCCAGCATTTTTGGAGCCTGATCCACACAAGGGCCTCTGATACTTCAATCTGTCTCTTGTGAATCTCCCAACATGATGGAATTTCAGCACTTTGCCGGAATGCCCCTTTAAATTTTGAGACTCCTTGTCTCATGTATTAACATACATTTGGGTCACAGAGGAAACCATCGGTTTCTCTAAAAGATCATTAATCGGTTTGAAAACCCAGAAGGTTGTTTAAACCTGCAGTGCGGAACTTTTACATATAAATGAAAGTCTGTTACATTCAAGCCCTTGCCAAACGAGTCCACACAATGCTGAATAAGTCTATCACCAGATAAATCTCTCTGTATTTCTTTTTCTTCTTCTTGTAGGATTTAATGTAGGCGTATTACGTCCCTCTGCAGGACAAAATTAACCAACACAATCACACTTCATATTTTCATATACAACCCTGAATCATGTAGGAACTGTGAAGCTGCTTTTGTGATCAGCTGGTGGTTTGGCCAAAGAAAGATAGATTAATAGAAAATGACAAAACTCCTAGGTCTGACAATCTCTTATAAAAAGTTTTTCTTTCTGTATTATATTTGCTACAGGTAAACATGCTGTACGTGGCCTATGACGTAAGCATGTGTTGACAGTGTTTTTGTAATTACTCTCACTGCCAGAAGGGGGAGACAAAAGTCCCGCATTCCAGCTTTAAAACACATATCCAAATGGCCAGAAGAGTCTTTGGAGACTCTGGAAATACCTAAAGAACAACAGCAGGCCTTCTGGGTTTTTCAAACATCGCCATTTAATTATCCTTTAGAGAAACTGATGCTTAGGCTATGCTAATACATGAGAGGCGCAAACTGGGGCATCACTCACTCACACTTTTTGAGCTCTGACCTGTTCCTCGGATATATCCTCCATGGTGAGGCTGTCTATTAGTGTAGACGTCCTTGCTTTTGCAGGCTTTTTACTTTTTGATGTCTAGACAAAAGTCAACACATTAGCAGAGGATTACAGTTGCTTCACATTAGCAACCTAGCATATTTCTTCAATATTGTTATTATATAAACTGGGGCTAGCTAACCAATCTAACGTTAGTTATCTCATAACGAATACAGTTTGTCGGCCTACATAGATTTAAAAAAACAAAATGTTTTGCTCACCATCGATATTGCACAAATAACATGCAAAACAGGCAATGTTTCGATAGCTTAGAAAGAAAGCACTCAAACTCACAGAAGTCTTATCTCAAGCATAATGTTTTAAAAACAGGCATTGCCATAGACTATGACTATATGACTACATAGCAGTTTTTGTGTTTGTTTTCTTTCAGAAACCTCCAGTAGGGTAAGGAGGACGGAAAGTATAAATAAATAAATAAATAAATAAATAAATGTAGAAATACATTTACAATACAGAAATAGCCTAAAAAGATTATTTACAGAAATGTAGAAAATAAATCCAAGACGTTAATTTAATTATATCCTTTTTCATTACCAAAATTTTATTTATTTATACATAAGTTATTTTTTGTCCTCCACGGTAAAGGGCTGCGTTAGCATAGACTGTCTCAGTGAGCTGATGAGAAGGTCAGTGGTTCCATCTGCTGGTGATATAAAAGAAAGCATGACTCTATTATCAACTAATGTGGATCACAATCTGTACTACCATATCTTTTATGTTTGTAATACATTTTAGGATGCATTAGTGGAACCACACCAAGAAATGTGTCATATAAGTCCATTGGAAAATAATAATAATGATAATGAGCCAATGCACTTTTGTGTATTGCCTTTCAGACCTTAAAATTTAAATAAATAACTGATAATGTAACTGATGGTTATTTCATTAATATTTATTATATTATATTATATTATATTATATTATATTGCACACCATATATTGCAACCGTTTCCACCAGATTTGGTCAGTCAAAGTGGTCACGAACAACTGTAGCATTTCGATTATTTTTAATCTAAGATGAATCCACCTAAATATTGGTATTGCTGTCAATGTAGAGAAATTTGTCACATAACTACAGAAACGTTCCTTTTAACAACGCCAACATATGAAAACTCGATTTCCCAGAATGCCTCTGTGAAAGGCAGCGACGGCGGAGGCGGGACGAAAGTTATACATCCTTTTTTTACTTTACTTTTTTTTTTTTTACTAACAATAGGATAATATACAAACAATCAGGTAAACAATATCAGCACCGGAAGTTATACATCTACGGACTGTGTGTGACGTAACGAGGCCTCATCGCCTCATCCGTGCTGGTGCTCACGTGATTGTTGGCGTTTGCCTTAACATCTATCCGCTGGTGTCTCCTGCTATCCTGCGGAGTGTCACATACAAACACGATGGATTTCAACGTTAAGAAGCTCGCCTCCGGTGCGGGACTGTTTTTTACACGAGCTGTCCAGGTAAATGAAAATGCTCGTGCTAAAAGCTCGTGCAGTTTACTTGCTTTTAAATGGACAGCCAGCTGTTTTTCTAACAGCAGCGTCACTGACTTAACGCTGCTGTTCAGTGTTTGACTGTCATATAGACTGCACTGTCTAACGCTACGTATCAGCACAGCTAGCAGATAAAATAACGTGATATTCAGCCGCGTCTTGGTCACAGTTTGGGCCTGCATTGTAAGTAAAGGCAACGTTGTCAAATTTGCTATCATTGGCAGTGTTTTCAGCCACTAGGATAACGTTGTCATTCTAGTGTAATGTTACCAGTTGCTAGTGTGAATTTACCGTCGACACAATTATAACAGCTGAGTTGATAATTATATGTTTATTAAAGATCTCTCCAGACATGTATAAGGACATATAAAAATGCTATGCTCGGAACAATAATGTGTGTCCGAAATGTTTCTCCACAAAGAGTATGATTACCACGTTAAAATCCTTAAAATGGCATCTACTCCTTTTCCCTCATTAAAAATTACAGAATCTATGAATATGCAGATATATTTCATTTCAGAAGTTTAACTACTTCACAGAAGATGTCTCCTGCTTCACTGTAAAGTCCATTCTCAGTGTTTGTGCACTGGAGGCTTAAGTTTCCACATCACACTTGTGTAAGTTGAATATTGGACCAGAATTGGCTTCCAAAATAGTTGTGATGTCACAAATCATGCTTGAAGGCCCACCACTTAAAATTTTCAATGAACACAGAGAAACTTTTCACTTTCTGCAGATTGATGAGAAAACAGCCTTCTAGTGTCAAACTATGCACATACATCATTCTGTAGGAACAAGAAGGAAAACATTTATGAGTGGTGGGAGACTTTAAATTTTATTCTTTTTGATAAACTGAGGCTGACACGGATGGAAAAGGGTGTCAGTTGAGAACAGAGTTTGTGAACCGGACTCGACGTCATGACTTGAAGGTTGATCCCTCATCATGTTTGATGAGCTGACAACAGCTGACAGAAAACCCAGCCAGATGCTAGAGATGAGGCAAAACATGTGTTACAGTAATTCACCTGTCTGTGTGTCTGTGTGTCTGTGTGTCTGTGTGTGTGTCTGTGTCTGTGTCTGTGTGCGTGCTCTGCTTCAGTTCACAGAGGAGAAGTTGGGTCAGGCAGAGAAGACCGAGTTGGACGCTCACTATGAGAACCTGATGAGCCGCGCAGACTGCACCAAACACTGGACTGAGAAAATCTACAGACAGACTGAAGTCCTGCTGCAGCCCAACCCAAGTATGACATCAACATAGCAACCCTGAAATTAGAGGTGGACAGTAGAGTACATTTTCTCTTCAAGCAGAACTACTGCTGTGCTGAATGTTGACGTATAAAGCAACATAAGGGGAATGTTAGCTCATTCACAAAAAGACACATTATCAGATACTGCCATGTAACGCAAAACAATGATACTAGTTCATTTTATTAGAATAAACAACTAAATAAAGTCCAACCAAATAAAGCATGACTCAAAACACTAATGGAAAAATGAAACAACATTTTCTTGAATGATTAGATCAATATCTGGCCTTGAAAGTTATTTTTACATTATTAAGGTTTGAACAAAGAAATGTCGCCGACTTCCTAACTGGTCTAAAAAAGAGCGAGATAAAAAGTGAGAGTGGATGAATGTAACATACCACCTGTTACACTGCAGGGTACATAATGGTCACACAAGGCACTGACTGCAGAATGACCATTGCTAATGTTCAAAATCATCATCAGTTTTCCTATGACGCTATTCACTTGTTATAGTCTTGAAATTTCAGTCACTGAATGTTGAATTTCTTTTTGCCATCAGTGTAATTATTAGCTTTACAGTCAGATAAAACATTTGTATGTAGCAGTTGTAGTAATAGAATAATAGACAGTGCAGTGCTTAAAGCAAAGGACCATACTGGTGGCATTCCATGTTTTAATTACAAAGTGCCTCTATGAAAATCCACTTGAATATTCTTCCTGTTGGTGTGTTCAAGAACACTCTGACATCTGAAATCTGAAAGTCAGCCGCTGAATGGGAACCCTTTATTGGCAGAAACAATCAAATTTTGGATGGAGCAGCTAATCGTGTAAATTTTGGCATATTGGGGGAAAATAATTCAGTTTGTTTTGGTTTAATAGTTATTGTTGTCTGGCTCGGCACCCCCTCTGCAATACGCATTTCATAATAACAAGTTGACAAACTCAAAAGTTTTATTTATTTGTAAGTCTTTGGCGTTGATGGTAAGGTAAGATGGTTTAAGTATTGGATGATAGAAAAGCACGCGCACAGAGCCCAGTGAAATAATTGGATAACAGTTGGCAGGCGGAGCTCAGTGTGATGACGAAATAGGCTGGTAGTTGTCTTACATCTGTCATTACATGTGAGAATTTTAAGGCTTTGCCCAAACTGTAAAATGTCTCATTTTAGATAAAATTACATCAACTTTTTGTGACATTTGCTAACATCGCTGGCATTGTCAACACTTTCAAACTGGCTTCACAGCAAAAGTCTAACACTGTCTTGACATTAAAACAGATTTATTATGAAGCGCAAGCAGGAAGTGTTGAATTAGTATTAACAGTTGTAGCTTACTGTAGCAAATGATCAGAGCAGAATGTAAAGCAATGCAGCGACAGTGTTGTTTGTGTTGAATGTAGCACAAACACTGTAGTGTATCTTTATTTTTTCAATGTTTGTTCATTGTCTGTCTTCAGGCATTCATTTTTAACAGTCCTCAGAGCAAAGTTTAAAGGTGCCCTGTGGAGTTTTGAGTAAACAAACAAAAGTTATGTTTGTGTCTCTTGAGGTGTAACAAATGTGTTAAATGTATTTCAGTCCTCATAAAACAAAGCTGTTTAAAAAAATATTTTAATTAGTTTGCGCATTGCTACATCTGCCAGATAGCAGAATAAGGTGAAATCGTCAGCAATAATGTGTCCTCATAAACATGCATGATACAAACTATGTATTACGTACAATGGGGATCCATTCATTAAAAAAAAAGTTTTGCTTCATAACTCTAAGCAGGGTACAAAAACACAACTTTAACAAAAAGTTGGAGCTATAAGGCTGAAACATGCAAAATTGCTGATATGGTCCTTGTTAGTAATCATTATGACTGATGCAAAAATAATAATTGTCTGAACAGTTTCTCAGTCACACACTGTGACTCACATAACCAGCAAAACAAGTACAGTTTCTAAACATTGTGTAAAAAGGTAGAGTGAGCATATTTGCAATGTCACTTCAGCTCAAAGTGACACATTGTGAAAGTGTGAAACACATTGTACATACTGTAGCGTATTAGCTATATTTTTAGGTTTACAGTGATATGACATGACAAAGTGGAGAATAGGGAGCTCTAACATTTGACTTTTTGATTCTCCATGCTACAGTTGATCACACTGGTGAGTATTCTGCCTCCCTACTCTAGTGCCCTGCTGTGGAAACCTTTCATGCCTTTGAATTATTAGTACAGAGAAATAGTTGCTGAACAAATCAACACATGATCTGTTGGTATTAAGATCAAAGTTGGCTGTAAAATGCATTTTTAATGCACTGAGACTCATCAGTGTGACTTCAGTACTGACCACTACCAGCAGGACATAACTAAGGATGAATCCTCTTCTGGCACACAGCTGATTGTGAGTCAGCACATGCTGTACGTGGGTGAATGGTCAGCCTGTGCCAAATGAGAATCCTAGTGGGTGTTTATCTGTGAGAGCCGAAGTCCTGCCTGCTTTTTATTTTAGCCTCTGTTTCACTGGCCTCAGCTAGATGATGTATTTCATTATGGCGATATATTGACAAGATAAAGACTTTTACTATAACTTTTCTCTCTGTTCTGCCTAAGAGTATGGAGCCCCAAAGTGTTCAATATAAAATAAATAAATCATTCTGAAATATATAATCACATGAATAAGTTGTAAAATACATAAGTGAAACAATTTCATAAATGATATAAACTCAACTACTAATTATGAAAATGTTATTTCATCATTCTTATTTTTATAAAAGGCCAATAATGAAATAAAATGTCTCATTATGAAAAGTGACATAATGAAAACGTATTAATAAATATGATATCCAGTAAAATGATGATTTCATTCATTGCTGGTTCATTTACATATTTTACTCTATTTATTCGTATTATTATTTTTCTTTCTTTCTTTCTTACTTAGTGTTGAGTACTTTGGGGTTCAGAGTGCAGAATAAAAAATATATTAAAGAACTGTTCAAACCAAAGCAGCAGAGGCTGTGATGTGCTGGATCCTACTTTCCCCATAATGCAGCTGTTTTCACAGACTGTGTAGTGCTCCTCGTTGCTAATAAACTTACTTTTGCATGTAAAGTCTGTGGGGTGTCCCTTTCTGCTGTGTTTTTAAGGTTATTTATTCAGATATGCAGATATGAAACACTAGTTTACTACACTGAATCCAGCTGCAGTTGTTTGGAGCTGGGATGAAAAGTGAAGTGAAATCAGTCTACTACCCAAAAATCAACAACGTATCACACAAGTCTTAGCCACAGAAGTGCTGACAAAGCCTCATGGGAGTTATAATAGTTAAATGCTTACTTTCTTTTTTAAGTAATTCCAAGTCTATTAGCTAGTACAGGAGTAGAATATATATAGAAACCACACCATCATATTTCCCCTTTTCTGAAATAATGAAAGTAACCCTCTAAGAGAGGTTTCAATGAGCAATAAAAGCCAGTGGAACAGAGGCTCATCCAGAAATGGGGCACAGTTTAATCTGTACCTTTGGGAATTTGGCTGCTCATATTTTTACCATTTACACGCATTCTGTTCATAATTTCCTCACATCATCTCTGACTAGTTGAAATGTTATGCTCATTACTCCAGCTACATGTAGCAGTCTGTGATTGTGTGTAGTGACGTGTGTTTGTGGTGTATGTGTACTATAGTTGACTATATTTCGATGAGTTTTCTTGTGTTTAGGTATGTTCATGGGAGCTGCAGATTTCTGTCTTGACGTACAGAGTTTTCCACAAGTACAGTATGATCTGACAGCTAACTAGCTGATTACTGAAAAATTTCTTGGTCTTTTTTTTAAATCTGAGTGATTCTCCTGCGTCAGTTTGGCCAAAAGATGTCATGACCCTCAAGCCTCTGGGTGTAATTTACAGTAGAATATGTTTTGTGTGTGTATATATACAATAAAACCATGAGCAGTAACAAGTATGTGATAAAAAAAAAATTCATAGAATAACGCAGAAACATGAATGTGCACTGAAGTAAAGATGTCCTGATCAAGCTTCTTTGCCTCACCTTGAACATGTTTAATACTGTGTATCTTCTGTTTAATAGAAGTATCATTAAATATTATGAAGGATACCTAAAGACCTAGTCTGAATTATATCACATCATTGGCTGTTTAAATTAGAGCCTGTGTGTCAGATTTGTTCTCCTCTGGGAGCATGATACTTGGGCCTCCTGGCTTAATATTTTAATCATTTGCTACATAGTGTACTTGTGGAAAGTGTGTTTACTTTATATATACAGTATCTCTTTATACTTCTTATATCTTTGTAATTCTGTAGGCTTAACAATTTCATTTATCCTACAAAATAGACATTAGACATGGGTGGTATTTTGCTAAGATGGGATACACTGGTATTTTATATCCTGGCAGTATTATTAATATTGTAATAAATTGGCAGTTAAGCTACTTTCAGAGCTATCAGCACTCTTTGCCAAATGTTTAATGTATTTGAGCCTTGTTTTTTTTCCTTTTTTTAGTGTAGTCATTGCCATTCACTATGTTCCTATGCTCTTGTTAAGCACTGATGCAATATTGTACTGTTTGAAGGCATTTTGGTATGAATACCACCCAAGCCTAATAGACATCACAGTCATGTAATATGAAAGTCCTATGTTACGTTTAGGGGTGGACACCAAAAGAGCACCAGCACACTCTCATGCATTGCAGGAATTTAATTATACGTCCTTTGTAAAGTGTATAATGTTCAGGTTTTGATTTAACTCTATGGAATTGTTAGAGATTATAGTGTGTGTGTGGTGTTGATTTACTGATTGCATCACAGGTAGTGGACTAAATAACAGACCTTATAATACATCTTTGTTAACACTGTCAGAAGAGTTGATTCAACTCAGTGGTAGTTTTTGAGTCTTGTTATGAAGCAACCCAGTTGGTGAGTCTTCATATGACCACTGTCACAACAGCAGTTACTCTATGCCTCGTAAGGTATTCGTGTTATTTTGTCCCCCCACATGTTTCTGCCTTAGTTAATTTTTTGGTTACCTAATTTACTTACAGATGCTGCAGTTGGATAAAGAAGCCTCTCATACACTGATTAAATAAATACTACACCTGGAAATGATTTTCTTTCTCTTATCACACTGTGTAACCTGCATTGCCTCATGGAAAATGTTTTCCCTTGCATGTGTTTACAGAGAATGCATATTTTAAGAACAATTAAATTAAGTTTTAAATTAAGAATTTTTTTTTTGTCATTTACTCAAGTATTGTAAGTATCATTTTAAGGTACTGATGGGTTTTGAGTACATCCATTTTGTGCAACTTTGAATATTTACTGCACTACATGTCAGAGGGAAATGTACCTATACTCCATTTTCCTAACAGCTGTTTCTTTACAGATCAAGATTTTACCTGCTAAACATGCTACTCAACAGTATATAAATGTATAATTTCACTTGACAACATCTGGACCAACTACAACATTCAAATGCTGCACACAGGTTAATGCATGTATAATTTAACACACTGAAACAATTCATTCTTCATTAAGAGCACTTTTACTTTTGATATTTAAGCACATTTTGCTGTGACATTTGTGGTATTTTTACCTTGTGATGATGCCACTTGTACTTTATCCATTGATATTTGGCCACTAGATGGCCTACTTTTATACCCAGGAACACAGAGCAACATTAGCATGGCCACCCAGTGAATTTAAGCACAATACTGACATTTCATATATTTGTACACGTTTTTGTATCTATTTACTCCTGATGGAAAAAAAAAAACAGCACTTATTTGCTGCCTACAGGGGTGGTTGAGAGCTGCTCAGACTCAACCACACAATATGACAATACTGTGAACATGCCATAAAACCAAAACTGAAAGAACCTAAAATGTCCCATAGAGCAGCAGAGTTAGGTACTATTATTCTGCATTACAAGAGTTAAATGATTGAAAAATATTGATTCATGCAGGTTTAAGTAAAGGATTAAGACCACTTAGGGGAAATAAATGATACATAAGTTATTATTTTGGGTGTAGTTTTCATTTAATCAGTGTGAGGGATAAAAGAACTACAAGTTTCAAGTTCTTCTTTGTTTCCTTGATTAAACTCCTCTTCACTTTCTCTGCAGGTGCCAGAATTGAGGAGTTTCTCTATGAAAAGTTGGACAGGAAGGCACCATCCAGAATCACCAATGCTGAGCTGCTGGGTCAATATATGCAGGATGCAGCGAAGGAATTTGGACCTGGAACTCCATATGGTAAGTCCAGTGAGATTATGACCCTGTTTACACTTAGTTTTAAATCTGTCATGAGTGTTTGGATCACAAGTGGACAGCACTAAATACAAGTGTAAACGACCACCAAGACGCATTGTAATCTGATGATTCAAACCGCTTGCAAAAGCAGCAAGCTGGTGACAGACTGATGTAATAATTGTGCGTGGGCCCTTTGGACCCAGCGGAAGTAACGTAGGCAGTAACAAAATCTGAAACACAAGTGGTCAGCTGGACACCTTGGAGATGCATGACACAGGTGTGAATGACAGTGTGTCTCAGCTGTCCACTTGTGTTTGGACCACCGAAACGCATTTTAAAACCAAGTGTAAACAGCCTCTATGAACTCTTTTACACCCAGGTAGTAACGTGATTTCTAAATACTCGCGGAATGCATTATAGTTGAAATGGTATTAGACTGACCACACCTGGAGGTGGTCTGGCTCACATTGTGTGTGTGGATCTCAGACAGGTACAAATGCAATCTGTATCTGTACAGTGTGACCACATTCTCAAGAAGTAGAGCCCATACAACTGCACTGATTCCCCTTACCCAGGACACGCATGTTGCAGATTACTTCTGGTGAATTATTTTCTTATTGTTATTCTGTTTTCCTTTGAATTTCCCAACTTGAACATTTGTTTACTTTGATAATAGATATAAACATATCTGGATATGTGCAGTTTTTATAGTGCAAAAAGGATAGGTGCGTAATGGTTTCAGACAAAGGTTTATATACCAGTGGGGCTAGTAATGTTAAAAAAGTGCCTTCATTTAAGAAACTGACAAAAGGGCACATTATGTTTTGTAGTGATTATTTTTCTCATTTACGTTTTTTAGTTTGTGCTCTCTTCATGTCCTTCACCCCTACTGGCTTTTACAGGCTTATGTGTCGGGCCAATAAATCAGATCCCTTTCCCTCTGTGGAAAAGCAAGGATCAATTTTGCTTTGAATGAGCTTGTTTGCTCTCTGTGTTCCCCTGCTGCTGCAGTAGTCGATGTACAGATGGGTAACAAATTAAAGGAAAAACCGGTACAGGCCTGAATGCTTGACTCCTACAGTGAGGGGATCTGGTGGCTCTGTTATGCTGTGGGGGGCATTTTGCTGGCATGGTTTGGGTCCACTTGTCCCCTTAAAGGGAAGGGTCACTGCAAATCAATACAAAGTTCTGAGTGATCACCTTTATCCTATGCTGAAACATTTCTATGCTGATGGGAGTGGTCTCTTCCAGGAAACAAAGCCCCCATCCATAGGGCACAAGGGGTCACTGAATGGTTTGATGAGTATGAAAATAATGTGAATCATATGCTATGGCCTTCACAGTCACCAGATCTCAACCCAACTGAACACTTATGGGAGATTTTGGACCGATGGGTTAGACAGTGCTCTCCACCACCATCATCAAAACACCAAATGAGAGAATATCTTTTGGAAGAATGATGTTCATCCCTCCAGTAGAGTTCAGAGATTGTAGAATCAATGCCAAGGTGCATTGAAGATATTCTGGCAGCATGTGGAGACCCAACAGCTTACTAAGACACTTTATGTTGTTTTTTTCCTTTAATTTGTCCTGTCTGTATCTGTACAGATGTCTTTAGGGAAAAATCAACCCAGAACCAGATTTGTGCAAGAGTTTGGCAACCCTAGTGGCCCCCCTCAATGTTTATGTACTTGTTTTACAACACACCCTAGAGTGTGTCTATGTATGTCACTGACTCTTTTCATTGCATTTGAATGTGATGTTGAAACTCCTCTGTTCACTGATTTGATTAAAATGTAAACAAGACTTTCTTCTTATCTTCAGCAGTGACAGTCTGGCCTATGATAAATATTTAGACTTTTCACTGATGCAACTGCTCTCTCTCATTAAGATAAGGGCTTGCATTGTGGTCCTCTAAGGGGAAAAAGGGGGGAGGATGGCAGATATTCAAGTTAGGCAAGACCGGTTAAAACGCATCCAATAACAAAACGCACAATCAAACTAACCAACAGACAAAGACAAAATCAGAAGAATCATACAACAAGCAAAGCAAACCAATGATTGGCTTTTCATCAACAATTTCTGCTGTTGCTTCAGAGAACCTGGAGAACTGTTCCAGAGAACTGCAGCAGTGTATAAAAATGTGTTTTTTGCCTGCAGAACTCTTGAATATGAAAGTAATGATGTTTGTTAAGCTACCCCTTGTTGTATAGTTA
The DNA here is from genome assembly GCA_038419695.1 of Scomberomorus guttatus. Lineage (NCBI taxonomy): Eukaryota > Metazoa > Chordata > Actinopteri > Scombriformes > Scombridae > Scomberomorus > Scomberomorus guttatus. The sequence goes on along the minus strand of CM076450.1, from coordinate 5,170,667 downwards.
TGATGATCTCTGATGAGACTAAAGTAGTTACTTAAGTAACCAGGTGCTGTATCTGTAATTCTAACTCAGTCTTCTTTCCACGCTGAGATAATTAAGGTTTTGGAAGTGTGCCGGCTCTAAGTGTGTTCAGGGAAGAAATTTGAGTATAATTCTAATAAGCTTGTTTTGCGCAGTCTGCAGCTTGTTTTTAATGAGTTGTGGAGAACTGCTGTACCAGAAGGCAGCATAGTCAAATTGACACTGAATCAGAGCCCCAGCCAGAATTTTTAATGTTGCACTATCTAGCAGAAACACTTTTCAGGCTAATTATTTAGTCTTTGACAAATTTTTCTGAGTGCTTTTTGTGCCATGGCCTCCCCTGTAAACTGATTATCTATAATACAGTCTAAATAATTTACAGAAGTTTTTGCTGCTATTGCTGTCAGCCCTACCTTAACTGGAAGTGCTGGATGTTGTATGAGTTTGACTTGAGATCCAAAATGAATGACCTCAGTTTTCCCTAGATGAAGAGAGGGTTTATTATTGACATTATGGAGCCAAACAGCAATATTCTCTACCTCAGCACTCAACATGTTTTCTACACAGGTTTTATCTTTAGAAGACGTTACCACTGCAGCATCACCTGCATAATGACAGAGGTCACTTGAACATGTAGATTTTCATTAATATGCCCAAGTTATGGGCTTAGGTCCATTCAGTTCCATTTTTTCCCCATTAAAGGTTTTTGGGGGAGTTTCTCCTTATTCAAATCGAGGGTCTAAGGACAGAGGATGTAGTATTGCTGTACAGATTGTAAAGCCCCCAGAACCAAATTTGTGATTTGTTATATTGGGGTATACAAATAAACATTGACATAACTTGAATATATGATACAAAACTGAGAGTTGACCACAAATCAAGACCACAAATCAAGAAAGTGCTACTTTATGTAACAGAATAAAGAAAGAGCAGTATTAGTGTAGTTAATGCTGATCTTAAAAGCATAAAATCATCCCATATAAATCCATGTGATGATGAATGATGAGGGGGATAAATTTCATTATGTTGGGGAAAAAAAAGATTTCCCCCTACCCTCACGAGGCCATTGAGGAAATGACGCTGATGCTTCAAATAAACTAAACAAAGCTGCTTCCCACTAAGCAGGGCCAGATGTATAAACAACTAGTTGATTAATCGAGAAAATAATCATCAGATTAATTGATGATGAAAATAATTGTTAGTTGCCGCCCTAGACTGTACTTTGTGAAAGGAAGAGAGAAGCAGCACATTTAGTCAGCCAATCAGAGGCCAGATAGAAATGTTAATAAACTGTGCTTACCAGTGTTAGTAACAATAATCACTAATGCCCATTGTTTCCCTGGGTACATAAATAGTTTGTGAAATTACAGGTGGATTTAGATGCATATTGCTGAGATTGCAGCTGGAATATTTCATATAATTGTCATATAGCATCCCTTCTATAGGAAGGGACGCTGCTGTTGGTGGTGGAGCAGACTGAGGTATTGATGTAGTGATTAAAGTCATTACTATGTCCATTTAAGGCTACCTGTGGGAATGAAAATAAGGTCTGTACCTGTGCGTCCAGTTTTACAACAAGTTCAAAGGTTTATGCCTATTTTTGTCTGTGTGTGTGTGTATATATAGAGGTTTTTTGTTGTTGTTTTTTAAGAGTTTTAAGCATCTGGTCCCACGATTGTCCTGGTGGTGTGTATACTCACTCCCTCATTCACTACTCACTATATGATAGACATTCAGTAGTTTACACTTTAGTGAGCATTATATTGTCAACATTTTGCATCATCAGTGACAGGTGTGGAACTGTAAAACAGTAACTGCCTCTATAAAATATGACAAATTGAATTTGGACACTAAAATGGCTGAGGGTAAATGTAGAGCACTATATGCTAAAAAGGGAGTGATTTTGGACACAGTCGGCCGTACTGCAGTAGAGATAAATAAACATAGACACACTACTATTTGTCGGCAACTGTTACTACAGCGCTCTGTAGGCCTGTACTGCCTCCTACATCCAGACAGATACTAAAACCATTTCCCACTATCACAGCTGTAATCCAGGTATTTTCTTCATTGACAATATGCAGTCTGTGTTTGTGCAGCAGAAATACACATACACAGAGAGGATGGATCAGTGTGACCGCACAGTTTGAACAGAGAGCAGGACGGTGAACGTGAAAAAACTGCTGTTTGTCTTTAAAACTGATGTACATCAACGTGGGGTGTGCTGCCCTTATAATTTCATAAAGTTTGTGCCTATCTGCAGATTTGTGTGTGAATGTGAGCATGTCTATTTGTGTCTACAACTACAACTATACTGTAAAAAAATGTGGACCGGGACAAGTTCTGGAGTCTGAAATAAAGAATTTATGGTGACTGGATCTGTTCTGTTTCTTGCAGGAAGCACTTTGATCCAGGTGGGGGAATGTGAGAGAAGATTAGGAGCAGCAGAAAGGGAATTCCTCCAGACATCAGCCATCAGCTTTCTTGCCCCCCTCAGGAACTTTCTGGAAGGAGACTGGAGGACCATTACAGTGAGTCTGACACACCACACTGTTTTCACTCTGTTGGTTCAGTGTTTCTGTCCAAAACATAGAAAGGCATTCTAGTCAGGAATCATTTTAAGTAGGTTTATCTCACTCTAGTAGAGCAGTTTGTAAAGATGGACCCTTCTGGTGGCCCGGCAGAGTGGACAGCTGGATTTATAGTTTATAACTGCTACAGCAGCTGTATGCATAGGTTCTGGCAGAGATCCAATGTGAAGCCTACAAGCTTGGGCTGCTTGTGTTTTCTCCTAAAGTTTCTTATGCTGGTGAAGTTAGTCAATGGTGAAGAGCAACTAAAGCAAGCACTAAAACCTTATGCTCATTTCTCTCTATCTATATCCTTTTAGACATGCACCCCTTTTACGCTCAGATTGCAGTTTAGCATGTTGGTCTTATGTCTGAAATAAGCACCCTGGTTGCTTTTACATAATAGTCATGACTGCAATCTTACTAGGTTGGACCTGCTGTAGTAATTATTATTATTTCATATCACTTTCAACACCGCACAAGTCTGAATTGAATGCCATCAGATTCATGTAAAGGCTGCAGCAGCACAAGTTAAAACATGCAGAGAGAGGAAGAGATGTGTGTCTTGTTTTGTCATCTGGCATCGCTGTAATAAATCCAACACCTCAGCCTCTGAATGAACAAAAGAAAGCCTTCTTTCTTGCAATCTTAACATTTTTGACTTGTCACTCTCTCTCTGCTACCTCTCGTGTACCAGGTGCCAAAATATTGAGCGAGAATGGTCTCTTTATGTAAATGTCATGTCTGAATAAAGCCATAAGGAACATTAAGGTAAAAATAATCTCTGCCTGAATGACAAAAAGCCATCACTTTAACCACTTAATGAAGCCAGTAATGTTACACATTCTGTGTCTGACAAAGGCCTATCACAGTTAATGAATGAACATAAACACGGCAATTGTACAGCATGTCTCCTATTTCCTTAAATGCAAAATAGAAGTTACATCGATGGAACTCCAGTTGTAATGTAATGTAACATTGAAGCCCACCATCACTCTTTATCACAAAGTAAATAAAAGAATGAAAACACAGTTACTATGGGGATTATAATTAAAGCATGATACGGCCTCACCATATGACACATTTGTGTACTGTGCACAACTGCTGTTAGCCCCCTGCAGCAAGTATAAATCCAACTTTAGAAGTTTAAAATATGTGGTACACAAAACAATATGTTTAAATATTGAATTTCACAGTTTACAGCCAAGAAGTATGAACATTCAGTAATCAGAAGTCAAGCCTTTTCTCTGTAAACTGTGAACCACCAGAGTCTGGTTGCTTTCCTTCTGTATGACACGAAGTTCCACATGTCTTTGGAAGCTTATGGCAGTGTGTCCATGGGTCCAGTATAGTCTGCTTTAATCGCGTTGCCATGAATCGCACTGTGCCAGCACGGCGTGAATGGTTGCTCAGGTCCACAGTCCCCTGATAGTGTCATTGTGTGTACTTTAGAAAGAACGGCGTCTTCTGGAGAATCTTCGCCTGGACCTGGATGCCTGTAAAACACGTCTGAAGAAGGCCAAGTTGGCGGAGGCCAAGGCTGCGGTGAGTCCTTTTGTGCCCACCCCCACAGCCCCATCCCTTCTCCACTCCCATACCTCATTAAGATGTAAACTGTAAACTTATGCTGGTGCTGGCCTTAACCATTACTAACCATGTCTCTGTATTCATAACCTTGCAGTGCGAGGGTGAAGTGAGTATTACAACATTTTTAAAGATTTGCAATATGATGCACACTTTGAGTTGTTTTTCCTGTCTCACTTGTTTTGAAGTACATTTTTGTGGCATTTAGTTAGAGACTGTTGATCATCGATGAAAGCAAAGCAATGAACTGGAAAAACACCTCTGACTGTCTGAAGTTGACTCCATGTTGAGAAAGTATTATTAAACCAAATGAAGGAAAATTCTGCAGAAATCCTGTGCTTTGACTGGATGAGATTGTTTATTGTACCAGCCACTTTTGCAGCCAGGGGTGTAGGGGTGTGATGGTTCATTTAATTCTTGGTTTGGCAGCCACCTAGGCAAATATCTTATTCCTGTATTTATGTGTTTGATAGTTCAATGGGTAATTTAAAAAACATGCAGATATTTGCTCCAAGCTGAAAATATTTATGAAGTAGTTTTCTTTTCTGTGAATAGAGACTGAAGTACAGCATCATCTTTGGAAGACTAAATAAATGAGATTTGGATTATAAAACGGCAACAATTCAGTAATAGTCTCTATGACTGGGCTTCATCACCTAGCTTGATATGCATACCTGTATTTTTATAAAGAGTAAAATTATGTTTCCTGCGCAGTCTGACAGATTACTGCTATGTTATATGGAGCCCTACAAACTGAATGCCACTCAATACCTATACAGGGCAAAGAGTTGAACCGATGCACCCCTAACTGTTCTCATTAGTGTGAACTTTGTGTAATTCTTGATGAATTTCTCCTAACATCTGCATTGTTATTGAAAATCTGAAATTGAAATCTGCACAAGATAATTCAATATTCTGAAATCACAGGTGGAAGTGAATGTTGCCACCATTATTCACAACAGGCCTTAAAAAATGACAGTGGCGATAATGTTTTTTTGCATAGGGGGTTTTCAGTGCACAGCCTCATCCAGATAAATGCTCCTGTTCTGGACTGAACATGGAAACATTTTTGCTAAGCACAGGATTGTGAGGGTACAGGTAATTTGTGGATTGTCACTTTAATGTTTTTAATGCAATTATTTTTCAAAAATTATTGGACATCCCAAATAGGGGATAGGAAATTTTTTTTTGTTGGTTAGTATAATAATGTGTAATGCCTGCTTTTAAGAATTTAGAAGACTGTAACCAAAAAATGTTCAAATCCATTAGGACTTTTGTGTCAAGGCAAGTCTCTACCCTCCAACATTCAAGGATCCTTCTATGTGCCACATCTACACAGAACACTGTTTCTTTTAATCTATTGTGTACACTGTCTGGGAAAAAACCCAGTTTTACTCATTGTTGAGCCTCTGATGTCTTAAAATGGAGAATATGATATTTGCCAGCAGGTGGCTGTGCAGCACAGACAGCCAGAGGCACAAAGATTTTGTACTTAAATCTGATAAAACTATTTCCACAGTTATACATTTTGCACAGTAATTGATGTTGGGTTGCAAACTTTGTTTGTACTACATGAGTACAAACTGAGTTAGATGCCTACAATTAGAATGTCCTAATTGATATTTTGTAACTCCCCATTTTACCATGATCTAGGAATGAGTGTGCCTCAAAATATCACCTGCTTTTCTTCAAGCTTGTTTTGGCTTCACTGTTGGACGGAGTAAAAAGTCTGTTTTTTATTAACTTTTCAGTATGATGATAACAAAGAGTTGGCTGACTGAAGTTAGACTTGTGCAACCCATATGCATGTTAGCATGTGCATGCCGTACTACTGGCTTGGTCAGGTCAGGTCTGGTTGACTGATTAGTCACTGGGAACTGGAGGGGATGATTACATCACCTGTCTGCGCCTTTCTTTTTTGAGTTCAGACACACCTAATGTAAAAGTGTGCTGGCAGGTATTAAGTGCTATCTGCCTCTTACATTCATGCGATTGGCAGGAGAACTCTGGGGCACAAAGCTGCCATTTTAAATGAAGAAAAAAAAGCAAAACTTCTATTGAACATCTCTAAATGGAAAAAAAACTTTGTCTTTGTGTTTTAGGCTTTTTATCTGACGAAATCCATATCTTCCATATCAGAAGTGGACCCCATGACTGATATAAATTAGATTCAGATGTCATACATTAATATGAGATGAATGTATGACCCGATAAACTCTGTTAGTATATTGATGAACTGAATTATCAGCCACTAATACAGATTGAACATTTCACAGTGATCTGTGCTGTCTTGTAGCTTTTAGTGTAACTCATAGAGATCGTGGTTTTACGTCTGCTGTGCTTTCTGATTGTTTTGTCTGCATTTCTTAATGCATAGTGTTTGCTGACATGTGGTTGTCAAAGAGAACCCAATAAATGTTGAATCACATTACTGTCTCTGTAGATGGCTCCAGATTTTCAGGAGACCAGACCCCGCAATTATGTGCTTTCTGCCAGTGCCTCTGCGGTAAGGAGACAATTCTGCTTTACTAAACACAACTGGAACTGTACGTGCATAACTGCACAACCATGTAATCTGTCCATCTGGTTCTATCTACACATAGTTCAATCAGATACAGACTGCCTTTTAAGATAGAGATTCTAAACTGTCACTACTATCTACTACTATCAGTCACTTATTATAAGTTTGTTGATGTGTTTCTGGTAAGAATGGAACCAAACCTCTGTGTTATGTCTGCATTATGTAGTGATAAAGAATGATGTCATGCCATTGAAAACAAGTTTTACAACCCAGAAGGATATTCATAAGCTTGTCCTTAAGCCGTGTGTGTGTGTGTGTGTGTGTGTGTGTGTGTGTGTGTGTGTGTGCGTGTGTGTGTGTGTGTGTGTGTGTGTGTGTGTGTGTGTGTGTGTGTGTGTGTGTGTGCGCGCACGTACTCCCTCTGCCTATTCAACACTCAACACTGGCTAAATGTTCAGTGTTCAATCACAGGCTACAACTGCAAACTTTATCTTGAACGTGTCTTGTCACTTGTCACAACTGAAAAACTAAGCCTAGCCCAACGAAACATTCTCAAATAGCTTAAGTCAAATGACAAAACCAGCATTAGCCAGCAGAAATGATTTCTCATACCAAATTACATGAGCAAAAGTAAGGTAGTTTATCTTTTTCTCAAGGGAAATGGCTAACAGGAAGGCAATGTCAGACTGCATTACTCAGTCAGGGGTGGGGTCAGGACTCTCTCAGTGGTGCCGGAGTAGAAATTCCTCAGTATGTAAGAGGATATATGTCTGAGATGAAACAGTCTTTTTCATCACTGAGTCAGCATGCAGTGTCCCTGTCAGGCCCTCAGTGATCTTTGCACTACATACTGACTTAATGGTGAGAAAGTCTTCTGAAGTATCTTTGTCATAACTTCTTTTGTCCTCTTTTGTTTTATGTTTTGGCCTCTCAGCTCTGGAGTGAGGAAGTTGAAAAAGTAAGTACGTCAATGTTGTGGTTTGTCTTACTGCCTGCTCTCCAGTATTAAGGCCTCAGTATGCTGCTGTACAACTGAACAAGGTCCTATGACGGACATGTCATCTGACCATGCCTAAGCTTCCACTGCCTGTATTGCACTGCCTCCCTGATCTCACTCCAAGAATTCAGTGTCTTTTCTGTGTCTTTGTAGTCTTGATGCAATCAATCATACAATTGGGGATAGCGGCGCCCTCTACTGCTGTTGAAAAGGTTGTTTAAGGCGCTGTTTGACAATTGCGCTTTGTTTAAGGCATACTGAGACCTTTATTCCCACTCTATGGATCCATAACTCTGAAACAGGTTTTAATCTTTTTTGTACAATATTGTGTACAAACAATTCAATAATACAATTCAACTAAAATCCTCCCTTTTAATACTCCTTGGTATACATTACATCAAATGTGTGTCATCTGACAGTTCTGCAACATGAAAACATTTGAGACTTCCTGACCTAGATAACAGTTAAATCACCATCATCAGATTACATCATATTTATTACGTCGTTAAATTCTAAGTATGTCTCAAGATAAGATTCATGTCTGGACTTAAGAGAGCATTTTGAGGGATATGAACTGATGTAACTAATATTGTTCTTCTTGTTTCAGGCTGAACATGAGCTCCGAGTGGCCCAAACAGAGTTCGACCGACAGGCAGAGGTTACACGGCTGCTTTTGGAGGGCATCAGTAGTACACATGTATGTCAACAAGCCCCCCCTCACCACTCACTTGTGTCTTGGCATTAGTTAAACCTATGGGTCCTTAGAAAACCCTCAAGTCATATATTAGTAAATTTAGTAATGAATTTCACTGTGGTATAATTTGAAATTGGGTTTTAGTTGAACCATAAAATCGCATTAATTTACAGTTTTGTGCTATGTGAAATATAGTTGAGGTTGATTTGAATACGATAAATGCTGTCAAATAGATGACCAAACATCTCACCAAACATGACCAACACTCAGAACTCAAATAAAGAGTAACTTTTTGGAACTATACTAGTGAAACAAACTTACAGAGGCACAAACACGGTAAAAATGAGGCTTTGTACTTTTCAACAAATTTATAGTTTGCTAAGATTGAGTGAGAATTTAACCGAATGCCATCCCAAACAGGTTGAAACATGAAACATACAGTATGTTGGACTTTAAATGTCACTATAATTTACTGAGCTCATTGTGCTTGAATAGGACAGAATATATCACTAAATGGAAGAAATTAATTAGACATCAGCAATAGGAGAACATAAGCTTAAAATCAGTTTCTTTAAGAGTGACTATTCCATCTCTGCAGGTGAATCACTTGCGCTGCCTGCATGAGTTCGTGGAGGCCCAAGCAGCTTACTATAAGCAGTGCCATTTCCACATGCAAGAACTACAGAAAGAGCTGGGAAGGTGAGAAGCAGATGGGAGATAACATGGATGAAAGTGAGCTTCACAGGAGTAGCCAGTCATCTTCCTACACAGTGAAAATAAGCAGTCAACATGTTCTGTGTGATGATATCAAATTTCTTAATGACTGTATTGAAATTTTATGAGTTGTTGGTCTGCAAGTAAGTTGTATGCCAACACTTTAGAAGAATTTATTAACCGACAATTCGCCTTTTTGGCTACAAATCTTTTTGTTGATACAACAGTGAGTAAAGTTTTATGTGCCCTAAATGCCCTGTTTAATTATGTCCTCCAGAAAAGATTTCAAGTTTTACAGCCTTATTGTTGTATAATTTTTGGATTTTGTTCTATAACAATAGTCAGAGAGCAAGAGCAGCAATTAGCTTCATTTCAATTGTTTTAAATAAGCTTTCATCAAGGAAAAACATGCTTTTGTAACTTTTGTAATTGAAATTAAATAAAAATTAGATGAGGAAATTAAAAGTTGCACCTCTGACTTCAGTTCTGCTTTGTTTAAGGCTTTAGACATTTAAAGATTTTTTGTATTTGTTAAAATTATTGTTAGAAATGCAACAAAAAAAACAACAAAAAAGTATTTGTCTATAGTACCAGTAAGGTCTTATGGACGTCTGTCCGTTTTGGTTGTTTTTGCATAGTCAAATCATGACAAATCATTTTCACTGTCCTATGCCCTCAGTTCTGATGAGGATGTGTGAGTATAACCCATAATATGCTTGTCCTCCTGTGTGCTGACGAGATTTATCTTTCTCTTTGTGTATATGTTCTGACCATCACATTTGCCAGCTTTTTAATACTTCCCAAATGCTGTTTTTCCTTATTGCATGTTTTATTTACGTTTGCGCGTACTGTACATGTATGTTCTAACCGTCACATCTGCTTGCTTTTCCTCAGACTTCCCAATGCTTTTGCACTGAACTCCACTCACTCCATGACCACTGCTGGCTCTGCATCAGAAGACGTCAGCAGCCCTGTGGAGACCGATACACTGAAGATAGAAGAAGTGCAGGCACCAGCTACAGGAACCCGAAAGGCCAAAGTCCTTTATGATTACGATGCTGCTGACTCCAGTGAGCTCTCCCTTCTGGCTGATGAGGTGAGTTTTAATCATCAACCTGCTGCAAGCAGGTCAAATAATGACTGTTGACCACTGGCCTAAAATGTCTCTGCATTTGGGACGAAACAGTAGCCTCACTCGTATGACATTTGCTGATTCACGGTCTGCTCTTTTCCTGAAGGTTAATGTTTTGTTCCTAAGGGTGTAAATTTCTGATGTTAGTGGAGGCAGTCTTCACTTTAAGTGAGGTAGCCCACTGCTATAAACCTTTTTTGGAAATGCAGAAGAAGCAGAATAACTTTTAATATGAATGGAGGGTTATTTACAACGCTTACACACTATTTACAGGGAAAGGAGTGTGTTATCAAATAGGATTATGACAAGAATAAGATTAGGAAATACTATTACTGATTCCTTTGTATAATCCTGTTAATAATCATGTGAGTCCAGACACTCTCAAAGACAAAAGTGTTAGTACACAGTATAGTGTTGACAGGAAATTCAGGGAGAGAGGGATGGGGACAACAGGCAGCAAATGTCCTCAGCCAGATTCAAACCGGTGACAAATCAATTACATGGTCAGTATCTTAAATCCCTCAGTCACCAGGATGCCGTCGTTTTTTTTAAAAAGAAGCTTTACAAAAGATCTGGGAAGAGCCACGCTCTTATTTAGTGGTGCAGCATGTGGGTGACTTAAATAGAGTTTAGTTCCTGATTAGAGCTGCAACGATTAGTGGATGAATCAATTTGTTGATTGCCGGAAAATTAATCTGCAGCTGTTTTGATTACTGATTAATTGTTGAAGTCATTTTTTTCAACCAAAAATGCAAAAAACTTCTCTGATTCCAGCTTCTCCAATGTGAAGATTTGCTGCTATTCTTTGGTTTATGTCATTATACACACGTGGACAAAATTGTTGGTACCCCTTAGTTAATGAAAGAAAAACCCACAATTCTCACTGAAATCATTTGAAATGTACAAAAGTAACCATGAATAAAAATTTATTGAAAATTAAACAATCAAAATCAGCCATTACTTTTGAATTGTTGATTAACATAATTATTTAAAAAAATGAAACTAATGAAACTAATGAAACAGGCCTGGACAAAAATGATGGTACCCATAATTTAATATTTTGTTGCACCACCTTTTGAGGCAATCACTGCAATTAAACGATTTCTATATTTGTCAATGAGCCTTCTAGATCTATCAACAGGTATTTTGGCCCACTCCTCGTGAGCAAACTGCTCCAGTTGTGTCAAGTTTGATGGGTGTCTTCTCCAGATGGCATGTTTCAGCTCCTTCCACAGATGTTCAATGGGATTCAGATCTGGGCTCATAGAAGGCCACTTCAGAATAGTCCAACGTTTTTCTCTTAGCCATTCTTGGGTGTTTTTGGCTGTGTGTTTTGGATCGTTGTCCTGTTGGAAGACCCATGACCTGCGACTGAGACCTAGCTTTCTGACACTAGGCAGCACATTTCTCTCAAGAATGCCTTGATAGTCTTGAGATTTCATTGTACCTCGCACAGATTCAAGACATCCTGTGCCAGATGCAGCAAAGCAGCCCCAAAACATAACTGAGCCTCCTCCATGTTTCACCGTAGGGACAGTGTTCTTTTCTTCATACGCTTGATTTTTGAGTCTATGAACATAGAGTTGATGTGCTTTACCAAAAAGCTCCAGTTTTGTCTCATCTGTCCAAAGGACATTCTCCCAGAAGCTTTGTGGCTTGTCAACATGCATTTTTGCAAATTCCAGTCTCGCTTTTTTATGATTTGCTTTCAACAGTGGTGTCCTCCTTGGTCGTCTCCCATGAAGTCCACTTTGGCTCAAACAACGACGAATGGTGCGATCTGACACTGATGTACCTTGGCCTTGGAGTTCACCTTTAATATCTTTGGAGGTTGTTCTGGGCTCTTTGGTTACAATTTGAACTATCCGTCTCTTCAACTTGTCATCAATTTTCTTCTTGCGGCCACGTCCAGGGAGGTTGGCTACTGTCCCGTGGATCTTAAACTTCTGAATAATATGTGCCACTGTTGTCACAGGAACTTCAAGCTGCTTAGAGATGGTCTTATAGCCTTTACCTTTAAGATGTTTGTCTATAATTTTGTTTCGAATGTCCTGGGACAATTCTCTCCTTTGCTTTCTGTTGTCCATGTTCAGTGTGGTACACACCTTGTCACCAAACAGCACAGTGACTATTTGTCACCCTTTAAATAGGCAGACTGACTGATTATGAGCTTGAAGACACCTGTGATGTCAATTAAAGGACACACCTGAGTTAAACATGTCCCTCTGGTCAAATTATTTTCAATCTTTTATAGGGGTACCATCATTTTTGTCCAGGCCTGTTTCATTAGTTTGTTTTTTTAAATAATTATGTTAATAAACAATTCAAAAGTGATGGCTGGTTTTGATTGTTTAATTTTCAACACATTTTTATTTATTATTACTTTTGCAAGTTTCAAGTGATTTCAGTGAGAATTGTGGGTTTTTTCTTTCATTAACTGAGGGGTACCAACAATTTTGTCCACGTGCCAAGTTTTGGACAGTTACTCAGACAAATTAATAATAATAATAATAATAAACTTTATTTATACAGCACTTTTCAAAACAAAGTTACAAAGTGCTTTACATGGTTAAAACATTTAAGCACTACAATTAAGTAGTAAAAGACAATTAAAATAAAATAGAATAAAATACCCCTAGTATAAGATTTTAAAAAAACAATAATAATAAAACAATAAAACAACAGTAGCAATAAAATAGGTAAAAAATTAAAAACAAATTAAGACATTTGATGACATCACCTAGGACATAGGAAAAATATGACACTTTTCCATATTTTCTGACATTTTGTAGACAAGTGTCAGGACAAGATTAAGTGATAAAGTAATTGCCAGATTATTGGATAATGAAAATTATTGTTGGTTGCAGCTCTAATCATAATGTGAACAATAAAGGGAAGAAACTCCCAGTCTGTGATGCAGATGGACACATTTTGTGTGAGTGAATCATTCAATGAGTCTTTGTTTCCTTCCACTACAGCATTGACATTTCTACTCTAAGTGGATGACTGCCTAAAACTTTCCTCTCTTACACTCACTCACACTTACACATCTGTGTTGCAGCTCATCACAGTTTACACGGTGCCGGGCATGGACTCTGACTGGCTGATTGGAGAGAGAGGAAACCAGAAAGGAAAAGTGCCTGTCACATACCTGGAGCTTCTCAGCTAAAGAGCGCACACACACACACACACACACACACATATGCACGTGTGTGAGTGGGTACCACTAAAGCCATGATGATATTTCATTCACTTTAATTAATTTCACACTCTTACACTGACCTGTAACACTCAATAGCACTCTACCACATTAAACATTTGCAAAAATGTTAATTTGAAAATGGTCCAAGACACACATACTCATCTATGTGCTTCTCAGAACACACAGAAATAGTTGGTAGTGGAGATATTGTTACGATAAGTACCAGAAAATACCCACATTCCTTTTAGATTTGAAGGCAATTTATGATGATGATATTTATTTCCTATTTATTGATGTGCACCCCAAAGGTTCGGGCAGACCTTTCCAAACTGAATGAAGTTAAGCTCTGATAAACTGTGACTTACTGTCTTCAGATGGATTTCCATCAAAATTATATTGATGATTTGTTTGGGGTAAAAAAGTGTCTTTATTCTCCCTTAAAGCCTTTTTTCATACATTCAGTGCTGACCTCTGATGGAAACTAATTCAAGACTTGTGTTTCATCTAAAATATTAATCCACCATAACACCCAGAAATGTTTAATTCTGTGTTAAGGTCCCAACTGCAAGGTTGCACTAATCTGTCTCTTAATGAAGACTGCAATATGGATAACACAAACACGCAATAACAAGGCCCAGACAAGTTTTATCCTCCAGTTTTATAAACTTCACACATCAAATCTTAAACATCTCTGTATAGCAGACACTCCTCATTGAAGAAGTGAAATAAACATGGGCAACCCAATGACGGATCATTGTGACTCCATCTTGTGACCACATCATGCCGGCTCATTCTATTTTTTTGATTTGTCAGACTTCCTGTAATTACAGGAAGCCACTGATGAGGTATATCCTTCATGGCAGTTCATGGTTTATTTGAAATCCATTAACAAAAATAAAAGATGGGACTGTTTCCTAGTTTTAGCACAAATATGTCTTCTGTTCTTCTCCTTTCTTCCTCAAGGACATGAACAGAACTGCAGAATATTCCCACCTGCATTATATGTTCTATTTTTTTTATTTTTCCTTGATGAAAGCATTAAGTATGACAACACAGAAGAAAAATAACTATGAACCCGCAAATAAGGTTTTTCATGTTTGTTTTATCATCCTTGACTTAAGGGAAGCAGATTTGCCTTAACTGCTCATAGAAGAGAATGTACTTCCTCCAACAATAACATTTTAACAGCTGGATGATACATTTCTACAGACATCTTTTGATTGAGTTATGGGCTTGTTTTGACTATATTTTCCCGCATGGGGCCTCGCCCATATGCTTCCCACACCTTCCCAAGCCTTTCCACTGCACTGAAGATGTCCCTTTGAATAATATGAACATCTCTGCAGCCAAATAAACACAAACATCCAAACTGCCTTAAAATAATGGGAAGGAACCGCTAAGGCCATCAGCTACAAACCAGAGAATGTGCTGTTCACGACAAAATGCCCAGAGACCTAATGTGCACCATGTATGGCATGCAAGACTGTAACTCCTCCTAATAAAGCGTGTGTTTGTGTGATTTTGGTTTGCCCTTCAGTGTTTTTACAATGTTCCTATATGTTGCTGTTTTGTTTGTTAATACATTAAAGTGTCCTCAGTCTTAGTGCTGCATGTGCTACAGCTAGTAGCCTGTCCCGCCGGACAGCGTGTGTATATGAGTATATGATGTAGCAAATTCAGTTTGTGTCAGATCTGGACTACCCAAAACATTTGCACAAAAAAGAAATGTGCTCTCCCACATCCAGTATGTGTACATGCATGCACTCTGTCAAGTTTTGTTTAAACCAGCCTGGTCTCATGATGTTTTGTGAAATGAGCACAATGTTTGAAACTGCAAAAAAAAAAAAAAAAGCCAACAGAAGTGACATGAGTCTTAACCAAATAGTTTTCTTACCTGCAGTCAGTGAGACAAACAGGTGAGAATGTTACTATAACTCTTGTTAGCAGAGGAATCCACATCATGTCATCTGCACTCTACTGCTGTGCTCATTTCACAAATTTGGGGGAAATTCTTCTTTTCAGGATATGTTTTTTTTTTTTTTACTTCTGCTGTTGTGATTCTGTTGTACCTCATCTTGTATTATTATTTATCAGTGTATTGCCTGTTCCTTAACCATGCTGAAAGAATGAAATGTATGGGATTTAATAAAAAGATTTATTTGAATTCACTGACTTTTCACATCTTTATACTCCATCAGGTCTGTTTGATAAGCACACTGTTCATTTGTCATTGTAAACCATCTGTAATCTAGTAGTCACCACTACAGTCGAAAGACAAAGCCAATGCAGAAGTGCCTTAATGTGCAGTTCCTCTTAAGTGATCACTTGCAGACCCTTTCCAAAAAATTTGAATATTATGGAAAAGTTTATTAATTTCCATAATTACATTTTTTTTTTAAATGTAAACTTTCATAGATTATAGATACAGGGCCCACAATTTAAACATTAAGTATGTTTATTTTTACATATTTTGGGCTTCCAGCTCAAAAAACCCATGAAAACAGGAATTCAAAAAATTAGAATACTGTGAAGAAATCACCATTTACTTCTCAGTTTTTGCAGAAAAAAAATTAGGATCACATCAAATCAATCAAAATATGGTACTTTCTAAACGATATGTCAATGTTCAATACTTGGTTGGGAATCCCTTTGCCTTAATCACTCCCTCGATGCACTGTGGCATTAAGGCAATCAGCCTGTGGCATTGTGTGGGAGTTATGGAAGCCCAGATTTCCTTGATGCTTGCTGTCAGCTTTTCTTCGTTTTTGAGTCTGGTGCCCCTCATTTTCCTCTTGATAATACCCCATAGATTCTCAATGGGGTTTAGGTCTGGTGAGTCGGCTGGCCAGTCAAGCACTGTGATGGCATGGGCATTAAACCAGGTTTTGGTGCTTCTGGTGGTATGGGCAGAGGCCAGGTCCAGCTGGAAGATGAAATCTGCATCTCCATACAGATCCTCAGCAGAAGGAGTCATGAAGTCCTCTAAAACATTCTGGTAGACTGTTGCGGTGACCTTGGATTTAAGAAAGCAGAGTTTACCAACAGCTGCACCGGACATTGCACCCCAAATCATGACTGACTGGATATTTCACACTTGTCCTCAAGCAGCTTGGGTTCTGTTCCTCACCCGTCTTCCTCCAAACCCTTGGACCTTGATTCCCAAATGAACAGGCACACTTTACTTTCTTCAGAAAAAAGGACCTTGGACCACTGGCCAACAGTCCAGTCCTTCTCCTCGGCCTAGTTGAGATGCTTCCTACGTTGGCTCAGGCTCAGAAGTGGCTTGACCCGAGGAACCCAACAGTTGTAACCCATCTCCCGGATGCGTCTGAATGTGGTGGTTTTTGAAGCTTCTCTGTTTGATAATCCGCTGAAGCCCACGGTCATCTCTTATGCTGGTGCATCTTCTCCTGCCACATTTTGCCCTTCCACTCGACTTTCCATTGATATGCTTGGACACAGCACTCTGTGAACAGCCAGCCTCCTTAGCTATGAACTTTTGTGGCTTACCCATCCTATGGAGGGTATCAGTGATGGTCTTATGGCCAGTTGTCAAGTCTGCAGTCTTCCCCATATTGAACCAAACTGAAGCAATTTAATGACACCTGGGGAAACCTGTGCAGGTGCTTTGAGTTTAGTAGATGATTAGTGTGTGACACTCAGTTTAAAACATTCATGCCCTGCAAAATTTGGGCTGATTTCTTCACAGTATTCTAATTTTTTGAATTCCTGTTTTCGTGGGTTTTATGAGCTGGAAGCCCAAATTATGTAAAAATAAACAAATAAATACTTGAAATCATTTGAATTGTGGGCCCTGAATCTATAATCTATGAAAGTTGAACCTTTTAATGGAATTATGGGAATAAGTTAACTTTTCCATGATATTCTAATTTTTTGGAAAGGGCCCTTTTCCACTACACGGTACAGGCTCAACTCCAGTCGCCTCTACTCGTCGTTTTTGGTTTTCCATTAGGCAAAAGTTGTGTATAGTACCTGGTATTTGGTACCTACTTTTTTGGTATCGCCTCTATCGAGGTTCCAAGCAAGCTTGGCATTACAGTCGTGCTTGAAACACAACATTCACACGAGGAAATAACAGATTTGTCCTGTTGTTCTTTGTATTTAATGAATGAATGAAAAGGAGAAATGCAGAAGAGGAAAATGAAATTAAGAGCGTCTGTCTCCAGAGTAAATCATCTGTTGAGGGTTTGGTGGTTGTTTATTTATGCTATAGAACGTAACCGCTATGAAACAATTAGAAAATAAATCTTATTTCTCTCATTCACCGGCTTTTCTCTCCCTCTCCTCACTCGACAATCACTGCTCTGTCTCTTTCTCACGTGCTCTGGCTCACTGTCTCTTTTTCTCTCGTCTTTTTTAAAAAAAGTTAGGAGGCCAACAACAGAGCCTTTACTTTAACATTGTCAAAAAAAAGAAAAATGTCCTCCCCTTGTCTTAAACTGGTCCTAAATCGATATGTGTATACTTCATTGTTTTATGAATGAAAAAGTACACAAGTTGAAGCAGGGCTTGACCAATCAGCGACGGTCATCCATGCAAACCCCGCCCTACATTGAGGGGGTACTATCTGTAATGGAAAACGAAATCCAGAAAAGTATAGTACCAAAAGCGAGTAGGGTTGAGTCGAGCTGGTGAAAAAACGGCATTAGATTCAAATACAAAGAACAAAATCCAAAAGTTTTTTCACATGGTTTCAATTGCTCAATAAAGTCTATCAACCAGCCTCCAAATCTTGACTTTTTTGGCTCCAAAATTATAAAAAAAAAAGGAAAAAGTCAACGTCCAGATACAAAACTACAGGTGATACTTGTATGCATGTATTTTAGGTCTGTGCTACGTCATGGTAGCAGTCACCAAAGGGCCAGTAGAACATCCGTGGTCCAGTTCCAGTGACCACAGTTGCTAGCAGCGTCCACCAAAGTTCCAAAGGTCCAGACTGAAATATCTCAACAACTTCTGGATGAAGTGCCATGGAATTTTTTACATAAATTCATGGTCCCCAGAGAATAAATCCTACTGACTTTGGTGATCCTCTGACTTCGTGTCTAGCGCCACCAGCAGGTTCACATTTGTGTTTTTCTAAGTGAAATATTTAATTGAATGGATTACCATAAAATTTAGTCCAGACATTCATGCCCCCCTAAGGGGCTTTTCATCTAGCGCCATCTTTGGTTCAAAATTTCAGTTTGTCAGATACATTGGTTTATGACCAAATACCTGAAAAACTAATGACATTCCCATCAGCCTCAGCTGTACAGCTGTATTTTGGCTAATTAGAAAATCCTAGCATGCTAACATGGTAAGATGGCCATGGTGACCATGGTAAACATGGCATGTGCTCCCAGGACAGCTACCTGTCCTGGATCTGCCCCAGAGGCTCCTCCCATTTGGTTGTGGCCTTAGAGGTGCCTAAACAACTTCAGTGGGTTCTTCTCAATATTACAAGGCCATGGCGTGCTCCAGAGCCTGCACCTTTCTGAATTATTCAGGGTTTTCCCCCTTTAGCAGCACCCTGTCTGTGATTTTTCAGATCAACCAGTCATTTGAAAAGCTACGACTGGAGTGTCTTCAGAGTCCGATACTATGCAAGTATCAGTAGCCAACAGATCAGACTGTGTGTGAAGTATTGTGGTCCCATGTATGCCTCATAAATCTACTTTTGTGTAATATGGGTTTAAAAAAGATAACGTACATCATCAGTCCTGTCAAACTCCCACAATGCTCACTTTTTTAAAAATCATTCTGGGTATGAATAATTCATTACAAAATGCAGTTCATTTCCATGTACTGTTTACTATGATCAGAGATGTGGTTGAGGCTACATCCACTCAAACTGTGTTATTTAATTGATTAAGTAGAGGTTACCACTGTTGTGGGACATTATAAATCTTTCATGTATCTTTGTAGTATAGTCAATATTAAACAATATCATGATCACTGAAATTCAGAAACTTTAGGGATTTTTTAAGGGTAAAGATTTAAGCTCCACTGAAAAAAAAGGTTTTGTCCTGGCCTGCAGCTGGTAATGACAGTCAGTGTGTTCATCCATCTGTGCATCCATCCAGCAGCTTGGGACAACTGCAGACCAGATTGCCATGAAATTTGCTATAAATGTTTATGTTGCGGATGACCCTCTGACCTTTCCTTTAGCATCACCATCAATTTTATAGAACATGATATGGTATCTCAAAAAACAAAGGCTTGAGGTAGCCAAGGTAGCCATCTCCTTGGGTATTCCTATTGTAAATCAGGTGACCTACTTAGGTGTTCAGATCATGACCTCAGTTGCAGCTATATCCAAAGTGAATTACAGTTATGTTCTAAAGAAAATAGAGAATAATATTAACAGATGGATGGTGTTACCATCATCAGTACCTGCCTGATTTTACCACAAATAAATTTTATTAGCTCTATGTTGCCGTCAGCTCCTCCAACTAATTATTGGTCTAAGATGGATTCCCTGTTGAAATCATATAAACTTAGCACAAAAAGTAAGGAAATTTGTGTTTGGTAGATTATTTCTTTGTTGTAACAATGCTTCTTGGCAATAAATCTTATACCATTGGAAAGCCTGTTTATTTCCCTTTTAAATGGTGCCACATTTGTAAGGAACATGCATTTTAGGGATGAGCAGCAGAGCTGAGTAAGTGGGTTGCGCCCATGAGAATTTTTTCTGTCATTACAGATAGATTTTTCTGTCATTACAGGCCATGCCATGGAGCTGCTTAGACACACTGGGGAGCCCCCAGTACATCGTGGTACATACAGGCACCAATGACCTCCACACCCTACACCAGGGCACTGCTGAGGCCATGACCAAAGTGGCTGAGAGGGCCTCCAGGGAGTTCCCTGACAGCAGGGTGATTATTTCTACCCTTCTCCCCAGAACAGACACCTCTCCACATGTCATCCACGAGATCAACATGGAAATCTCAAGAAGCTGTGCAGCCCTTCCAAACATCCACCCACCACACCAACATTGGTACATGGGATCTCTATGATGGGCTACACCTGAACAAAGCTGGATTAAGAACATTTGCTAAAACACTGAAGGATGTTACCCTTGGTCGCAACCCCAACAGCCTCGCCCACACAGCTGCTGTTCCCAGGAACCACAGACCACACAGATACAAACAAGAAAGTCGGAGGAACTCTACCTCCCATCATCCTGTGGCACCACGCCCCCCGGCAGCACTCCATCCCCATCCTATATCGCACCTTCTTGCCCCACCCAGCCACAGAAGACCCCCCACCATCACCAACAGATGACCTACGCATCTATGATAAACAATCCTACCCCTCTCCTACCCACTACAACAATGTCTGAACTAGGGGCAATCAAAGAGATGCTCCACAGTCTGTGTGACAGACTACTGCAAACATGAGGTACAAAGATACCTTAAATACACACACACACACACACACAGATACATACACATACAAACAGACACACACACGCTCACTCTTTCTCTCTCTCTCTCACACACACGCACACAAATACAAGGTCAGTTTAAATGTATTATTTTTCCTGTAAATTAGCTGCACCTGATTGGTCCTTTATCTGTTTCGTTTTGTTCATACTTTGGTTGAATTTATTTCTTTTTATACTCACAAATGAAATCTTTCACAATAAGCTTTTGGAATATTCAGGGGTTGTACTCCAGCACTTTTGGTCTTAAGACCCGGATTTCTTAAATAACATAAAGGATATTGATATTTTGATTCTGTTAGAAACATGGTGTCGATGTGATGCAGTTACTCAGTGTCCCTCAGGCTACAGTGAAATCACTTCAGCCTTCAGTTAAGCTGAGCACAGTGCAGTGTGGTAGAGACTCAGGAGGGATGGTGATCTGGCTCAAAGCTGATCTCACCAAACACATCACAACCGTAAAACAAAGCAAAAACCACATTTTGTTAAAAATTAATAAACACGTAGGCATTTGTGAGGTAGATTTAGATCTGTGTGCAATATACACCCCTCCATCAGATCACCATACCATGAAGAAGAGTTCTACAGCTCTCTACACACAAAGATATGTAACTTTCAAGCCCAAGGCAAAATACTTCTGTGTGGGGATTTTAATGCACAGACAGGTTCAGAACCTGACTGTATAGACCACACAGGAGATACACATATATTCAGACAGTCACCTTTGACCCCCTCACCCACAGCCATGAGGAACAACCCTGACAAAACAATGAACAGAAATGGGAGGGAGTTAGTGCATCTCTGCAGAGCCTCAGGCCTGTATATATTAAATGGAAGGATCAGAGGAGACAGTTTGGGACGTTTCACCTACTGTTCAGGTCTTGGAACAAGTGTAGTTGACTACTCCATCTCAGACATGGACCCCTCATCATTCAGTGCTTTCACTGTCAGAGCACAAACCCCCCTTTCTGATCACAGCCAGATTAATATTTACTTGAGAAAACACACTAGAGATACTGTTAAGAAACAGCCCAGTAAGCTGTACAATCTAAACCAGTCATACAGATGGACTCCAAACAGTGCTGAACAATTTGTACAAATTTTAAATTTGAATGAAATAAAACATGCAATCAACACATTCAACAATTCACACTACCAAAATAACTCTGAAGGCATTAATAAAGCGACAAAAGACATTAACCATATCTTCCAAACAGCTGCATTAAATGCAAAGCTTGGAAAAACAAAGAAACCCCACCATTGAAATGATAAACAAAAAACCTCTGAAAAAAAATGGTTTGATAGTGAATGTAAAGAAATGAGAAAACACTTAAGATAGCTATCAAACCAAAAACACAGACACCAACATGACCCAAAACTACAACATGAAACATAGGAGATTGAAATCGCAGTAGACCAGGGTCAGTTCTGGGACATGTTGAACAGTTTAGAAACTGCAAAGCCACAACAATTAACAATACAAGATGGAGACATTTGGAAAAACTATTTTAATGACCTCTATAAAACTATCCCACCTGAAGACCTGAACCTAAATCAAATTCAAATTAAAACAAAGTTAAACAAACTTGAATCAGCCATCAAGAATCACCAAAATCCTTTAGATTACCCAATTACACAAAAAGAGTTAACAGACAGACTGAAAACTCTTCATTCAAAAAAAGCTTGTGGTACAGATTGCATCAAAAATGAAATGCTGAACAACAGTACCCCTGAGTTACAAACGGCAATTGTTAAACTGTTCAACATGTTGCTGACTGCTGGCTGCTTTCCTGATGTCTGGAACCAGGGCTGATCACCGCAATCTATAAAAACTAAAATAAATTAGACCCTAATAACTAGGGATCTGTGTCAACAGCACCCTTGAAAAAATATTATGTAGTATCCTGAATTCCAGGATATTAGCCTTTATTCAAGAAAAAAAAAAACTTAGTAAATGTCAAATTGGCTTTCTTCCAAATTACCAAACCTCCTAAATGTTCAAAGGAAAACACCAAATAACGTCTGCCAAGCAGAACTGGGACATTTTCCTTTACTGTTAAACATACAGAAACGGGCAATAACATTTTGGACACATCTAAATTCAAGCCCAAAAGACACACTTCCATTCAAAGCTCTAAAAACCCAAGAGCTGAACCCTGAAAACAGCCCCTCAGTCAGCTGATGGTGAAGCTAACCAACCAGGCTCCCATCAGCACTGATCAAAACAACACAACAGAATAAAACTAATCATCAATCAGTCAAAAGATCTATATCTATATTAGAACACTGGAGAAGTTAAACTAAAACCCAAAGTAGACTAAATTGTTATTTGACCCCAAACAGAGAATATAAAACTGGCTGAGTATCTCCACTCTGTCAGAGATAAGAAGCAGAGATGGATCCTGACCAAATACAGGCTCAGTGAGCACCAACTGGCAGTAGAAACAGGAAGATACAGACAGATATGGCTGCCCAGAGAGGAGCGTGTATGTACTCACTGCTCGACAGGGGCTGTAGAGACAGAGATGCACTTCCTCCTCCGCTGTGAGAAGTTCTCTTCAGTAAGAGACTTCCACTACAGGGAAATAGCCAAGAAAATACCAAACTTCCTAATGTTAAGTCCAGAGGAGAAACTGGCAGTTCTCCTGGGTGAAGGAACAGCAGCTCCTCTGGCAGCTAAATATGTATCTGCCTGCCACAGCCTGAGGGACTCATAGTCACTGTAACCCCCCTCCCCTACCCCCCCAAAAATTCTATGACATTGTATTATACTGTATTGTATAACAATCACAAAAAAAGGACTACATCAGTATAATATATAACCTGCATATGTGACACCTGTGTATTTATGATGTATAGTAATATGTGAATCTTCTGTAAACTGCTTTGGCAACAACATATTTTTGTCCATGCCAATAAAGCTATTTGAATTTGAATTTAAATTTGAAAATTTGATTTCTTCATGGAGACGCGGATAACTTCTATGCCCCGTTGTCTACCGTTTGAGTCGACCCGCTGTTTCCCTCGCCACGCTGCTGAGGATCAGCTGCCGTCAAAACCCCGCCGACAGAGCGCTGACGGCCCCGTCAGTATCCGAACCGAACCAAGATGGATGAAACACACGCCACATCGCTTTGTAAAGCGATCATATAAGAGGCTATGTCTGGACAGAGACAATTAAATTGTGTGTTTGTTAGCTTTTGGCTTTAAGCTTAATTGCTATTTTGTTGTTGATTTAACGGGCCGCCGAGTCCCTTTTGCCTGCTATACTCTGAGGAGTATTTAAAGTTTGCTGCCTGTTTAGTTGTGTTAACCACACTAGACTGTTTTTGTGTTTTGTCCCTCTCGGGACTGCTGCTGTGTTTGTGCCATCGCGAGTGAGAAAGTAAGTTGTTTGAAAATCAGACAACGTGCGTTACAGGCTGCCGTCTGTACGCACGCTCTCTGTGGACAAGAAACGGCTGCTCTCCCTTCTCCTCCTTTCCCTCTTGCTACTAACACGCACATACACATACACACATCTTTTCTTGCCTTTGTTCTAACCGACACTGCGGTCATATCCGCTATTTGGTTCTCACGTGACTCCATCTCGCCAGATCACGCCCGCTGTCCTTGAGATCGCATGACGTCATCTCACAAGATCACGGTCGCGAGCTTGTTCACACGCCCACAGAGACACACACACACATCTACACTGCCATACACACACACACACACACACGCTCCGGCTTGCATGTGTTTCCATTGTATATAGCTGTATTATTGCTTAGGTAGGATTAGATTTTAGAAGTGTCTTATTGATCAAAGCATTTGCTAACTTGTTAACTTTGCTATTGTTTAATAAACACTGTTATATCTTTAAAGAGAAGTCTTTTGTAATTGTTGTGCTCATTTATTGTAAAAGGTGGCTGATTGAGAGAGGGTCAGAGCTCGAATTCATACCTTCATTGTTCACTTGTGGATGCTGATATCCCTCAGATATTAGCATCCCAAGTGAACCTTGTTTATGAGACTTCCTTTATTGTTTGGTTATTGGTCCCATTGGTTCCTGGTGGTGTCGTGTATTAATTCATAGTAATAATTTAATTTTTATTAATTAATAATTATCTCTGAGTTATTTATTGCTAATAACCAACCAGCTTACAATCAACAACCCAACATTACAAAGGAGCAATGATTGTATTAACCTGATTTATCTGTGAATGTCATGACACTGCTGGATCTCATTTAAACTGGACAAGGAAATGTATTTCTGACCCTTGGATGACTTGATCACTCACTCACTGGAGATACCAGGAAGAGACGTGATTAACCACACAGTTCCTTACTAGTTCAGCAATACAGTGTTTCACAACAGTTTCATTTCCCCTTTTGTAGACTGTGGCTTGTCTTTTTACTGTGATATGATGCATTGTTCATTTTTAAACAGGTCTGACTTATTTGTCAGACAAGGCGCCCTGTAAATTAAGGCGGGCTTTGCACTTTTGAGATTTCTTTGGTGGAAACCTGATTCTTCTTAACAGCAAATATTTCAGTTTTTATCTTCATGTTGAGTGTTTTTCATCTGTAAAAGGTGACTTCAGCAAATAGTAATGGACATGAGATTCTTCTTGCCCTTCATGAATCCACATATATAGGTGCTCTCTCACCCAGAATAAATCTTTTGAGTTTCAAATACTCATCCCCTATAGGCTTAAAATGGTGACTAATAGCAACTTGGATTCATATCAGCCATAATTGTTTCTTTATTTTATTTGAACAGGACCATGTACAGTTTTAAACATAAATG
The DNA here is from genome assembly GCA_038419695.1 of Scomberomorus guttatus. Lineage (NCBI taxonomy): Eukaryota > Metazoa > Chordata > Actinopteri > Scombriformes > Scombridae > Scomberomorus > Scomberomorus guttatus. Next base: position 5,144,996 of record CM076450.1, on the reverse strand, counting down.
TTGCCATTTGATGCACTGTACCTGATTTAGCTTATAGCTAGTTTTCATTTGCAGTCCCTCGTCACAATTAAAACATATTACAGCACAGTACTAGTCAAAAAACATAACACAAAGAATAAAGAATAATACAGAATAAACATAGTACATAGGGTAGAAAATAATACAGGAAAGATATTACAAGGCCACACACAATAGCATATCACACGTAGCCAAGTTTCCCACAGTAACAGAGGCGCATCAGAATGTTGACACAGCCAGCAATAATTAGTTTATTTCTGTTCCGTGCGATAGTCTTTACCAAAAGCTGCATATTCAACACTTTACTGGCAAAGCAGTTGTTGTTTGAAACACAATGAGGATATGAATCATGGAGTGGTGAAATGGAATATGCTGCTATTCGAAGTTTTGATGTTGTAACTCTGGGTCAATCACTTTACTTTTTTTTTTATCACCACAGGCAAACAAATCATCATATGAATACAAAATAGAAAGTACAAAAGTTAAAACAATTTAAAAATAAGTTAATTTATGAGTAAAATCTAAAATCATAAGATATTTAGAATTTGGGTCTTGAATAGGTATATGTGCTCATGTTTCCTTTTACTCAGAGCATTAAGTGGAGAGATGGCAAAGGTTATGAAAGAGTTTTTATATCTGTTACTTTTGGCTAATTGGACTCTAAAAAGGGAACCACAAGGCAGGATCTGAAACGCTGAGCTGTCAGTGTTGGAACCAACTGCATGAGCCGAGTCAAAGAGCAAGCTACAAATTATTCAGAGATGCTTTTCAAGCCTGAAGAAGGTGACTGACTAAAATAGATTTTCAGTGAAATATGCATTAAAGACTTAGATTAGAGAATACAAGAATCTGAAAACAAAAATGTATTTACCAATGTACCCATTAGTGCTTAAGTCATCAAACTCACCAGACTTCACTTGCCTTGCATTGAACTTTCATATCTATCATATTGTCACAGTATCATGTGTCTTGGCCAGCCACATCCAAACACAAAGGCATGCACTGTACATGCCTGAAGTAGTGTAGCTGAGCTTACTACAAAACATGTATGTGTCAAGTGAAACCTTTTGGTTGTACTCAACCTATTGTTATCAATACATGGATAAAAATATTTTTATAGTAGTGGAAAATGCTATAGGTAAAGCTAGCCAAACCTGTAATATAATTATTTGGTTTTGTCTTTGTTGAGCTGCAGGAAGTTGTAGGACATCCAATTTCATTTTCTGTAATCAGTAATTTTACTGGGTTAAAATTTATTGGAGTCCCTTAAGATGGGAAGCAAACCAGACAAGTAGCCACTGAGTCAGAAAGACCTACACACCCAGCAGAATGTCTCCATAATAAAACACAAACATGACAGTCTTAGGTGTCCTTCAGTGTACAGATAGCAGGAGAAATAGTAGAGTAATAGAGATTAATAAGAGTTGCTGCAAGAATGCTAAAAGAGGATTGTAATCTTGTTATGGCTGAAGGTGAAGAGGAGCTGAAGGCTTTTCTGCAAAAAAAACTGCATTTTGTAAATTTGTTAGAATCTTAAAAGATTCTGATAAGATTCTTAAAAGACAATTCTAACATGAAATTATTCATCCAGCAACATAACTCATATTGGAGTAGGTATAGTAATAGGGAAATAGTCCTCCTAGTTGGCCACACAAGAGAGGTCAATTAGGATTTATGATTGTTATTAATCTTAATTGTGACTTTACAAGGGTATAGGTATTTTAAAGTTAAGGGACTGAGATGCAAGCACACGAGAACACAAACAAGTTCACTTTAGTTACATACACATTTATTACCAATACTACAGTTACAAGTACTAAACACTACAACATTTTACAAACAAGACACAAGAGGGAAAAGGAAACTGGTACACAAGGCTATGACTAGTGAATGATTTGAATGCTTGAACTACATTTTTAACTCCATGGGTTTTACAGTCCCTCTGTTCTCCTTGATCTGACTGCGAATGGCAGGGGTCCATGCCATTTGTGTGTGTGTGTGTGTGTGTGTGTGTGTGTGTGTGTGTGTGTGTTCTAATATGTCTGTGAGTGTCTGTATGTCACTGGAGCATGGCATATTGTGCAGCATGTCTTGTGCCTTATGCTGGTTTGTCCAGTGAACAGTTGTTTGGTTGATCATTTAAATCTAAAAAGTCAGAGTTCACAGTAAGACTAAAGTTGGTGCCAGCTTGTCTCTGTGTGTGACTGGCTCTTAGAGGTGAGTTATGATAACCAATGGTGGGGCTTGTTTATCCAAGTGGTACTATCAATTCACACTGGGGTGTGAATTGGGCTTTCTATCTTGCTTGCTCTTGTAGCTTGAAGGATCGAAGTTGATTTGGGTCAGTGGTCTGGTTTAGTGACCATGCAGGAGATGGGGCGTTCCTTATCTGATCCCTTCGGTTTGCAGGTGTTGTTTAGATGGTCTGGTCAGTTAGGTGTTTCACTATTGTGTTATTAGCCAGCATTCCTGGGGGTTGAAGAAAGAGCTGGTCTGTTGTTTGAGGCTTGTGCTGTCTTCCTTCGCAACATGCAGGGACTTTACCCTACAACAGATAATGTTTCTTAATTTTCAGTAATCTATTAGTGTCATACAAATAATTGACAGATTTAACAGATGAACTATCAACATGTTCATCCTCACATTTTAGTACAATTTAACATGTTGTCAGATTTAGTTTAAAGGTGAAACTCTTCAGCTATCATGTCTCACATTTATACACAGTGTGTTGTGCGTCACAGTTGCTGAATATTGACGCAACAGAGATCAGAGAGTGAAAACAGCTGACTCAGTATGCAGAAGAAGATGTGAAAGCATACTGCATGTGTTGGTTTGGTCAGACACAAAAAAAAGGGAAAAAAAGGAAGAAAATCAGACATCAGCAAATATCAGACATTAGGTAGATGAAATACTGACGAGCATTTCTACTGGAGTTCCTAATTTACATTGAATTGTATGGAGACATTTGTCTTAAAGGCACAATGTTTTTCATTGCTTCATTTTCATTTCACTTTCATTGTTTTTTGTATTTTACATGATTGTCACTGTAATGTGTTAACTGTGGCTAGAGGAACAAGATGCACACTGACAGTGAAAAAAATGTGCATGTAGGCTAGCTTTTGTATTGAGTTTTGATGGATACCATCCAGTAGGCTCCAGAGGATATTTGACTTTACTGTTGGGTTAGTCTAAATGAGAAATACAATAGAGGAACAAAGTGTCAGGGGACTTTAAAGACACAATTCCTAAGACATTTGACTGTGTTGACAACGACTGTTGTACTTCTGATAAAAGATAAAAGTTTTTCCATAAATGGTAACACACATTTCTCTATAGAGTTCACTCACACACAACAGCCAGTGTTCCAGCCTTCCAGTGTTCTGGTTTTGATGGGGAATTCCACTGATTGGTGTTTTGGGTATTGCAACACTATGGAAAGTGTACCTAAGCAATGGAGAAAAACTGTAATGCTCTTGTTTTTCAACTGATGACGACAGCCCAGAATAAAGGAGAAGTTGTTGATTTCTTTAGTTATCAACTGAATGTGGTATTTTACAGTAATTCACTGATTCAGCAAGCTAAATATAATTTCAATGTCATCAAAACACTGGAGAGGATGCCCTTAAAACCATGCTTTGTTTAGTCATATTCTTTTTAATTTTTGCGCAATGTTGAAGATATTTTGGGAGAAAATAAAATGAATGAAAATGTAAAAAATACTGCAGAACCTCTTGTTTTTGATGTAGCATTTATTATTTTGTAGACTACCAACAGTGTGAGACTCAGTGTAAATATGATATGTATTTACTAACAATTTTAAGAATCTCTGCTTTGAAACGTATACTGTAATTAAATTATGGTTACAGAAATCATACCCAGCATTCATAACATACACTTCAACATGCACAGAAATACACACGTGGACAAAATTGTTGGTACCCCTCAGTTAATGAAAGAAAAACCCACAATTCTCACTGAAATCATTTGAAATGTACAAAAGTAACCATGAATAAAAATTTATTGAAAATTAAACAATCAAAATCAGCCATTACTTTTGAATTGTTGATTAACATAATTATTTAAAAAATGAAACTAATGAAACTAATGAAACAGGCCTGGACAAAAATGATGGTACCCATAATTTAATATTTTGTTGCACCACCTTTTGAGGCAATCACTGCAATTAAACGATTTCTATATTTGTCAATGAGCCTTCTAGATCTATCAACAGGTATTTTGGCCCACTCCTCGTGAGCAAACTGCTCCAGTTGTGTCAAGTTTGATGGGTGTCTTCTCCAGATGGCATGTTTCAGCTCCTTCCACAGATGTTCAATGGGATTCAGATCTGGGCTCATAGAAGGCCACTTCAGAATAGTCCAACGCTTTTCTCTTAGCCATTCTTGGGTGTTTTTGGCTGTGTGTTTTGGATCGTTGTCCTGTTGGAAGACCCATGACCTGCGACTGAGACCTAGCTTTCTGACACTAGGCAGCACATTTCTCTCCAGAATGCCTTGATAGTCTTGAGATTTCATTGTACCTCGCACAGATTCAAGACATCCTGTGCCAGATGCAGCAAAGCAGCCCCAAAACATAACTGAGCCTCCTCCATGTTTCACCGTAGGGACAGTGTTCTTTTCTTCATACGCTTGATTTTTGAGTCTATGAACATAGAGTTGATGTGCTTTACCAAAAAGCTCCAGTTTTGTCTCATCTGTCCAAAGGACATTCTCCCAGAAGCTTTGTGGCTTGTCAACATGCATTTTTGCAAATTCCAGTCTCGCTTTTTTATGATTTGCTTTCAACAGTGGTGTCCTCCTTGGTCGTCTCCCATGAAGTCCACTTTGGCTCAAACAACGACGAATGGTGCGATCTGACACTGATGTACCTTTAATATCTTTGGAGGTTGTTCTGGGCTCTTTGGTTACAATTCGAACTATCCGTCTCTTCAACTTGTCATCAATTTTCTTCTTGCGGCCACGTCCAGGGAGGTTGGCTACTGTCCCGTGGATCTTAAACTTCTGAATAATATGTGCCACTGTTGTCACAGGAACTTCAAGCTGCTTAGAGATGGTCTTATAGCCTTTACCTTTAAGATGTTTGTCTATAATTTTGTTTCGAATGTCCTGGGACAATTCTCTCCTTTGCTTTCTGTTGTCCATGTTCAGTGTGGTACACACCTTGTCACCAAATAGCACAGTGACTATTTGTCACCCTTTAAATAGGCAGACTGACTGATTATGAGCTTGAAGACACCTGTGATGTCAATTAAAGGACACACCTGAGTTAAACATGTCCCTCTGGTCAAATTATTTTCAATCTTTTATAGGGGTACCATCATTTTTGTCCAGGCCTGTTTCATTAGTTTGTTTTTTTAAATAATTATGTTAATCAACAATTCAAAAGTGATGGCTGGTTTTGATTGTTTAATTTTCAACACATTTTTATTTATTATTACTTTTGTAAGTTTCAAGTGATTTCAGTGAGAATTGTGGGTTTTTCTTTCATTAACTGAGGGGTACCAACAATTTTGTCCATGTGTGTAAATGTATTTGCTTCCTTTCTGAGAGTTAGATGAGAAGATTGACAGCACTCTTAGTACAGAAGTGTCAATCTTCTCATCTAACTATAGGACAAAAATACAGATGTGGTTTAGTTGTCAAAATAAAGTTTAGCAATGTGGAAGTAGAGGTTACATGTGGCCTTCTGATCATCTGAGAGAGATTTATCATACTTATTTGAGCTTACAGATAGCCAAGAATGACATCACCCATAATGAGTGGTGCAGAGGAAGCGTAGGCTGACTGTGGTCTCACAATGTACTGTTGGAGATAAACAACAAATGCTTATTACCGCCCAAATAGCCTTGAATTCCAATGTCAACACTCACATCCACATCCTGCATCTGTAGAGATAAAATATGCAAAAAGAGGAAAAATTATGTACAGTGCCAATAAAAAATACATATCCCCATATTTCCCTGCTGTAAAATTCAGCATGGCCATGCAGGTGTAACTGGTCAGATGGTTTCAGTGTGTGCATTGTCACTCGTCACAGGGTCAGTCAGAGACTAGGTCAAAACCTGCATGGCTGGACCGTGTATGCTATTCAATTCAATTCAATTTTATTTATATAGCGCCAAATCACAACAAAAGTTATCTCAGGGCACTTTACACATAGAGCAGGTCGAGACCGTACTCATTGTTGGGCCTCAACCATGGGCTCAGACAAAGGCAGGCCTACATGTAAAACCTGAAGCCTGACCATGAGGCTTCCTTTGTCCTTTGTCCCCTGAAACAAAGGGAGCAGCACCAAAATGCTGCTCACAGACTCCACCTCCCATGATGCTTTGCCAAGTTTGCACCTAGGTGAGAAGTCACAGCAGGGAGCTCAAACCCTGGTCTCTGATTGGCAGAGAGTCATGGCAACACAGCCGTGATGTCACTGCCCCTTTAAGAAGCGGGTGCGCGAATTCAACATCGCCTTTCCACCATAACAGCGCTGAAGGAAGCGTTGCTTTCTCCGTGAGCCAGCTTACTAAAGGAGGTAACCCCGTGCACATGGACTTTTTCCCCCATCGACTGAAGATTCAACCCTCGCCGGACGAGTTGAACTTCTCCCTGTGTTCAACTGAACACAATCACCGGATCTGAGAGAGAGACCGCTGCTGCTGCAACCCAGCGCTCTCACTGCCTGCAGAAGGAAGAAAAGGATTTCTTCACGGAGACACGGATAACTTCTCTGTCCCGCTCTTCTTCAACTAAGTTGACTCCACTGTTTCCCTCGCCACGCCGCTGAGGATCAGCTGCCGTCAAAACCCCGCCGACAGAACACCTACACACACCTTTTCTTATACATCTGACGGTCAGATAACGTGGGACACAGCGCCGCTCTGCCCTCGTTATCTTGAATTGGGTGAATGCAGAGACGCCGACCCCCGGGCGGCGCCATCTTGCCTTTTGTTTTAACCGACACTGCGGTCATATCTGCTATTTGGTTTTCACGTGACTCCATCTCCCAGATCACAGTCGCCATCTTGTTCACACACCCACAGAGACACACACACCCATCTACACTCCCATACTCACACACACACACACACGCACGCTCCAGCTTGCATGTGTTTCCATTGTATATAGCTGTATTATTGCTTAGGTAGGATTAGATTTTAGGAGTGTCTTATTGATCAAAGCATTTGCTAACTTGTTAACTTTGCTATTGTTTAATAAACACTGTTATATCTTTAAAGAGAAGTCTTTTGTAATTATTGTGCTCATTTATTGTAAAAGGTGGCTGATTGAGAGAGGGTCAGAGCTCGAATTCATACCTTCATTGTTCACTTGTGGATGCTGATATCCCTCAGATATTAGCATCCCAAGTGAACCTTGTTTATGAGACTACCTTATTGTTTGGTTATTGGTCCCGTTTTCTGGGTGGTGTCGTGTATTAATTCATATTAATAATTTAACTTTTATTAATTAATAATTATCTCTGAATTATTTATTGCTAATAACCAACCAGCTTACAGTCAACGCTATCATTAATTTACAGAGACCCAACAATTTCCCCATGAGCAAGGAAAAACCTTTAACAGGAAGAAACCTCAAGCAGAACCGGCCATCTGTGGGCAGTTGGGTTTACAGAGAAGGGGGTGGGGGTGGGGGGTGGTAGAGAGAGCCACAGAAGCATAACAACAATGACAATAGTAATAGAGAGATGACTAATAGCAATAGTGGAGACAAGACCATACCACAGTCCCCATGGCTGTGGCCCACCATTCAGGCACTGGACTGTGAGACAAGAAAGCACAAAAACTCTGGGGAAGAAGTTAAGTTAGTAACATACATTAAAGGTACATGAATGCATACAAATGGAGAAGAGAGGAGCTCAGTGCATCATGGGAAGTCACCCAGTGATCTAGGCCTATAGCAGCATAACTAAGGGCTGGTCCAAGGTGAGCCTGGCCGGCTTTAACTATAAGTTTTAAGCCTACTCTTAAACATAGAGAGGGTGTCTGCCTCCCAAAGTGAATCTGGAAGATGACTCCACAGGAGAGGAGCCTGATAGCTGAAGGCTCTGCCTCGCATTCTACTTTTGGAGACTTTAGGAACCACAAGTAAGCCTGCATTCTGGGAGCGCAGTGTTCTAGTGGGATAATAAGGTGCTATCAGCTCTTTAAGATATGATGGTGCTTAACCATTAAAAGCTTTGTAAGTGAGAAGTATTTTAAATTCTATTCTGGATTTTACAGGAAGCCAATGTAGCGAAGCTAAAATGGGAGAAATATCTCTTTTTTTCTAGTTTTTGTCAGTACACGTGCAGCTGCATTCTGGACCAGCTGGAGAGTCTTTAGAGACTTGTTAGGGCAGCCTGATAATAAAGAATTGCAATAATCCAACCTAGAAGTAGCTAATTTTTCTGCATATTTTTGAGACAGGATGTGCCTAATTTTTGCAATGTTACATAAGTGAAAAAAGGCAGTCCTTGAAATTTGTTTTGTGTTGGACATATCCTGATCAAAGCTAACTCCCAGATTCCTTATGGTGGAGCTGGAGGCCACGGTAATGCCATCTAGAGTAGCTATATCATCAGATAATGTGTTTCTAAGGTGTTTAGGGCCAAGCACGATAACTTCAGTTTTGTCTGAGTTTAGTAGCAGAATGAATAATAATTATGTCCTTAAGGCATGCTTGGAGTTTAGTTAACTGGTTTAATCTGGCTTCATTGATAAATATAATTGGGTATCATCTGTATAACAATGAAATTTTATGAGTGTTTCTGAATAATATTACCTAAAAGAAGCATGTATAAAGTGAATAGTATTGGTCCAAGCACAGAACCTTGTGGAAATCCTGGAGGATTAATCATTAACATGTACAAACTGAAGTCGATCTGAAATAGGATTATCAGCTTAATGCAGTTCTTTTAATGCCAATTAAATGTTCCAGTCTCTGTAATAGGATGCGATGGTCAATGGTATCAAATGCAGCACTAAGATTTAACAAGTACAGAGAGAAGTCTGCTGTCTAAAGCAGGTAGGAGGTCATTCATAACTTTCACCAGTGCTGTCTCTGTGCTATGATGTACTCTAAATCCTGACTGAAATAAACTATTGTTATATAGAAAGTCACACAACTGACTGGCAACTGCTTTCTTAAGGATCTTAGAGAGAAAGGGAAGGTTAGATATAGGTCTATAGTTGGTTAAAACGCATGAATAAAGAGTAGGCTTTTTAAGAAGAGGTTTAATTACAGCTACTTTAAAGGACTGTGGTACATAGCCTGTTACTAAAGACAGATTGATCATATCTAGTAAAGAAGTGCTAACTAAGGGTAAGACTTCCTTAAGCAGCCTAGTTGGGACGGGGTCCAAGAGACAGGTTGATGGTTTAGATGAAGAAATCGTTGAAGTTAATTCACGAAGGTCGATTGGAGAAAAACAGTGTAAATATATATCAGGTTTTACAGCTGTTTCTAAAGTTCCTGAGTTTAAGGATAAATCAGTGCCTGTTGAGGGCAGGAGGTGATGAATTTTGTCTCTAATGATTAGAATTTTGTTGTTAAAGAACCTCATTAAGACTCTTTGCAAGCTTGGCCAAAGCGCTGAAAAGGAACCTAGGGTTGTTTTTATTCTCCTCTATTAATGATGAGTAATAGGCAGCTCTGGCATTACAGAGGGCCTTCCTATATGTTTTAAGACTATCTTGCCAGACTAAATGAGATTCTTCCAGTTTAGTGGAATGCCAAATCCTTTCAAAATTTTGTGATGTTTGCCTTAATTTGCGGGTTTGGGAGTTATACCATGGAGGTAGCTTCTTATGTTTTATTATCTTCCTTTTTAAAGGGGCGATGGAGTCAAGTGTTTTTCGCAATGAGCCTGTGGCACTATCAACAAGATTTTTACTTCAAATTGGTACAGTGTTAAAAATACACACACATTTACCTTCTGCAAATTGAATTAAATCCCAGTGGGTCAGTCAGTTAGTTTGTCCAGTGAGTCTTTACATAATACTCTTTACATTAGAATGACAGTAGTGTCTGTACAGCAGATTCTTTACAGTAGAGTGAAAGTTTTAATTAGTGGTTTACAAAGTTATATTGTTTTGTTTATGATTAGTTCATCATTAACTAATGTCTTTATAAATGACTTACTACTGATTGTTATTATAAAATGTCAGTCACAATGGAAATTATTCAATTCAATTCAATTCAATTCAATTTTATTTATATAGCGCCAAATCACAACAAACGTTATCTCAGGGCACTTTACACATAGAGCAGGTCGAGACCGTACTCATTTATTTACAGAGACCCAACAATTCCCCCCATGATCAAGCACTTGGCGACAGCGGCAAGGAAAAACTCCCCTTTAACGGGAAGAAACCTCAAGCAGAACCGGGCTCTAGGTGGGCGGCCATCTGCCTTGACCGGTTGGGTTTACAGCGAAAGAAGGGGGGAGGGGGACGGGGGAAGGGGAGAGGGGGGTGGGGTGGGGAGAGGCACAGAGAAGTATAATAACAACAACAACAACAATAACCATAACAACAGTAATGTAAGTAGAGCTATGACTTTATAATAGTAATAGCAATAATATCAGTAGCAGAAATGGAAGTAGGACATCCACAGGACCACGCCACAGTCCCCACAGCCATGGCCCACCGTTCAGGCACTGGATCTTACTGTGAGACGAGAAAGCACAGAGACTCCGGGGAAGAAGTCAAGTTAGTAACATGCATTAATGGTACATGAAAGCATTGAAATGGAGAGGAGGAGGAGGAGGAGAGAGGAGAGAGGAGCTCAGTGCATCATGGGAAGTCCCCCGGCAGTCTAGTCCTATAGCAGCATAACTAGGGGCCGGTCCAAGGCGAGCCTGGCCGGCTTTAACTATAAGCTTTTTCAAAAAGGAAAGTTTTAAGCCTACTCTTAAACGTAGAGAGGGTGTCTGCCCCCCGGACTGAATCTGGAAGATGGTTCCACAGGAGAGGAGCCTGATAGCTGAAGGCTCTGCCTCCCATTCTACTTTTAGTTATTCTAGGAACCACAAGTAAGCCTGCATTTTGGGAGCGCAGTGCTCTAGTGGGGTAATAAGGTACTATGAGCTCTTTAAGATATAGTGGCACCTGACCATTAAGAGCTTTATAAGTAAGGAGAAGTATTTTAAATTCTATTCTGGATTTTACCGGAAGCCAATGTAGCGAAGCCAAAATAGGAGAAATATGATCTCTTTTCCTAGTTTTTGTTAGTACACGTGCAGCTGCATTCTGGACCAGCTGGAGAGTCTTTAGAGACTTGTTAGGGCAGCCTGACAATAAAGAATTACAATAATCCAACCTAGAAGTAACAAATGCATGGACTAGTTTTTCTGCATCTTTTTGAGGCAGGATGTGCCTGATTTTTGCTATATTACATAGGTGAAAAAAAGCAGTCCTTGAAATTTGTTTTATATGATGGCTGAAGGACATATCCTGGTCAAAGATAACTCCCAGATTCCTTACGGTGGAGCTGGAGGCCAAGGTAATGCCATCCAGAGTAGCTATGTCATTAGATAATGTGTTTCTAAGGTGTTTAGGGCCAAACACAATAACTTCAGTTTTGTCTGAGTTCAGTAGCAGAAAATTGGCAGTCATCCAGGTCTTTATGTCCTTAAGGCACACTTGAAGTTTAGTTAACTGATTTAATTCATCTGGCTTCATTGATAAATATAATTGGGTATCATCAGCGTAGCAATGAAAATTTATGGAGTGTTTCCGAATAATATTACCTAAAGGAATCATATATAAGGTGAACAGTATTGGTCCAAGCACAGAACCTTGGGTTTAGCAGCTGTTTCTAAGGTTCCTGAATTGGAGGGTGATTCAGTGCCTGTTGAGAGCAGGAGGTGATGAATTTTGTCTCTAATAGTTAGAATTTTGTCATTAAAGAAGCTCATAAAGTCATTACTGCTGAGAGCTATAGGAATGCATGGATCAATAGAGTTATGACTCTTTGTCAGCCTGGCCAAAGTGCTGAAAAGGAACCGAGGGCTGTTTTTATTCTCCTCTATTAATGATGAGTAATAGGCAGCTCTGGCATTACAGAGGGCCTTCCTATATGTTTTAAGACTATCTTGCCAGACTAAACGAGATTCTTCCAGTTTGGTGGAATGCCAAATCCTTTCATAATTTCGCGATGTTTGCTTTAATTTACGGGTTTGGGAGTTATACCATGGAGCTAGCTTCTTATGTTAGTAGTAGCTACCAACTCAAGCTGGATTTAAACAATAGTATAGGTCTAAAATTCAGCTGGCAAAAAATGACTTATAGTTACTGTACATTTACACCATCTAGCAACCGTGTCATGTCTCATCCTGTCTTTAGGTCATGTTTTTGTTTTTTCCATTATTCAGTTCTGCATTTCCTGTTTTACTTTGGTGTCTCACTCTCCTCTCCACGTGTAAACATAACTATAGGATGTTTTTGCTGGCCGGGCTGAATTTTAGACCTATACTGTTTTTTTTTCTTGTGAGATGGGCTGAATAAAAAAAGCATTCACCATTCTCATACAGTAAATCTCTCCTGAACTTGCTCATTCTCTTTTTACCCTATCCACCCACTCACACACAATGACACATACTCAAAGTCTGTCTCCCTGTCTCTGTCTGTCTTTTTTATTAGCAGGGAGTGAAATTAGATAAGGGGAATCTCCCCTTATCTAATACACTGTACCAACTCTCACAAGAGCTACAAAGGGAAGAATAATTTTTAGTCTATGGGTTTGGGGCTTTTACATGAAAGCCTTGATTTCACTCAGCAAGGAAAGAAAGCACTGTAGTATCTTACCCCTGCTTAGCCACCTGATTTCAGTTTGGAGAAGGAGATCCCCATACACAGCAGAACATTTCTCCAGAAACAGCTTGAAGCTCCTGTCTTGCTTGGCCTTTGCTTGAATGAAGTTGATAATCTTTTGTTCCCTTTATTTAGTGCAAGTGTGTTCAGTGTGTTTAACATGAATTGAGTGCAGGATAAGTGATTAACATGAAAACACGTATGACACGTGACAGTACAAATGAGAGTAGCAAAGAGAACCAGACAGTATCCCAAACAAAACAACAGCATGAACAAAATAATAAAAAAATAATTTGGCTTAATACTAGATGCACATGTGGTGTGTGTGTTGGTGTGGGCAGTTGTATGCAAAATTTTGGCCACCCCTTGGCAAATAACAAATTTTGGTGATTTTTTTAATTGAAAAGATGTAAACACAGCCTCTCTAGCATATGAAAAAATATTTTCTGCAAACATTAACACATAGTTACTTTTCATAAATTGAAAAAAAAACAAAAACGTTGTGGCATGTGCAAAAAAAGTTAGGGCACCTTAAGAGTTCCGAAGTCTCAGATTCTTTTTATAAGGTCTCAGACCTTAAATAAGTCCACTAGGCCCGAGGCATGTCAACAATTGTCATTAGAAAATGTTAGCTGGTGCCAGTTTCAAAGCTTCACAAATACTCAGACTTTTCAAACCTTGTGTGAACACTCAGCAACCAGGGGTTCCTCTAAGCAGCTGTGTAAGACTGAAAATGAAACTTATTGATGGCTACAAGAAGATTTAGCAGACCCAGGAGTGCTTGCACAAACAAGACCTTCATGGAAGAGGCGTTCTTTGATTGGTTCCCAGGGATGAAGAGTCTCCAGGGTGAAACTGGGACGTGTCAGGACAGAATTTTATTTTATTTTTCTCTCCCCCTCTCCACTTCTATCCAACCACTTGTTAAAATTTGTTTGCTTGTCTGTTTGTACTCCCCTTTCTCTCCTCCTCCCCCCTCCTTGCTCTCATTGCTGTCTTAGGTCGCTCCCAGACCTGTAGGAGATTGCTGGCCTGTTGCAGGTCAGATACCCTCTAGAACAGTCCCCACACCTACAGGAGGGGTCTGTTCATTTGGGTCTGAAGAGCATATTTCTGTTTGAAGGGGGGTTAAACGGGGAATAGGCCCTCAGACACCAAGCTGTCCAAACCAGTCAGGACCCTGAGCCCCCTCAGCTACCTTGGCCCAGTATGAGATGGACCCATTATGCAGAGCCAGATTTTGGTCAAGGGAAATTCAACCTAACAGAAGATACCTAAATAAGTATGCAAACCAGTCAGTAAATAAAATAAGCAAATTATTTAATTAAAAAAAGGAAAATAAATAATAATAATAAAAACCAAAAAAAAAAAAAAACAGAGGAAAGAAATAGTTAAATGTCTTGTTGAGTCAGTAAGTTCAGTGCGGTTTATAGCCTGAAGAGTAAGGCGTGAGAGTGAAGATGTCTGTCTTGTCTTGCAGTGAGTGAAAATAATTATTATCAGATTCCTATCAATAATAATAATAATAATAATCAGCAAATTATAATACTAGTAATGATTCAAAACAAACAACAAAAAAAGGGAGAACCCCCCCCCCAAAAAAATGCCATTATCATCTTCCTCATCCTTTTAATGTGTAATAGCAAAAAATCATCATCTGTATAAAAATAAACATCATCATACTATTAGATATAATCAGTGCAATATTTTTAAGCAAAATAGTAATCATCATCATCACCATCATCCCCAATCTCAACCTACCAATAATAATCTATATAATAATAATAATAATAATAATCAACATCATAATCATCTTATAAATTGTGCAATATTGCTACTGTTTAATAATAATCCCATCCTAATCCTCATCCTACCAGTCTGTGTAATAACATTCATAACGATAATAACAATGATAATAATATCACAACAATAATAATAATAAAATACTGTAGCAGCATCAACATCCTCCTCATTCTCATCCTCATATATAATAGTATATAACATATGTAATAGTATAATAATTACAAAAACAATCATCGAAATGATCATCATGATTAACATCTTTGATCTTTGTCATTAACTTCACTCTCATATCACAAATCATTATAATAATGAGTAACCAAACAATGTTTTGAATCAGAGGATGCAATGCAAAAATAAAGTAAAACAAGATTAAATATTGATTAATTAATCAAAATGATAAATGTAAACAAAACAAATAAGAAGTAATAATTACCATCACCCTCATAATAATAATGTAGTCTATAAAGCCCATTTTAAACATCTTTTTTCCCCTGTAGTGCACTCTATGTGTTGTATGAGTTGGATGTTTCTGTTGGTGGATATAGAGAGGATGTTTTAGTAGATTTGGGTCCACAAGTTGTTTATGCCTCAATGACAGACACTCACAGACATTCACCAGAATACTCCACAGCAAACATGTAGTCTAGCCACACACGCACACACATCACATTCTTGAAAGAAATCAGGTAGGATCAAGGGTGTACACACACACAAGCACACCTCCCCCAGTAGTGTGCAGCTGTATGATGTGTATCCACAGGATTGCTCTTGCAAACACTGGGAGTGGATGCCTGCTTTCCACTTTGTTCAAAATCTTCTGTTCACAAGCCAAATTGCAACACAACTCTGCTTGTTTCACTCTAAAAATGTTAAAGCTTCTATCCAAAATGCAAAATTTGAAATCATGTGATTGTTATAAGAATAACAATGTCATTAAAAGAGTAACAGCTTTCAGAGGTAAAACCCACCTGTCCATGGACAGCAGGGGACTGACTCTGCCCTCCTAGAACTCTGCAATCCCTGTGATTGGTCAGGATGCATCTTCTGGGCAGGCAGATGAAAACTTAAAAAAAATAATCTCTTACATGAGAAACAATGTTGAGCCAGAAAATGTGAGTCATGAGATCAGAATCACAACTAGGACAGTCTAAACCAGGAGCTCTACCCCACTGGGAGCTATCCAGATCCATACTCAAGGCTACTCACCACAGCACATCCAACTTCATACTTCACAACAAACCACCCCAGGGAGCTTGCTTAAATTGCTTAAAACTTGGTGCTGTCATAATTGGTAACTTTAACTGTCAATTCAGAAATAAGCTGTTGTACCGTTGACTTGACTCACTGCTTCTCGGGTAACAGTTATCTCATCTGTCTATCAGATCTTTCATATCAACTACACAATAGATAACTGCATCATTCACTTCATTCACTAGCTATAGTTTTGTGTAACAGCTTCCCCTTTCCCACTTGTGTCTTTGTAATCTGCTGTAGTGTGTAGTAATGTATGTGTAAATAAAAGTGAACTTGTTGGTGTTTTCTTGTGCTTGCATCTCAGTCACTTAACCTTAAAAGACCTATGCCCTCACAAAATCATAATTAAGATGAATAACAATCATAATTCCAATTGAACTCTCTTGTGTAGCCAACAAGAAGGACTATTTCCTTATTATTATACAAACTCTAATATGATGGTCGCACCACATGTTGACACTGAGCGTTAGTAGTTTTCTTTTTAACACTGTTAACATACAGCCTTTTCAAGTAATGACAGTACACATAGCCTTTTGTTTTTATACAGCACACACTTTACTATTGACAATTTCTTTGCTAATTTGAGTGCACACATTTTGGCTAACATTCTGTCATTAACATTTCTTGCTTGCATTAAATTATGTTCTACCTTTTTGTTTTTCATAGATCCAGCGAGTCCTCTGCGGCCAAAAGTGGCAGCGTGAGTAAAGATGGCCTCTTATATTGTGGCAGACGGGAAGTGGAAGAGGAACTGGGTGTGCCAGAGGGGAGTCTGCCTTTCGGGATCCAGTTAACTTTAGTTATTTTGGGACTTTATATTTTGTTGTTTTCTTGGTTTGACAGTTGGTTTAGTTGTAATAGTAATAGTTTCTTGATTTAAATCTGTATATAAACCCTTCCTTTGTGTCATTTGGCAGGTCAGTTATGTTGAGTTCAGTTTAGGTTGATGTTTGTTTAGTTGACCTCAATTTGAGTTAAAGGGCCCTAGTTTTGAAATTACTTTTCTCTAGTTTACCTATTTTTGTATTTTGAAAAATTAATTTTGTTAAGTTGGAATTAAGTTGTAAATAAATTACTATTTTGTGTGTTGGTGCTGGTCTACCTCTATCCATATGCTTGATTAAAGGTAGAGTCAGTCATTCTGGAGAAAGATTGTTGATATTTAAACTAAACACCTTCTTTCAGAAGCTTTGCCCCCCAAATTCATGCATGCACATTGCCAGCGCAACAACCAAAAGAGAAATACGGCGGAATCCAGAGTGATGCTGTATAGTCACTTCTGTTCCTCTCACGCATTATGTGAGAGTGGGAAAAAGAAAATTCGTCTCATGTGAGCACAACAGTCCATCCACACTCTCCGCCTCTCTGTGATCTCCCCACTTCTCACTCGGCCTGCATTCAGTGTCTCTGTCCACAGAAGCAGCTCCTGGAGAGCTGAGAGGACAGTGGCACAGGAAGAAATTGACTGTTTGTATTAATTGATTCATTGATACGATTAATAAGTTCAAAACACATACAGCAGGATCTTTGTGTGATTTAAACAGCTGCCTGTTCAGATTATGCTTGACTAAATGCGACAGAAACAGATTTGAAGTGTAAAAAATGCAGGGGGTCTCAATGAGAGTGTCTCAGATTCAGTGTCGATTAATACATTTAATAAAATGGAAGCGTATCTGTTTAGTGAGAAAACACTTTCTATGTGAATTGGCCACAGCCTCTCTCTCCAGTTCGCCAGGCCTCCCCCACCATTCAACAGGGAGACTGTCATGTCCTCACACAGACAGCTGCTCTGATGACTTCTCCCTGTCCTGTGCATGAGCAAGAACACCCCCTGCTGATTGGCTGGAATATTGTTGTGTGGGTCAGTCCAAACCATTGTTTCCCATTTACAGAGTCAGTTCCACTACAGAGCCAGTGCTGTGTATGAACACTGGATTTTTTTTTTCAGCGCACACAAGTAGCTGACAGCTAGCAGACCGTGAGGAGATATTCGCTGAATTTGACAGTGAAGTGTATTGAACAATCACAAAGTCAAAGTATCTTTATTGTCCTTTAAAGGGAAATTTGGTTTGCAGCCAGGATATACAAAAAAACGCACACATCATACAAAAAACGTCAGAAACACTGAGGGACAGCAACAGCAACGGGACATAGTGGGCAGAGTGATTTAAAGCAGTACATTCAGCATCAAGTGCACAAGTCAAGTAAGCAGTCTGTGCAAATAAGCAATATCAACAGTAAAATACTATCTACCATTTAACAATTGAATGGCAGCAGGGACAAAGGAAACCTTACATCTCTTAGTCCTTATAATGGGCACCCTCAACTGACGACCTGAGGGTAACAGTCCCAAGGGGGTGACCTTGGCACTCCAGAAGGAAAGTAGCCTTTCTGAACACCTGCCTATTATCAAGGCAGGTGTTCAGAAAGTGAGGGAAACACGTGAGGGAATTCCCTCTATCTCTATATCTCTATATCTATCTATATCTACATTCTGGCAAGTATAGTTGTAATGGCCTATTTTGGTTAAAATATAGGGAAGACCAGGGACAGTTGTAACACCTTTTGTGATTATAATGCAAGAAAATTATTTAATGGGTAGAACACATCCTCAAAAAAGTTTAAACACGAAATCAAAATGGATTGTTTTGAGGACAACATTCAGTACAGGGTCACGTGGCAAATGCCATATGATCTGGTCACTGCCATCTGAAGCAGCCCTCTTCAGCAAAGGAAGTGGGACTCTGTCTGTCTTCCTCTTTCTGATATTTGGCATGTTGTAAGCAATGCTGAATGAAACTTGGTTCAGGGACGGTTCTAACAAGGCATTACAACCATCCCAGTATCACCAGCCATGTTTTCACCTCATGTGAACTAGCTTGACTGCTAGTTTGACACCTTAGTCATTTCTATTTTTAGCTTACAGAACAGTGATTCTAATACTTGTTTGGATTCCTAAACATTTGATCTCAGGACAGTATCCAAAAAATAAATCTGATAGAAAAGTTATATTTTTACCTTAAAATAAAAACACTTTTGCTGGTAACTTTCTCTTTTCGAATGTGGCTCCTTTTTTGTAAGAAGACAATTGAGCATGTGGAGAGTAAGTGTAATCACTGTAGCTTGTTTCTGATTGGAGGAATTCAAGGTGTTACAACCGTCCCATTTTACAACTGTCCCTGGTCTCCCCTATGTTTCAGAACCTATTAAGTATGATTGGTCTTGGACAGGCTAGGCCCACCTGATTTTCTGTGATTTCTGCCTACACTACTGCCATTATTGTCTTTGTAAAAAGCCAGGATAGGTGGAGAAAAAAAATTCCTGAACATGATTCATGCGTATGACTCATGGTTCAATGGTTGCCCACAATCCACACAGAAACTGTGAATTGCCTACAAGAAATGAAAACACAAGAATATTATGGTTGTAACCAGGTTGGTGCCCAAGAGTAGTTTCTGATTACAACAACAGAAAATGTTATACTACAGTAGATGTTTCTTAACAATATAAATCACCCCTCTGTGAACCAACAATGGGTTTGTCAGGACAGGAGATAAACATGAAAAAGTGAAACTGTATATTTTCCAGTTCCTCTAAAATCATATAGCAGTTTCGCTAAATGAGACAAAATACTAGGGTGAGAAACATTTGGGATATGAGTTGGGCAAAAAATTAAACCATCACATTTTTACTACACAGACAGGAGGAAATGGCTCAGTGTTTGGTCATTACATTTTTTTAATTAATTTTTCCTTTAGAAACTTTATGCACAACACACACACATACAAATATAAAAATTCACAAATTATATGATCATTTCTTTCAAAGTAGGATATAGTCCCAATTGTATAGTACCAATGTAGAGTACAGAGTGCCCAGCAAGCAATGAAGTAAATAATTAAATGAAAAAACACATCTTTAACCTTGTTAATATATAAGTTAATATATAAGTATACTATACAACAAAACCTTGTACCTTGTTACAAAATATATTAAAGAGAAACCCCTCTCCATACCTTTTTATTAGCTTACAGTGAGCCCCATGGTGAAAAAAGTCAAATTCAATATACAGCCATGGTACAGTGATCCCATTTCCCAACCCAACAGAGGTGCTTTTCATTGGTCCACTTATCCCAAATAAGGGCACTTCTAAGAACCTGGGGGTTATCTTCTACAATGAGCTAAACTTTGAACAAAACACAAAGAAATTGGTACAATCGTGTTTCAACCAACTCAGGAATATTTCCAAGCCTTGTTTACCTGCCTCAGTGCTCGAGCTGTAGCTCAACTTCAGACTGACTATCCTACTCATGACTTACAAGTCTTTACATGACCAGGCACCAGAGTACATCACCGAACTCTTTAACTTCTTGCTGTCCACAAAGGCCTCTTAGTTCAGTTGGGTTAGGCCTGCTAGCTGCTCCACGGTCTTTTGACTGTGTGATTGCTGTCCTGTTCTTCTTTTTATATTTGTGATTGTCCTGTTCTTCTTTTTATATTTGTGATTGTTTCTTTGGTGCTCCTAGCTTGAAAAGTGCTGTACAAATAAAATTATGATTATGATTATTATTATTATTATTATTATTATTATTATTTTAATCCATCACCAGGTCTACAGAAAAACATTCTTACTTTCCTCAAGCATCGGGTGTCAGATGTGCAGCCGGTTCACATTCATCACATTCAGACAGAACTGAGGATACTGTGGTACAGTAGAAGTGTTCTTTTGTCTATTTTACATTTCTCCCACATTCTGTTTAATAAGCAAGTTTCACACCAGGTGCCATATAATATCAATGAAAGAACAAATGTGCTCTGTCCACTGTGTGTGTGTGTGTGTGTGTGTGTCAGTTGCAAACTGCTCACATGGACATGCTGTTGTTTTAAATGTGATTATACAGCATCTTGAACAACACATGAATTTTCAACATTAAAGCATATATGTGGTGGCACTGGAGAGGCAGTGGTGAAAGTAGCTCTGCATTTTCATCTTTATTACTTAATTAACCATAGCACCTTTTGACATTCCATAAAAATGTTATCATGGCAGACTGTTTGGGTGTTGGCTGGGTTGATGTGTGACAGTCTTCCAGTAAAATAGCTACTACTAATTGGCTCCACAGAATTAAAAAGTATTTAGGCATATCAGCTGTTGCTAAGAGCACCTGCTGTCACTTGCACAACAATTTGGGCTGTGGAGTCTATGTCGCAGGCGAACACAGACCAAAAGCTACATGGTTTGATGACTACATTGAATTTGTTCCCTGGAGGCCTTCCTACAATAACAGTGTCCTGCTTGCTGCAGTAGTGTCACATGCCACTTAAAGGATATGGCTGGTGATTTTCCAAACCAACAATGAACTCATCCTACTTACAAGTATTGTGTGTGTATTCAAAGTCTGATATATCTTATTCCTCTGTGCTGTAGACCTCCGTTGTTGTCCAAAACCTAATAAAAACACGCCAATGAGCCACAGTGCTGCACGGGGTGACAAGATCCTTCCTCATGAAGACAATGGTTACCATAGCTTGTTTAGAAACAGCAATAAGATAGTAACCCTTAGGAAAGGTTTGTACGGCAGATGCCACTGTGCATGTGCTGAAACACGGTTCCCTTTACAGAGCTTCAGTGAAGCTCTTTGGAGCCATATCTAAACAAACTACACTAACCACTGTCTTATAAGCAAGCAAGCAAGCAAAGTTTATGTATATAGCACCTGGTGCATTAAGAACTTTATGACAGACACCAGTCACAATGTGCTTTTAAAAATTGATTGAATAATTTTGCTGCAACCAGAGAATTTAGCATTTTTTTCCTTAAAAAATGGTCTCAAAATATAAAAAAACCCAAAACAAATGACAACAAACAAAATAGTTGACGATTAATATTCTGTTGATCAACTAATCGTTTCATCGACTAATCATTGCACATCTAGTTGAATCATTGTTGAGGGAGCAGTGTTGTGGTGTCTTCCCTTAAATTCTCATAGAGTACTACCTCAATATCTGATTAGATTTAGGTGTTTTAGACATTATCTGTCAAAAGTTCAGCACCAAAGAATGTCAAGTCTTCTCTCTTGGAAATAAGTTCAGGGTTTGATGATTTCACCCATAGTTTGCTGTTTGCCTCCAGCACAAACGAGCCGTCTGTATGGAGGGATTTACTCCAGTATTTCATGCTGCAATTCACTGTGTCTACTGATGACAAGAGAGGTATGCCCTTAGGGTAAGCTTCCTGGTAAATAAAGACTTTGTTGCAGAGTATCATCTCATCATCTCCATGACATTTGTTGGGGTCACTCTTGTATGTGATCTGCAGGTATATTTTGTACCTGCCGGATCTGGGCACCACAAGCTTTCCACTGGAGTAGTTGAAACCTCCTTTACAGTGGGCATTTCCGAATTCACTCTGCCATTCAAGATGTTCCACAGTGTAATTGCCATTAGAAGCTATGGATGAGAACAGAAAGGGAGAAAATTAGATTTTGGCTGTTTCTGTTTCTGTATCACATAAAAATAACATGAAATATGTCAAATATTTCAGTGTAAAGCTGGGAACATGCTAAAGCACAGGCTGGCAACCATTTGTCATTAAGAGCTGGATGTGTGCAAGTTTTTTTTTTTTTTTTTTATAACAATCAAGCTCTACAGTACACCATCAATCTGAGAGGAGGACCTGATCTGCAACACCTGCTCATGTGGTCTTTGGCTCAAATGCAAAGCTACACACATTCTTGATATTGGTAACCCTGTATATTATATTGACAAATACTGAAAATCAATTGGGTAACGGTTGTCTAGACCAGTGATTTTCAATATTTGTCAATTGAATCAAATTATAAAGTGAATCATATGCTATGGCCTTGGCAGTCACAAGATCTCAACCTAACTGAACACCTGTGGGGGGTTTTGGAGCAACATGTTAAGACAGCACTCCACTCCACCACCATCATCTAAAACACAAAATGAGTGAAACAATGAAACAAGTGGTATATATACAGTATATATATAAAGGGGGGGCATGTAAGGAAAAGTAAACAGAAGGCGCCTACCAGCTACAGTTAACAGCATAGACACAACCTTTTTTCCTATGTCCACTTTTATGACTATGCTGACCATTGGCCATCACTAATTATATATATCTGTTGTGTTTTCAATACACATTAAAAATGTATTAAAAAAATACTGAGAAGAGAAGTGTTGCTGTTTGATCAGTTGTGAAAGTCACTTGTTCCTGTGCATTTTCCATGGGAAGATTTTTTAAGTCTTCTTTGTGGCACCAGGCAAAAGAATCCATGCTGTCAGTATTAAACTAATACAGTCTATATACTGTATGATCACATAGATCAAAATATATTGCAATTTATAGGTTTATATCATTTATGTTATGTAACATCATCAACATATATAGACAAGTACAGAATATTAAGAATGGGTGCCTACTGGTGTTTCCTGCACAACTGTTTTTTCTTATTCTTACAGAGAGCTTTGTGGTCAAAATAGGGTGCATATTTTTAGCTTGTGAACTCCATTTTGAAACAAACCTAAGTACCTTTCCTCGAAACCAAACTTCTAATACTGACAGCCTTGTACAACACACTATGTCTTACCTGTCAGCATGACGCTTGGTGTGTCTTTTATGTCCTGTTTCTGCTGTTTGAGGCTGGTGTCTACAAGAGATTCAAAAAGTGTCTTTTTACACATTAATGAATGATTGCTTTTACAAGCTCATTTTCTCTTTAGCCAGAAATCAACGTTTTTAATCTCACTAGATTATTGAACAAGATATTTACCAGAGGAATGTCTTTCTGGATGCATCATGGGCTGTAAGGAAACAAACATAGTCTTAGCAACAAACAGTAAAGATAGAAGAAATGAAAAGAGCAGGGAAAAAGTTTGTAGCCTATTGGTCCAGTGAGGAAGGATGAAGTTGTTTTGGCTACATTTTTTAAAAGATCTTGTTGGAATTTTTAGTTATTTGCGACCCATATTTTTAAACTAGTAGAAACACCCAGTCATTGAATGTGAAGGGAAGCATTAGGCTACGCATCACAGCGTGCTGCCTGCCAGAATTTCATTGGAGGAGGATTCCTAAACATTTGATCTCAGGACAGTATCCAAAAATACATCTGATAGAAAAGTTACATTTTTACTGAGCATGTGCAGAGTGAGTGTTACAACTGTCCCTGGTCTCTCTTACCTGTAACCTCAGTTTTGTATACTTGTACATTTGTGTTTGTATCTGTAAGCTTAGTTTTGTAAACTTGCAAGTCAGTGCATTCAGACACAGCTTGCACACTCACTTTCACAAGCTGTGTGGCAACAATACTTACTACTGAATGTACAAGTTTACAAACCGTTACAGATACAAAACCCTGTTTTCAAGCACACCATTTGAATGATATGATATTCCGCATATAGCAGCGCATTTGTTGTTCTTGCTGCATTTTGTTAACTTTGTGTTCTCAAAAAGAGCAATAACGCAGGAAATATGGATTACCACTGCTTTCACCTAACTTTAGTAAACACTGTAAGAGGAAATAAACTTTAATAACCCATAAAATAACCCATTTAGATATTTTATAGAACGGTAAAATACAACATTATATTCTTAGTTGTAGCAATTTCAAAGACGTCGAGTTGCGCAGTTTAATAAAGTCTACTGTAATAAACTGGTTACTTTAACTGGACGGTACATAGACCGTATATTTGGCCCCCTGTCAGCAACAACAGTGAATGTCCCAGCTGTTACCTGGCTGCCCGGTGTCTCAGGAGCTCTCCTTCCAAGCAGCAGCGCGATCACTAAAGCCAGAGCCGCTAAAGTCAGTAGAAGAAGCGCCACGGCTAAAAACTGGGCCATTCGCGTTAGTCGCTTTTCTCTCCGGCGAAAAAGTTGAATCAAAGTGTCCTGCCGATGTAATCTTTCCTCCTGTCCGCCGCAGCAGGGGCAGTAGTTGTTCTCCTCCATGCCGCTGGTCTCCCATGCGCAAATCGGCCACCGGCTCCCATCCAGCATCTCCATTTATCAGTGTGGTGTCGCCCACGTTAAAAAGCACATGACTGGTACGGACTCTCTGTTTAAGTGAGTTTCACTGAGTGTCAAGACTCAAACACGAACTTCCTCTTTCAGAGGTTAGTTTTCCACAGACTCCGCATGTTTCATCTCCTGCCACAATATGACCAACAGTTCGCCTCTAATGGATGGACAAACGACTTTATGGGAGAAGTTTTTACAGTTTCATTTCCCAATACGACCATAACATACAGTATTGTGCAAAAGTTTTAGGCACTTGATGATGCAACACCATCAGGGATGAGTCTGGGGGTCGCAGATGTATTCTGCAGCATGACAACATCCCCAAACATCCAGCCAGAGTCATAAAAGAACTATTTTCAGCAACAAGAAGAACACAGAGCCCTGTAACAGATGGTATGGCCCCCACAGAGCTCTGATCTCAACATCATGGAGTCAGTCTGCGATTACATGAAGAGACAGAAGCAGCTGAGACGCCGAAATCTACAGAAGAACTGTGGCAACTTCTCCAAGATGCAGGAACAACCGACCTGCCAAGTACCTGAAAAACTGTGCAGGTGTACCGAGGAGAACTGCTGCTGTTTTAAAGGCAAAGCTGCTCACAGCAAATACTGATTTCATTTAGGTTTCTTCTCTTTACTCAATTTTGTATGAAGTTAACTGGTCAATAAAAACTATTGATGGCATTATTTTTGAAAGCATCCTCACTTTACTTTTAGCGCCTAAAACTTTTGCACATTTGTACATCACTCATTTGAAAGCATTACTTTAAACGTTAATGTCATTAACATAATCACACTCAACCAACACCAGTGGCACTGTCTGGTCTTTGCTAATGAAGAGAATGCTTAGCCAGTATCCAATCAATCTCCTTGGGATTGATCTTTCTCTGCCTGCAAATATGCGAGTAAAAGTCATCAATAACTGAAGCCAAAGACAGGTCACACAAGCAATAGTCCCCATAATAAATGCATAGTAGCAGCAAGTCATAGCTTGAAGCAGTGTGATGCAACATTTTTGGATATGTCCAAAGAACATTATGCAATATTACAGTTAATTTCTCATGGCACTGGTTGTAAAAACATCTTCATTGTATCTGCAATAATAAAACCATCAGTCATCCTCGGGAAAAGTGTGTCATAATCTCCTCTGTCTATGTTTGGACTCCTACTACATTTCTCACATTCAATGAAACCAACTTGGGAGTCAGGCCCTTGGGATATGGGATTCATCACTTGATATAAACATGTTTCAATGACCAAACTTTTTAAAATAGAATATATGTTGCATATATAAAAAATGTATTAATGCACTCAAACTGTATAGGAAGAACCCATCCTTCATGCTGCTGAACGGAAGCCCATTCTCAGATTCACATCACATCTTGGCTAGTCCCTAAAAGAAACAACCAATGATTTTTTTTTTAAAATAAGCAAAAAAATGCTCCAGTGTTAGTCAAGTAAGTTGCCAGATAAATCTTTGGAAACACAAAAGTTCTAACCACACATGCGTATAGAACATTCCTCCTGTTAATTAAACTGTCAGCAGTTTAATTGAACGGTAAGAATGGTGAATGTCCAGTTGACACATTCATCTGCATCAAAGTTTCTCTGTGTTCAGAATAAAGGACAGGTTCACAATTTTTCAAGTCTGTTTTAAAACAGTCAGGTGTCCTTATGAACAGTGAAAGAGGTTTTCCTCGCTGTAATCATTCCTCCTGCTCATACTGGCTGTTAAAAGATCCACTTCAAATGTGCTTTCAATGTAAGTGATGGAGGCCAAAATCCACTGTGTGTCCACACAGTCATTTAGTGCAAAAATACATATAAAAGTTGATGTGTAGCTTATATGAGGCTTCAGCAGTCTGAGTTAGTCATATCAAGTGGACTTCCACCACAGACCAGCTGTGGTGGAAGTATAGTAACAAAAAGAAGGACTTTGGCACTAAAAACACTGTAATGTTGCAAGATATCTACTTGATTTGACTCATTTGGACGCTGAAGCTTCATATTAGCTTAAAAAAAAACAACTTTCAAATCCATTTTTGCACAGGAGGACTGTGGATTTTGTCCCCCATCACTTACATTGTAAGCACATTATGAAGTGATCTTCTAATGGTCAGTATGAACAGGAGGAATGATTACAGCAAGAAAAACCTGTTTCAGTGACAGACTTGAAAAACTGTGAACCTGTCCTTTAAATCTCAGTTTAACATTTGTACCTACAAGCCGAATAATTTACACAAATGTAATGTGGAAACCTTCAGTGCACACGCACTGAGAATGCCCTTTTCAGCAAAGGAGATGTCTATTGTCCAGTTGTTAAACCTTTGAAATGAACAACATTTTTTTATTTATAGATTGTAGATTTTTCAATGAGAGAGAAGTATTTTTATATGTTTTCAAACACCTTTGAAAGGGATCTTTAAAATGTGGCGGTAATTAAAGTAGAGGTGTGGTAGAAACACAAAGACAACAGTTAACCCCATTTTTATTTGAGAGTTGAGCTCTGACTTTGGGGTATTATTCACATCATTTTATTTTTGGGGCGCAACAGTTTGGGGTGGTGCATTTTAATCCTGCAGCTGTGTATATGGCAAAGTCCACTGAGAATAAGAAATGAAAACAAAAATACAAAAAGCTGTGGGCTGACTGCGACATCACACCCTGGAGAGTGAAAGGTTTGGGAGCTTGTCGAGTGACAGTGTACACACAGTATTCTAACTGTACAATAATTGTGCTACTATTCACATTCATCTGTACAATAATCATATTTACAGTGATCACATTAGGGAAAGAGCCAGTACCTGAGGAGTTAGTCCCATATTTAGCTTTACTCATTCGCCATGGTAAAAAGAAGCGCACCCAACCAATGGTAGCCTAAACAGCACAGAAAACATGGAATCCGTGTCCAGGATCAGGTGCGAGCCTTTGAAGTGCATCGATTTTACAGCAACTCCCTGTTTTAGCTGATGCAATTGGACTGTAGGTAATAACAATAACCAGTAGAATGAGGAATTTTTACTACAAACAAGTATCATTCTAAGAATACTGTTTATGTTTTAGACATCAAACAGTATTTTCTTCTGAGGCTGAGTCACAGAACCCAACCTCTACATTAATGCGAGACATTTTTCAAATGGTTTGTTCAAATTTTGCTGAGGTAGGCAGCAAAGAGCAGATTAAATTATGACATAGATTAGACAGTAGATTATGACGGTTAATGTAAGCCTTGTATAAGTCACTGCCCTGCAGTTGTGCCAACCAGTCAGAGTTTAGAAAAATGGTAGTTGTTGTTCCTTTAAAAGAAACACTCCTCTTGGATACTTCAGGTGAGCTGGCACGCTTTAAGAAAACACAGGAAGCTATAAACAAAAGATAATGCGTGTGCCAGCAGCCTTCATCTTTCCGTATGACTCTCTCAAAAACACACAAACTATACATGGAAACATATTGTCCAATTCAAATTACCATTCGACAGCACATAAGATAACACACCATGAATAAACACATCATACATGTGCAGCATTTCTTCCGAGAATGAAACGTCAACCAATAAATAAGAACTGAATAAAAATTCATTAAATAACAATCATTGTCTCAGTTGAAGATCACAGGTCAAGTGATCCGGTTATAACTTAAACAGTCAAAAGTCCATTTTAAAAATATATGAAATGCTAGGCTCTTGCAAGTCCTCTAACCAGTTTTAGGATCATTGTTTCAGCAAATAGGAGTATGCTTGGCACCTGTCCTACGCCATGCCAATTACCTAACAAATCTGCAAAACATTGCCCTCTGCAGGCACAACTCAAACAAAACACTTTTTTCTTTGGACCCTTTTCACTGATCGCCCATTCCCCACAAAATTATATCAAAAAGGGAAAACGTTTCAAGTGGAAAGTCTGCGTCTCTTTTCCATATCCATTTGATCACATCTGCTTGATCTCACTGTCAGTTTGCAAAGTGTTGTGATGTGCCGCAGACGAGCAGGGTAACAACAAGCAGTCATACATGAAGGAGCTTTGGATTTGGTACTTTCCAGCAGCTTTGTGTCATCTGTAAATCTAGGTGTCCAGTCTGTGGATGGATGGAGTGCTAAGCCTTGTAGCAGTTGCCCTGCGTGGTGAGTGCCAGCTGGCCGTTGGGCGCCACCTCGTTAGCCTCGTCCTCCAGCAGGCCCGATACGTCAGCGTTGGGGATGCTGTCGTGGTAGCTGCTGAAGCTGATGTTGTCCTCTTTCAGTTCGATGGTCCAGAAGGGGGCGTTGAGCTTGCGGTTCTGGTATTCCCTGTAGGTGTACACGCCTCCAACGAAGCCCAGCAGCAGCACGACCACCAGGATGATGACAGCCAGGATGATGATGTTAAACTGCGTCCAAGAGACTTCTGTCAGGGCTGCTGTCGTGTTGTCAGTGGGGCTGCTCAGGCTGGTCAGCAGGGCCTGGGTGGTGGCGGCGGTGCCCAGCGCGGTGCTCGTGTTGCTGCTGGACGTGGAGGCTGGGACGCCTCTTGCTGTGGCGGAGGTCAAAGTGGTGCTGGTAGCAGGTGTGGAGGAAGATGTACTCGATGTGGGGGCCACTGTTGTGGTTGTACCTGTTGGTGTGGGAATGATCCGGAGTGCTGAGGAGAGAAGAGCGTTAAAGAACATAACTTAATAACATAACTTTGTTAAAGCAACAATCCAGAGTGGCCAATGAAGGCCTGTCATTATTAAAGAACAAACTAAACTGTTTTCTCATATCTAATCATGTTGATGTTTAACCAAAGTAACTAGTGACAACTTGGGGCAAAAAGACACTTAGTGCAGACTCACCTGCTGCATGCACTCTTTACTTAGTGTAATCTTATAAAATAAGTGATGATTTTCAGTCACACAATTTAAGTCTGTATGAAAAAAACTGTATTAGTACTATATGTATACTAAATATTTAGAATATACTTGTCTAAAGTATTATAATGTGAACCTTTACCTAAATTTGAAATGAAGGTTAACTACTGGCCTTTTAAAAACACTAGAAGTTATTGTATACTTATGTATAACAATGTACCCCTGTGTCCCTATGTCATACTATATATTAATACTACAAAGAACACACTATATACCAATGTTGACAATGCGTTTTTGTGGCAGTCAGTTTTCAGGCAATTCATGTACTGTACTAACACTTTTTGTAATATCTAAATGTGATGATACAATGTGTACACAAACGTAAAACTGAAGAATCTTAGAGCCA
The DNA here is from genome assembly GCA_038419695.1 of Scomberomorus guttatus. NCBI lineage: Eukaryota > Metazoa > Chordata > Actinopteri > Scombriformes > Scombridae > Scomberomorus > Scomberomorus guttatus. Next base: position 5,114,835 of record CM076450.1, on the reverse strand, counting down.
GTTTCAAGGATTTATAGGCTTCTTTCATGGCAGATATTTAGACTTTTTACAACAAAAAAAGACACCGGTGTAATTAATAATCAACATGTTAATAATCAACAATTAACATGACTAATGGCCGCATTCCATTTACTTGTGCCTGTTCCATGGCCCTGTTAGTGTGCATGATGGCTCACAGTGATGTCTGTGGTGATACTGAGCCATTAATGTTATTAGTTCCACCTGTGCTTTTTCTGCTGTGACAGTTAAAATGTCTGCTGTGGGAAAATGTCAGATAACAGCTCTTGACCGTCTTGAATAGTACACAAGTTTAAGCAAAATGTAGAGAGGGGAAGAGTCTGTTCTTTAAATGTATTATTTTGCATTTTTATAAGAAATGTATTATTTAAATAATGTTACATTTAAATGTAAATTCACAGTTACGCATTGCATACAAATGAACCTATAGCTACTAAATTCTACAATTAGAGATAGTAACTGTAACTCAAATATATTTGATATTACCTTATCTACCAGTCTTTCTGTCAGTGATTTTCCAGTTGTGCAACTTGGCTTTCTTGCATGACTAAGTGTGGCAACTCAGTGGAACAGAGCCATCATTAATGTTATTAGTTCCAACTGTGCTATGACATATCAAAGTACCTACTGTGAAAAAGACCCATTACCCATCTGAGCTGTTGCCACACTACACTACAGTCCGTTCATTTTTCTTTTTCAACTCCTTTGAGGAGCTCCAACAACAACTTACTGAAAAATCCAGGATGTTTAGTCTGCAGGATGGCATTTGTGTGAATGTACTGCTCAAACTACAGTTAAAATCTGTATATAGTGTGAAATTGGGACACAGTCAGCATATCTGTTGACTTATGTTCTCATAGTTTAGTCAAAGTTATGTAGTTATGTTCTCTACATTTTACTGAATGATGATATTAAGGAATTTTTTTATGTCTTAGGCCGTTGGGGAAATAAAGATGTCAAATGGAGTATGTAATGAAATCATCAGTTTGACTGAGCAGTATCTCGTGGTTTGGACTTACTTAGACGGGTGCAGGTATGTGCTCGGGCGTCCCCTACGAATCCTGGAGCACAGAGCTGGCACTGGGGCCCGGTGGTGTTATTGATGCAGTGGAGGCAGTGGCCGGTGTCGGGGTGACAGAGCTGGGTGGGGCCCTGAGGGTCTGCATTTCCACTGCAGTCACATGGAACGCAAGCCCCGGATGCTTTGTAGAAGCCGGCGCTGCACTGGTCACACTGTGGACCAGTGTACCGGGGAAGGCACTGGTCACACACTGGAGAGCCACTGGGATCTGGACAGGTACAGACAACAACATACATCAGAAGGTGGCTGATGATGTAGTTATGAGGCTGGGAAAATCTTAAATTCTAAATACATTCTGCTATATTCCTGTGAAATCACAAATGAGTGTAATTATTGACTGTTTCTGTCTAAAATGCACCTCTGCACACACAAACAGAATAATCATTCTCAAGATCAACTTTGTTTCCAGAAGACACACAACCTCAGTCAATATGTCACAAATAAGTGAAATCATTTATTTTAAGTACTCCTATGTAAATAATTGATTTTTCATAAATCACAACCTTTTCACATTTACATTCACATTTACATACAAAGATTCATGTGAACACGAGTGCTGTCTCAGATAGAAACAAATGAAACAGCTAACCACTAGGTGGCTCACAATGACCGTATACTGATTTAGGACAGAGACTTGTTCCACAGTGGAGACACACTGCTGTTATATCTGATGATGATGTCATTATGGTATATATTTGGTCGTTTAATATACAACTTATTGGGCACAACATCTGTTCTGCCATGTTTAGCGTTCTTTTTTCGATGGGGCTGTCAGTACCAAACACTTGAAGTGTTTCAATATCTGGTATACACACTCATGGTGAGTGAGTCCTGAATTTTACTAATCAGCACAGATTAATGTGATCTAAATAAAGAGAGAAGCTTGGAGTTCTTTTATTTGCTCTAGAATCAATCCCATTTCCTCATCAGGATTTCCAATATTCTCAATCAGCAACACACGCATGTTGTTTCTAGGGTCAGCTTTCTTCTGCAACCTCCGGTCCCTGGTAATGTGATGCCACAACACATCCTGGCATGTCAAACAGGGCAAACAGTATAACAGTACACTACACTGAGCCACGCTCTGTCCTTCTGGGGAAACACAATTCACAATTCTAACTATTTTAAAACTATTCTAAAGCCCTAACTGCCCAAGTTATCCTAAAGCTGCATGATAGTGTGATGGTATTTTATTTTTTGTACACTAAAAATGTTTGCAAAAGGTCATAAAATAGACGTGAAGCAGGAGTTGTAGTAGTAGTAAAGTGGTAGCAGTAAAAGGAGTAGTAGATGTATTAGGGCTGCATTAGTGATTGTAAAATCATTGTGATCACAACTTCGGCTTTTGGCTTCAAACCAAGTGCTTCACATTCAAAGGTAAAACTTGATTTAAGCATTTTTACTACACAGGCAACTGGCAAGTGCTGTAATAGCTGCATATATCCTTTGGTTGCACATTGTGATGGCATTATTACTGAGTCTATGTCTGTGGTTTAAAAATGTGTCCACCTGGTTTTTAAGTTTAAGAACAATGAGAAACTAAAGGAATCCATCCAGATTAGACCAGATGTCTTTCTCCCCAGCAATGTCCTCCAGCTCTTAATGGGGGATCTCAAGGTGTTCCCTGGTCAGATGGGATCTATAATCCCTCTAGCATCTTTTAGCTTTGTCCCAAGGTCACCTTGTGGACGTACCCCCAGAATACCTCCACAGGGTGGCATCTAGGATGCCCAAACCACCTCAACTAGCTCCCTTTAAAACAAAGAAGTAGTGTTTTTACATGTTCTAATGACAATGAAATGTGTGTTCTTGAGGGCAAAAGCTCCTGGTAGGGTCCCTACCCCAGCCTTTTGAAGACCCTTATGATGAGGTTGAAAGAAGACATAGCCACTACTCCTCCTGGATAAGGGAAGCAGTGGCCCCCCTCCTGGGGCCGTTCCTGGGCTTAAGTAAAAAGTGGGACTGTCTCAGTTTCCTAAAGATAGGTGAATAATTCTGATAACTGATATCTCAATAACAAAATGATTCATGTTTGTTGGTCTCCTCTGCAGCAACTGTGGACCAACTGATGCTCTACATTTGTGACTCCAGTCCTCGCCACACCACAGCACTCAGTGTTGAATGATTAGACACAGATAACTATCTTGTGTGGTCATGTGACTCTGTTGTATTCCAGCACTGAGCAGGCTGCTCCTGATAAGCTTGATTTAACCTCTGCTGGGGGTTCAAAGGCACCCGGCCTGCTGAGTTATATAACCAGGTGGAAACATGAGCTGCACTGCACTGGGCCAGAGGACCTGACCTGCTTGTTTACCCATCGTCCTCCACTTTGCTATGACACCTGGTAGCTGCTGGCCACGTAAGCACTGTCTGACACACCCATAGTAAAAGAAGAAAACATGTAAAAAGGACATTAAATAATGAAGCCCCACCATGCCATACCACTGGGTAAAGATACAATCACACATGGATGATTGAATGTGTGTGACCCACATTCGAACTGGTGCAATGCTCCACTTCACCTCTCTGTGTGTCATTATGGAGGTATATTCATTTACTGCAACAGGCCTCATCAACACATTTAGAAAGCATCTATCCTCCGGTGTGGAGCCATGATACCGCACTGTGGCATCTACTCATTTGTCACTGTTGCCAGGGCAACCTCTACTTGGAGGCTGCTTCTCTCCTCAGCTCTGGTGTTTGGTCTAAAACATCCTCCACAGCCACACACACTCTTAACATAAGAGCAGCTCTCTGTGGACATAATGCTGAGCATATTTCTGATCGTTTCCTTTCTAACGCAGCTCTTTCTGTAGGGCTGCTGTCTACACAGAAAACGTGATGCTGCGCATCCCATCCCAACCCCCCAACCCCCCCACCCCCGTCTGTGCTGCCTGAGTGGCGCTGAAATGGCTCAGCTGTGCTCATGCTGTCCCAGCTCAGCTCAGCCTGGTTTGTGTCCCTTCCCCTCCCTCCCACATTGCACAACCTCCGCTGCGGCCCGTGGCAGGGGCAAACATAACCTGACAGCCTGAGTGCATCTATACATGGCTGTTGCCATGCAGCCCGCCGCCAATGAGGGGGGGCAGCAGGACATGGCGACGCTGCTGATGATTGGTCCAGAAAGGGGAATGGCAAGGTGAGAGAACATGAAGAGTTACTGAATAAACACTCTGACACACTGCTGAGACTGTCTGCAGAAAAGATTCAAGTGCAGTTTGATGTAAGCTGTGATCTGTTAAGCCACTTTGACACGGTTCCATGTTTGAGCCAGATGAACTCAAACCACAAAAGGCTGATGACAGGCTGACATGGCGTAACATGGCTCCTGGCCAAACTGTAATTAAGGTCTTAGAATTGAGTTAATCTCTTTTTGATTGATCACCTTATTACCACAAATAAACCAGGTGACACTATACTCCTTTTCTCCTGCAGTGTTCTGTCCAACAGCAGTATGTATGAACAGTATGAAAAGGTTTGGTCTGCTAGAGCTGAAATGATTAGATGATTAACTGGTTACTTGATCGACAGAAAATTAATCTCCAACTATTTTCATCACTGATTAACTAATTCATTAATCATTAGAATTCATTCAAATCAAACATTTTTCAAGAAAATATGTGAAATATTTGATGTTTACAGCTCAGAAAATGAAAGGATTTGTTGCTTTTCTCTGTTTTATATGAGTGTGAAATAAATATCTTTGGGTTTTGGACTGCTGTTCAGACAAATAAAGCAATTTAAAGACATCCCCTTGGGCTCTAGGAAATTGTGATGGATGTTTCACCATTTTGTGATGTTTTATAAACCAAATGATTCATTAGTTAATTAAGAAAAATAACTAATGTATTAAAAATAAAAAGATAACAGTTTACTTTAAGTCTCCTTATTTAGCATTTAAAAGCAGTATATAAACACTTAATAAGTGGTTTAAACACACTATAATGTAGTTGTTAACAGATATAAGCGTTTATGAATGTATAGTATAACTGCAGGCTGCTCTATAAACAGATAATGAATGACAATATAGTAAAATACAGTTGTAATAATATAAAATGTCATATATAGAAGGTATGATTGCTGAAAAATACTGCACATTAATAAACACTTAAAATGTCCTCATATCTGCTTATAACCCCATTAGAGTGTGTTATAAACCATTTATTAAATGTTTGTATACTGCTTATAAATGCTAAATAGGGGCAAAGTGTTAGCAAATAAAAGTAGGATGAATGACAATGAAAATGGTTTCAGTGGCAGAGTAACCTGTTTAACAGGTTGATCAGAGATTTTAAGCAGTAAGTAACTGGGTTACTCCTCAGCTCTGACGCTGACATGAACACACTGAGAACCAGGTTATTTGATAACTGGGTTAGGAAGGGAATTCTTCAGGCGCTTGTAGTTGGTATGTAGATTTGATCTGAGATGTGTGGCTTAATAGAAACCACAGTGTTATCCAAAATAACTTGGTGTTGAGACTTCAGAGACTGGCTTTAGCAAACACAGAGGAGCATTTTAACACACACCTGGTAGAAGCTTGACGCTGCGGGGAGTGTAGTAGGCATTTTCTCACAGATACTGGGAGATTAGATCGGAAAAATACTGTCTGCTGTGATGGATCCTGTTGTGACGTGCTGATTGCAGGTGGCGACATGAATTCACGAATCCTTTCTACTTTAAACAGCACAGAGTGAAGGTGTACTGGCTGGAGCAATGTTTTTTTTCTGCTTACATAAGGCTACCATAGTAACACTGTAACCTTCAGCATTAACGTTGACCAGGTGCATCCCTTCATGGTTAGTCTAGCCTTCATAAAATGAAATGTCAGGCACAACTCAGGTGGTTGAGGCACATGACAGTGACTGTAGCTCAACCCAGATCTCAACCCAATAGAGACCTTTGGGTGTGTTGTGTAACTGGAGCAGCAGCTGCCTGGAGGTAAAAGAAGCGGGGTCGTACAGGAAGGTTACTGTTACTCCTAAACTGTCTGGAAAAAGAGATCAGTAGCACTCTGGTTTACGCTCTCTACCACTCTGGAAGAGTATTTTATTACCAAAAATACCAAAATGAATTGTTCTGTAAATGAACAGAAATGTTTTAAGTAATTAATCAATTATTTATGTCCTGTAATTAGGTGACAATAGATAGAAGGTAAGTATATTTAGTAAACATTAGAACATTAGAGGTAGAAGGTAGAGAAAACTTGCCTTGTCCTCAAATGATACATGCATTTGTTGTCTTCCATGGTCCAATGTCACGACAAGGAACGGGGGAAAAAAAGGTAGACGATATAGCAACATGGGCTCTGCTCAAGTAAACTAAAATGACCATCATAACTAAAACAAGCGTGAGAGCTGTATGCAGCCTGAGAGGCAAAATTCAGGGCAAATAAAAGTCCTTTTTCCTCCTCTTTATGTGTACTGTGAGTGCACAGCAGCATTCAAAGCTAACCGACATGGACAGATCTGTATTTGGGGTGACACTGGCAACAGACTGTGTAGTTCAATTCAGTCATTTCGGTCACATTAGTGAGCAGCATGCTGCATCAGTCACCACTGAATAAATACGGAGCGTGAGGCAGATATGTAATCTTTTGTCTTATTCGAGAATAACAAATAAGAATTTTGCTGCAGCGCCATGCTAATAGAGACGTGTGGATTCATGAACTATTCATGTGAATGGTACTTAAAATTGAGAAAGACCACTCAGTTCACTAATGGGACTGAATTTACATTTCAGTGTTGTTCAGTGTCCATGGTTAGACTGTGTTAGTAATGACTGGTCACTCTTAACAACCACAGCTGACACAGACTATCTACACTCTGACTATAAGACTATGGATTTTTATAAACATGAATCAAGTCAATGTTTCCTGATTAAATTGATCAGTCTTTCCATCTCTCTAAAAAGTTGTAATGACATAAACCAGGACCTTTAGTGTCATGAGAAACCCTGCTAACATCCAGATCACTCACATGTTCAGTGGCAGTAAAAAAACAGTAAAAAACAATAAAAACTTAGTTTTTACTATCACCATCAACCACGATAATTCTGAAAAGGGACTTTCTTGTACTGGCCTCTCAGATAGATTCACAATTTTTCAAGTATGACTTAAAAACAACAGTCAGGGAGCGCCCCGGTAGTCAAATGGTTACTGCACATGCCACATAACCACAATGCCCCGGTTCCATTCCAACCAAGGACCTTTGTTGCATGTGTTACCCATCTCTCTCTCCCCCCTTATTTCCCATCTGTCTCTTCGCTGCCCACTGTCCAATAAAGGCAAATATGCCAAAAAAAATCTTAAAAAAAAAAAAAAAGAAACAGCAGTCAGGTGTCCATATGAACAGTGAAAGAGGTTTTCCTCACTGTAATCATTCCTCCTGTTCATACTGGCTATTAAAAGATCCCCTTCAAATGTACTTTCAATGTAAGTGATGGAGGCCAAAATCCACAGTGTGTCCACACAGTCATTTAGTGCATAATTGTATTTAAAAGTTGATGTGAAGCTTATATGAGGCTTCAGCAGTCTGAGTTAGTCATATCAAGTGGATATCTGCCTCATTTACAGTCTCTTTAGCATCAAAATCCCTCTTTGTGTTTCAGACAGTGTTACCCTGTTAAACTGTGGTGGAAGTATAGTAACAAAAAGAAGGACTTTGGCACTAAAAAGACTGTAACGTTGAAAGATATCTACTTGATTTCAATTCATTTGAATGGCTGAAGCTTCATATTAGCTTCAGCTTAGGGCTGGGCAATATAACGATATATCTATCGTGATATGAGACTTGATATTGTCTTAGATTTTGGATATTGTAATATCATGATATGGCATAAGTATTGTCTTTTCCTGTTTTCAAAGGCTGCATTACAGTAAAGTGATGTACTGTTCTAGTTGTTCTATTATTTGCCTTTACCCACATGGTTATTATATCCACATTACTGATGATTATTTATCAAAACCTCACTGTATAAATATTTTGTGAAAGCACCAATAGTTGTCCCTACAATATTGTCACAATATCAATATTGAGCTATTTGGTCAAAAATATGATACTTGATTTTGTCCATATCACCCAGCCCTACTTCAGATAAACTTTTAAATACATTTTTGCACAGAAGGAGGACTGTGGATTTTGTCCCCCATCACTTACATTGTAAGTGCATAATGAAGGGATCTTCTAATGGTCAGTATGAACAGGAGGAATGATTACAGCAAGAAAAACATGTTTCAATGTTCATTTGGGCTCCTGACTGTTGTTTTAAGACAGACTTGAAAAATTGTAAACCTGTCCTTTGAGACCATCATTTGTCTGCCTTGCATTATAAGTAGTGCCCCCCCCCCCCCCCCATATTACCATTACGATTCAAATATTAATAGAGGTTTTATGTCAAATACTTACACACTTCTTAGTTCTTGCCCACATGTAGTGCTCATCTTGTTTCTAACTTTGTGATTGTTTTGGCACATGTGCAGTGCAACGTGTTGGCTTCTCTCTTTTTCATCTTGTCTCCCTCTGACTGCATTTGTCTTATCACCTCAGATAACCGGCCGAAAGTAGATAACAAGATGTCAGGAAAAGATATTTCTGACACAGCTACAGCGCTGTTTGACAGTGAAAAATGTTTTCTAAAAAACATCATCAATGTCAGATTTTGGTGTTGGCTGCTAAGCAAAGATTTCTTTGGCTTACCATTTTGCACTGACACTCAGCAATAAAATAAAATAAAATAAATAAAAGTGATTGTATACAGTACACGTACCATTAAGACTGCATCCAAACACTAACTTAATGGTGTGTATTAAGCCAGTCAGGTACAACCTACTCCGTCACTAAAGATAAGAAACTGAGCTAAATGGCTGATCTGTGGCTGTGAGGGACTGACCGGTGTGACAGGTGCCGGTGGAGGTGGAGTTGGAGCAGGGACACGGTGCACAGGCTTCAGTCAGTGCAGTGCCGGGGCTGCGGTAGAAACCAGGCTTGCACTCCTCGCAGTTGGATCCCTGGATGTTGCCCTCACAGTTCAGACACACTCCTGGGGGACAAAAGGAAGGTCAAATGGTCAGCGTTTTTTCCTGGATCTGCATACTTGCACTAACAGTGGAAGTGGGATTAGTTGTTTATTCAACTCTCACTACCTTGTTTGTTAATCTCAGGTTGGCCACTGGAGAATCATTCCACCTGTATGGTGTTTTCAAGTTTTTGGACTGCTGTTGCAAATAGCTTTTAGTTTGGACCTTTATTCAGTTTTCATCAACTGAATCTGACCTTTCAGAGTAAAAACTTTACAAAGTTACACAAGTTTACTGTTCCACTAGAACTGTATTCACACTATAGTACAAAGTCCTCTGTGTGGCCTGGTGTGCTTCACCTTGATCTCATCAAGTTTTTTTTCATGTATCGGTACACATTGCTGTGTTTTATAAAGTAAAATTCAGGATAAAGGTTTTCCAAGAAGGTATTGACATAGTGGTACAAAGAAATGTGTTAACAATCAAACTGCAATCTATCTATAGATCACTGAGCGGATAAGATAAGATGCACTCCTGTGTGTGAAACTCTTCAAATGCACATTATGTCCTGTAAATGTTTCATTTTATTCCTTAAGATTTTTTACTTTGTGAAAAACATGTTAAAAGTGGAGATGAAATGAAAAATACATTTTTAACCCTTTTAGATCACACCCCTGGTCATATTGTGCACCTATTTAACAATATATGCCAAAAAATACAAAAAAAAATCAATTTCTTTGAATTCTTATATCAAAATCCAATCATGTTTTCTTCCTGTAAAACAAAATATGACGTGTGCTTATGTAGGCTTGAACCAACCAATTTCAACCAATAATATCATGACATCCACCCATCAGTCAGTCTTTAACTTTTAGTGGCACAAAGTTTCATTATGACACGCCCACTTTTCAACATCCAAATCAAATATGTCCCACCTGTCTATCCTGTTTCACTTGGGAATATGTCATGATACGGAAGTTAGATACTCTGGAATGCTGTTTCATCTGGACTTTAATCATTATGACTATAACTGATGTCTGATTACAGCGGAAGAACTAAGTACAGAGAGAAAACGCATAAACATAGCCAGTCACAAAAAGCACATACACAACCAGTATCAGATGGTTCAAAGCTCAAAATTTAAAATCACCCAGTGGGATGTGATGTTCAGATTTTTAAATATTTTGTAATTTATTCATATTATTTAAGGTCCAGAGCAATCAAAGCAATCTTCCCCAGTTCATTATTTACCTGTGGGGCACCTAAAGTTAGAGCAGAGTTAAGTTTCAGAAGACATGTGATATACATGGGTAACCTTACTAAGAGATCTGAGTACATTTATCTTCTGTGATATAACACAAAGTATAACAGTAAAGTGCATGAAGTTCATTCATCAGAGAGAACAATTTTACAGCTTTAGTGTTTTGTTAAAGTTACATTATTGTCACATGGTAATACAGTTGAGAAAAGACTAGCTTTGACCCAAATCCACACTACAAACTAATTCTGATCAGCTTTTGACTATGTAGTTTGTGACAAAATTAAGTATACTCACAACATTTGGTGAGCAGAATAAAAGGTCCTGGAGTTTTGAGTGTGCTGTTGATGTACTCCAGTCTCCCACAATGCAATGCACAAAGATAATGGAGGAGCTACTCACAGTTGGACAAAATTAAAAGTTATAGTGGATGGAGGTGAAACAGCTCCAGGACCAACTCAAGAAACACTAAATATCTATAGAATTAAAAAACACATTTTTTTGCTGTCTTTTTGTTTGGTTTAACTGATGGTGGCATTCTGAAGCCACAGTTTGATTTCCTTTACATCATTTCCTGCTAGTATAATACCATGCAATGTTGATTTCTTGTGTACTATCTGCAAAAACTATATGCTATGAAGATTAGTATATAGTATATACTGTATACAATTAGTATGCGGAACACATCCATACTACATATGGGACTACTGTTTTTTATTGTTGGTGCATTCAAGGACACTCGGACATGTCAGACTTGAGAGTGAGAGTTGGTTCTGACTTCATACAGTTCATACAAATTATTTTGTCAAACTGACTTGTGATGATAATATTGATTGTAATATTTTAAATATTAGACTGTTTTTATATTTTTTTAGTTATGAGTTAGCTTTTATTGTGTTATTTAAAAAAAAAACTTCAGAATAAAGTCATTAATTGTTATGATAGTAAATATTTGACAAAGAATTACCACCATCATGTTGTTTGCAGTTGAGCTTCTGTCTGTGGTTAAGTTGTTGTGCCTGCATAGTCATGAATAGAGGTTATGTGGACATGACTTAACCTGTCCACAGGCTGCCTGGATTGCTATATCTTTGTGTAACAGTGGTTTCAACCATAAGGTGTGGAAAAGTCTGCAGGCTCCTCTTCCAACCATGCATTAACCCACTGTCAACAGAGGAGCTGTTAATAAGTGAAATCAGCTGCTGCTGCATTTGGAAAGAATGAAAACTGACTGAGAATGAGTACAGCAAGCCCGGCACATTACAGGTTTAATTGTTGGTTGAAGAGAGGGAGGGTGTACCCTGGAAAAAAGTGCTTCACCACATCAAATTGTGGGCCAGTGGTTAGAAATGACTGCTTTCACACAGCTTTTGTTGTTAAATTATGGGTCTTCAAGTGAAATGAGACTAAATTCAAGCTTGTATGTATTATGCTAAATTGAAGGAACATGGATTTAAAGTGCACAAGCATTCATTACCAACACACACATTTTCAAAAGCAGGTTTCACATATGTGCATTTGATGTTAAGAGGTGAATATCAAATCACAGAACATGTGTCCCACATTGTCTGAACATCTTTCCAGTTTGGGATGAACTGAAACTCTTCTTCGTCTTTTTGTTGTTCTTATATTCAGTCCCTGGATATTATTTGAGTAGAAAACAATGGGTCAGTGTGGGGACAGTCTGCCTCAGTCCTGTTGGAAATGATGACTCCCTGTCATGTTTATCTGAGGTACACAGTGTTTGGAATACTATATAATTTGCATTTGCACAATGTGTTCTTGTGTAAGCGGCCCTGGGGAGAGGCCAGGGTCAGTCTTTAAAGAGAGCTGTCAAACCTGAGCTATGTTAATCCACCGCCCTGTGAACACTGAGCCCAGGCAAGGCCGCAGCACTCCATCTGCCCCTGCATTATAATGGCAAGACATATGGCTTCTAAAACTACCCCACCACCACTACTCTGCCCCCTCCACCTTTCCTCCTTTTCAAGCTTGTCACTAGCTAGAGGTTTTAGCTGGGAGGCGAGCCTTTCCATGTGATCAAGAACACAGAGGAGGAAAATCCAACTCAACTCTCCACAGCAACACAAATCAGTGGAAACTGGATTATCATATTTTTTTTGTAACATTTCACAGTTTGCTTCTGATTCAGCAGCTTTCTCTGGCCAGTCAAGTTCCTCTACTAACTGAATATCACACTTCTGTGGTGGTTCCACAGTGAATATTTACTTTAGGGAAACTGGAGGGTGTGTGTACTGCCAAAGTCTCTAATTAAACACAGCAGATAATCATCTGCATATAGTGCCAAGGTGTTAACTTGCACAAAGCCCAGGAGGGAAATTTACAGGGAACTTAATGAGAATTTCGTAGGCATGTGGGTGATTTTAGATAGCATGCCGGTGTTCCAGAATGAGAGGCGTCACGTGTAACACAACAGCATCGGCATCTAGTGTGAGTAGTCCCGTAATGCCGGCTGTCCCTTTCACACAAACGTTGATCCGGCAATGTGATGACCTCCGCTGACAATGCCCCCCCAATTCCATGTTCATACCTTTTATACAGAACAGCGAGGCAGAATAACGGCGCAACATTCCTTGAACCAGTCTTGAACAAGCTGTGTAAAAGGGGCTACAGACTGAACTGTTAAGCTTTCAGCGTCCATTCTGAAAAGGACCAAAGATAAAGCTGCTCTTTTTATTAAAGGCACCTATACATCAGCATTGTTACAATTAGGGTTATAGAAGAGAAAACATAAGCTACTGGGTTTTCTGATTCTAACTGTCACAACAGAGAGTTACAGACAGTAAAAACCACGCAAAGCACTTTTGTCAAAAGCAATGTGTAATTTCTTCCTACACATATCAGAAGGGGTTGAATGGCTCGCTCAAGGACACTTTGACAAGTACACAAACTACATTGCCAGGAAGGCTTATACATGATTAAGGTCTTTCATTTCGGACAGTGGTGGAAGACGTATTGAGGTCTTTGAGGACAGTCTTTTGAGGTCTGGTACAAATACATAAGTTTTAGAAAACAAAATGTACTAGAGTCCAGAATTGTAGAGGAGTTATATTATTATATATTTTATATGACTGAATTATTATTATTGACACATTACATGTAAGCAGCATGTTAATGTTGTAGATTGTCAAGGTGGAGTTCATTTTAACTACTATAATAATAATATACTGTTGCCTAGTTTAATCTATGACAATGCATCTTATTTTATAAACTAATCATAAATTTTGTATGAAAAATCTTAATCTGCAGTCATATATAGAATCATAAAATGTAAATACTCAGGTAAAGTACCTAAAAATTGTACTTAAGTATAATACTTGAGTAACTGTAACTAATTTATGGAGGTGGTCTTCCTGGATCTGAAACTATGATCTCCAGGTGCTTCATTAGTGAAAAAAGTATTATTTTCTAGTGACAATTGCAAAAAAAAAAATGTGATTACATTTCTAAAATGTTCTTTTTAATTCATCCTGTAACCCACCATATGGAAAAACATTCTGAAAAAATTACTGCATTAGAAGTGAACGACGGTGACTCGCACCAATTATTGTTTTTTAATAAGAGGAAAGCAGCAGTTAAATGATCAGAATGATACTGTGCATCATGTGTCCTCAGCAGACTCACCAGACTGTGGATGGCAGTAGTTGGTGTGGTTGTGACACTGGCAGGGCCGGCAGCCAGTGCTGCTGAAGTGGAAGAAACCCGGGTGGCACTCATCACACTTGGGCCCATACACTCCCGTCTTGCACACACATGTCCCTGAGCTGGAGAGGCAGAATAGAAGACAAAATCAATACAATCAAAATACAGTTGTGGAAAGCATTTCATTTAATGCAACACAACACCAATGCTTGAGAGAGCTGTGGGTATGTGTTTGGGCAGCTCTACAATGCTTTTTGGATTGCAGTCTTAACATCTGATGTCCAGGCTGTTGCGGGTGATTCCACACTTGACTTCCTGCAGGTTCTCCCATCCATCCATCTGCTTTCTATAACTCTGCTCCAGGTATGAAGCATGTGGGAAGCACACTGAGCCAGTTACAGCTCGGAGTCGTCTAAACCGCTCATTTCAGTTTCCTCTAACTAGTTTTGCATGTTGTGCAGGGAGGTGCATCAAACCTCTGATTTTCTTCTGTCAATTTGTCTGTACCTAAACAGTGTCCTTAAAGGACTAAGTCATTCTAGTGTTAATCTAGCCACACCAGAGTCTGGGTTTTATTTGGCCTAGTTTGGAGATCTGTCTCTGGGATTTATGCTGCCACCCTGATATAACTGAGGTTAATGTAATTTCGTATGTGGTAATCAAAGCATTGAAAAATTACATTTGAAATACTCAATACCAATGTGTCACTCAGTGTCAGTCAGGATAATCCACAGACATCACTGTGAACAGTTTTCATTGGAACTACTTTTACTGAAGAAACAAAATACAGGTATTAATGCAACCAAGAGGCATTGGAGATGAATTACAATCTGATTGCTTACAAGAGTACTCAGACTCACGATGGACAGTTAAAAAAAAGTGATACAGTGATTTCTGATACACAAATCTGTTTTCAGTTTTTGGACTTTTTCTCTAATCTTTGATTTTTGGTGAAATATTGGATCATTTGAACATTTATTGAAATGAAACCATGTGAGAAGTTTAGAGGGAAAAATCACTATTTGGTGGAGCTGTTAACAACTCATAGACATCTGAAATGTGACCCCGACTACACACTGCTTTTTGTAAGACGTCAAAAGCCAGAAAGGTTGGAAACCACTGGTTTCATCTTTAACAATGTGTTGTATTTTAAAAGCTTGTTATATTATCCATTGTGTCAAATCTTCATCTGAAAAGTAACTAAAGCTGTCAAATAAATGTAGTGGAGTAGAAAGTACAATATTTCCCTCTGACATGTAGTGGAGTGGAAGCATAAAGTAGCATCACATGAAAATACTCAAATGCAAGTACCTCAAAATTGTACTTAAGTACAGTACTTGAGTAAATGTACTTAAGTTACTTTTAACCACTGCTGAAGGGACACAGAAATGACACTGCAATCAGCTGTCATTCTTCTTGTCACAATTAAAATGTCAGGAAGCGAGAGGCTCCAGCAGTATCAACACATGCAGTCATACAGAAGGTGTAACAGGAGGTGCTGATCCCAGAAACTGCTAAAATTCATTTTGTCAGTTACCAAACAGCTTCAGGTGTATTACCACCACCATCTGGACTGGAGTAAGGCCCACCCTGACTCATGGAGATACATATATGTGGCTAAGTGTAAATGAAAGTGTATTAAATCGCATCTGGATTTCATCTTGATATGAGACACTTGAACGTATAAACAGGGCTAATGTCCCATTACTACAATACAATATTAAGTTAATTACTTAAATGACTGACTACACACGGCTCCACAAAGGCTTGGACCAACCTTGTTTTATAAAAAGGACTAAATACAAGAAATTAGAGCTCTGAGCATAAAAGCTTTTTATTGGCTTCATGTGTTTTAAATAACCAAGTATGATTACTCTCAGCTGAGAACATCTCAGTGGATAATTCCTTCAAGAATGCTCTGGCAAACGTAAATCCAATTACATTTGAGCTCCTCAGCAATAATACACACGTTCATGATGACTTACTTAATTTGTTAATGTGTCTTTTCCAAGTTGGATCTGCACTCTCACCATCCTGTGCTGGCTGTTAAATATAGTAGGTGCTTGCTTATTTATATATGAGGGAAATTAGATGCTTTGTTTGTTCCATCCATGTCACATGAGCAGCATCATTCCCCTGTGATCCCACTCTCACTCAAGGTAATTTCCGAGGAAATGCACAACGCTAAGTCAAGCCTGATCAGTCCTCAAACCCAGACAATGGACTCAGAAACATAATCTGCGGACAATAACTTCAAAACAATTGAAGTAAATCATGAGTGACTGGGAGCATGTGCGTGGGTCTTCATACAAACGGGCTTTGTTGAAACAACTACGCTTAATGCAAATGAGGAGGCCCACGGCGATGCTTAGTGGGGCGTGGGCACTGCTGAGGACAAGGCTGGGAGATCAACAGTCCTCATTATTCCGGCTAAAGACACACACATAAACACACATCCAGCAATAACAAAAAGTATCCACATGCAGCATCATGACCCTGCTGCAACAAAGTCAGAGAGATAATGTCCAACTATCCCAGAGAGAGAGAGAGAGAGAGAGAGAGAGAGAGAGAGAGAGAGAGAGAGAGAGAGAGAGAGAGAGAGAGAGAGAGAGAGAGAGAGAGAGAGAGAGAGAGAGAGAGAGAGAGAGAGAGAGAGAGAGAGAGAGAGAGAGAGAGAGAGAAAAACTTCACTCACTCTATGACTTTGAAACCTTATTATACCCCTTTTGAGAATTTATAAAAACTGTGGAATTGAAAATGAATAACTTCTCAAAAGTAAATATTAAGCTGTAAAGTCTTGTGATCAGGATACAGGTATTCCACTTTGTATTCTCTCCTCACCAAATTAAAAGAAATGGCAAAGAAAATGATATTTCCAGATTTATATTGATATTATAAATCTCCTATGTATGTATGTAGGTATGTCATTAAGATAAAGTGCAGCAGGTATTTACTCACAGACCAAAGTATTGGACAAAATGAAATTTTGGCTTGATGATGGTGCCAGATGATAAAATTGTCTGTATGAAATTTTATGTCAGTCCATCCAATAGCTGTTTAGACATTTCACAAAAAATAGACAAATGTCAATCTCAAAGTGGCATTCAGGGAAACGTCAGGTTGATCACCAAAGTCAGTGAGCTTCATCCTCTAGGGACCATCAATCCATCCAAAAGTATTGATATTATTCTCCTTATTATTCTCAGTAAACAGTGAAATGTAAAATCATTGGTGTTTCTGATAGCTGCATGCTACACACATGACAAATGGCTGCATCATCATCATTTGCCACTTATCCTCATGAGTGAAGATTTTGCTGCAGAAACTGATAAAAACTGCAGATCAATTTGTCCTCTACATTTATCCTCTACATTCATGCTGTACTGGTACACTTGATGCAGTTCATAATGTTTTATTGATGTGCAATCACATTTTCTTTTTATGTTTAGGCTATAAAGAAACTTTTTTTATTCCCTGATCAGCAGTTAGAGTAAACAGGGAGATGCTGAAAGAAGTGATCTAGGCTGTAATGAAAAGGACGGATTTTAAATAACTTTCATTTACATATTTTAACACAGGTTTCATTACAGGAGCACTGATGTAATGAAAAAGACAACCTCTGGGAGTGGTCCTTGCCCTTTTTGTCCTTGCTGTGCAACATGAATACCTATATTATGTCTGTGGTCTGTAGGCCTTTGCTTGGCTGATTTACTGTTACAATTAAAGTCATTCAACTGATGTTTTAGCCAACAAAAGCCCTTCATCAGATTACAAATATACTGCTTATATCTGATGAAAGCCATCATGGCTCAAAACACCCATGGAAGGATTTTTAGCATGTGGAACACTACATCGTCATTTTTGTTTACAACTCGTAGCCTATGTTGGTGCACAAAGTGTAACTTTGTTTGTAGCTGCACTAGTTTGCTTCCTTTATCTCTGAGTGAGCTCCAAAGCCCAACAGGCACAGCATCGGGTTGTGCCAGATGGGTGGGGTTTCTCCACCATTTACATTCAGCACACAAACAGCACACGCGACTTGTGCTGACCTGCATCAGCGGCTTGTGTGACAAGAAAACAAAGTACTACGTGTGCCAGACAGTAGACAGTGCCAAACACATGGCTTTGCATGGCTAAAACTGTCTCTGCCAACAGCTTACCAAAGACTGGCATGAGTGATGGTTGACATTTTCAATATCTGATATCTTCAGCCACTAAGACTGGGCAATATGGAAAATACCTCTATCATATGTGTTTTTATATCACAATTTGAGCTGAAATGATTAGTCTTAGTTGTATAGTAAATCGACAGAAATTACTTTAATAATCAATTTTTAAATAATTTTTCAAGCAAAACTGTTAAACATTCTTTGTCTTGTGTGACTTAATTGAGAATATTTGGGTTGTACAGTGTTGGTTGGAAATAGTGAGTTCATTTTCTGACATTTTGTTAACCAAACTAATAATCCAATAACCAAGAAACGAAAATAATGAAAACAATCGTTCGTTGCAATCCTGAGATACATCATGTTTCATGATATTGTATCTGGATATATAATAATGGATTGATGCAAAAAACATATCTAATATTTCCATAAAGTGGTCAGTCCTGCTGGTTCCATTGCAACACTGCCCACAATGGCCTTATAGAACCAGAGACAAAGGGATAGAAACATAAACAGCACGGCAAAATCTCAATTAAAAAATGTATCATTCCCATATTGCCCAACCAATGTGCAGTAAAACCTGCTGCTCACAATCAGTCTTCTCCCACCGTGGACACTATGCCACATGCAGCATGCCAGTAAAGCCAGCTGGTCTGCTCCCTTTCAATAATGTGTTTTATGGTGCACAAAATAAAACCTAAACCTATAAACAAGGTTACATCAGAAAATTGTTTAAATGCTTCTTTTTTCTAATTAGTGGATGAAAGAGGAGAGAGGGAAATAAAATGAGAGAAAAAAGGGAAATTTATCGATTTACAACACACGAGTTGCCATGTTTCACATCAGTCCTCACAATGCAGCCACCATAGAATAACACATTTGTATGGGTAATAATGTGTAAGCTGTGATGTTAACAAATGTCTCATAATGCAATAAAGGCTGGAAAACCATCCAGTGTGATATAAAACAGAAGGGAGATGCACAAAAAGATCAAACACCAAATAAATCATGCTGGAACAGTCCTTTAATGCACCAACACGGCCTGCTCTCCACTCTGACTGGCTGGCAGTCAGTCAGACACTGACCTGTGGCAATGCGGCACAATCTGTCATCTGTGTCTCCTGAGCCTTCATCTTACACTGTGACTAGCTCAACAAGAAGGCTGTCATCTAATATGCAGCCTGCAAGCTCACCAGGTCCACTGCTGGACCAGTAGAGGGGTAACTGCAGGACAGCTCGCTCTCTGAGTCTTCTTGCTGAACCCTTCTCCCTCAGTGATCAGTAATCCGTATGTTAATTTGTGCCCTCTCGGCTAGGAGGGAGGGGTTTTGTTATTGTTTTGGTGTGATTTCACTGCACTATGCTGGCCCAGCCGCTCTGCGTCAGATCTGCATGTTAAGTAGGTCAGTATTACATGGGTGACAGAGCTTAACCCCATTCTGTGGCTGCTGCTGCAACGTTGGCCATGGCCTGTTGTTACATGTGTCGGATCAGAGCAGTCGCAAACATCCTTCTCTACAACGGGGAAGTGATCACCGGTTTAATTACCATGAGATGAATAGCTGGGAAAAATAAACAGGGAACTACACTAAGCAGGTTTAGTTACATTTGTGGTGTGCAGCCACATCCTGAGAGGGTGTGTTAAGCAACAGAGCAGCAGGACTTGTGATCTCTTCACCACTGTCCTGGCTTGTGCCAGGCTCTGCTGATCTTAGTCCTCAACACAAGTGTGGACGTGTCCAACTATTTATGAGAGTAGATGAGCCAGTGTTCAGAGGACAGCTTACTACATTCAAAGTCCTGTAGCTAAAGGTGATTTCCTATCATGACAGGTTGTGTACAGTGGAGAGTGGTGAAACATCAAATACAGTCTATATTCTGCTTTGAGAATGTAATGTTGATGGGGATGTTGGGTCGCACCAGTGGAGATGGAAACAGCTCATGAGACATTAAAACAGCCAACTGAACCCCTGGACAGAAGAAATTGTTTAAGAGCGAGTGTTTCTTTAAATGAACACTCCAAAAATGTGCTTACCTGGAGTCAGATAAGGAGATCAGTGCCAGTGGAGTTTAAACGACTTGTCAATGAATCAATTAGTCAATCCACAGATTATTATTAGATAACTGATGTCTTGTTGAGTCACCTTTCAAGCTAAAATACCAAATATTTGTTGGTTCCAGTTTCTGAAATGTGAGGATTTGCCATTTTTCTCCATTTTATAAACAGTGTATATTGAATATCTTTGGACAAGCAACAAGACAAGCAATGTGAAGATGTAACCTTGGGCTATGGAAAACTATGATTGGTATTTTCCACCTTTCTGACATTTTATAGATACATCGATTAATATGCAGAATAATTGATAATGAAAAAAATTTGTAGCTGGTTTTTAGAGTTACAACACAACTCAAACTTGACAACCACATTGTAAAGACAGGTCTTTTTAAATGCTGCATGCAGTCACTGGACAGAGCAGTTGATGGTCAATAAACAGATCTAGTGTTAACTGCTCCTAAAACCACAATGGCTAATCTTTTTTTTCTTTTTTTTTTTACAGTACATCTAAATATACATGTTCAGTGGATATAATGGATACAAATTGGATACAATCAATACAAAGGGATGTAATGTGTAGGAGTTGTTGAAGGGCATATCATTTTTTTATTTTAAGCAGAGCTATGATTGGAAGCAAGTTTTCCCCTGCCTCCTGTCTTTGTGCTAAGCTATCTCTGTGCTGGACACGCAGGGGTTTGACAGCAGGCAAGCAAATTTCTCAAAATGTGAGACATGTTCAATGGTATTAATTACATAGATTTCTAAAATTTACCAAAAAATGTTACTAAACAATAGTGCAGAGTATTGTTTGAATTGTTTCTTGATAACTCACACTGAGGAACATTAACATACCTCTTTTCTATTTCACAAAATAAGCCAAAGTTCTTAAAAACATTAGTAAAATTCCCAAAATTAGGATTTGAATTAGGAAATACCTGAAAACACTAAGAACTTGACCAAGCTGACAGTTATTAATACTACAACTGATACTACATGCCATGAAAACATTGAAGTCAGTACCCAAAAAATAACAATTAAATATACTTATACTAACATCTCTACTTTTACTATTATACTAACATCTCTGCCCAGAACACTGCTTCCTATCCTAAAAATTAATCTAAATTAAACAGCGATTGTGCCCAGTAATCACATTAATGTTACAGCTAATAAAATCAAAGAAACAGTCACTGTAGATGATGCAGGGTAAAGATGCATTGATGGCACTGATGCATACACTGCAGAGTGACACATAATGCAGAGGCGGAAACATCTGCACCCACAATCAATATTTCATTACAGACTGTGGCGCCTTTCTGTGCAGTATTGTAAAAAGAAATGCCTTACAGACAAATGCCCACAGGAGCTGACCCACATACACTACTGATACAACTGTTATGACAAGTGCTTAATACTGCTCTTTTATCCAATATTGGCATGACCTAACCCAACAAATTTGGTAACAGTGTGTGTCCATGTCACATCACATGATTTGAGGAACGACTGCAGGCAGAATGCCACATTATGGCCGAACAAGAGGAGGAAATCTCATTAAGGCTGTTAAGAACATTGAATAAGGATGCAATTACAGATGTCACCCGGCTTTAAAAAGCTGCTTACCCTGAAGGAATTTCATTAGTCTGGGTTTCACTCAAGCTTTAGTGTCCCAGGATAGACTCAATTCAATTGACGACTGATTTAGCAATATTTATCTGCCTGATGAGAGATTTACCTCATATTAACACTGTCGATCCAGGACATACTTGCAGTTTTTTAGCCAGCAGCGTGGCTCTGTGCATGGCAATGTCTGTCTGTGGATCCACCATTTTGGTCCACACTGAAATATCTCTACAACTATTTAATGGATTGCCATAAAATTAGGTATCCTTCATGTGCCCCTCAGGATGGATTATAAAAACTATGATGCTCCTCTTACTTTTCTATCACTATCATCAGGTCAAAATTTTAATTTGTCCAATACTTTGGTTTATGACCAAGTACCTACAAAACTAATGACATTCCCATCAGCCTCAGCTGTACTTTGTGTTTAGTGTTAATTGGCAAATGTTAGTACGCTACCACACAATCTTAGATGGTGAACATGGTAAACATTATACTTCCTTGACATCAGCATCAGCATTGTTAGCATGTTAGCATTCTGAGGTTAGCATTTAGCTCAATGCCCCACTGTACAGAAGTACAGTCTAAAACAGCTATGTGGCTGCAGACTCTTAACCTTGTTTATGTGTTTAGGGCTGCAAATAACTATTATTTTCATTATCGATTAATCTATGCATTATTTATTTCCATTAATAATTGAGTCTATTACATGCCAGAAAATAGTGAAAATGCTCATCACAATTAACCAGATCCCAGGGGGACACCTTAAAATTTCTTGTCTTGTCCAATCAATAGTCAGAAACTGAATGATGTTCAATTTACAATAATAAAAACTGAGAAAAGCAGTAAAACCTCACATCTGAGAACACTGAATCAGCAAATGTTTGGCATTTTTCTTGATACCTGACATAAATGATTGATTATTAGTATTGTCTGCAATTATTTTTGTGATGATTGACTAATCACTGAATTAACTATTTGCTTCAGCTCTATATGTGTTTGATGTTTACATCATTAATCGTCCCAAAACACAGTTTTATGTCTTCAGATCCCATGATGAACAAGTATACTCTGAAGACAAAGAGACAGCAACAAACTAAGTTGCATTTCCACAAAAAAAAGAAAGAATTTAAGGCTTTGATAAAAGTCCTAGAGACAAGGCTGTATATCGAAGTCTCTTAGTGACAGCAAGCTGCTGTACATTTCCCCTGTATGGCAGAACACTGTACAAGTTCACAACAAACTCTGACAAACACTGAGAACTTAAACCATCAGAGAAGTGAGCATAGGTCACCTTATCAGCAACTCTTGTGAAAGGTGAGTTAATCAACAACCTGAGGCCCTAAAAAGAAGTCAGTGTTTGCTTGTGCTGATGGATGGCTGTTTCCCTATTTGATTTCCCTGCTGGGACCTATCCTGTTGAAGAGCACAGCGAGTCATTAAGCAGCCTCAGCTTCATATTCCAACAATGAGAATAACCAGCGTCAACTGAGGCCAAAATGCAAAGTGCATAAAGGCAAACTTCCAGTGTATCGCAGCCTCTTCAAACTAAACGCTACTGCACAGCACTTTGATCAAACTGAACTTATTCTTCCTGACATTAGATACAGTCTGTGCCATTACATCATGGCACATTAAGTCATTAGTTCATGATGCTGAACAGGTTGGATTTTTAAGTGAGTAAAGTCAGATCCTGGGTTTGAGGATATTGAGCGATTCTCCATACATGAAATACAACATGTCTCGTGGCTGCTGTGCACTCTGCTCCTTTGAGGCTGCTGTAAGTGAACAAATTGATTTTCCATAGAGCATTTCTCCTTCTATGATTGCTGAATGTTTGTCTATGCAGAACAGCAGCTCCAGGAAGAAGCTCTTGCTCTTTGATTCTAAGGGATGATGATGCAGAATTCGGAAGTTTACATTGATGTTTTAAGATAGCTGAAAATAAGTCTTCTATTACAGTCAATCCCAGCTGCTGGAAATATCTCCCTGTGATGTCATGTCAGCTATATTTGGCCAGCTTTCCACAGAAATAAGACAAATGCAGTACCAAACAAACAGACGTGGAAGGGACATTCCTAATAGCACGCAGTGTATGCAGCATATACTCAGCCATACAAAAATCCAGATCTTGGGCTACGAAACACTACCTAAACAGAGCCTCACAGAAGACAGCTCTGTCTGGCTTTGAGCTATATTCTGAGCCGTAGTTACGTAACGCTGCCACAGAAAAACACTTCAACAGCTCAGGCTGAGCTGCACATGTGTGATTGTTTGTTTTTTGTGTATAAAAATCTAAACTCTCCAGCTTTTTCCTTGTGCTATGCTCTCAGTCAGCTCCACAGGTATCTGGAAGTGAACCTGCATCTGTAGTTTCACACCTGCCTGTGTTGATCAACGCTCCTGACATCGTAAGTAGCTGTAAACGAAAATGATTCGTCAGTCAAACTCGTGAGTCAACTCCTCTTAGCATATAATTTAGAGGTTCTGTCATTAAGCCGATGACATTATGAAACCACAACTGCAGTGCAAATAAACACTGGAGGCTGCTGCTATTAACTTCTGCTGTTAATCCACGTGTCCTGTAATATATGGCCAAACGTATGTGGACAACCCAGTACATGTCTTTAGGCCTGGGGTTGTTTCTCATGGTTTGGGAGACTTCCAAAAAGGTAAAATCTTAATGAGACAGCATACAGTAATATTTTAGACAATAGCATTCTTCCAACTTTGTGTCATCAGTTTGTGTTTGGCTCTTTCCTGTTTCAACGTGACAATGCCCCCAAGCACAAAGACTGCTCCATAAAGAAATTGTTTTCCCAGTTTGGTGTGGAAGAACCTCACTGGCCTGACCTCAACCCCATCCAACATCCCTGCAGCCAGGTTCCACAGTCTGGTGGAAAGCCTGAAACCAGAGGAGTGGAGGCTGTTATAGCAGCAGATTTAAGGAATAGTTCAACATATTGGGTAAAAGGCTTTCTTGCCGAGAGTTAGATGAGATGATGCCACTCTCATGTCTGTACGGTAAATATGTCATAAAGAGTGATATTGATCTTCTCATCAAGCTCTCAAGAAAGCAAATATGCACATTTCCCAAAATGTCAAACTATTCCTTTAATGCCCATGGTTGGTTTTGGAGTGACATGTTGAACAATCAAACATGTCTGTTTAAGTGTCCATGCACTTTGTCCACATACTTTTGGCCATGCGGTGTGTCATGTCTTTTGTTGTTTAAGTAGTTCTCGGTTTAGCTACAGTATCTGAAATGGATTGTGGACTATTAATAACGAAAATGAGAAATTACCTGGTTTAGGTGGAATGAAGGCAATAAAACTCACTGTTATATCAAGGTACAAGGTTCAAGGTACTAAATATCTCTTAAGCTTGTTGGCTGGATGTGTAGTTTCTAAACATATGAACTACTGTGTTAAAGTCAGTACATGACTTGTCTAATTTTCACTGTCATTGTAGTTTTCCCTGAGCAGTGAACACGACTAAAGCCCTGACTGACTCCGTCTAAGCTAGATGGCTCATTACTTAATGAGAAAGAAACCTAAAGAGGCAGGCTGGGGGGTAGGAAAGCTGGCTAATCTGCGTAACTCACAGTGATTAGCTCCTGGGGGGGGGCTAGGCTAGGCTAACAGGGTTAGCAGTGGCCAGGCTCAGACTGTCTGAGAAGGACTGTATTAGGTGTGTTAGTGTGTGAAAGCTCAGAGCCCTGAAATAACCCTGCACCTTCACCTACTTCCCCTTGAGCTCTAGACACAGCATTCTCAGGCTACATAAACATGAAAAACACACGCTATGTTTCCATCTAGGATTTAGATTATGTAAACGAATTACTGTGATGTACTTTTCAGAGCATGACAACACAAATCCTCCACACACTGTGGACATTCGCCCAGGCTTTTGAAAAGCAGCAGCATTCCTTCTCTTCTGCGTTAGAGACAGAAAGTACAGCCGCTATTTTTACCACGTTCCTAACCTACGCACGCAGCCTCTTTTCCGAGTCACAGTTCTTGTGACTTGTGAGGAGCTGCATGTAAAAGGTCCGCCATGTGTTTTTTGGCTTTGAATTTGAGGAGTAAGCAAGATTTGAACATTGTGCTGCCTTCAGGGAGGCCTGCGGGATAAGGGCTTAGCTCAATGGCCAGAATAATGATTCTGCAAGGCTCTGACATTATGATGAACATGAACATCTGAGCAAAGCTGAGCCCCAGAACATCTTGTCTCAGTCTTTATAAGATAACAAATCCTAATTCACAGCAGACAGTTGGTTTGGACTTGGCAGGCCATGGCACTTTTGCTGCTAAAGATAGCACTCCTTTAAAAAGCTGCAGTCACTTTGCAGGTACATCACAAATCGTCCGGAGGCCATGTCTGGCTTTGTCATGAAAATCCACTGCACATGTAGTGTGTATAACCAGGATACGGATGACAGATACCGGAACATATGTATTCACTGACGCTCTAAATAAATCTCAACAGTCTGATAAAGAGGATTTGATTCCAAGTTGAGATACACTGACACAATTAGATGTTTTGTTCAAACTCAAGCCGAAGTTCAGCTGAGGTCTTGGGTCAGCAGCAATATTCCAGTAAAACACTCAACCACCAAACACAAAGGTGAGTAAACACAACAGAGTATTATCTGAAACTCTAATGATTATCTCTAGAATTACACTAACATTTTATGTTTTTCAATGTGCGCGTGGCTGCTAAATTGGTTGGTTATCGCCATCTAATCACATGGTTTCTGGGCAAATATGTATGGAACCCATATGCAACTACTAGCTATGGCAAACGCTAACATCTAGTTAAGCAGCAACCAGTGCAGCTGAGTGGTGATGTCCTGACCACTAGATGCTTGAAATATATTCAATAAGTCCTAACTGGGCTCTTAAAATCCAAAGTCATGTTTCCCCTCATTAACGTGAGCATGTTTTACGTTTCATTTGTCATCTGATTTCAATGAGATTTTGTGGAACATTCGGCCATGTGATGAGGAACAAGGAATTATACTTTTTGCTGCAGGTCCTTGAACAAAACTGATTAAAACTGCATCAATATTTTTGGCCACTTGGTTGCAGAGGAATGAGGTGTGAACACAACACTGACATATTATCACCTTATGAAGTTGTTGTGGCCAAAGTTATACATTAGCTAACAATTCCCTTTTTATACATCCAGCAGACAGAGTAACATTACCATGTATTTCATGTTACATTTCTGTCCAATATTCACTCTCCTTTTAGCTCTGTGTTGGTCTCCACTCTTCTTAATCTGGCTCTGAAGCTGCTAAATGCTCCACTATGTTCACCAGCTAGAGGAACTGTACAATTGGGCAAACACTGTCACTAAAACAAGCAACTAATTTCACATTACACATAGTAATTTAATCAAATGTTAATATAAAAATGAACATCTACATATACTATGATTTGTTCAATTATGTTAAAAGAAAAAAGTTGTAACATGTGACTATGTAACAGACAAACCTTCAGCATGGCCACCAGATGGTGGTTACCTCATCTGAAAATCAGGTAGATGAAGCAGGGAAAACAGTCTTACCTGTCACAGAGGTGATCCACTGCACCGAAGGAATCGCAGGTACAGTGCAGGCAACCGCTGGTGCCGTTGGTGAAGTATCCCTCCTCGCAGTCCTCACATTGCAGGCCGCTGTAGCCGGACAAACACGAGCACTGACCGGTGCTCTGATCACACTCGTCCGGATCCAAAATCCCCTCACCACCACTGCTGCAGTTACAGATGCCCTCTGAGTGGATGGATGGGTGTGGCAGAATGAAAGCGAGAGACAAAAGATTGGAAATACTGCATGAGATGTCGTGGAACTGATATAACTGTATGTGTCCCGACATTTTTTTTCTTATTCAATTTTACATATGATACGAATTTAAGCAAAGCTTGTTATTTGTGGATTGATGGAATCTCTCACTACTGTCTACACATGTGTTTGAGGTTTCTTTGGGGGATAGTTTCCACCAAGTCTCTATACGACCACAAAGCCACTGAATCTCTGAGCATTGAACTGTAAAGACTTGTTTCATGTAGGTTTGTGTAGGCATAGTTTCAGAATTCACAGCACCAATTTATGGTTGGTCATTCTGGATGTCCAACAAAAGACCTTTCCCTGTCAAAGGTCATGCCACCAGATGGAAATAAGTCGATGACTTTATCAACATTTTGTGGAAAGCAAAATGTGAATATTAACATTTCTGCAGTGTATTTTGATCATTTATATTGTATCTCGCTCGAGCACTTGCATGAAACACAATAACACTGCTGGTGAGTTTGTGTAAAAAACTTTTTTTTAATGAACATCTTAGTTGACATTCATACAATAAAAATGAAACACCTCAAAGGATAAGTCTGGCAATATTTTATATTTTTCTGTCTGTGGCACTCAGCCCCAAACCCATTGGTTAAGACGCCAATGTTTAAAAACGAGTCACAAATTATTTTCTTTCATTTTTAAAAAAGTTTCAGTAATTTCCTAGGCACTGTAGTTTTTAGCAAAAATGTTGCTCAAATAGGAGAAAATAGTGCTGGGGACTACTTTTAGCCGCGGACTAATCCACATTTAGTGTTCTAGTGAGTATTTCTGGCAGCAGGACGGTGTGTGTGGGACTGAGTCAAAATAAACTACAGTGTGTGTGTTCATGGTAATGAAGGAAAATGTCATCCAGTGCAGAGGTGTGACTCACTGATGTGTTTTTAATAGTTTTTGGACAACAATGGAGCTCTATGACACAGACATAGAGGATACACGCACACGATACTTTCAAATTCTTTGCGTGGGCAGTCTGCACATGGAATTTGTTAACAATAAGAAAAACACAGCAACATATTGCCAGACTTATCCTTCAACACTGGGAGCTGTCTAGTACAATCAGCCTTCCGCTATCATTCACGTAAAGCAGCATAGTCCATTCACAGTGTTGTCGTGTCGTTGGTCCCTGGGAGCTGCCCAGCTCAACGTGTGCTAATTCACTTTCCTTGTCCAGATTTTTCACACCAATCCAGGAATTCAAAAAGATGACCTCAAGCCTACTTCTATATCCTCTATGACACATAAACATTTTGTATTATTCAGCAAACATGATTTACGTTTTTTTAAAAGACCATGCTGGCATTAGATCAGCGTTATGTAACAAGATGTTATTTCTATATGATAAACTCACCTAATAAAGAGCCTAAAAAATGTGGTAAACAATATGTTTCATAAACCTGGTAAACTGAGTCCTGCTGTGATGGATTTTGTGCGTTTCAAACTGGTGCACTTGAAGAAAACCAGAGGATATAATGACAGACACGTGGATGACCCTGCAGAGCACTGTAGTAATCTATTATTCATCTGATCTCAGGTTAGGTGTGGCGAGTGGTGACAGAAGGCCTGACCATACGTCTGCATTCTGTGCTTAGCAGTCAGACAAGGAATGGAGACAGATAAGACAACTGAGAGCAAAATACAATTTGTGGTATGTTTCCACACAACACCTCACCTAGCAGTTAGATAAAGAGAAAAGGACAGCTGAATTTGAATGTATTCCTGCCCTGCCGTCCCACTCAGATTATGCTCCTCTTCCACTGTTGCCTGGACTTTTATGTAACTAAGAAAGGCCCGTGGTTACGCAAGCCTGTGGAGTCTACTGTGGGGCCCTAATCTACAGTAACATCCACTGAAGAACTGTCGGCACTGATCACGCCTGAGAATGTGTGAGATCCAGTGAATGCATCTCTCCTCACACACACACTGCATTTCATTCTTAAAAATCACGCCTGCACTAGGTGTGTGATTGGGGCCCTGTGGGGTGATCTGCAAAGCCACACAGTAGGTTTGATGTGGATTGGACTGGACCTGTGTTTAGAGGAGAGAGAAAGGGGAGAAACAGAGGCCGTGTTCACCTCTCTCCTATCTATCTGAATGCTGTGAAGCGATGTGACAGCACGGCTGGTATTCAGACATAGGCAGCGGCAGGCTGTTCAGAACAAGTCACGTCTCAAAACTCCTCTCTTGCCTAATTCATTGCTTGTCTGTCTGTGGCACCACAGTGAAAACTACAGCGGTGGGAGGCGCCCCAGCACAGAAACAATCACTGCACTTTCCATTTGGGTTTGAGCGTCAAACCACATTATCAGCTTTCAGAAAGTACTGAAAGATGTTTCGCAGAACGGAAAACTTTAACTATGTGAAAACACGCCCTAAATATCTGTTGGCGAGGCCCCTGCCCTGTCAGAGAATGTATACTGGTATAGCTGGGGGGAGGCGTTAACCCAGGTGACGCCTTTGTTGACATGATATTATCATGTGAGTGGCCTTTACGCTAGAACAATGAGGAGTGCTGGGGATGGTTTCAATAAGGCAGGCTAAAGCTTTCATGTATGATTTCACACAAGGGTGCGGATTTCATTTTGACTTCAGGGTTCAAACAAACGGCAATAAATAACGTGCTGATTTAATAAGAGAATTGGCCGATTATGCCACCATTTCAGCTCAGTTTATCTGCAATACTGATGCAAAAAAAATGAATTAATGTGGGAAATATGCAGGTAGATTGATAGATATAATTTAGACACAAATCCAGTTTTATCACCCGAGATTTACAGACAATTCAAAGAGAACAGTAACGAAAAACGTTACGTGTTCAGAAGGATATCAGCGTAGTCAATTAATTAATCAATAACTGTTTTGATTATTAATCATTTAGATCATTTTTGAAGCAAAATTACCAAGAGCTCTGGATGGAGCTCTGTCCAACGTGAAGGTTTGCTGCTTTTCTCTGTTTTATAAACTAAAAATCTTATGGTCGAACCAAACTAACTCATGTGTATGTTTTAGGCTACTGAGTCCACCACGCAGAGGATTCCCTGATCAGACTGCGGAACCATAAATCGGGAGACATAATAATATCAGAAGCAGCCCTCTAAGACCGCGGCACAATGAAAACAGCCATTTTGTTCAGCTTTTCTAATCCTCCTCCTATCACTGACAGTAAGGTAGGGCAGAGTGTGGAGAACAAAGGGTCAATATAAAAAAAAAACAAAAAAAACATCACTGAACTGGACCTCTGATGTGAGGGGCCAGTCCGAAAATGAAACACAGCAGTCTAGAGTTGATGTTTTGTCTTGAGGGCGCTGTGAAGTGACAACTAGAACATGGTGTTTTCTGGGAGGAAAAATAATGAATGTTTGATAGACAATGAGGGGAAAAACACAACCATGAAGCCATTTTTATTGGAAATTCTTCATATTCTTATGGGGGAATGGCAAATTCAACTTGGAGAGAGGATATATGTAGTTTAGGAAGAATTAATAAGCTCTATCTCCCAATAACAAGGGGAACATCCTCTTATCTGCTCTGCAAACCCAAACGTTTGGCTGCATCAGGCGTTCACAACCATTAAAGATCCATTTTGGAACAGGATTCCTGGGACTGTGCTGCTGTGCTGGCTGGAGAACAACACATCCACATGGATGCTGGGATGTGTGAGGTGTGAGAGGAGGGGCTCCACTGTCATTGCTCATTCATGGCTTGGGCTGCCTGGCCATTTTGGTTGGATGGCCTTGTTCTACATATGCCATACAAACAACAATAGTAGGGGAGTGAGGCAGCTATTTGAGCAGCTTCATGTAATTTCCTGTCAGTATCAAACATGCCTGGTCTAACACAAAAGGATCATGGGCCGGTGTGGATGCTGTGTGCACTGGCGGATTGGATACATTGACTGAAAAACGACAGGTTCAACCTTACACCCCCTCACACTCACCCCCCCCCCCCCCCCCTTCCAACCCACTGTAATATGTGGAACACTCATCCTATAATAAAAGGCCTCTGGAATATAATAGGCCACGCAGAAAAAAATAACACTGCACAAATGTGTGCACGAATAGTGTGTTTTTTAAATGAAAAGAGGATTTGGTGTTTTTCATTATTTGCAGGGGTACAGCATGCAGTCTGAGGGTCTGCCCATTGTTGCAATCTGGTTTATTCGGTCGCTCTCTGCGTCAAAACCACATTGCGACCATCCTGCTCCTTCTAGCAGCCTACATTAGACACGGATGTCTTCTTTTTCTGTGAATCGTTTTATGAACATGGGTGTGTTTTTAAAAAAAAAAGCATCCCAGAGTTTGTCCCCCAGTGTCTTATTTTTCCGATTATGACACATAATTTACAAAAAAAGATGAAAATATCGCACTCATTTTGTAGTCTATACACCATATTTCATGCAGAGGTTACTCACCTTGACTATTCTGTAGTGAGGTAACAGATGTGCCGATATTATCCGCAGACCAGGCGTCGTTTGCTGAGCGCTGGGAAACCATGGACACCAAGGTCTGCAGCGCTTTCTCTGGAGCAAAAAGTGATGTTTGTGCATCGGTGGATCTTTTGCGGGCGCCGGTTAATCTGGAAATGGGCACTGTAATCTGTTCTTTAGTGGCTGAAATGATTCCAGTGAGAGAGGCGGTGGTGGTGGTAGTGGTGGTGGTCGGGTCCGTTGTTGGAGGCTGGAAGGTGGTTGCAGTTTTAGAGATAGGGCTTGTAGTGGTGGTTAGGCCGGTAGAAACAATGGCAGGCGACGGTGTTAGTCCGGCTAGAGGCCCGAGAGCGACCCTGCTCTCGGGTAAACTACGAGGCATGTCGGTGTGGAAGGTCTCCCAGGTGTCGGAGGCTGAGCCGGGCTTCCTGGAGAGAGGCGACGCATCGTAGGGACTGATGCGAGGTGCAGCTTGAGAAAATCCAATATATACATGCAAAATAACAAGCAGAGCCGAAGATATGCACATCATTAAGGACGTTAACCTCATATTCAGTTTCAGCTCTCCATGTATAAGCCCCAGTAACGGTCTCTCTCAGACCTTTCCCTAAATGGACGCGTACTCCACCGTTGACGTCCCCCGGCGGCATACGCTGCTGTTTGTTGCCCTGTGATGAACCACAGGCAACACTTCACCTGCTCCGCAACCAACCACGGGCAGCACGAGATTGACATGTTCATGGACCAATGGGGGCCCTGGACGACAATCCCTGGGCACTCATTCATTCGCTGGTTGGACAGTCGCTGTAACACCCTTTCGGAGAAACAATGCGTTGTAAATTATCAAACGTCCTCGACCCTCTGAAAATGATGAAAACATAACCTGTTTCATTCATAAATTGAACAACATATGGAAGCATATTTAGTGATAGTGCCTTTAAGATGGTATTAGATAGTGTGTTCCACCTAACAGCCCAGGTATCGTCCTCAATATGTCATGAAATGCCCGGTGGAGGGCAGGGTTCAGTTTACCATGTTTTTCAGTGAATCTTTATGAGTCTACGTAGTTATCAGTTTATGTTTGCATAATGACACCTCAGACGTGATTCCTACATGTATTGGTGTCTGTATGAGAACATGCAGGAGTCATTCTTGCTAAAATAAATTCAAATCTTGATTGACAGCACGGTTATAAGTGAGCCAAAAACCCCTAGTTGTGGATTAAATTCCGTCTCTTCAGTTATTTCTAAAAAAACCAAACCAAAATATATATATATATATATATATATATATATATATATATATATATATATTGGTTTATATATATTTATTATATATATATATATATATAAATATATATATATAAATATATATATATATAGCTGATACAGCTATATATATATGTTATATATATATATATATATATATATATATATATATATATATATATATATATATATATATAGCTGATACAGCTATATATATATGTTATATATATATATATATATATATATATATATATATATATATATATATATATATATATATATATATATATATAGCTGATATAGCTATATATATATGTTATATATATAGCTGTATCAGACGCTCTCGTGCTTTGACGATTGGCATGAGAGCGTTTATACTGGATGTAATCTCTGATTGTCACAATGTGTTTCCACGCGCCTGTTTAATGTAAAAGGTTTATTTTGAATGTTTTCACCGGAAGTATGACTATGCTAGCGTATTTATTTGATTCAATGTCATATATATTTCTCAGTACTTTGTTATCTTGTCCCTCTTAAACCTTTATTATACAATGCTACTGAGATCAAATCTGTATTATTTCCAAAAGTGCAGTTGTACTTCTTCATTTTGACCACTGAGGGGCAGGGAAACTCAGGATTGTGAAGACGCTCATGACTTGTTGACTCCACTAGAATCAAGTTAGACGCAATATCACAACTTTTTTTCCGGTGAATATGTTCAAAATAAAACGTTCACCATAGACAACCATTCTAATCTTTATTATTGCGGAAGGAAGAAGAACGGCGCGCGTTGTGTTGTAACCTCATTTTGTTTTGAATCACTAAAATGTTGCTTGATTTTCAGTCACTTGGCTGTCATAAAACAAATGATCTGCTGAAGTATAATCGTTAATACAGCAGATTGATGGCAGCAAAGGGTAAAGAAGCTAAAGTGTTACAGGTGTTTCGGTTTAACGAGTGACCATGCTAACTGGTGACTTAAAGCCGAACGTATCCGTGGTTGTCGTGGTGACCAGAACACGTAGGTGTCCTCCTAAAAGCCTTAAATTATCTTAAAATGAATGTTCAATACAGGATATATTCGTTTGGTCCCCTTTGTCTTATATTATGTCAATTAAATGGTGTCGCCAAAAAGAAGCATTCACCTTTCTTGAAATTACTTTTAATGTGGGGAAAAATATAGATTAGCAGAGCAGCTAGCGGCTAATGAGGAATTTCACATTATACAGTGTTAATTGGTTGAATACGGGCCAATTTCCGATTGAGGATAACGTATGAAATCCCAAGATAGGCTTTAGCTGCACTGTCAATTTATATGATACGTTTTGTTTCCCACATTATAAGAAACGTTAAGAGGCGAATGGTTCTTGCTGAGCACAATTTAACTTACGTAAATGGTGAGCGTAGATATTAAATACAGATGAGTATGTATTTAAAATTGATTAAAGTAAAATTAATGGCTTCTATGAGGACACCTACATATTCTGTTCGTGTTTTCAACAGCTGCCGTTGTACGTCACTACCGTAGATACGAAAGCAACCACGACGCATTCGGCCAAAAGTCATCAGTCAAAACGGTCACTGGTTAAACCGAAACACCGGATGTTGCGCATGATAAATACCTAGGTACAATGGCGCCTCTAGATTTGGATAAATATGCGGAGATTGCAAAACAGTGTAAATACCTTCCAGAAAATGACCTCAAGGTAAATGTGACTTCCTAGAAATGTTTTTGATGAAAACAAGCAATGAGCTGGTAACATTCGTGCACTGCTGTTTTATGTTATAACTTAACAGCGTCATTAGCTAACGTTAGCTTCAGCTAGCTAGTAACGTTAGCCTGCTGCCTTCATCAACCGTTAACAAACATTGTTTAGCGTAGCTAAATACAAGTCCACCTATCCTATCTATGCTGTCGGAACAAGAATGAGAATGACCTTTGGTTTGTCATTATTTGCCAACGTTAAGATGAGCAGATATCCACATAGTGACCTGATGATGCTGACTGTCATGTTGAGTTGACAGCTGATTGTTTATTACGGGTGCGAACTGAAAATCTCCTGCGTTTATGCCCAAGAGCTTCACATAAGACCATTTATAGAAAGATATACCTGCTTGTCCGCAGGACTGAGGACAAGTTTGAATTATACAGACATCTCAAGCTGGCACCGTGTAGAGGGCGGCCAGATTGTGGGGATAATTAACTACCCGTAAACGCCAAAATAATAATAATAACAAGAATCCTATTTTCAGTTAGACTGCTAACTCAGTAGCTCATTTTGAAGAGTTTGGTGTTTTCTCCTTGCAGCAGTCAATAGGCGGTATTATACAATACAGTATTATAACAGCATAGGCAATATTAACAAATGTGGCACCACATTGACTGTAAGTTACCTGAACTTAAATGAATGAGTTACACTGTTCAGCCTCACATTAAAATATTTGTACTTGAATATGAATGTTTGTTCACCTTAAAATCATAGTTTTATATAATAATTGTTTTAGATTGTCACACTCGATTAATAAAGTAAAAAAGTAAAATATAAAGTAAATTAACAGCGTAGTGGCTCAGTCAGTGTCACCCCAGTGGTTGTGTATCAGACAAAATTATTCCATACTGGTGCCCTTACGACCAACTAATCTGACTATCATTCAGTGTCAACAATACTTTGCAGTTTTCTGTTCTTGGTTCTGTGGAGACAGTTTGATGCATACTCAGAAAGTGCTGACACTTCATTCCCTGGTCAAGAAGAGGGTTGTGGCTTTATATTTCGTTTTGTGTCCATGATGATGTGAAACTGTTGTAAAGTGATGAAACTCAAAATAGCTTACAGTTGTGACTGGGAATATGTGGGGACTTTTCATTTTGTCATGAAAATGATCACATTTAAAAACACTGACTACAAGAGTGAAATGATGTCTGGATCCTTATTGCTTACATCTGTGTTATATTTTCACCTTTACAGAGGTTATGTGACTACGTGTGCGATCTTCTGCTGGAGGAGTCCAATGTTCAGCCTGTTTCTACTCCTGTGACAGTATGTGGGGACATACATGGACAGGTAAAAACCAGTGTCTCTAGACAGGAAGAGCAAGTGCACTACAAGAAACACTTTGGTTTCTCTATTATTGCCAAGCAGTATTTTTACTGACCGTAACATTGTGTCTAAGGTCTATATTTGCATGTATTTTTTATAGTGGTGTTTTGCTCAAATAAAATGCCTACACAAAATTTTTATCTCTTTGTATCTTAGTTTTATGATCTCTGTGAACTCTTCCGAACTGGTGGCCAGGTCCCAGACACAAATTACATATTCATGGTTTGTATATTTTAGTCAGTTTGATTTTGAGAAGCATCTATCTGAATGTTTTTTTTACTGGGGTTTTGGCACAGTGTTAGTAACAAACCTTTATCATCTGTAGGGTGACTTTGTTGACAGGGGATATTACAGTTTGGAGACGTTCACCTACCTGCTGGTGCTGAAAGCCAAATGGCCTGACCGCATCACGCTTCTACGTGGAAACCATGAGAGCAGACAGATTACCCAAGTTTATGGCTTTTATGGTGAGATGAGGTTTATGGAAGATGATGATCAGCTTGTGGCCAGCTGCAAACAATGCTGCTAATAATCTCACTTCCTGAACCATATTCACCACTTCTTGTTTTTTATTTTTTGTCCTACAGATGAGTGCCAGACTAAGTATGGGAATGCAAATGCCTGGCGTTATTGCACCAAAGTGTTTGATATGTTAACAGTTGCAGCTGTAAGTACTAAAGTGATATTGTACCTTGTATTTTTGTATTTTATTTATACAATGTTAAAACGTAGATGAAATTCTGTGTTTCTCCCTGCTCATGCTATCTGCATTGCATACTGTGACACCGTTTGTTGAGCTGCTTTAGCTAAATTAAATGAACAGTGTCTACTTGTTGCTTGGCCACCATTCCCACAAAACAATTTTTTATCAGAGACAAATCTCTTGCTAGGTTAAATATTGTATGAAAGCACTAATAGCCATACCCAAAATACTGTCATATTTTGTTGGTAAAACAGAGGATGGACTTAACTTACAGTAGGTTCACTTTTAAAGATAAGATAAAATATGCCTTTATTAATCCCCAGGGGGAAATTTGGATGTTGGACAAAGAAGTAGGTAGACAAATAAATAAAAAGTTAGAGAAAAAAAGTGAAATAGAGAAGAGGTCAAGTCAACCTTAAACTAGTAGTGCAGTTATACAGTATAGCATCAAAGCAGCAAAAAAAAAAAAGAATACAGTTTGATATTTGTTCATATCTCATTAGTCATTTCACTTAATTTCAGCAGACAGCAGTGAGTTCAAAACCACAGCATGTTGTCACTGTACTGTCGTTCAACCAAGCACCTGATGCTTCTTCAACAAACTACTGCTCAGTAGACATTTTTTTACATTGCAAGCCATAGTTTTCTATTTAGACCTTGAAAATCACTTTTCCTTAGTTACTGTTGTTATCTAACTACCATTAACAAGTTACCATGTTCTCTATCTTACAAACAGTAGCACGACCATCCAAAGGTGTTTTTATGTTATATCCTACATTGGGCTTGTTGACCCGATGACTGAATTGTGCCAGTCTGTGACCCTGGTCACACTTCCCCAGCTTTCATCACATTCATAATGTATGTTTGATCTCTTAACTATTTTGTGGTGTTTATTTTTTTGTCAGCTGATGGACGAGCAGATCCTGTGTGTCCACGGAGGCCTCTCTCCTGACATTAAAACCCTCGATCAAATTCGAACCATTGAGCGGAACCAGGAGATCCCCCACAAAGGAGCATTTTGTGATCTGGTGTGGTCAGACCCTGAGGATGTAGACACATGGGCCATCAGCCCCAGAGGAGCTGGCTGGCTCTTTGGTGCAAAGGTCACAAATGAGGTAGGTTTGTTTTTACTTTCATTGAGTTTAGCTCACACTGATTCTGAGTGACTTGCCATCAGTACATGTGTAGTTTAAGGTTAAATTCCTAGATGGAGCAAATACATGATTGTGTTTCTTGTTTTCTTTCACTGGAAACATACAAAGGAAAGTAGCAGGCAGAAAAAATACAAAAGTTCTGTATAAAAATATCTCTGTAATGTTAATCTGTAAGGCACATTTACATAGACTGCGATTTCTAGAGAAATTAATTTGCATGTCTTTTGAAAAATAAATCACTGAATGAAACAATACACATACAAGGTGAAATTTCACTCCACTGACGTAGCATTTATTTGATTTGCTCCAGGAAGGATTTTCTCTTGCCGTTTGCCCACGGTATGACACAATCACAACAAGTAAATGTTACACATAGCAACAGCTACATGGCAATGCAACAACAATGGTGGACGACTTTATTGTTTATGTGTTGCTGCAGCCTGCACTCTTTTTAATAAAGCCCATAAAAACATACTCTGATACTGGCACTGTGGACCCAGTTAGCAGTAAAATGCCAACACGTGTTCATCTAAGCAGCTACATAATCTTTTGACAGTGGGTCTGGGCTAGTCTCCTTCCTGTCCACTGATACTTTGTTAACGTGCACAGGTGATATCAGAGTGGCTCAAACTGGCTCTCCTTGAAAAAAAAACAGACTGTTATTGTCACAATAGATCTAAATGCTTTTGTGGAGAGAATTTCGTCAGCAAATTGTTCGCCTGTTCCTGCACTTTTAACCCAAAATAAATTCTGGTTTCAGCTTAATCACTTGCAAGTAATCTTTTCCACACATAAATGACACATTGGATCTAAAGAGGGAATTCAGCTGTGTCTCCTCCACAACATATAGAAAGTGCTCTATCTAGAGCAATGTTTGCCTGTTTGGTATTCTCTGGTATGGAGCGTCACAGACTAGCTGGGTGATCTGTACTTACTGTAGTGTGTCACAGATCTGTTCCTGGTTTAGAAAGTAGACAATCCCTGAACAGCAAATTGGATAACTGGCACCGGTTTTGTTACTGATTAAATGATCAGTCACAGGCGAATGACTGATGAGTCATTAGTTGTGAGTCATTAGATGATCCTAAAGCAGCCCATAATAATGATGAAGAGAAGCACACATCTTACAATAGTTATGTAGGCCATAGTGGCAAAAGGCATGAAACAAGCACAAACTGTTAACCATGTATCACTATAACAATAAGCTTTGTAAAGCCATAGTCAAATTAAAAATGAGAGTGAAAGCATTGACAGCAGTCAGTGTTGTCAGCGCTTGTTAATTTGCACACCTCCATCTTGATTAGTATAGTGTAATTATCTTATTAGCTGCAGCTGTGCGTACTGTGCTGTGAACTGTGAAACTGTAGAGAAGTGTGATAGTCAGTGGAGGGAAATTGAAAGTGGGGAGTGCATCATTATGGACCTCTGTGGATTGCAGCTACCACAGTGAGAATATAGATGCCTGTGGTAGAGAGTGCTATAAACTTTTAATAAAATTACTTGTTGAACCAAATAATGCTGCTGGTTTAAAACTGTGTCATGCTAAAGCAGGCAATGCTTTTGTTTATTGTTGACTTGACATTATGTTGGGAAGTGAGGTTTTAGACAGCATACCCAGCCCACATAAGACATTAGACCAATTAAAAATGGGTACAAACTGCTTTATTTTGTTGTCATTTTAAATTCATAAAATTATGTTTTTGATCATTCTGAGATCAACACATGGAGGTCATAAGTTTCAAGCTGTACTTAATCATTCTTCTTTCTTTTAATATGACATGAACAGCGGCTTGCAAATAGTTGTGATGTGTACTCATCTTGACACTGTTTTGTTTATAACATACTTTTCCGTGTCTCTCCCCTCCATTTGTTTCTTTCTATCATCCAAAAAAAACTGCAGTTTGTTCACATCAACAACCTGAAGCTGATCTGCCGGGCGCATCAGCTCGTCCACGAGGGCTACAAGTTCATGTTTGACGAGAAGCTGGTCACAGTGTGGTCGGCTCCTAACTACTGCTATCGCTGCGGCAACATCGCCTCCATTATGGTCTTCAAAGATGCTAACACAAGAGAGCCAAAGCTCTTCAGAGCGGTGCCTGATTCTGAAAGGGTCATTCCACCTCGAACGACAACACCTTATTTCCTGTAAGCAGACGACAACTAAAACAACACAGCCGTTTGTTCAGTGCACAGACACCGTCAAGGACAGAGGCAACAGCACTTGTGAACCCATATGAATTTTGTATAGTAAATTGTAGAGTATTTACAGTGCTTTTCTTGGTGCCAAGTGTCAACTTTTATTCCCATTCTGTGCATTTAATGCCATTATTCTGCAGCTTAAATGAGTAATCCCCCCTGGAAGCCGGAAATTGGGGTGGGGCTGCACGTTTACCTGGAGAGGAGCTACACATTTAGCTAATTTTAATTATCTCTCAGCAGTGAAAAAACTGGAATAATCTCTGAGATGGCTACAGGCAGTAGACTCGTAACTTGATGCTTTTACTGGCGATGTCTAATGTTGTTCATCAGTCACACAGATTAACATTTATTCAAACAGTCTTTTCGAAAAAGTACCTTAGTTTTATTGAGAATACATGAAATGTTAATAAAAGCTAGCCAGCAGCTACAGCTAGTGCTACTTAGCCATCAGAGACATGTATTCAAATTATCCTGACGCAGGTACTGCTGGTCCTGACAGACTTTCTGACTCTGGTTCAGCAGCTCAAGCAAACACCTGCGTTTTTATACTGTGGTTAAACGGTTAACTTTCAGCTACTTAGAACCACAGAGTAAGACAGTTGCCTACAAAATAAAGGCCAGGATTACTGCACAGGAAGTAAAATTTCCAAGTAGCCTCACCATGTTTGCCACACTGTGGTATCTCAGCTTTGAAAGGATTTTGGACTTCTTATCAACCAAATCTATTATCTGTATATTAATGTCTAAATAACTGATGACTAGCAACATTAGACATGGCCAGCAGACACACTTACATTACGAGTCTACTGTCTACCTTATCTTAACACTGTTTTTTTCATTGCTGATAGACGGTGAATAAACTTTTTGGGTGGAGGGCGGAGCTAAACGTGTTCTTCCAGCTTGCAGTGAGGGGTACTTAGCTTGAATCGCATTGAGACATTGCAGTTGGCTCATAAGTTTTAACAGCATCACTGTGCTGTTGAAATGTATTGTAGAGGAAGGATTAAAATGATACAGAAGTCAACTGACCCTTGTAAAATATTCATATTTATAGAGCTCCATTTTACTTTACGATTAAAAAAAAAAAACACTCTGCTGAGCAAACTGCTGGTAGAGTGTTATATACAATGTTTAATTTTATGCTGTTATGGTAATGTATTAAAGTTGGGTGTAAGATAATGATGAAGCACTGCACAAAAACAAAAAATTGCATCTAGTCTGACAGTTTCAATGGACTTATACCCCCAGTGTTATTATGTGATATAAATGAACATGTAAACCTGAGAGTTGATGTGTAAAATTTTACTAGATCTGTTTGTTAGCAGGTGCAGTACTGTTAAGCCTGGTACCAAAAAAAAAATCCCTGTAATTTCCAGATTTGGAATCAGCTCTTTGCTCTTGTAATTATTATTTTCCTGTGTATCATCATACTTTTTTAAAATAAAATGAAAAATAATTACAAAAATGTAGACATCAGTACATTTGTAAAGGGCAAAAATCATAATGCACTTACAATGTAAGTGATGGGGGACAAAATCCACAGTCCTCCTGTGCAAAACTGTATTTAAAGGTTTATCTG
Source organism: Scomberomorus guttatus (assembly GCA_038419695.1). Classification (NCBI taxonomy): domain Eukaryota; kingdom Metazoa; phylum Chordata; class Actinopteri; order Scombriformes; family Scombridae; genus Scomberomorus; species Scomberomorus guttatus. The sequence goes on along the minus strand of CM076450.1, from coordinate 5,072,681 downwards.
AAGCTAATATGAAGCTTCAAATGAGTCCAAATGAGTCAAATCAAGTAGGTATCTCTCAACGTTACAGTCTTTTTAGTGCCAAAGTCCTTCTTTTTGTTACTATACTTCCACCACAGCTCAACAGGGAAACACTGTCTGAAACACAAAGAGGAAATTTGATGCTAAAAAGACTAAATGTGGCAGATATCCACTTGATATGACTAACTCAGACTGCTGAAGCCTCATATAAGCTTCAGATACACTTTTAATGTATTTTTGCAAATAATGACTGTGTGGACACACTGCGGATTTTGGCCTCCATCACTTACATTGAAAGCACATTTGAAGGAGATCTTTTAATAATGGTATGAACAGGAGGAATGATTACAGCGAGGAATTGCATTTACATGCACACTAGTATCCTGGTTATGATTGGGTTTTTGGAGTATCCTTGTTGTGTTTTGCGCATGTAAACACCTTATTCTGGTTTCTAACCATTCTTTATTGGTACAGATACACTGAGATGGTGAGAAATCAAGACACAATTGCACACAGATGATCCAGAAACCTGGATACTGTTAGAATCATGTAAACAGGGATATGAATAACAAGATGTCTCATGTTCCATGCAAACGCCATATCCAGAGTATGATCTAAAGCCAGGATAAGAATCAAAACTGGCATACTAGTGCACATGTAAACGCACTCAAGAAAACCAGACTGTTGTTTTAAGACAGGCTTGAAAACCTGTGAACCTGTCCTTTAACCTCCTAATTGTTAAGGTGTTAAGGAATATCTTCATTCAACTCACACAAGTGTAACACTGCCTGGATTCAGACTAAAGTAGACAGCAGCTAACTCAACGTCTTATTAAATTAACTATTATTGTCATTAAACTAAACCATACAGGGGGACCTGTTGAACACTGGTATCTTCTTCAATTAGCAGCCTTCAGGTGTTTTTTGAAAGACCCTTATTAGGAGGCAGAGGTGTGCTCAGCCTCTGCAAGGGGCTCTGTGTATAATAAAGAGGTCACTAAAGAGTGGCCCTTGATCTAGCCAGACGGAGCACAGACAAAACAACAACTTGGCAAAAATTTGGCATTTTTAGCAGCAGGGAAGAAGCAGCCATCCCTCTTTGTGGGGGGCTGAGTGCATTTTAGCACAAAGATACGTGCTATTTAAATTTTAATTCGCAGACCAAGTTATATGTGTACTACATTCACAACCTTTCTCATACATTTTTAACTTAACCCAAAAATCACTGTGCTGCTTGACTCTTATAGTAGCTGTATTTTGTTAGGCTGTTGTTTGAGCATTATGAGAGCAAGAATAGAATGAAATAAAACATTGACAGGTTTCAGACCCTGAAAACCTGTGAAACTGAAGACATTTTAAGCTTTTGATGGTAAATTACTGTCTGAAAATAGTGTTTGTGTCTTTGCAGTAATAGTCCTACATGAAAGAAGGCAGCATTTGTTGTAACAGCTGAGCGTTTTTACTCATGCAGCTGTTCCAACACAAAAAGTTAAGCATATGATGGCAAAAACATGCACAAAATTAGTAAATAATCTCCACTGGAGTAATGGCGTGACACAGTTCCAACAGAGTAAATGAAACGGTTTCCCTTTCAGTCCTCAGGTCATGTGAACTAAAAAAGGGGTTCTGAGAAAGTCAGCCATACCTTTCTAATACTTTGGGCAGGGAAAGCCCTACAGTTTCACAGTTTACTGCTGCTCCTACTGTTGCAGAAGCTGCATGGAGCTCTTTAGGATGGAAGACAGTTGTGATTTGTTGTATAATATTTTTACATCAGTTATATCAAGTGATTATTATAGTAGTTTAATAGTTATTATTCCATAATAGAATTAATAAGCAGCTATAGCAATGTGTGTGTGTGTGTGTGTGAGTGTGTGTGTACACATTTGCAGTTCTGCTTCTGCTATTACCTTTCCTGCCTGTAGCTGGCGCATGTCGTCATGTTATTGGTTACAGTAGCTACGTTCCCCCGCCTCTCGGGTCTTCTTAACCAATGAACAGAGGTACAGCCGTGACGTGTACAGTCATCTGGGTTGGGGTGATTACGTGTAGCTCACCAACTAGCAGTTAGCTTGTCAGACGAGACGGAACAAGCGACTTCGTGTCGATTGACACGACGATAGCTATTCCCGGAGTGTATACAGAGGAAGGGCAAACGTACAGCCACTGAGCACCTGAAAACGCGTCGGAATGATCTTTTAATCGAAGTTTATATGGTAAGAGTAAGGCGACTTCAGTGAGCGAGCAAGCTAACGACAGCTAACATCAACCGGCGGTGGTAACGTTAACTCTCATTGTTATGGCTAGAAGAGCTAGCTGGCTGTCAAAACTAGTAGTACATGGCCAAATGGGATTAACACTGATAATAAGGCATAACAAAGCTTTCACACTGAAGCTATTTCTGACCTGACTTGTCTGCACATTAACTATAAGGTTGAGTTTAGTTGGGATACACTGTGCAGTCATAGGAACAAATGTAGTTACAAACTCCGGCTTCAAATTCATTTTTTGGCTTCTGTGCGATTAGTTTTCGGTTAATTTAAATTATTTTTTAAAGGTTTTTCAGCTATAACAGGCACATGTCTTGCAGTACCCTAAAAAATGTAAAGGTCTGGTGCAGTTTGCATTGCAAAAGAAGCAGTCGGGAGGTTGTCATCTGCTTTAAGTAACACAGTTATCAACGTAGTATTGGACAGATGTGGGAAACATTTTCATCCAGCCACAGTGGCATTATTTTTCCAGCTAGCTATCCATAATCAATCAAACACTTTGAAGTGATAGCTAGTTTGATTGTCAAAATTTGCTTGTAGGGTAGAGAGAGTATCCAATCACCACCAAACTTTGCCAGCATTGGTAGTCTGTCTGGTAGTTCAGAATTGCTCCTTCTTTATTATCGTGAGGGATGTGTCAGCACATATCTTTTTAACTATTAGATTTATCCAAAATACAGACAGGAAGAGTAGGTGTTGATTTTGCTGTTAGGCACATTACAACAGTGTGACATGTGACTTTTGCAAACAAGTGGCCACTGTTGTCAATTTTGGCATTGTAATAACTATCTCTGTCTGTTTTTCCAGATGTAGCAGAATGGAATTACCACAACAATCTTCTTATGAGCGGTACTGCATAAGGACGCATCTCTGTTTCAGCTCTCAGAACAAGGAGCCGTGAACTCCATGCATTGCGTGGTGTCCCTTACTCACCAAAAGCTGCTAATTGCACTCATAAAGAGACACTGACAGGACAGAAATGTTTGCCAAGTTGAAGAAGAAGATTGCAGAGGAGGCAGCCACAGCACCGCGGAGTGGCGTTCGTATACCCCGCACCATCAGCAAGGAATCCATCACTTCAGTGGGGGCAGACTCCGGGGATGACTTTGTAAGTAGCCTAATGCTTTGAAACCTTTGCCTATGGTTTTCTAGATAGTCTGCATCTTTGGTAATTAACCATCCATTGTTTGGAGGTTTCTTGCATTAGCATAAAGTACTTATTACATACCATTAATCAGTTCACTCCTCTTTGGTCTAAACTACAGTGCAAATTCGGCTGTGAAAACTTTGACGAATTAATTCAGCAGCAATATTTGCAGAGCAGTTTATTTAAAAACAGTCAAGTAGTTAACTGAATTTTAATCTCGCATATGAAACTGGAAAAAATGTCCACTTTCAATTAAGGAATTTGTAATTGTTATAATTGTAAAGGAGCACAAAGTAATATCTTGAATTGTAAAGGTGTGAAGGAAAGTTCTTTCTCACCCTCTAAAACAGCTGATATGATATGGTACTTACATTTCACCTGTTGTCCACCGATTTAGCTTAGTACTCTTATTACATTGTCAGACTCATGATGAACAGTTAAAAAAAAAATTGATGTAGCAGAGCCAGAGATACTGTATTTATTTCCACGCTTTCCGGCGCCTACATTACCCACATGTCAATATGATTGCCAGTCTTGATTGTTGACAGTTCGGAGGGAGATTCCGGTGTGTTAAAGTTACTATAAGGAACTTTCATTTTGTGTTGATTTTAGCAGCAGAAGCAGTAGTTTTTTCCTGGAATGAAAACCGCACTTCCCATGAGCACCACTGCCTTGTGTTGTAAAATCTTGGCTAGCGTGTGTATTTGTTTTGGAAGCGAGTGAAAGAAAGATGCTACATATTTTTAATACTATTTTTCTTTTTTGAGCACAGCTGATTGCAGGATGCATAACGATGAAATAATGCATCTATTTGTGGCTATGTAAGATTAATAATTGTAATATGATGATGGTGAAGCAAAGTAAACTTTGTTTTAGTACCCTTCATACACCTAGGTTACATGTAAGGCTGCATTCACCACCAAATCTGGCAATGCAGCACCTTCCTGCAGGGTTGTGTGGAGGTGTGTTTATTTGTGCTTTAGAATGTGCTGTGAAACAATCAGAAAATAACATTTTATTTCTCAGATTCACTCCTTTGTTCTCGCTATACTGCTGCTCGCTCTCTTCATTCATTCTCTAGCTCGCTCAACCATCTCTCTTGCTTGCTCTCTCTCTCTCTTTCTCTCTTCTTTTTAAAAAATAAGTCGGGAAGCCGACAACAAGTCTAACTTTAGTTTTAACATTATCAAACAAAGAGAAATGTCCTCCCCTCGTCCTAGTAACATCTTTGTACTCCCTCATGCTACAATGCTACATGTAATGTAGACATATACTCTTCCAGTCTGCGTGCCGTAAATCGTTTCGTCTGATTTTGCGGGGAATCCGACCTGGTGGCAGGCATTTAGAATAATTATATAGAAAGAGCCAGTCTTCTTGCTGATGGTTCGTTTGCTTATGTAGGTCATATAGAGACATCATGAGACTGTTTCATAACCATTTCAAAGTTCCTTGTAGTAACTTTAAAGGTCCAGTGTGTAGGATTTAGTGGCATCCCCTTCCAAGTGTGTAGGAGAACCTACGGTGGCCGTGAAACTTGCGGAAAACAAGAAAGGCCCTCTCTAGAGCCAGTTTTTATTTTGTTCTTTCTGGGCTACTGTAGAAACATGACGGTGCAACATGGCGGGCTCTGTGGAAGGGGACCTGCTCCCTATGTAGATAGAAGTCTGTTCCACTAGATGCCACTAAATTCTACACACTGGACTTTTAAGGTAGTAGCAGCTAATGTAACCTGGAGCTGCTAGCCTCCAGCAGAGATGAGGAGCTACAGAGGTCTGGTAACCTAAATTCTTTCTAACGCCACACCCCCAGATTTTTTTACTTTTCAAACTTGTATTCTTTAGCCCCAACCAGCGCTGACTCAAGTGACATCACTAACTTATTAGATTTCATACAGCCCCCTCTAGAAACACAAAATGCTTTTTACTACTTTTTAGACACATGCAGTCGTACTCCCCAACAGCTATAAGCACACACTGATGGGTAAAATCTATGGAGTTCCCCTTTTCCCTCCTAGTCTTTTTTTATGCCATAGTTCCTACCAGTAAGGTAGAGTGAACATCTTCATACAACACACAGAAGGGACTTTTTTTGCTCTCACTGGATTATCGCAAGCAGAACAGGAATTTAAATTTAATAAACAGCCAAAGCTGTAGCCAATGAAAGCAAAGTGCCTCTTCTTCTACGCCTATTAAACGGGTGTGAACATGGCAGTGAGCACAGCAGTCTCTAAAACAGATTGACCCATACTATTTTGAATAAAATAGCTCATTCTCAACTTAGGTCTGTGAGTATATTTAATAAATAACTATTTATTTTCTCTCTCCTTTTTAAAGAACTGCACCTGAATCTATATTTGCTGTCACCTTAAATGTTTGTAGATGGTGTGTGTGTGTCTGCACTCTGATATTTAGGCCGGTTGTCTAAATGTTGGAGATTCTCTGGCAGCTCCGGTAGATGCTGATGGCTGGGGTCCAGCTGCATTAGCAATCCCCTCTGTGGCTGGATAAGAGCCTTTTACTGCCTCTCTCCGACATAATCGAGCCTGAGGGACCATCCCAATGTGCAACATCCCTGGCAAATGTATAGATGTGACCAGTACCACATCTCTACTCTCAGTGATGTTCACAGGAGAATAAATAGCAGCATGATGAGATAAATAATTTAAACTCTGATATAACACTGATTCTAAAAACAGAATTAAAAAAGACAGCAGTTGAGCATGAAATCCAATTTTGGTATACATTTTATTGTTCAGTACTTATGGTGAAAGTGGAAAGACAGGGGATTTCATTAATTCTATAAAAAAATGGAATGAAATGCAATCTGAAAAACAGCATAAACTGTCATTTGTCACTCTGACTTTGATCTGTAAAATCACAGAAAAGTCCTGGAAAATGACACCAGGGCCATGATAGAAACCCTGGCTTTTAAAATGGCCACCAGTCAGGCAGGTGCAGTATGTTGGGTGTGACTGACATTGTTATAGAATAGTGATGACTTACTGGGCTGGTATCTTTTGTATTGAGTGCATGCCATGCAGACAGGATACTGAACTGATTACTCAGTCTTAAGACCAACTAGTATAACCTGAAGCCCTATTTTTCTTTTAGATTCTGACAGTTTACCTGTTTTTGTCAGTCTATGTCCATATTGTTTTCAAGAGAAATGTTACTGTCATTTGCTTGTAAAGGAAATCCATATCTGGTTAAGCTCCTTTCATTGGAGCTAACGGAGATAGTTCAGTCCCTCACAAGGGAAGCCAGTCTCCTGAGGCTATAGTGTAGTATCAGTTGCACTTGGCTAAATTATTTAGTGTTGTCCACTGAGTAGCAATACAGGCAGCTGATATGTGACACTGTGTTTTTGTTACAATGAAAACTTAGTAGTGTGCGAGCTACAATTTACCCAGCCTGTTTAGATAGAACCATTTATATAAGCTTTTATTATTCCTGCAGCTGACTGGCTGATCAGATGTATCAGATAGGAGAAGCCAGTAGAGGGATGTTTGCGGTGGCGAAAATACGTTACCCCTGTTAAAGAGCTGCTTTAGGTGGATATTTACTTTTAAATTAACCAGTATGAACCGGCTGAATATTAAGTGCTACCTAATACTGTCTGTGTGTGTGTTCAGGCATCTGATGGCAGCAGTTCCAGGGACGACCTGCCGGCCCAGCTCCTCAGGAGGAATGATCAGATTCGGAGGCTGGAGGCCAAGCTATCAGGTAGGATATGTCACACTGAGGTTGAACAGCTGGAGAGATTCAGCCTGCAGCTTAGAGGAGAGAACAGTACCTGACATTTAAGCCCAAGCACAGCTTGTACCTGTGATGCACAGGCCTGTACACAACAGACAAATTCATAACTACTGAATAATGTAATCACATCAGAATCTCATGATCGTCACCTCATAAGACATGAAACATAAACCAGAAAATGTAATTGCTGTGTTTATAAAAACATTTTACTATGTATTACATTGCCAGTTAATGATCTAATGAATCATCAAAGTTAAAAAACATTATGGGCAACTTTGATGACCAAGCTCAAATTGTGTCCTATTTTAAAAAACCTCAATATCCCATATCTAAAAATTTTACTTTGTCTGCATGTGTTTTTTCTCTGCAAACTACAGTCACACCCACAACGAATAAGAGCTTTAGTCTGACCACACAGGACCAACCAAAAAAAGAGAACCATGTAGACGAACATTACACACATAACAGACAAAATATTGGATGAAACACTGGTCTTGTTAGTGAAACTTAAATGTCTCTGGTTTATGAATTTTGGGTGGGTCTATTTTGCAGTAAGGTGGTGGCAGCTAATCAGAAATGACTGGTTAAACATCAGTGTATCAGTGTCAAATGGATTGTGATACTGTCAGCAATATGTCAAAAAGTTTGAAATCATTAGCCTTGTTTGTAGGGCTGCAACTAATGATTATTTTCATTATCAATTAATCTGTCATCATTGTTTGGTCCATAAAATGTCAGACAATGGTGAAAAATGTCGATCACAATTTCCCAGAGACCAAGATTACATCTCCAAATGTCTTGTTTTGTCCCAACCAACTGTCCACAACCCAGTTTACTGTCATAGAAGACTAAAGAAACCAGGAAATATTCATTTGAGAAGCTGGAATCAGAGAATCTGGACAAAATGATTAATCAATTATCAAAATAGTTGGTGATTAATTTAATAGTTGGCAACTAATCAATCAATAGTTGCAGCTCTACTTGTTTGTTCTGGAAGAACAGTGTCCTCTTCCTGTTTTAATTTAAAACAGTAAAGCAGATTTCTCTTTAAACCTGACCAGCCTCTACATGTTGTAAAAAGCAGTACAGAGGGTGTTAGCCATGTTAGCAATGATCTATCTTGTTACTGGTTATTATTTTAATGTCTCAGAATGAATATGATAATTTATTGATATTTAAATGTTTTACTGGGTGTGTATTTAATAGGAAAAAGTCATTACATTTCTCTTCTACTCAGTATAATAGCTCCTCTTCTTTTTGGGTGGCGTATATGACTTTGCACCCCTAGAAAAGGTTAAAGGTCGCACATTCTCATGCAGCCTTTTAACCAGTATGGTTTTCTCAGATAAGAAAATCATTAGCAGTTTTACCTTCCATTATTTCTCAATCATGTTTTCCCTTTTGTTTTCTCCCTCTCCTTTTGTTCACTTTCTCTCCTGCCTCTCTTTACCGTCATCTGCCTGTTCCCTCTTCTTGTTTGTGTTTTTGTGTGTGTGGTTGTGTGTGTGTGGTTGTGTGTCGGTGCGCATGTATGTATGTGTGTGTGTGTGTACTGTTGATGATACCCCATCCCGTTACCCTACTTCCCAACACTAGACTACGCTGAGCAGCTACGAATTATGCAGAAGACCAAGGACAAGCTTGAAATTGCATTAGAAAAGCATCAGGATTGTACGTACCTCTACTCTCCTCCCAATTAGCTTCCTCTCTCTCATCTGTCTGTCGGCTGTAATAACCATCACCTAGCACATCATCACTTCTTCCCATGAAGAGAATGTGTTATTCCAGAAAATGCTAATATCACGGGCTTTAGAGGTTTGCTTTGGGAGCGCTGGATGCTTTTTCCTTTTAATCTAAAAATCCACCCTCACATCTTTTACACTGGTATTTGTTCAGCACATTGATTTAATTGAGTTATTTATGTATTGCCATTTACTTTGTTGATGTATCCATTTTCCCTTAACTTGCCCAGATTACTTTGACTTTAGCTAACAGTTTCCAACAGCTCCCAAACATGTGATGTAAACCTATTGCTTTCAGTTGGAAGTATGTGTGCAAGAAACATAGACTGTATGATATTAATATAGCTCACTAGCTACAGTTATGAACATTAATGCAGTGATTGCAGCTAAACCCGTTATTTACAGCTGAACATGTCTTATAGCTGTGTTGCATTCTGGTCTGTTACGCTTAATGCCAGTGGAGAAACTGGCATATCTGCTTCTTATGATGGCTTTCTCCTCGTACCTCTGACTGTTTTTGTGACGTCCGTCAGATTGTCTGTCCAGCATTGTTGGGATTTTTGTCAATTAGAGCCTGACCGATACTGGATTTTTGGGGCCGATACCAATATTGTGGAGTAAAAAAATTCCAATATCAATATATCGGCCGGTAATCTTATATATACATAAACACACATTTATAATCCAATGATCCTTCAAATGTGGTTATCAAACACTTGTGACAAAGATATGTAATTAAGACATGATATTTTACAGTTAAACAATAAACTTTATTGTGTAAAATGACATCAGTGCACTGAAATAGTAAACTTCTCTGGGAATTTAATAATATAAATAACTATAAATGAAAAAACATAGAACAAAAAAACATGCACATATATATTAAACTTCAATTAAGCAAAAATGATCAAATATACATAAAGTCTTGTCTATATATAACATATAACTTAAATATATCCGTTTAAATTGGGCAACATATACACCCTGACCGATATATTGGTCAGGCTCTACTGCAATACTGTATTTATGGTCCGGAGGGAGAATTGTAATGTTTGCACAAAAATATCACAATCTAATCTAAGCTCCTCAGAGGATGAACCCTTTCTATTTTTGACACTATATGAGCTTTCCACTAGTGCCACCCTCAGGCCAAAGTCTCATTGTTTCTCACAGGATATCTCACAATCTAATAGGCATAACTCTTTGGATGACCCCACATAGTTTCTTCTTGCGCTGGCTTCAGGGCAGACAATAAACTCTTAAGACTCAAAGAGTAGTAACAGTATCAGTTTGTTGTTGGTTCCATGAGGTTTTTGAGTCCTGTGAGGTGTAATAAACAGTGCAGCTTCACAGAGATGTAGCCTTGTTTGTTACATTACTTTAGGGTGGATTTTTTTTTTTCCTTAAATCCGCACATGGCTATTGCAGTGTCAGCTTAAACAAACTGTGTTTTAATTTTTGCCATGCATTGCTTGTCTTTGCCTGTCTTTGCTTCTCGGATGAACACACTTCTTAATCGGACTCTAACTTTCCACAGCTACTAACGGTTTCACTGTCTGTGCTGTTTAATATTTCTGTTCTCCTTCGTTGCGTACAAACCTCTGTATGGTTTCCATCTTTTCCTTTCTTTTTCTCTCTCTCACTTTTGCTGCCCAGCATCCATTAAGAAACTTCAAGACCAGAGTGAGACTCACCAAGCCAGCAGAGCCAAAATGGCAGAGGGGATGACTTTAGCACTGGACAAGAAGGATCAGGTAAATGCTACTGTGGTGTCACATGTACAGTGCTGGTTTGTGGCTGGTGTCATCATCATCGTTTTCTATCTGTCACCTGCAGGAATGGATGGAGAAGATGGCCGTTGTGGAAAACGTAAGCACTATTTGTGATGATACAAAAATCAAAGTTTTAAATTTGCCTTCTTGAAACTTGCACATGTGCTGAAACTGGACTGAGTGAGTGTGTGTTGGTGTAATGTAACTGCTGTGTTTGTGTAGGAGAAGGCTGCCCTTTCAGCCCGGCTGGAGGAGATGATGGAACAAAGCTTGGCGCTCTTCCAGAAAAGGGATGACTTGGATGAACTTGAGGGCTTTCAGCAACAGGAGCTCGCTAAAGTCAAACACATGGTATGTACACACAGCCCGGACACTCCGCTAGGGAGTGGGATTGAACCGGAAACAGTTTTTGAGGTGTGATTTGATTTGACCTGGGCTAATAACACTGCTTTCTAAAGCGCATAGTATATTTTTTAATTATGATTTGTTTCCCATCTGTATCCACCAGCTGCTGAGGAAGGAGGAGCAGCTGGGTCAGCGGGAGCGGGAGCTTCAGCAGAAGGAGGCTGAAGTTCACTCGGCAAAGCAAGGGCTGTCTGAAACTCGGGAGAAACTCCAGGCTCTGCAACAGCAGCACAAGGAGAGCTGTAGACTCAACGCTGAGCTGGAAATAGAGCGGTAAGAAGTAATGAAATGGGCAGCAGCAAGTGATTTTTATGCTATTATAAATGGTGAAGAAAGAAGAAAATTGGTAGGTTTATGGTATTATACCATTATAATATGAAATGAAGAAAGGAAGTTGTGGAATCTGGAACCAACCAAAAGGAATTTATGATAGAAATATTAATTTTGCCTTTATTGTTGACTATGAATATTGGGAACAAACACCACAAGACAGAGTGTGTGTCACTGGATTTGTGCAGAGAGGAACTGCTGCTGCTCAGAGAGGAGGCGGACAAGAAGATCAGTGAGCTGGAGGGACAATGCAAGGAGCTGCAGTCAGTCATCCAGCAGATCTCTGAAGACTTCCAAAAGGTCAGTCCTGAACAAAAGCTACACTGAAATCATTAATGCTGTTCATTCATTGATCATTTGTCAAGTGAATTACAGAATTTGTGTTTGTTTTTCAGTCACAGAGTATTGTGTCATCTTTAGAGAAGTCCCTCCATGATCTACAGACTGAACATGACGCCCTGAAGTTGCAACAACAAAAGGTCAGAACGTAAAAAGTTTTTCCAATTATTATCTGCCTTCACATCATGAACAATCCGGTATTAAAACTGAGATATGAAAAGTTTTAAGTATAAAGATGAGGGAGCCTGGATTCTGTACCTGTTTTTGGACGTGTCTTCTCTTGATATCCTCAGGCTGCTGTGACGGAGGAGGACAAGGAGCGCGTGTTGGTGGACCTTCAGAAGAAAGTGACCACCCTGGAGAGACGGCTGCAGGGGAACCTGAGCCAGGATGAGCATCTACAGGAGCTTCTCCAGGAGGTGAAGAATGTCTAGCTTAGGCCTGCAGTGGTTTAGAGTCTTCATTTTAGTTTTAGTAGTCTTCTTTTTTTTTTTCTTTTATAATGAACTGAGTGCAGACTTGCAGATTGTCAGTTAAGCAGGGGACACAGCAGATTAGTTCATAGGACATATGGCTCTCAATAAACACATTAACTCTTGGAGGGAATTTTGATGGTGGGGTATTTTATTTCATCAGACTGTAAAACTAATAAATATAATGATAAGCTTGCCTTCACATAAATGTCATTATGACTATGCCCCGCCACGGAATCATGTTGAATTGTAAGGAGAGACATAGAAGCTGGGCGCCTTATTATCAATGCTGTCAATTTTCAGAAATCCAGCCTGGAGCAAAGTCTGGAGGAGACCAGAGCAGAGCTGCTGGCTGTTCGGACAAACCATGCTGATACTGTCAGCTCTCTGGAGGCACAGGTAAAACGTGCAACTACTCACTAAACCCTGTGGTCTGTGGTCTGTGGTGAAGTCCCTGCATCTATTATCATTTGCCACCAAATCTGCAACCCCATGATTATAAATATAATTTCTGTTGATTAAGTAGACCAACTATTTATTGAATTAAAATGTGCTATATCGGGATGGGTATCGTTATTAGAATATGAAATTACATATTACGGGGTTATGAGATTTTGGTCATATCGCTCAGCCCTACCTCCAGCTCAACACGTGTCTCTCTTATCTGACCTCAGGTATCCAAAATGAGCTGCAGCATTACTGAGCTGCAGACTCTTCTCCGACACAAAGACGAGTCCTCCAGGGCCTACAGAGAGAGAACGGACACTCAAGTAAGCAAGCAGACCCACTGCTAAAATATTAACCAAAAAAGAGGCATGGCCTTTCATAATGTCACATTGTTTTGATACTTACAGTACCAGTCAAGACACATTTTCTCATTCAAGGGAATGGGAATGTGTGTCCAAACTTTTGACTGGTACTGTATGTGTCATGGAACATAAAACTACATGATAATTCTCCATGAGTGACCCCAGTCACACTATACAGCGATTCATTTGATTTCAATGTGAGTATCAAAAATTCTCTAAGCATCATATTTGATGTTTATTATAGTTATATTTAAATATCAACAAGAGAACTGAGAAAGCTTCTCAGCTTCTCAAGACCTTGATCAACTTCTTGTTCTTTTGAAGCATTTAATTTTATTTAACAAAGTTCCATGGTTATAGGGACCAAGGAAGCACACAGTTAAGATTGTCTGACACTGAAAAATTAGGCAATGGCCAGGGCGTTCTGGCTGGACTTACTTTAATATGACTGGTTCCTCACCTTAATAGAAAATAAATTGATTTCTGCAGACTGGCTGCTGATGTTGCTCACAGTGTGGAAGTTGGGTCACAATCAATCATTGCACTGTGTTCCGTTTCAGATAGCTAACCTGGAGCAGCAAGTCCTAGAGAGCAGTGAGCGACTAAAGAGTGCAGAGCAGCAGATCACAGAGAAGCAGCGGCACATGGAAAAACTGGTGAGTCCCAGCTACAGTCAGATCAGAAAATGAGCCAGAATTCATCAGCCATGTTCAGTCTATTTTAGGACAGAAATAGGCTTGATATTTCGTAAAGTGGTAGAGTAGCTGGACTAGATGTGAACCTATAAAATTCTCTCTCTGAGCACTTTGACTAGCAAAATCCTCAGCCAACTGAGAAGAAGGAAAACCAGTAGAGCTCTCCTCACTGAAAAATAGAATATAAACAATGACTATGGATGCAAATTTTAAGCACATTCCTTAATCAATCATTGGGTATGTTCATGGGCTATAATTGATTATTCATTAAAAGCTTCATTCAAAATTATGCAAGTAAATAAAATCATACTGTCACTGTTTAACCACAGAAAACACAGTGTACAGGATTTGAAAATTCCTCGCTGTGGTGTCATCTGGTGCTAGTATAAAGACGTCAGACAACAGTGTGCACCATATAATGTTTTTAATTCCAGCACTCACACAGCAAAGAAATCCGTTTTTGGAAGGTTATCCAAGCCGTGCAGCACCAGTGTTTGTGTAGAAAAAGCACGCATGCAGAACAACACATTGCATCACCTACTTTTTCTATCAAAATACTGTCCTGTTGTCCGTAAACACAGAATGACAGTTACAAGAATGTTATGCTCAACTAAAAATATGTGATTCATGAGAAAATGAACTTTGTCTGCATAATAAAGTGCATCGTAACAGCAGTAGGGAGTTATGGCTTATGTAGCTGGCCTCTGCAGAACAATACAGAACACTGGATTCAGCAACTATCAGAAACTAAACTGCCAAATTAACTGAATCTCTGGTTGCTGTTTCTATTATGTCTAATACTGTATCCAGAGATTATTATTTAGGAAAACACTTTTTTCTTCTACATTTATCAGGATAATTGGGTGTGCTGTCTTTAAAAATATAACAGCAGTTGCAAGCGTACACTTATAATATACATTAATTAATAAAATAAGGCATTGATCCATAACCTGTAGCCATCACTAAAATAGAAAGATATGTTGTTATTAAAAACCTAAACACTTGTCCTTGTGCACTCAAGTCCTTTTTTTAGAGGGAAAAGTAAAGGTGGGTTTTTGTACGCACATGTTTAATAATGCATTTGTATGTGTTTTTTAGCAAGGAGAGTGGAGTGCAGAGAAGGCTTTTCTGGATCAGCAGGTTTGTTTGTTGCAGCAGCAGAGTGAAGAGAAGGCCAACCGGCTGGAGGAAAGCATCACTTCATTACAGACAGACAGACAAACGATGCAGGACAGGATGGTATGTTCTTCTTTTATAACCTATAACGCTACGCAGTAGTCACGCTTCCATGTTCATTCATCCCAGGAGACTACTTTTTCTCTTACTTTTTTGTCTCAATCAGCAGTGGAATAACTGCTTATATAAACACATTGATTGCAGTGAAGAGAGAGTTCACAGCACGGAAACCATTTGTCTTATGTTGACTAATACTTTCTCTTCCTTGTTCTTGTGTGGTAGGCGGATCTGGAGAAGCAGAGGGACGAGGCAAACTCCTCTCTGAGACAGCGGACAGAAGAGTTGGAGCAGTGCACGGTCAGACCAACTAGAACACATTAGATTTTCTCAAATGTACTGTATATATTCACATTTGACTGATTTTCAAAGGATGAAAACTTGCATATTCACTATCAAAGTCTGTAAAAGTATGCAGAAATAATAAATATCTGTTGCTTAGACAACATACAGTAACTAGCCTCACTGGCAGCCATAATACATAGCCACAAGCTGCATACTTAGTACTGAACATTCACTAAAATGGTGATATCCACTAGAAATATAAAGAATAAATAAAACCAAAATGTTTGTGAGTGTGTTTGTAGTCCTCATTCCCTGTATTGGTGTATTCCCTCAGGTGGAGCTGAACAGCCGGCAGACAGTCAGCACTGAAATCGCCAAAGCTCTTGAAGAAACTAGACGACAGAAGGAGGAGCTGCAAACACAGGTCTGTAGGCAAACACACACCATGTGATATTCGAAATAATAGAAAGGCAACATATGGGCACCCTAAAATAATGTAGTATTCCCCCCTCTGGAACACTCACAAACACGTTACCTTCTGAGAAAAGAACAGAGGAGTCATCATTTAGTGGACTGGAACTTTATTTGATCACTCACAGATTATAAGATAATGGAAAACGCATTCAGAGCTGGTTTTCATTTTAATGTGAGAAAGTGCCCTCTGGAGGCTGCTATGCTCATTACACCACAGTTGTAAGTGTGAAAGTGTGCACTGTGTAATGAAAAGTGTTTGTGTCTGCTTCAATATCAGGTTGGAGAGCTGACCACATCGCTACAGACCTCACAGCAGGAACTGTCTGCTGTCAGTGAGAAGCTAACGCTGAGAGAGGAAGACGTCAAAGCACTCCAGAATGGTGCACACACTTTAAATCCATTACAGAAAAATATTGCCACCTCAATTTCCTGTGCTTCTTTTTCAGAATCATGAATTGGCTTAGAAATGAAGTTGAAGTAATTGTAGTAATACAGCATTTACTGCTGCAACTGTGGTTTGGCTGTGATTTCTTTTTAAAAACACAGATGTTACGTTTTCATAAAGTGATTACTTGAATTTGTCCCCTTTTGGCACATAAAGAAATCAAATGTGTAAATGTTTGTGTATTGCAGAGGTGCAGAGTCGGCAGGCGTCACTGGTCCAGCTGCAGGAGGAGCTTGAGCAGCAGCGAGCCCAGCTGGAGCAGATGGAGCTGGACAAAGACTCCCAGCTGATGAGCCTGAGGGAGGAGCTGCTCAGCCAGACACAGCAGCTAGATGGCTGCCAGGCGCGGGTTAGCACCTAAACACACAGTCAAAAATACCTACATACTGGGCATGCTCTAGTATAATACATACAGCATTGCTCCAGAAGAATATATGGACTTTAAATCCTCCTCTCACCCACGCAAAGAGCAGATACTCTGCAGCTTGACCCGGCCTTCTATCTACATTGTATCTGCTCAGGCTAACCCATATTAGCTGGCCCCACTGGCTTGATAAGCAGTTAGCAGTGCCATGGCCTGCTCAGCAGTTCAGCCACCATCCCTGCTTGTCTATGCTCCACTGCTCTCACAAATGGTCACTGGCTACACCAGAAACTTCTCCAAACTAAAGCACCTTAAAACAGTCGGTGAATCCCACCCACGTCCAAGCAAAGAGCAGATACTCAGCTGCTTACTCAGGCTTCATATCTGGTATCTGCTTAGACTAGGCTGGAATGGCAGGCCCATCTGGAAAATAAGTGACGGCTATTTTCACAAATTATCAAAACCTCAGCATACGATCTTTCCATGTTTGGGATTCCAGTGGTGAGAAGTCCAGCCAAGTTTCTTCTGAAATAGTTTTGTTTGGCAAATCACTGTCATATCTTGCTGATAATTGACCTTTCCATCACCCATAATAATGACACCCAGGGAAGACCAGTGTTCCATATTTGGAGCTCAAGTTTAAGACTCAAGTTTAACCTTGTGTGATAAAACTTTACTTTATGTCCCCCTATTTAGCATTTAAAAGCAGTATGTAAACATTTAATAAATAGTTTATAACACACTTTAATGTACTTGTAAGCAGATATAAGTGTTTATTAATGTATTTGTCAACAACTGTAAATCCTCCTGTGGGCACCGAGGTGGATGCCTGTAACAGATAGTTAATGAATGAATATATACTAAAACACAGTTGTAATAATGTAAAATATGTCTTCATAGAAGTTATAGCTGGTGACAAATACTGTACACTAATAAACACTTTAGGGCTGCAACTACCGATTATTTTTTTGATTAATCCTTTAGTCAATGGAATACTAAAAAATAGAGAAAAAAGAGCCCATGGTGATTTTTGTGTGCTTGCTTTGTCTAACAGTCCAAAACCTCAAGATATTCAGTTTATTGTTATATATGACAAAGAAAAACAGCAAATCATCACATTTAAGAGGCTTGAACCAAAGAACGTTTGGCAATTTTGCATGAAAACTGACTGAAACGATTAACTGATTATCAAAACAGTTGCAAAATTAATTTTCTCTCAGAGGACTAATCGATTCATCGACTAATAGTTGCAACTATAAAACACTTAAAATGTCTTTTATATCTGCTTCCAATTACATTACACTGTTTATAAGCAGTATATAAACATTTAATAAATTCTAAATAGGGGAAGTTGCGTGAGGTGTTACCATTTTACTGCTTATTATTTTTCACACCTTCAATGCTGTAATTACTTTTTAAACATATGTTTGTATTCTCTTTCACATAGTCTTAACATATTGAATATGTTGATGGTGTGTGTCATCATCAGTTTGCTCTAATCTTGTTTATATTCTTATTCTCTCATATTTTATAACCTATTTTCTGCTACGTCTCCAAAGAGGTTAAGGAAATTTCAACTTGTATCACTAATCGAACATTGGTTAATGGTCCGTGTGTATGTGTTTGTGTGTGTGTGTGTGTTGTCTAGATCTCCTACCTGGAGGTGGAGGTGGAAACCCTGACAGAGCAGCTTCACAGCCCTGCGGTGTGTGAGGAGGATCAGAACGGCAGTGTGACAGTGGACGACCTGGATCACATTCAGAAGGTCAACAGAGAGCTGGAGCAGCAGCTCAGCGACAAGAACAGGGTCAGTCAGCTTTCTATTCCCATTCTGTCATCTCCACTCAGTTTCAGAGGGGACTGACCACATGTTTAATGTAATTGTTAATGTTTAATGTAGCACTTAATCTTAAGAAGAAAAGGTTGGATGAAACTTGTGTGTAGAAAAAATGAAAGTGAAGTGTGTGTGTGTATATCAGTGTTAGTGACTGGTTGTTGTCTTGCAGACCATCAAGCAGCTGCAGCAGAGACTGGCAGAACTGAAGAGGACTCTGCAGAAGGAACTGGTAAGACTCAGTAAATCCTCAGTAGTCCAGGTTATACCACTCAAAGTCATTCTAACATTGATACAGCTTAAAAGTTGCACCTGACTCATTGACAGGGAACATAGATTTGACAACTCATGTGACAAACTGTGCATTAAATCAGGAACACAAAAGGCTTATGTTAAAGAAAACTGAAGATTAGAAACGATTGGATCATTTGGGACAATATTTTTCTGCCCACTGAGTGTAAATAAAGATGAATATTAAACTGTGTGTATGTTTCCTTCTTTGTGCTCTGTAGAAGCTGAAGCCTGAGCCTGAAGCTGAAGTGAAGTTGACAGAAAGCAGAGCAGAAAAACTAGACAGAGTTTGTCTAGACCCGCTGCCCACGTCCAGCCCGAGCCCCCCAACCTCCAACACCACGGTGACCAACACCTCAGACCTCAACGACTCACGAGAGATCAACTTCGAGTATCTCAAACATGTCGTCCTCAAGTTTATGTCATCCAGAGAGGCTGAGGTAAGTCATCAGTGCTCATTCTGTAAAATCCCTTCAATTAAACACCTGAGAGGTGAATCAAGCTGTACTGTGGGTACTGTGGGTCTGCTGTTGATGACTAAATAACTAAACCTGGCTCTGTTACACAGATAGTCTGAATCTGTGTTGTGTGTCTCGCTCTCTTAGGCATACCAACTGATACGAGCTGTATCTGTATTGTTGAACTTCACACGAGAGGAGGAAGACATGTTGAAGCAAACTCTGGAATACAAGGTCAGTGTTTCTTTAGCAGTCGTATTCAGTGTTCAGCTCCATAACACATTGCCCCACTCTTTGACATCCTGTCTATATCAGTGAAAAACTGAACTAGCTACTTAAACCTAATTTCTTAAATTTACAAATTAGAGCTTTATAGTTTATAAGTAATTAATGATAGGTGCTATTATTATTTGTGCTGCCAAAGTCTTACATTTTGACCATTGCCTGTTAAAATAACAAAGTATTGTGTGTTTTCCCCCCTGAATGTTTTAGTTGTCAGGGTGGAAAAGTCTCTCTAAAGTTCACACCATCATGTCACTAACTGAAAACTGATGAGGGCTGCAAGTATAGACCTTTTTAAAAAATTGTGTTTCTTGTGATGAAACCAAAATAATGTACAACTTAATTTAACAGCACATACTATTCTTTTGTCCTGGCAGTATTTTACTGTGGAGCAGCAGCAGGCTGGATGTGTTCTAGTTTGCACAGCATGCTAATTGCTTTTTTATTGGAGGATCAGTCAGAAAAATTGCATTGGAGCACTGAACTTCAGTACAGCTCAAACAATGTTCTGCTAAGGGAAGCATGAACTAGCAGCTTCATGAAACCCAGCTTTCAAAAGTATAAAAATGTTAATTACAGCATGTTCATATTAACCTCTGTATATTCCTTTGGATTAGTTTAGTGTAATTTCACCTAATGGCTGGTATGTTTTGTGTTGTAGATGTCCTGGTTTGGATCCAAGCCTTCTCCAAAGGGTATCATCCGGCCTTCAATCTCAGGCGCTTCAACCAGCTGGAGCTGATGGGCAGCAGAAAGAGCTGAAATGATGAGAGAAGGGAAATAAAGGACCACCTTCATGAGGAAAACAGTCCTTCCTGCGTGGCTCCCATCACTGAGCAGGACTTTCAAACTTTGAACAGCCTCCCACAGTTTGCTCTGGCTCTGTGGGGGAAGGACGGTTGTTTTCTGCTCTGTGGGGACAGAAGGGCTCCTCAGTGTCTGTAGAGGGAGAAAGTCCTATTCATAATCAGATGTTGATTTTAAAATGATACGAATGGTTGAGGCATATGGGATCTTGACTAAATGTCATAAAGAGTAAAGTGACAGACACATCATTCACACTGGAGGTTAATTTGCCCCATTTGATTCCCCACACATGGCACAAATCTGATGTTTTCTCATCAGTGTAAACAGCAAAAATCAAGTTAGCATGTAAGAAAATAACAGACTAAGTTGGCATTTGGGAAACAGCCTCACTTCTGCCCAGATTCAAACTACACAAGTCACATCTGTTGGTGTGACTGTCTTCACTGGACAAATGCTACAGCCTTTGATTGCTGGGGGACCTTTTAGCTTGTCACTTGGTTATTCTTTAATTTTAAATCACAGAGGGCTTCTTAATGAAAATGTCATTTTAATGACTTGTATAGAATACTGGAGGTGATTTAGTATCAGAGTTTATTATAGTACCTGACAAATGGCCATAAATAATTCACACTGGTGTCAGAGGACCCAGATTAGTCAACTTGTAGAATTTGGAGCCCCATTTTCTGAATTTAAGCAGTCATAAAAATGTCATCAACCATTTTTTTTACTCCAATAGCACTACATTGGTTTTCTGTAATTATCTGCCAAAATATTAATGATAGCAGTGAAAGAAAGAGTACAATTAGTGTAAGTTTCTTGTGTCAATATGACAAAGTTCCTTAAACAATCAAATGAATGCTGAAATTTCTGTCCAAAAGAACCCTCAAATCCCAGAATTTTTTTGAGAAATGTCAACACTGACATTTGACTTATGATCAGTCAGGATTAACTGGGTTGAGTTGGGGTTGTATCTTTAATTGTCTTCAAGGTGAAATGTACAGTACCAGTAAAAAGTTTGGACACTCTCTCATTCAAGAGAATGGGAAGGTGTGTCCAGACTTTTGACTGGTACATTTCTCTTGAAAATTAAATTTTCATCATATTTCATCCCACTATATCATCTAAATCATTATTATAAGATTGTCTGAACTAGAGCCCGAGCACTGCTGATTTTTGAGGCCAATACCACTATTGGTATTTTAGAGTTAAGGAAATAAGATGATATTCATATTTTAACATTATCCCCATTCAAGCCAGCTACAGACATATAAACCAATTTCTTTTCTAGGGGTCCCTTAGATTTGGCTAAGAAAGAGTTGTGAACAAGATACTGTATGTACCTATAAAATTGCAAATGCCCTCTGGTGGCCAGACTATGTAACTGCAACACTGTTTCTAAATAACCACACATGTTTGGTATTTCTGCATCGCAATTTCTTGTTGCCAGTTGGCAGACATATTCGCTAATATCTGTAATTTGATAAATTGGATGGGCTCTAGTCAGAACAGCACATTTTCTTTAGAATTGAAAATAACTGCTTGGCCATTGGCCTGCTTTCACAATGAGCTGAGCCTCTAAGCAGACCTTGCTCTCAGGTCCTGCCTCTGTCACATGGATTGGAAGACACTAATCAAACCATGGCCCTAACTTAAACCACCAGTAAACACCTGTAGAGCTTGCTGTGAGATACACAGCATGAAAGTGAGAGGCTCAGTTCAGGGTAAAAAAAAGTTTGATGTGCTGGTGCTGGAGGAGCACAAATGGCTGCCACAGCTGATACAGTCTTAACACATAGACTGTTTTATGTCCTTTAACACCAATATGAATGATTTTGGGTAATAATTATAATATGATAAAATAATTGAATGCTCTGTAAATGATGAAATGAGGACGTGCTCTACCTTTACCTGCCTTTGCAAATGTAAATGAAAGTACATTCCACATGTCTATTTATATATAGAAATATGTACATACTGTATGCATTAAGAACTTTATAAATCAGTGGATGTAAATGGTTTGATGTGACCAGTTGCAGTATTTATCATCATCAGCATCATCATCATAGACCTGAACCAACTTATGTTTCTCTTGGCTTGTCACTCAGTCCCACTGCCCGTCACTGTCAGCCTTCCTCAGCGTGATCTCAGTCACAACAGGAAGAGTTATTTTTTAGGTCAGTTTTTACGTCAGTCAAGGGAATCTGCATGCCTACTGCTGTTAAACTGCACTGTCGATCCCTAAAGCAGTCCAGTCAGTCTTTTACAATGTTCTTCATTTCTACAAACCAGAAGATTCTGCATTTGTATTCACTCCAGGAATATGCATACAGTACAGTACAGTACAAATGTTAGGGTGCTGTCCATCTTTCACAGAAAAGAAAACCGCACTGTACTGGTAGTATCTGCTGAATACATACTCTGTATATCGAGATGCAGGAATACATCTTTGAATGCAGCACTGTCATCATCTAGTGTTGCTAATGACACACAGCAGACTGATGTAGTCAGCCAGACTCCACTGGGTAATATACTGTCTCCATGAGAATCAAACTAAACAATGCACTTTTTAACCTGATCGAGTCTTCTGTGTCAAACCCTGAAACACAACTGTACAATCACTACAGCTTTTCTGTCTTTCGCTTTTAAGGATTTAACAACTGCTCATCATTTATTAATAATAAATCTGAAATGATAAAAATCATGCCTCCTGGTTCCAAATCCGGCACATCTGGTGGGAAAATCAATCTTCCCTTCATTCTGTTCTACAAGTTGCAAATGCTAAAATTGCAATTGTCTAATTTTTTTGTTGTATTTCCAGTGAGCTGTCTATTCATATAATGGATAGTTCTTACAGTGACCTTTATTTTAAACACCTGTCTAAAACTGCATTTTAAATTATTTGTTCATAGTTTTCTTAATACATTACTCAATATGTTATAGCAACATTTGAATTTTGGTGTCAGTTTAGGCAAAAACGTGATATAACCTACGAGTGGCCTGTTTACTTTGAGTTTACCATTAGAACCGATTTTTATTTTCTCGGGTATTATAAAAGGTTATTATTGAGTCTTGTTTGCTTTTTGCGTTGTTCTCCCACATTTGTCCTCTCGTTTTGGTTCCGTTGCTCCTCCAACGCTCGCCCTCCGGTGGCGCTGTTTTCGTATTGTCAACGTGATCATTTAAACAGACGAAGAAGAAAGTCTCCGGAAGCTACTTTTTTGTGAGCACGCGGTACGTCCGGCCTTTCCGACAGGGCAGCGAGAAGAAACATGGTGAGGATTCGCTGCTCGGCCGCCAAATACCACATTTATCATGTTTATCTCGATTACAGTCGGCCAAATGGGTCAAATATGTGAACATAAGCTCCATAGGTGGCTGTTGGTGCATGTTTGGATAAGTAGGCTGCCACCGGAATTTAGTAAAATGTTACTTTATAGAGCGACCGTACCGACCGACGTCGCTCAGCCGAGTTGCTGTTAGCTAATGGAAATATGATTACTGCTGTAGAATGTTAACAGGATTCGTGGACTTCCAATATGTCTTTGTAAATACTGGATTTAGATAGCTTGAATAAGCTATGTCTGGCAAAAAAGCCGAATACCGTAAAAAGCGTAACGTTATCAGTTCTGCTAGCCGTAGCGAGCCGTGCTAGCTCGGATGATGGCGTGTCTGACACCATTACTACAGTGTCGGGAGTCTGTTCCCCCCTCAGATAATGTATACTTTCTGTTAAAATTGTGTTTCCCGTAGCACCACGTCCGCGGTTGGGGTAGGTTATGGTTAGGTGTAGCAAAGATAACTGGTTGGGTTTAAGGTAAAGTTAAGCACCTCATAAGACGACTGGCGGGTGTTAGGGATAAGGTTGTGTGCAGGTTAAGGTAAGGGAAAACTGACTTCGACACAACACCGTTGCCAACTAATGTTTCTCTTTTCTCTCATGGTCCAGGCCAAGATCAAGGCAAGAGATCTGCGGGGCAAGAAGAAGGAGGAGCTGCTCAAGCAGCTGGACGACCTGAAAAATGAACTGTCCCAGCTCCGTGTGGCCAAGGTGACCGGTGGAGCCGCGTCCAAGCTCTCAAAGATGTACGTATTGTTTGAAAATGATTTAAGAGCACTCAGGCTCAGTGAAGTACACCAGGATGAGGCAGATATGATGTGACTGTCTGGAGCTGTAAGATGTCAGTGTAATTTAGTA
The DNA here is from genome assembly GCA_038419695.1 of Scomberomorus guttatus. Taxonomy (NCBI): domain Eukaryota; kingdom Metazoa; phylum Chordata; class Actinopteri; order Scombriformes; family Scombridae; genus Scomberomorus; species Scomberomorus guttatus. Next base: position 5,048,259 of record CM076450.1, on the reverse strand, counting down.
TATACATTACAGGTGCTGGTATGGGCTTGGGTTTCTTAAAACAGTGTCTTTATGAAGCATTGTGGTCCCTACTTAGGACTGGCTAATTTGTTGGGTAGTGATTAAGAAACTTCGGACATAGATGATTTTGTTGTAAAGAGAAGGTGTGCACAACATGCTCTGTGATCAGAATAAGGCACAGGATGTCATCTGTGGTCTTCATTCTTTCTAAACTTCACTCAGTATTTTAATTTCAAGAATATTCATTTTATTAACATGTTAGACTTATTTCCAATGAGATTATTGAGGTTAGTGACTTTGCTGTGGTAAACATTGCTGTTGCTGCTCTAGAAACAATATTTAGTTTTATTTAAAATAAATCAATTCTAATCATGTTTTGATTTATTAAAAAAATTTAAACCCAATTTTTAGTAATGGAAGAGAAAATCCTTAAGATACCCATCCCTACAGCTGGCTAGCCGGGGGTCACACTTCTCTCTCGTCCAAGATGATATTTGTGAGCTGATGATTTGCTGATGCATTCACAATTGCTTACCAAAAGACTGAGACTTGAGATGACCTGAATGCTCCTCATAATCCATGATTGTTCCTATCCCCTGAAAAAAATCTTAGGGGAAAAACTGAAGTATAGTGTCTTGTTGCTTGTAGGTTTTTATTAATTGTAACATGATTTGTGTATAGCTATATCTGCTTTTTTGTCCGTATCTCTGGCTGAATCTAGGGTGCAAAAAGAAGTGTTTCACTAAGCTTTTCATCCTTTACAGCCGTGTTGTCCGCAAATCCATCGCCAGAGTCCTGACTGTAATCAACCAGACACAGAAAGAGAACCTGAGGAAGTTCTACAAGGTGAGATCAAACACCTTTCCTTACACTGTTCTTCATGCAGTACACACAGGCACATGCCTGTTTGGGACTTCAGTTTTCTGCTTTGGCACTCTCGTCCAAGATGATATTTGTGAGCTGATGATTTGCTGATGCATTCACAATTGCTTACCAAAAGACTGAGACTTGAGATGACCTGAATGTTCCTCATAATCCATGACTGTTTAAATGGGCTGCAATAATTCTAAGACATTATTTTTTATTAGGCTATTCACTGAATGAATTAAACTACTGCATTAACATTTATATTCCAACACTATAGTCACTAGTTGCTCCATTTATGTCTCCTTCAAATTACAACATCATACCCCTATATGTTACTACCCTTGGTGGTTTTTGTGACTGTATACATGCAGGTTTTTGAAGGAGTTTGAAAATATTGTCCTGATGCATTAAGATGGTTCCCCAACACAAGATAAACCATTCAGAAAATGGCCACAAGGGGAAATTTGTGTACCCACTGCTAATTGTGGCATTTGAAGATGAAACAAAATGGAAGAGACGTATCCTAAGCTTTACCAAGCAGTTATTGTCTGTTTCATAAGTGATGACTGATCTGTAAAATTCCTGCAACTTGAACAAATGTTTGGAACATGCTGTCATAGCCCTGTTCAGAGGAATGTATTGCAATGAAAGATTGCAGTCAGTGTTAACATGGTGAACATGATTGTGTGATGTTCTCCCTTTCTGATGGACTATATGTCACATGTCCTGAGCTGGACACCTATCACTAAAAGTAGCCACAGCTGATTATTGAAATAACCCTGGTATGTATGACATGTAAAGTCTTGGTTAGTGCTTGAGGGGGAAATTGCACAAATCTTTTTGACTGTCTAAACTATATAAAATATTTGTTTTAGTTAAGGGTAATCATTCATTTTGGCAGAATTTTTTTTTTTGATCTACTGACAGTCAATTTAATTTGTTTCAGGGTAAGAAGTACAAGCCCCTGGATCTGAGACCCAAGAAGACCAGAGCTCTGCGTCGCCGACTCAACAAACATGAAGAGAGTCTGCGAACCAAGAAACAGCAGAGGAAAGACCTCCTCTACTCTATCCGCAAATTTGCAGTCAAAGCTTAGATGCTTTTTCTATTGACAAAATAAAATCTGTGTAAAAGACAAGAATTGTGTTGTTTGTCCTTCACTAACATCAGCATGTTAAAGCTAAAACCAGTTTGAGTATGGTTCATCACTCATTTCCATTAAAGCAAAATGATAAATCACAGAATAAGTTACAAATCATAAAGGTGTCTTTGTTGTAACATCTTGTAAATGTCTCCAAGAAACAATCACTGGTCACTCCTCAGTGTTTCTGGCTTTTGGATCCCCAGGTCTGCCCTAACCCCAGTGGAGAAGAGAATGTCAGACCTGTTTGTAAATCATTAGTTCAGTCTGGATAACTGGGTCTAATTTCAATGTTTTTCCTCTTGAATGGTAATGAAACACAACAAAGCAAGGAGTGAACATGTGAGTGAACCTGTTCTGGTGTTTGGAATGTAAAGTCTGTAGGATGAGAGTGGAAGGCCTATTGTGTGTGACTGATACCTCCTGCTAGTATTTGTCTAGATCAGTGTAGAATTGCAACAATAGCTGCAGCTGGTCCATAAGTGTTCGTCATCTATTGATTACTTTTCAACAATCATCACACTAAATTGATAATATGGTACCACATGGGGGCAGCACACTAACACATCAGACAATACATAAATTTGACTAACAGTAGTGCTCATGTTAGAATCTCATTGCGCACATATGTGCATCTCATCCCGTCTGTTTTACACAATGAAGATGCTTTGAAAATGATTGCAAACAAAATCAGTGCCAGATTTGTTTGTTGCTGATAACTGTCACTAAAATACAAATAGGCTAAAATTACTCATATTGCTTTAACTAACATATTACTCATTGTGACCAATTATATTAAGTACAGTTGCACAGAAAACAGATGCTCAGCTCTGTCTGGTTTTTACTTTATCTTTCACCTGTCCAACATTGTACTTTGGTCAATTTGACAAATGGGCCTGTCAAACTGGAACATCACACCTTTTATGTTATGTTGTGTTCTGCTTTAAGTGTATGGTACACAATTAGTGCAAAGAGTGTAGAGGCAAGCACAATGCTGTATAGCAAATGAAATTTGATTTCCTATGGATAGTCAGTACAATCCCCACCAGAGTAAATGGGGATAAACAGGATGCAACTGACCTTCTATATGTTGAGTAAAAATCATTATGTGGCATTTTGCCATTTACATTTAGATATGTTTATAAGTGGGACTTTTGGCCTGATAGTAGTGCTAGTGCTTAGCATCACAGTGTTTGAGAACCACCACCAAGCACTCTATGTTGATTTAAAATGAATGAAAAGGTAGATTTAAACATTTCAATCCAGCACTATAGACTGTATCATTCAGTGCACTGGCCTGCACAGCCAAATTAACACATCAAGTGAAGAGGAGCAGAGTGGAGTGGCATACATATTGCATTTAAACTTGCTTTCACCCTGGGCAAACATTTTAGGATTCTGGGCAGAGTACATGTGATGAAAAAATCCCTTTGTATATGTCACTTGTTGCAGGATAACAGGTAAAAAAAAGAAGTAACATTTGGATTTTGCTGTAATGTGTTGTAAAAATGTGACTGAATAACATTTGAAAATGTACTAGTCGCAGGAACACATCCTCTGTGGCTCTGGAGGAGTTCTGTCAAGTCTGAGAAAATAACCTGGATGATGTCATATTGATGTCATGGAAGTTATCTCAGTTTGAGTTTAGAGAGTACAAATTAATATCAGAAAACCTGTAACAAACTGTGGATGGAAAGATCTGTGGCAGGGAGGGTCTGATGAAAGACACTTTCAAGTTGCATTATGGGGAATGTAGTGTCCATGTTATGGAGCTTGACCCACATTGGGAAGTCAAGATACCTTGGCGGCTTTCACAAGTCCCCCAACTTAATGGAATACTACTACCTCTTTAATTTCAGAGATCTGCTATGAAATTCTTGCATGTATCACTGTTGTTTTTCATTTTTGCTATGTCATTTGACATGGCCAGTGGTTGTTTGACTGCACTGTGTTATCTCTCATTGGTATTTGCATGTCATTTGTCCTCCTGCAGAGTTTAACATAGACTCCAAGTCAAATGTTCTGTTGCTTGCCGATATATAATGGTCTTTCAGGGTTGTAATTCTGTTTTGATTGTTTTTATGCCTATGCACTGGCGATAGCTGTGGCAGGAGGCATTATGTTTTCAGGTTGTCTGTACATCCCATTCTTGTGAACGTGGTATCTGAGGAATGTCTGGAGGGAATTTCATTACATCTGGCACAAATGTCCACTTGGACTGAAGGATGAATTTGGTGGTCAAACACATTTTTGGCCATAACTCAAGAGTTCATACACTAATTATGACAAAGTTTCACACAAATGTCTAATAGGATAAAATGATGAAGTGATGATATTTTATATCCAAAAGGTCAAAATGCAAAGTACAAAAACATTTTTCTGGCCATTTAACTCAGGAACAGAAGGGGTTTGGTTGGATACTGAGTTGGTGACACTAATCTTGGTGCCCACCTTGAAACTGTGGTGATTTAGATCTTCTGTGCTGCCGGGTTGAAGATGTGTGTGAAGCATCCGCTTTTTAGAATTTGTAGCTTCTTTGCAGCAGCATCATATCTGAAGCTTTGTCTGCTGTCATGGCAACAACTTTGTGTTCTATCAGAATCAGCTTTATTGGCCGAGCATGTGAACACATACAAGGAAAATACACTTAATACCTTTTTATTAAATTCCTTCAAAGTCTTCACTACAAATATTAAATGAGTCTGGACAGACATGGATGTAAACTGCAACTTGACTGGTTGGTGGAGGCAAACAACTGCGAGGCGGTATTTCTAGTTTACATGTACTGTATATTATTATCACAACAAATGAGACAGTTTGCAATGAAGGGAATTTTCAGAATAAGTTAGATTTATTTGACAACAGTAAAAGTACACGCAAGACTGCAGTCACTCAGTCCTGACTTACAATTAAATTATCGAGGATAAAAACACGATAAAGCTAAAAGCTCATTTCCATTGTGGTCCTCTAAGGGGAAAAGGGGGTAAGATGGCAGATATTCAAGTCAGAAAAGACCGGTTAAAACACATGCAATAACAAAACACACAATCAAACTAACCAACAGACAAAGACATACACAGAAAAATCATACAACAAGCAAAGCAAACTTATGATTGGCTTTTTATCAACAATTTCTTTACCAAAGGGTTGAAACCCCTCTCAGTCTGCTGTTGCTTCAGAGAACCTGGAGAACTGTTCCAGAGAAATCACTTTTTCCCTCTTCCTCCTTGTCGTATCAAGTCATGCAGATAGTTTTGATTTTATTTCTACTGAAAACACAGTGATTTAATACCTTGATGTAGCTGATGATGTAATTCTGTACTGCAGGCTACAAAGGGTCATCCTGAACGTAATGCTGCTTTTGGAAAAACACTGATCTGAGCACAGTGGGGCTTAGGTATGTCCGGAATGGCAATCACCTTTATTCTAATTGCTTTCCCACCATCACCATGCTGTCAGCTGCTCTTTAGTTACCTACCAACACACAACTTGTCACTATCCTCTGTTCTGGTGCACTCCGTCACCATGAGCTCTCAGACTGTCCTCCTCACTCTATTTGTTTGTTTTAGTGTGTTCCCCTCGTCTCTCTCCCCTCATCCGAACTCCGCTAAGAAGACAGGCTGCTTCAAAGTCAACAACTGCAAATGCATCATGAAGGATGGGAGCGGAGTGATAAACCTGAAGGCTATGGGGGATGCAGATGGTTTCCTGGGGCGTTTGAAGCCAGTGACAGCGGACAACATGCCAGTCAATGCTGAGATCCTGCTGTCTTTCAGCCCCTGCCAGGCCTTCTCACAGCCAGAGGACCTGACAGGAAGTGACTGTACCAACGTCGCTGCATGCCTTATTGTCAGGTAGAGTACACACAACTACATTCAGGCATTATGATTTTTACCCTCCGTCTTCCGTTGATTGCTGTGCCATAAGAAACAAAGAGTATTCTACCACTTTATTGATTGCAAGACACTTTGGACACGTGGGATGTAGCCATTTGCGATGTCACAGCTAAATCTTGACACTTAAGTCAAGGTCCTGGTTAACATGATTTAATAAACTGTTACCTCACTAGTTAAAGGATAATATTGACAATATTCTATACTTTTGTTATTATCAACAAAGCCCATAAACAGACCAAAGCCAACAATGTGTCAGTCCATCTCTTAGTACTTTCTGTTTTCCCTATGCTGTCTGTGGTTCTCAGCCCCAAGCCCATTGGTTCCTACTGACGACATAAACCTTTAAAAAACATTTTAAAAAATGCATCAGTAATTTCCTAAAACAGCTGGGCACTGCAGTTTTTAGCAAATGTTGCTCAAACAGGAGGAAATAGTTGTTGGGGACTATTTTCAGCGGAGGATTAATCCACATTTGGTGTTCTAGTGAATATTTCTGGCAGCAGGACGGTGTGTGTGGGATTGAGTCAAAATAAACTACAGTGTGTGTGTTCATGGTAATGAAGGAACATGTCAGCCAGTGCAGCAGTGTGGCTCACTGATGTGTTTTTGGACAACAATGGAGCTCTATGGCACAGAAGAATAAGATATATCAGTCTTTGATACACACACAACACTTGTTAGTAGATCAATTTATGGTTGGTTTTGGTCTTTTCATGGGAGATGTTGACATTAAGGAAAACATAGAATATCACCAGACTTATCCTTTAGCTGCTAAATGAATCTAAAATGGCTTTTCTTAGTAGCCTAGCTTCAGAGTTGTGACCCAAGAGTGACAGGCTACTTTTGTTTCACCTTTCCCTGTAACCAAGCTGCTGTTACAGGGCCAGTGGCCACCAGGGGGCCCCCAAACACATAAATTGAGTTTGAAGACTTTTGTCCTTTTGTCATAAATCTTCTTACAAATTCAGAAGTTTTAACATGTTCTTCATTAACTGTAGTCGACTGTGCTGCGCATTTGCACACCACAGAGTTGATTTTAAAACAGTTATTTGTAGGGAAAATGTATGTGAGTGTATGTGTGTGAGCTTGTGTGTGAGTGAGGGAGGTTAGGGGGAGACGGGTGAAATTCTCCTCAGGGGCCAAATTTAGGGGCCTTAAACACATATTGTGCCTTTAATAAACCAGTTTATTCTCATTATTTCAGTAGTCTTGCTTTCAGGATCACATATTTGAGTGTGTCTATTAAATGTATCTTAAGTAAAAAAACTCCCTCATCTCGCTAGTTTACACATCTGGTAGGTTTTAAAAAATGTATTTAATATTTTGCTTATGTGAATAGGTATCAAAGACTCAACAGATACATTAACCACTATATCAGTTTTGGAAGACATGAAGGGAATGAATTCCACTACAATGACACCCTGAAGATGCTGTCTGTCTCATACTTTGGTGAGCTGAAACACAAACATCACATATAAGTTACGTCACTGATCATTTTACCACTCTGACAGCCTCTCTTCTCCTCCTGTCTCAGCTCACAATGAGCAGCCGCTGACAGTCGTGCATTACCACTGTAATCCAAACGAGTCTGCATCTTTCATCCGGGACCAGAGCCTGAGAGCAGAGGAGCCCCTGCACATCTGGGTGGAGAGCCCCTGTGCTTGTCCAAATGCCTGTGCCATGGGAGATCTGGGTCTAGGCACCATCTTCCTCATCATCCTCTCTCTCAGTGCTGCTGCTTACTTTATCCTTGGTAATGGTTTGCATGGCATCACAAAACTCCCTCCACTGGGGAACATGAATGTGCTCAGTAAATCATGGGAAGTCATGGGACTTGTGCAAAATTTGTGATAATTTAGATGTAAGGGTGGTAAATTAGGAATGGTTATGGGATAATTGAAATGAAAAGAATTCATGTTCAGCAATTTTAATGGCAATGAAGCCTCAAGATATGGATACAAAATAGATGATTTGTCATACAGGTGGCACAGCTGACCAAAACTGACCGCAGGGAGCATACAAGTGTTATGTGTTAAGTTCATGCCAATCTGCCAGGTAGATTTCTATGATACAGTATGTTCACTTGGGGTCAGCAAAATCATTAGTTATCATCCTGTGATGAGCATGAATATCCACAGCAAATTTAGGGAAACTGTTGTGTTATCCCACAAACCAACTGTCAAAAAACCTCCATGAAAAACGGCTGCAGTGTCAAATGATTTTTCCGTATTCTTTGAATTTGTCTTTCTATTGAGGCCATCTCTCTCTGTTAATATGAGTCATTTTAATGGGGTTTGGCCCGACCGGGGGTCAGTCTGTAGTATGTATTGTGTAGCATGTACTATATAGCCTGGTACTGTATAGCCCTGTATGTATGGAAGTCCATTCCTGCCAGGAAAATAAAAAGATGAAATAGAAAGATGAAAATATATGAATGATAAAATAAAAATACTCATCAAAAGGATGACTTTTTTGTTTAAAATGATGCAATAAAAATTCAAAAGTTTGTCTCTCTAAACTGAAATCATCAGTGTCTAGGATCTATGTATTAAAATAGAATTATAAATGTATAATTATCACAGTTTTATAAAAAGGACTTGGTATGTCATAATTTTGACTTACAAAGTGAAAGTTGACTTCTTATCTATTGATTTTATCTTACCATATTGACTTACCATAAGTTTCTTACCATGCACTGTATATATTTTATTTTTTACTTTATACTTTCTTTCTTTATATTCCAGGAACAACAGTGTGAGCTACACACACAAAGTTTCCATTTCAATGTCACTTTCATGACCTTCCCTCCATTCTGCCGACAGGCTCCTGTGCACTGAGGCCTTTTCGGAGCAGCAGTGGAGTCCAGATCTCTCCAGAGCACAGTGTGTGGTGTATGATCTGTTACCTCTGTACTGAGAGAAGGCCAGCAAGAAGACATTATAGAGAAATAACACACTGTGAAAGATAAGAAGAAGGAAGGAAGAGGGGAAGGACACACCTCTTGCAAGATGTCTTAAGGCGTCATGTAACATGGAAAGTCAAGATTTGGTTCTACAAAAACCTCTGCACAGCATAAAAGCACAAGCTTTGTATTAAATAAATATACACAACTACAGTATATTTGCAGATAAGGCATTTACTAATGCTTAGAACTAATGAGGATCAACTTTTTATTTTTTTCTATTTTTCCATCTGTGTTCACATGGTAACACAAAAACATACAATATATGTATATAGCAAATTAAAAGTGAATCCTTGTAAGCAAAATAAATATGCCTGAAATTTGTAAAGAAATTTGCATCTCATGTCCCCTTTCCCTGAATGAAGACCGTAAATACAGTTGAAAACTAGAGAGCAGACCTCTGAGCGTTCTTTAAAACTTCTTTTGCCTGGTTAGGTTAAAAAATATGACCAGAGGACACTTATAGTATTTCATTTCACACACATTTCTGAAAAAAGTGACTAAAGCTGTTTTTTAATGTCAAAGTTACCAAAATTTTGAGCATGGAATCAAAGAAAGCAGCAAGTATAGTATATCATATTTTTTCCCCCAAACATGGCATCCATGACAGTTAAAACAAAACAAAATGAATTAAATAAGGACATACATGTCCCAGAATCTTACCAATGGAGGCTTTAAATTAAATGTTTTTTGGTTGCTTTAATCACAGATGACTGTCCTGGCAGCAGCTAAATAAAACTTTACACATTGTAAGAGCTTGCTAAAACCCCTCACAACCCCCCAAACACTGAGGACATGACCTATGTGTCCTCATTGGTAGCTACTGCCCCAATCCAACACTTTCCATTGTTCGTTTTATTTTTAAAATAAATGCATCTCTGTGGACTTTTTTGTTCAATTTGCAACATTTTGCTCCTTTCAAGTCTTTTTTCTATTCACCTGGTCTCAGCCACAGTATTTTCTTTTTGTTTGCTCTTCTACATCTTGTCTCTGTAGGTGTCATCTTTCACAGTTTAAGTTTTGAAACAAACACACCTGTCCCACTAAATGTAATCCCTGTTGCACTAGCACATCAGTTGCTCACAGGCTCATCTTATTACTGCTTCTTTTTCTCATGTGGCGCTGCAGTACACACATGCTCTTATTCTTCTGTGCTCTGTGGATTTTTTAAATTTTATTTTGCACACTCTCCAGTATCTCCATGTTTTTCATGTGTGGGGCCTCCATCTGTGGACAGCTGCAGGTCTTATCAACAGAGGCCAGTCTTCCTCTCACTTTTTTCTGTCTGGTCCATGTGGAGGCTCTTTAGGGGCAAATTGGCTCAATCTGTTATCTGAAATCTGCTCTGAACTCTGTTTTCCTATATACTTTGAATCTCAGCTGTGCTCAGAGTCCTCTAGTGTGATGTCATCAGAAGGTGCCTGTGGTGTGCTGTGGAGTGCAGGGTCCTGTGTTTGTCTAGTCTCCACTGGTGTGTCGGGGGTCCTGAAACACTGGAGAGTATGATTCCATTTGTTTGAATTTCACCTCAGATTCTTGAGTGTGAGGCTCCTCTGCTGAAGGCCTGCGTGGAGCACAGAAACATAACATGTAATGATGTGGTGGGAAAGTTCCTAAAAAACCACAAACATTACAATTTTTCATGAGTGTTGTAGCAGGTTCCTCCTGCTTCTAGTCTAAGACTAAACTCAGATCTTGGTCCTACAGAGTCTTTGTACTGGCCACACAGAGATGAAAGTGACATCAGTCTTACACAGTCATCAGACTCTGTAAGACAGTAACAACAGGATTTCCCAAAATATTTTACTATTTGAAAATTTCACAGTATGAATACCTTGTCCTCGTACCTTAATTACTTTGGTAATGAATGAACAACTGTGTACTGTATTAAAACATACATCAAAGTATTTTTTCACTCTGAAACACATTTTTAACAAGTTTACTTCAAAATAACAGATGTTCAACTGTAGTATTCACCACATGCCTGCACCACATCTGTGCTTTATCTCTCCTCAGTTATTGCAACAATGGTAATGACAACTAAAAATATACTATAACCATGACTGTGGTCAGGATTTTAGAAAAGCAGGTCATCAGTCCCTCCAGTGCAGGTGACAAAAACTGTCTTTAATTTGGAATTTGTTAGACCTAAGAGGGTCTTTAAAGACATAAAATGAATATATACAAACCCCCACATTCTAAACTAAAATACTGAGGACAGGGCCCTGGTATCCTCAGTGATAAGTATGACTGTCTAGGTATGACTACTTTATTTTTCTATGCAAAATTGTCAGTACATCGTTCTTTATTGTCATTTTTGTATTGATGCATGTTATGATCTATGTATGTAGCCTTAGTTTTGTGTCCTGATATAGTCATATTGCTGTTGTCTAATTCTTCTTTTTGGTAATTATCCTTTGTCTCATGTCTAATTTGGTAATAATTTACTGGGTTCAAAATGCCATTTAAGTAAATTTGAGAGTAAAATAACATCTATAAATGTACAGATTTATGTTAATTTAGCATGGTGGTAAACATATTTCATTGGGTTCACCCTCCTCCATATTATCCCTGTTTCTACATCAATCTCTCCACTGATGTTTCGCAGGACACTTTTTCATGCAACATCCTGTAAAGTCATCCTTGTTGACTTTTTTTGTTGCATGGAATGATTCCATGGATATAACAGATCCCATTTAGACCCAGTGGGCATGCTTTTACATGCACTGCAGTTGTTCCAGTTGCTTGGGAAAATATTTTTTGCTTCCCCACCCTCCAACTGACATCACTTCTGAGACCTGTTTCAGAGCTCTGCTCCAGTTTCTGGAAAGGAGGGTGGAAACCACAGATGTGACGTGAAAGACATAATCCAAGGAGGAGTTCATGAAAGTGATGCAGATGGCTGCTCTCAACAAAAAGTCGTACCTCATCTCCTCTGTCTCAGCGTCCTGCTCCTCATCCTCACACAGTGATGAAGGCAGATACAGATGTAGTTCTGAATTAAACTTCGTGGCGCTGGGGTGCTCCTTGCAGTGGGTTGTGGGAGTTTCTGGGAGGAGAATGTGTTTCAGAGAGTCAGTCACTGTCGGGCACGCACACTGCAGATGTCACTTACAGCTTGCCAACAATCTAAACACTGGATCTTGGACTGGGTGATAGATTGAGCATAACTACATCTGAACAACTGTGTTTGGTTATCACTAGAGGATGTCCAGAAGACAATTAAACTGCAGCAAGAAACATACACTGCCCTCAACCTAAGTAATAAAGAAAGAATGCAAAACAGAGGAACTTTCATGTCAGCTGGCATTGAAATGGGATTATTTGTTTGAGTCACCACAAATAAGCACAGCTGTTCCTGCCCAAAGCCAGTAGAAGAATTCATATATGCATGTTATCTGGATATGATTATGGAGTTTTGCCGGCAGCAATTTGTAGTGTTTGTGTGTGTGTGTTGATCAAAAAAGCCTTTTAAACGAACTTTATGCCATTTCTGCTGCTAAGGGTCTCTCAATCGAAACAATAATAAAAGACAGAGAGATGACATTGTGAAGTAGCGTGGGATCATGAGAGTCTTCATTGTTAAACAACCACCATTGTCGATGAAAATCAATCTGACGTGACTCAGACAGAAGAAGAAAAGAAGAGAGGAAAAATCATGTTCATGGTTAATGGTCATGTTAAGTTATTTTCACATTATGTGAAATAGCTGTTATGTATGTAACGTTAGCTAATGTAATGTTCCCCAGAAGTTATAGCAAGTAGAGGGGATAAAGTGGGTATAACACCATTGACAGGCGAACAAAGGAAATGGACCGTTACCCTGATTAAAATTATAGATTTCTCTGGGTTTGAACATTGTTGGAAACATTTGGGATAATGTAAGTACACAACTCACCAAAATATATAACATAGGTCTAGTTGTTGTAGACATTTTATTGTGGAAAAGTTACATATCATGTCTGTAAGTGGTTAGTACAGTGAATAAACAGCAGCTTTAGTTCCCATTATTGAAAAGTAACAGTATATATTAGTATAAAACAGTCAATAGAGATTATGTTGTCTTTTTATCAAATATCAGATCAATCAATTGATTGTTTCTGTAGCATTTATAAATAACTCATCTGATATTTTGATCAGATACATTTATGTGGTTATCCACAGTGTCACTGCAGATACATTTGTGTCTCATGATGTCTAATTGAGGTATTAGGTGCTTTTACTTCCTGATAAGTGCAAACTCTGGGACATACTATGAACACCAGAGCAAACTATCAACAATGAGCTGCTTTAGTTTTCCAGTAATCTTCACTGATCAGCTACATAGGTGGTAAATGAGACAGAGACAAAACAAATAGCCATGGTTTACCAGGAAATTAACAAATTAACACATTTTTTGGCCACTCGGAGGGAGCGGAAAGAGCTTGGCAGAGCTGAAGGAAACTGTAGAGTCAGATGAATATTTTCTGTGGTTTTGTCACTATGAGCAGCCCCTTTCACAGTCATTTGATCCATGTCATGTCTTTTAATACAACTGAACTTACAAGCATAAAAAGTTAATTGATAATAAACAAAATAATATAAACAGATTAATGACTACTTTCGTATTGTGTGATTGGCTATATTGATACTAAATGAATGAGGAAGGGTTAGAGGTGACAGAATATCGGCATCTTCACTTTACTGTCACAGAAAACCAGCCTTGTCAGATCTTTTCACTCTGGAGAGCATTTCCAAAAAAAAAAAAAAATTGGGGTGTGAAAAAGTGTGGAAGGAAGGCCAAAGTAAAGAGAAAAGGAAGCATTTTGTGTGAGATGTAGTCTGTTGTCTGGTATCATCACAGAACACTGTCAGTGATGGGCTTCAAAGTATTTAGTTTAATTGGCAGTGCAGTTTCCATGTTGATGAGCAGCCATGGAAAGTATGCATTTGGGCGGGATAAGGATAAAATGAATGATCATTAGAAGAAAAAAGAGCCTGAATGCTGGCAGCTTAGCACATCCAGCCTGCAAAAGAATCACATCAAAGCTGAGAATTTGACTAAATATTAAAGATAAAAGAACAGTGTCACACATCTTTATTTAGTATTTGAGTGTTCAAGAGGTATAACAAAGCAAACAGTTGTACAGTGAAAATGACTAACATAGACATGCACATGAACATGTGTGATTCAGTCACCTGTTGTTTCGCTGACTGCACTTCCTCTTAGGGTTGTCACAGGTTGGGTCCTGGTCCTGGACCTTGAGCCTGGTTCTGATCTGCTCTCCAGCCTTCCCTTGGCCCTGGTTAGCAGTCTCAGCGTCTCATCTCCTCCCCCTCTGCTCTGTGGTGTCACCCTGTGTGTCACCCTCCCACTGCTGGGCCTCTGCTGGAGGGGGCAGCAGAACCCCTGCACTATGACAGAAAAATAATGATAATACAATTTATCCTATTAATTGCAACAGTGGCAATGGAAACAGTGACAGCATTTGCATGTGGAGATGAAATTATATGACATGAAATGACAAGACATTGGAGGATATGACTGTACATAACATGAAATGGACTCAAAATGACATGAGAATAAATGCAAACACAACACTACGCAAAAATTACCAAAAAATACGTAATGACTCGGCGTGAAATGACATGACACAACACAACCCAACATTAAATAAAATAAAGTTCAACAACATGACTTGACTTGATATGACATGACACAACATGGAATCACAATGACAGCACCAAGTGAAATGTCAAGAGTTGAGATGACATGATACAACTTGAAATTATACGACACAATATGAAATTGACATGACAGCACCAAATAAAATGCTATGACTACAAAATTGCACGACATCACTCGAAATGACGTGATGCGACTTGAAATTATAGGGCATGACTCGAAATGACATGACACGAGAAGAGTGAAAATGACAATACATGACCTAAAATTGCATGACATGACTCAAAATGACATCAAACGGCTTGAAATGGCACATAAAAGATTTGATAGAGCATTAAACGACAACAAGAAATTTCATAGACCCACACTTCCTTGGAACGAGTCTGTGTGTGTGTGTGTGTGTGTGTGTGTGTGTGTGTGATTTGAGGGGAGCAGTGTCAGACAGCATGCAGTCACCTTGCAGGCCCAGGAGCTCAGAGCCTCTGGTGGAGAGCCCAGTGTCTCTGTAGGACCCTGGTCTTGGTGGAAGGAGTGTGAACGCTGTGCTCACATGAAAAGGTTTGGAGTGAAAGTTCCTCCTTTGCTCACCGTGAACATACATACTTCCATCTGCAACACACTCAGCTTGATGCTCCCTCCTCTCATTCATCACACATTCAGCATGTTTCTCTGGAAACAAAGATGGTGCACAGTCAGTTAGTGTCCAGCCAGTTAGCAGTATTCTGTGACACACACACACACATTTAAAGAGTTTGATTATAGTGCTGAATTGAAAGGCAATACATTAACCATTTTTATATGTGTTAGTATGGAAAGTGTCAGATGATGACATTTTTTAAATGGGTGTCCAATGCATTTGTGTATAGAAATGAATGTATTACATAAAGAAAAGCACTTCAAAGAATCTGTCCAGAATCTGCATTGAATTTGAAGTTATGGAGCTGCAGTATTCCTAAAAAAATCTGGCTCTGTTATTAAGTGAAACCAGGATTTACACTGGATTCAATATGTTCAAGTAATGTGTCAACCACATGGCCTGGCCTGACTATTTCTTAAAGGAAACTCTTTCTGTTTCACAAAATGTCACATGTCAGTCTGCCTAAAAATCCATAGGCACAAACACTTCATATAAAAGACTAAAATTAACACTTTTTTGTTTCAACACCAGACTGGGTGCATTTTTTGCAGAGTGGGCAGCTCTCTGAACAACCATAGTTTTATGGTAAATGCAATTTACAGTATGTGGCTGAGGGATCATTCTTAGCTTGACATTGAGTTTACAACATATAGTGAAACAGCAGGGACTGATTTCACAAATCCATGTAGTTTCTATCGGAGAGTTAAAAACAAAAAAGAAAATACATCTTACAAAAGAGGTTAAATCAGTGAACAAACTGCCACACCACAAGAATTCTGAGGGCAGTGAAACTGTTTGATTGAGGAGGCCAGGGGTGAATGAGGCCTTATAACTGTGGTCTGGATGTACAGACTGAATTCATTTTGCAATATATAGCCCACCCTGTAGTGTCTTGTGTGCGTGCCACAAGGATACCAAATGAATGGCTTTGGATGTGAATTATAGCTTGAATGGGTAATCCATGGCATTTTCATCCTAACAAATACCATTTCTCACTGGCATTGTGTAGCAATATGTTCAATATGTATGCATTCCATGTCTTCTCTACAACCCTCTGTAATAAACAATAACAGACAGCCCACAGTGAATTGAAATTCACATAAAAAATGGTTGTTAATGAGTGAATACATTAAAGGCAGGCATTGATGTAATGCACATATTTTACACATGAAGATCAGTCAACATGTCATGAGGAGTACTACTCAACCTGCCCAAACAGTTGTATAATGTCCTCTGTGGCAATAAAAGAAGCTTTTTAATGTCTGAGAAAATAACCCTGATGATGTCACCAGGTTATCTTGGATTGGTCTTGTGTCATGTTTTTATCAGAAAGCCTGTAATTCAAACTTGGGGTGGGGAGTTTGAAAGATGTGGGTATTTGCCAGGCAAGGAAGGTCTAACGAAAGATGCTGTTGAGTTTCACTTTGGGAAATCACTGGAATATCCCTTTAACCATGTGCATCACTTTAGATTCAGTTTCTAAAGTCAAGAGACTCAGTTTATTTTTTCTGCATATTTGCTCATTAACAAAAACACACCATCAGTCCAACAAATATTCATTTTAACTTCATCCCACCAACAACAGTTGTATGTGGCAGCTTGCTAGCTGAACACATACACACAGCTAAGAAACTCATGGTAGAATTCTGGAAATAAATAAAAAAAGCACATGAAGCCATACAAAAGCATAGAAATGAACTATGAAGAACTGAGTAGGCATGCAGCAGAGGGGATAAAGGACTTTGAATAAGTATTTCTTTTACAGGCAGGTATAGCAGCAAAGTAAATTCACTTGCTACAATGTGCTCAGGTAACCCTGCGTTCCAGAAATGACATTTATATACTAAATTGCAACAGTATAAATACATTTTGAAGGAAAGGTAATGTGCTTTCTGTCAACATGACAAAATGTAATTAATTAACATGTACTGAACATCTAAGTAAAATGTTCAGTGACAACTTTCATTTTTTCCATCAAAATATCCAATCTTTCAGTACAATATCCACTAATAATAACTAGCATTATTTAACTCTTGGTGTATTCCCGTTTATTTCATTATGATTTGTTAGTCACATAAAGAACTCTGATCCCTCTGTTTGACTGGTAGGCTGTAGAGCCAGCAAATAAATGTGTAATGCACTCTGTGGTGCGGTGATTTGTCTAAAATCTATTAGTTTTGGACACATTCATCTCTAAAAAATAAATATCTTTTTGAACAAACTCTAAACTAAGATTTCTCCCTGAGGAAATATTGTCATATTCAAAAAAAAATAGCAATAAATCCACAATTTGACTGCTTTTCTATTTTACTTGTATATCTCTGTCAAAGAAAGTTTTGAGTCAGTTACATTGTCAGTGCAATAATGAACTGACAGTTCACACAGCCTTTTACAAGCCCATTTTAACAGCCTGACACATTTTAAAGAAAAACAGAAGGCACACATGTTTAGTTTCAGTGATTTGGACAAGCAGGGTTATCAATAGTGTTTTAACAGAAAGCATGTGTATGTGGTTAGGGATAGGGTTACAGTTCATTACACTGCCTTTCGGCGACTCTTACGTAATGATAACAGTTCTGCGACTGCTCTTACCTGCTCTCATTCAGACATTCAAGTCTTTCAGCAATGCTCCCTGAGGAATCATATAGTGCAGAGTTGAATGAAATCCCATTTTGTAATGTTCCTCTGCATATGGATCCCCACCCAAACTCTTATTTTACCAGCAGGGCTGTTTCTGTATATCCACCTGGCTGTTGCTAAGGTACCATGAGCTCACTCTCTGGGTTTGTTTGTGGTTGATAGGGGTGTTGGGGTCCACTGTCATAGTTACAAGCTTTGGTTTGTGTGACACAATGGCATTATGGTTGATATTTTAACAAGGCTTTCAGGGGATGAAACCTGCTCTCTTGCTACCACAGCTCCTGCCTGACAATGGACTAAACACAGCTGATGGAGTTTGTCAGTGTGTGTTCACACCCAGTCCAAGTGATTTATTTGACCTCTGGTTTGTTTCCTTCTTTTCTTTGGGTCATTTGGTAGAAACACACGCTGTTGGAACACAGCAGCAGCAAATAAACACTCCAGAATGACTGTCTGTCCTCTGCCAAGAGAGCTGTGGTGCAGGTTGTAAAGAGGTAGAATACAATCCAAACCAACTACAGTAGACCCCAAATGCAAGGTTTTATGGGTAATAAGGAGAAGGATGTAGTTACTCAAGAAAGCATGGCATTGCATAATGAAGTCTGAACTGATGCTCTTTTTCTTCATGTGTTCTTATCTGATCATTAGAGAAGAAGAGTTATTACAGGGGTATTATCAGATTTGATTTCACTAAAATCTCTACAGACTCTTTGTTTAATTAGCTCTTGTTTTAATTTTGACAGGGAACCTTTCAAGACAATTCCAAATATGCAATAAGGACAGCTTTTACACAATAAGTTAGTCTAAAGAAAGTCAAAAAAGTCAAAGCTATAGATGTAGAATTTGTCCATTCAACAGACATTACTCATGTATGTGCTGTTACTGACATGGAACTGGTTATTTCAATTCATACATGTAGCTGTAACATCTGATCCTTTGTGTATTTAGATAGATCAGGTGGCTCACTTCTGTGGTTTGGTATAACTATATTTTTCAGTAACACTGGGGGATTTCTAAGAGACAGATCAGTCAAAATGGTCTCAACAGCAGCTGAGGTATCCTGACTTCAAACTGGATCCTACAATTCCCATAATGCAGTGCCATAGCATATCTTAATCAGACCTTTTTTTTGCCTCGTGAATGCCCACATCTCTCAAACTCTGCAAACTTTCAGTTACAAATGTGTAGCCACCAAACTGAAGCTCTCTATTGACCTTGACATGTAAAATTGGAATGCTAACTATGCTAACTAAGCTAACTCTTCTGAAACCTGAAAATAAACATCAGTCTAGTATATAATGTGAAGTATAGTACGACAATGTGTTATTACACATGTATTATGCTTCATAAGAGATTTGTAAAGTATTATAATGCATTATGATATCTTAAGGCACTTTTATAATAGTACTATAGACAAAGTGTATACAAAGTGCTCATATTCTATATCGATTTTATATCCAGGAAATAAGGTTATAAACTTTATAGTTCTTCCTGTAATGCACTTGTTTCCAACCTTTTTATTGTCTAACGTACCCCCAGCCTTTTCAGATGAGGAGCTGTTCATTAACGCCAACTGTCATAAAACAAATGTATTATTTGTAAAGGATTTCACTCTAAACGGGAAGTTATTTAACACTATTAATGATAAAGTGTGGATATTATAACAATTATTTTTTCATACAAGACTCTGTGATGCAGGAATTGTCAGTGTTTAGATGTTTTGGGTTAATGTTTGTTAATCAGAATCAGAATCAGCCTTATTGCAAAGTAGGTAATCAGATTACATATGAGGAATTTGATTTGGTGTTCTTATAGTGTGTAGCGGTCAAAAATATACACAAAATATACACAAATAATAAAAAATAGAAAGTATATTCTGGTGAGAGTAACAGCTTCAGATTAAAATGTAACATTTTAAATATTAAATAGAGGAAAAAGCAGGGTATTGACAAGAAGTAAACAGTGTATGTAGTATGCTTAATTTATAGTAGGTAACACAGTTGCGTTAATGTAACGCAGTGTAGGATCAAGATCACTGATGTGCAAATAAGAGATTGTGGTGTGTTATGTAATATAAATATAAATACAATATATTTATATTATTAATAAATTAATAATATAAATATATTAAGTTTGCATTCATGGTTGTGACAATATTAAAGACCTGGGCTGCACTGTGGCTGCCCACTCCTCCTAGTGTGTGTGTATAGGATGGGTCAAATGCAGAGGATCAATTTCCCCATTGGGGATCAATAAAGTACTTCTTCTTCATGAAAGGAGGAAAGCTGGTTTTTAATCACATTAGTGTAAATATAGTCAGCAAATTTACAAATAGCCTATGTAAATCAATGTCATTTTTATATTATGAAAAAACAACAGATGCTGCCAAGGAAGTGGATTCATTACCAAAATTCTGAAATCAATTTTCATACATTTTAGAAATGATAACAGATTCATATCCTTCTCTAGTTTGAAATGATTTGTCCCAAATATGCTTTACCTGAACTACACAGGTAGAGAGCACAGTATAAGGTATCTTATATAATTATAAATGCCTTGTGGTATTTGAATCAGGGCCTCCGTGAGTGTTAATAATACATAACAAAATCTAGTTTGAAAATGATCTTTCGTCCAATCCAATCCAATTCCATCAATTGTGAAACACATATTTTCTAAATGCTTTTTCCATTCAAGTTCATAGTGATGCTCATTTTCCAGTCTGGTTGTCTGATACTTCAAGTATTAAGCCACTATCCTATTTATGAAAACCAAATCTCCAGTGGGCCGCCAGGCTCCACAGTGGCTCCAGCTGTTGCAAGGACATGTGTGAAGCAACTGCAAAGCCTCCACAGCGAGCAGAGTTTCTATACCCACAGATCCATGTGTACTCTGTTCTACTTGCGCTTTGGACAGTAACAGGAGACTGTCTCATGAATCCAGGCTGTTATCAGGCTTGGGCAATAATTCAGAAGGTGAGCGACTAAAACAAAAGGTCATGCGTGAGGAGTCAGCTTAACATTACTCAGTGGATTTGGGGCTCCTTGGTGATGCTTTTATCACCACGTCATACTGATTTAACTTAAAAGGAGGGCAGGTGCAGAAGGAATTCATCCAGTCTGCACTCCGTCTGTCTTCACTTTCACCTTCACTTGGGACTTAGTCCAGCAGGAGGGTTTGTGGCTTTCAGGCACTGTTGTCTGTTTTCATTTACACACGTTTACATCAGCAGTATGGAGCTGGCTGTCTGATGGTATCCAGGTGAGTTCTTGTGCAGAACACAACAGAAGCTGAGCATGAGCAGGGTCTATCTTTTGACTGGGGACAGTTGACTGAACTGGAGCCTTTCGAATCAGGCTGATGTGGAGCAGCCGTTTGGTATTCTGTTGTCATTTCAGTTTTTCTTAAGGTGATGATGGTCAGTCCATCCATCATGTCTGTTTGTCGGTCCAATGCTTTGATTCACAGCAAGATATTTCACCAACTCCTGGACACATGGACATCAAAGTTGTGTTCCTCAGAGGATGAATCCTCATTTTTTGGTGACCAATTCCCTTCCTCTGGCACCACCATCAGTCACAAATGACTACTTGTACTGTACATAATAATCATCCGAATCTAATGAGCAGACTGGCCTGACATTTACAGAGCATATTTATGCTCCCAGGGGATGAACCCTTTCCATTTTGGCCATTCCATGAGCTTTCTTCTAGCACCAGTCTCAGGACAAAAAGTCAACTTTACACAGTGTAATAGGCACAATGCCATGGAATCTGCTCAGCATGTTCCTGCTCCCAAGAGAATGAATCATGCACATAAAATAGTAGAGATGGATCATAAATTCAATCTATTGTATTGTACTTTGCTTGGGGACCCAATGAGGTTTGTTATTTTAGGTACTTTTCAGTTTAAGCAACAAAATATTATACTTAATTATATTTTGTTATTCACACAATTCAATGTGAAAAAAATATTAGTATAGTATTTTTATTTTATGCTACATTATACTTCTACTTTATACTACAGTTCAGAGGAATATTGTACTCTTTACTCCACTACATTTATTTGTGGATTGAGATTTTTCATACAAAACATGATCCACTTATAACATAAAATGCATTTTTATTAATTTAATCACCAACAGTGTGTAAATTAGTTAAAGTCAGCTCCAAAATTCTGCTTACATGTCAATGCATCATAATAATAATACAACTATATAAGACTCAGAAAGGATTCAGAAAGTGGTCATTCTACATAGTGACGAGTTTCACTTTTGATACTTTTGCTGATAATACTTACAGTATGTGCTTTACTTAAAGCAGCTATAATTTATATTTTTATAATAACAAAGTATGAAATGACAATGTGTAATGTGACAGCTGCGCTTGTAGGGGCCACCTGGCAAATGTAATTCCATTATTCACTCTCTTTTAGCTCTGTTTTTGCTCTCTGCCAACTCCTGAGGGAAATATCTGGCTCTTTAGCTACTAAATGTTCCAGTATGTTCACCAGCTTGGCTGCAGCTAACTGTGTCTGTTTGCTATCTGGTGCTGAGCAGGTAGTGTACAGTGGGTTTTTAGAGCTTTTTCTTTGAAAACAGCTGCCTGCTGCGGCCGAAAACGACGCTGTGAGAGCGCTGAGAGTGAACCAAAACAGTAAGTTGCAGCTGGACAACTAAACAATGAGCTTAAACTCACTATAAAGCTCCATAAGGCGAGGGGAGCTGCAGAGTCACTGATAATTCTCTGTAGGTTCATTAGTGACAACTCTCACATTACACACTGTCATTTGATACATTGTTATTATAAAAAATATCAATCACAGCTGCTCCAAGGACCTCTCCAGATTGCAACTGGATGCATCAAAGCTGACAACATACAACCCTACAGTGCATTTACTATGTGGCCTCAGCTAGCCTGAGACTCTCCAGCGTTGGATTCACTCTCCTGGTGAAGCACTGAACCAAAGTGCTTCACTGAACATCATCTGGCTGTCACAATGGCAGGCTGAAGATCACAGAGTCTGCTTCGCCATGTCGGCAATCTGCAGGAAGTTCGCCTCATCGTCAGCCCTCCATCACTAAGGAAACAGTAGGAAACTAACCATGTGTTCTTTTTGAGAGATGATGCAAAGAGCTAAATTCTGAATGAAACTTTTATTGGCTTTAGTCAGAATCATAGTCTGTACATATGGACGTCATGACTGCTTCCCAAAAGTGAAGCCAAACTATCTTGAATGCCCCTGGTGGCTGGCTGCAGTATAGGTCATAAATCCCACCCCCTCCATGTTAGTGGATGGGACATGAGCCAAAATAAAAAACCATGTACACATCAAATAAATTTTTCCCAAAGATGGTTTCTGTCATTTTAGTTCATTCGTATCACCCTGATGTTTGTCCAAGTGCTCATTTTTCTGATAAATTTGTTTTTAATTAGTTATTTGACGATATAAAAAGGGGGTGTGATGTCATGATTGACAGCTGTGACAGCTGCTCTCAAACCTCTGTCAGGTGGCGGGATGGCTGAGGGGCCTTGTCTCACGGGCCTTCATCCCATTGCCCGACTCTACTGTGCAGACTCTGGCTCCAAATGACATCGCACAAGCGAGATGGCAGCGTAGCGGTAGGAAGTGGAGATGTGTCGTCCATATTTATATACAGTCAATGGTCAGAATTATTGGCCCTTTGCGCTTTTTTTCTCGATTTTGATAACCCTCGATTTCATTCATTCTTTCGGTTGGCAATAACTTGATTGTTTAATTTCCCCATTCATTCATTCATTCCATTTGTATATATGTGTATTTGCTCATTTAGTCCCTTGTCCCTTGGTAGGTCAATAAATATCTTAATTTATCATCAAGAAGTTGTATTTGTATATTACTTTACAATATAGATGGAGGTCCCTGTATTCAGAGTTCAGGACTTTCAGATATAAGACTGATTAATTCATGATTCCACACTGAACAAAAGTATTTTATTTCTACTCATCACACCTCATACTCAAGTCAAATTATCAGTATACTCACATTTGTGTCTTGGAGTGTAATGATCATTGTAGCCTCTGGGGGGTTTCAGCAGGTCAAACTTTAAATTTATTTTACAAAAAACAAAGGCCACACTGCTTTGGAACTGATTCAATAAGGATGTTTATGTTTAGCACATTAGAAAATCCGCCTCATCTACCAAATTATAATAGGAAGCATGTGTATGTGGTTTTCACAGGCCTCTGGGGACAATGTTTCACATGACCTTTCACCAGTGCTGCCAGAAGCATAAAGCTTTGCAGTGTTTCTTACCTCATTAACTAGGTCAGACAGCTGGGGCAACAGCTGAGATAAATGCTCTGAGAAAACACAGCACAACAGCAGTTATTGAGGGAGGAGATGGTATCAAAAGCTGTTTTTCAAACCATCATCTGCTTATTTCTGTATCAATAATTGTATCTGTTAAGAGGAAACTTTCATGATTCCAGTGAGAAAATTGAGTTGATGCAATAATAAACAGTATCAACAAATGGATTTTCTTCATCTTTCATTTCTCCCTCACTCTCCTACCCCTCCACCCACCCTAACCCACTTAATCCTCCATATCCACACTCTAATCCACTCATTAAATTCCCCATCCTAAAATAATTCTTCTATTTCTGTATTATTCTTGCTAAAGCTTCTCCACAAGAATGTCCAAAAGTCTTCACATTTATTAAAGCAGTAATGTAATAACCATAGACTGTAAAAAAATAATGGACGTAGCCACCGTGACTTCACCCATTGGTTTGTGGACTCCTGTGGACTGTTTTGAAGCCTTGAGTCGCCATCTTGGATTTTTGGAGCCAGAAGTGACCATATTTGGAGAGCTGCTAGCTTGGTTAGCACAGTGCATTTACAGTCTATGGTTAACAGTGATAATGCTAATGCTAAATTTTGCTTGCAAAAAACAGGCTAAAGACCATTAAAACAAAATGTACTTACCGGAAAAACGGAACATCTGACTCCTTAGAGGGTCTTTTATCACAACCAAATGCTGAACAAGACTTTTTTCAGGTGGCCAAAATGTTACAATTATTTTCATGAACTGAAAACACACTGTGAAATAGCAGCAGCTATGCCTATACTCTGTGAATCTGGGGTTATGCCATGGTTACGTTACATAATCAACGTTGTCACCGTGGTAGCGACTTGTCAATCACAACGTAGCCACGCCCTAAAGCATATCCTGCTTTATCATCTATTTTACTCTAAATGGGACCATAATTTACAAAATGAACATCATGCTGTATTGAAGAAGACTTGAAACTAGTGATTGAGACCATAAACTCATTAGGAAAGTGTTTACTGAGGTAATAAATCAAATGAGAAATAGGGCCATTTTATCATAGACTTCCATACAATCAGACTTCTTTTTGCAGCCAGTGGAGTTGCCCCCTGCTGGCCATTAGAGAGAATACAGGTTTAAGGAACTTCTGCATTGGCTTCACTTTTCAGAGCTACCCGCTTGGCTTAGGCTTGTGTCCCTTTGTGTCCCTTTAATGAAACCTTGTGAGAGATACTGTACATGATAAAATATTTTCAAGTGGAGATGATATCAAAGCCAAACTAAGCAGAGAGAAGCATTTTACAGATGAATGATGATTTTTCTCTGGCCTCATTCCTATGAATTACTATGAAATGTCTATTAGTAGTGACTCTCTCTATGTCAGTCATGCTGACAGCTGGCACAGCATTGGCTGATATGTGTTATTTGATATGTTATTTGGGTTATTTAGACATTCAATGTAATAAGACTAACTGGGGTGATATAACATTCATGATGTGGATATATAGGTATTGTGGCCTTGATAATTGAAGCTTATTTTTTGTAATGTGCTGCTTCAGTGACTTCATGTTCTATTGTATACTAAGAGAGTATTTATCTATTGATCTACCTTTCTATATTTGTTGTATATTTGTTCTTATTACATGCACCTATGGGGTTCTGCCTTTTATAGTGAAGTTGTCACTCAATATGTAAATAATTTTTATTGCTTTGTTGGTTTCTCTGTGGGACTCTTCTCTAGATTATACTGTTCAGTATACATTTGAAAGATTTTATTCATTGTAACTGTCCCTTTTACATGTACTGACTTGCACATCCTGGTACCCCAGAAACTTTACATATATGATGTGATTTGGTTTAGTCTTTAAACTCTGAAGAAGGCGCACTTGTGCCGAAATGTCAGCTAAATTCTGCACTGCATCACTGTCAGTGCTCAAGTGCTCCAGATTCTGCAAGTTTTTATGCTTGCTTGCTGCCTACTGATGAATGAAATGTTTAAAAAGTTTAGATTTCAATAATTGGAAGTTAAGCCATCCAGATGCTTTATGCTAAAAGATACCATAAAGAAAAAGAGAGGACATAAATTCAAACCTGTTGACTTTAGCTTTCTCTATGAATGAAAAGTGCAGTGTAATAATAGAAAACCACACTGAAAAGAAGTAAAAACAGAAAAAAATGTATGGGGATGACACAAAAATATAGACAAAATGTTACCCCAGGTACCCCTCAAGCTCTCTGATGTCCTTACCAGCAATGTCAAGTTTTTACACCCTGACTGTTAATATGGGAGGATACTTCTCACTGTCAGCTATGAGAGCTGAAGCCTCTTCGTTTCCATCTTCACTCTGGGATAAAAGTTCCTGGCAGCAACAATCGGCTCAGCTTTTTACTGTACAACATACATCCACCCAGTGTCAAACTGACAGGGAATCAGCTGGTCATGGTTGTATTGTGAAGTTTAAGACACGGCTTGATTGTTCTTCTGTTTTTGAAACACAGAATCCCTGGTAACACCTTGCTTGATGTAATGCGTATTATTATTAAGCAATGCCTGAAATCTCATTTTACTACTCACTATCAAGTGTCTATCATAAACAGAGTAGTGTACAGTATAAGGGAACAAGCCAGTCTGCTGTAATTCACTGATTTAGTAATTCATGTGAAAACCATATAGTTCAATTAAATCATTCATTAAGCTTTTCTCTTCCAGTATAAGTTTCTTTTCAACGCTCTCCCATCTTTCTGTCCCAGTGGATTGCTGTGGCCACTAGATGGATGAACTAGTTAAGTAGGATAATAATCCATCAACAACATTAAGAGTCTACAGCCATGCTAGCAACTCTGCTAAGCTGTAACGCTCACTGTAAAGATAACTTAACTGTTATATAAAAGGGTATTGGACATATATTTACATTTTGATCTGATGAGGGTGCTAGAGGAAAAGTTAGGGGATCACCAAAGTTCACAAAGATAAAGATTGTCCATGTATTACTAATGCATCCAACAGTTGTTGAGACATTTCACTCTGTGTCATAAATGTCAACCTCATGGTGGCGCAAGAGGAAAGGTCAGGGGGTCACCAAAGTCATTAAGACTCATCCTCTGGTGAAAACGAATGTATGTACAAAATTTAATGGCAATACATCCAGTAGTTGTTGAGATATTTCAGTCTGGACTGACAGACCAACATTAGCATTGCTAAGAACTTTTGCTGAAAAAATAATTACATCACCAAGCTAACAACTTGCATACAAACTAGTCAAACTGAAACTAAGATATAAAATATTTGTGTTTCTGGATTGAGAAATACAGTCATATGCAGGATGTGTCTCTTGTTGTCAATCAAAAGGTAGACGTAAATACCAGCAGGTTTGGTACGAGTGGGCGTACTGAAACTACCAATAAAATCAGTTCATTCTGGAGGGTGATCATGGTGCAACAGTCCCAATAAAAAATGTAAAGCTGGCTTTTCTGAATTCCCAAAGAAATCTATATATATATCATTGATTGGTGGAACATCAGAGGTCATCAGTGGAAGATCATAAATCTTGCACTTCCCCCAGTATTTGTCTAGACTTTGGAGATGTCACTGATAGTTACCACTGACACAAAGATGCCTGACAACAAAACTGAACAAAACAGATCTGTGATGCAATGTCCTCTCAAAACTCCACATCAGCTGCATTCCTGGACACATTTCCAGTGAGGTAACTTTGACCTGTTTTTCAGCTATTTTGATTTAGAGTTAAATTGGACTAGACACATTTTGAAACCATCATCTTCTTTAGCACTTGGCATGATCAGTGTTCCAGCATAACCGCAATGATCCAGTGGCGACCACTGGAACAGATTAGGTCACTAAAATCCAAATGAATCCACATTTTTGTTATCTCATTTTTGACACGGGCCCTATTCACCAATTTCTCCCCAACTTTGCCCCTTCCTGAGGGCCCCCCCCCCTTGTAAAAAGAGTCCCAGTGTGTGCTGATGTGTGGAAATGTGGAAATATTTCACCACACTGCTTCCCTTGTCTAAAGGATCTTCATGCTATGTCCCTCTCATTATAATTTGGGGGGTTTTCCTGGTCTGAACCATGATATCATCGTGGTTTTCTCAGACTCAGCATGTTGGATGCGTTGTTCTCTGTGCCTGGGGGGTAATGAAGCTACACTGGGTCAAAGACTCCCACCCATCCCTCTTGGATCTGCAGACCACTGATGAGGTGTTTCATTACACCTCTTGCGAGCTTGTGTGACTTCAGCTGGGAGAGATGTTATATTGTTACACCCTTTCAGCTGCTGCAAAGGTTTTGGGGTAATGAAGCAGCAGCATCCAGCACCGTGAAATCTGCTGGTAGCCTGAAGTAATGTTTGTGATGAGAGAGTGTTTAAACATGGTGCACACTGACCAGATGAAAGACACATGATCTGCTGTAGGCATGGGAGGCTTTTTTTTACTTTGGTCCAAGCAAGAAAGTAAAATAATTGGGTAATATAATTTTGTACCGCACTTTAATGTATGCATGCTAAAGAAATTATTAAGTATTATTATTAAG
The DNA here is from genome assembly GCA_038419695.1 of Scomberomorus guttatus. Classification (NCBI taxonomy): domain Eukaryota; kingdom Metazoa; phylum Chordata; class Actinopteri; order Scombriformes; family Scombridae; genus Scomberomorus; species Scomberomorus guttatus. Next base: position 5,019,589 of record CM076450.1, on the reverse strand, counting down.
TATTATTGCCAGAATGTGTCCAAAGTGCCTAGGGACTGAATTCTTTCTATCCCAAGCCATAAAGTAATAAATCAGTACAGCTTTTCTTCAAGTGCTGCCCATGTAGCACATGGTAGTATATCATAAACACATTATGAGTGTGACAACAACATGAGCATGTTTTAATAGGCAGACTGTGGGAAAAGCTCTGAGAATTTGATGCTTTCTAGTTTTTGACACTACCACAAATCACAAAAGAATCATTACGCATGCGTCCGTTTTTGTATGAAAGTTTGCCTGTAAAGATGCAGGTGCTGGCTATGGTTGCTGCACCAGCACTGGACATCATCTTCTACGAGCAAAATAGCGAAAAAATGGATGCATCAGTGCTCACATGAAGTAAACAAAACTTAACTGTGGTGGCTCTAGTTCTCCTTTCCCACACAGTGTTAGATTCACCAAATAATTATTAAGTCACATTTTTATGGTTGTAAAATGCTATCACCAGCCACAAAATGCAGAAACATTTACTGGACATTACACTGATTGAAGTCAAAGCTGCATCACTCAATATTTGTTTCATGTTAAAAGTGAGTCAAATAACTGTGTGTAATATTACAGAATGAATCCACAGATCATCCAACTCTGCACAACAGAGAAGACTTCAGATTTGATTTATCAGGTCGACAGAAACAAGACTCCACTGGGACAATAATGTTGTTCTGTGTCTGCTGGGTGTGAAAGTAGGCAATCGTCTCCAGACATGTTAGCCAGAGCCACTTTATAAAGTGATAATACTGTATATTAGGACTGTATAATGGTCAGCTTGAGTTTTCCTGCCCCCTAGTGGCCAGAAAATGATTAATGCAGCTTTAAAATAAGGAAGACTGTCACTGAATGGCTAGAATCAACAAAATACACATGACATACAGGACAATACAGTACTTGTGTATTTTTCTGGTCCTTGGTTGTGGAACACTGTCTGCAAACCAAATTTCCCTTACAGAACAAGTGTTGAATAGAACTGAATTATAATGCTGTGTTTATTAAAACAAGAAGTGGGCAGGAGCTTGGGTCACAGAAGCTGACATTTTTTATAACAGAGCACAATAAAGTTTGTCCTGAGGATAGCACTAGAGGTAAGGCAATGGGACCATTCAAATAAATAGTATCCATTCCTGTGGGAGCATGGACATACTTGCTACATTTCATTGCAATCCGTGAATCTTTATGTCCAAAATGATGGAAGGATGACCAGAATAATGTCATCATTTGGGTTGGGCTGGGGATTGTGTTGGATAAAGTAAGAAGAACAAGACTCTATCAAGTGAACCATTCTAGTCCCATTCCTCCAGAGCTGTCTGATGGTTACAAGCAACATCTTCCAGATAAGCAAGGCGGGGTACCAGGTCTTCCCAAAGTCATTTAGTTTGTCCCTCAGAGCAAACCTGCAATCCTTTCAAGGTGGAGAGTACCAGACATATCATTTAACCACTGCTGTATTGAAGGGGGTCTGTGTGTTTTCCAGTACTGGAGCAGAACTTTCTTCACTGTTACAAGGCTGTAGCCAGTGAACTGTCTTTGAGGCACTCTTAATGTGTTCAGTATTTCTGTTGTGCCAAGGATGATCAGTGTGGGGTCAGGATGCAATGGCAAACCAGTCACTTTGGAGAAGGTGTTGAAAATGTTCTCCCAGTACTTGGCCAGCTTTGGACAGAAGACCAAGCTGTGTATCAGTATACCTTCAGCAGAATTACATGTATCACACTGTGGAGATACCTCAGGGAATATACTGTGGAGTTTACTCTTTGCAGCACCCTGTGCAGCACTTTAAATTGAATTAAGCTTTGTCTGATGTTTATAGAAAATGTATGTACATAGCTGAGACTGTCATCCCAGATGTCTTTGGATATTTCCCCACCCAGTTCTTTTTCCCATGCTTGTTCACGGTTCCATGGAGGGTGAGTTCAGACTTTGCAGTTTGTTGTATAGGGAAGATATTGTTTTTTTTAGTGCTAGAAATAGATTTTAGACAAAGATCAATTTTATCCAGCTCTGAAGGAGCAAAGTTTGGCGTGTGCTGTTTAATATAATTTCTTACTGGTAGGTATCTGAAGAAACTGGTTGTAGGTACAGTACAGTATATTTTCCTGGAGGTACTGGAAACTAGTAAAGATGTAAGATATAGATATAAATCCCCTATGAGTTTCCATTGTAAAAAAGCCGTGCCCATCATAGATGGGGGAAAAGAGGGATTGTTTAAGAGGGGTGTCAAAAAAATAATTGCTCTCTAATTGAAGGATTTCTTAACCTGTTTCCATATGCGGGTGGTACTGTGGATAATGGGATTGTCACTGTAGGTGGATTTTGTTACTGGCACTGGTGCCAATGCAATGGCTGCAATGTCCCAGGGTGCACAGTCCTCTCTCTCCAACTGTATGTTTTCCCATTCTTACTTTTGCAAATACACAGTTTGCTGTCTAACCAGTTACTACACAATAAAATGATACTATTAAAACTACATGATGTAGTTTAACACCAAACAACTACAAACTGTAAACTATACTACTTTACTACTAGTAGTTTAATTACACTTTGTGCTATTCAACACTGCTCATTACACAATGTGCATGCTACATTAGGCAATAAGTACATGTCGTGCACATGATGCAAAAAAGGTTTTACAAGCATAAATCGTAAAGTAGACTCAAAGTAAATGTTTGGTTTCATAATCAGCTTTTTACTGAGTGAGCTCTGGCATGGTTGCTGGTCAGAGAGCTCTGAGCACTTGGGAGGAAGAGTGTTGATGGAAGTTGTGGGAATGTGAGTTTGTTCAGGCCTCATGGTGTTACCTGCTCTCACTGAGGACAGATTAAAGTTTTTATCAGTAGAGAAAGACATTTCTCCTGGGAGGATCATAGCAAGCAGGGATTTCCACACATTCTTGCCAGTGTGAACAGCGTATCATGAGTGTTATAAAACCCCTGATGTGCTCTGACCTCAGAAATGAATTTCACATAAAAAGCGTGTTTCCATGTGGAGGAAGCAACGCCTTTGCACACTAAAGAGCTCTGAGAACATTTACTTTTGCATGGTGCAGTCCCACATTCCAAATTCAGAGTCTTATTAGAGATTTATTTCTTATTGTGAGGTCAGTTCTTCAGGGAGAGTCAGGGTCATGATTTCTGACGATGAGCCAAGTGAGAGCTAATGATTGCCACAGCAGAGCAATGCGTGTTTGTGTCTGAAATGGGACTGGTATCCAAAACAAACTACTCATGTCCCACTGAACCAGTGCTATGGTCTTCAGGCTGCAACACATGCACACACAGACATACAGTACATGCATACATACTTTGACATTTTAGTCTAATTTCTAACTTTCTCTGATCCTTGTGTTTCATTGAATATAGAAAATGTATCTTTCTCACTAATGCAAAAGACTATTATGTACAGTAAGCGTAAGTGTGGGCTTAGCTAGATAAGCAGACGAGTGTGCTCCCACTTACAGGCCGTCTCCACATTTAACCACACTCTACTTAGGTAGGAGAGTAAATGTGTATGCAGTAAAGTGCAAATGTTAAGTTTTCAAAATGCTAAATGAATTGGCGGAGTTGTTACATTTTAAACATCATACTGTGTCAAATAAATAGATGTAATGAAATTAAAGCTAAATATGCAAGTTCTGGAAATCAAACCACTCCCCATCCTCTCCTTGCTCCATTGCACTCTGCCCAGCACTTCACCTGCATTCTCATGATCGTGTGGACCCCGTGTATTGATTTCTCCCTGGGGACTGGAAGTAACAGAGCTCTTCGATTGGACTAATGCTGGTATCGGGAGCCTGTGAGTAAGCCACAGAGATGTTTTCCAGCATCACACTGCATTGTTTAACTTGTCTGTAGTTCTGTGTTGAGACAATAATGAGCAGCTGATGTTTCTCTCATGTTGCAATAGACCACCCTGGAAGTGGCTACCCGTTTCATAGCAGCTACTGTCCTGGAAATATTTGCATGTCGTGTCATCTTGCCTGTGAAAATACACAAACATAACTGGTCATTGCTTAAAGTCAGTGGCTGACATGGCTGACTCAACCAGCCATAAAAGGGATTGCTTATAAATTTGAACATTAATGTCACATGAGTATTAATGGGCAGGTTGTAGATCTGAGTTGGCTAACTTGGGTTGACCTTTTCACACTAACAGGATACACAAGTTTTAATGTGCATGTCAGCTGATTGAGTGCATTTGAAGTGAAGTGGTCTTGTTAGCTTTGATCAGTGGTGGCTGTCTAAGGGGCAGGGGTGAAAAAATCAAAAGGGCACCTGATACATTCAATGGGTGCTTCAGTTCACTTTAGCACTCAATGTAGCAAAAAACAGTATCTCAAGTGATCCTTAAAAATAATCTGTATTATCTGTTCTTCTGCCCACTCAGTCCAGTCTTAACAAACAGGGAGAAAAGTCTGAGGGCATTTGGTGGACTGGTGGAGGGACATAGAGCCATACTGTGACAGATGCATGACACTGGCCTCTTTTCATCTCACAGCTAACTCATATGCTGGGTTATTAACACTGCATTTCAAGTTATTTGATAAGCAGAGTCAAAACACTCCAAAACACTATAAAGTCCTCAGAGGCCATTAGATTCTCATCAGTTTATATCCACCCAGGTTTAAGTTCTCTGTTTTCCTGGAAAAGCACAGTGTGTGTGTGTGTGTGTGTGTGTGTGTGTGTGTGTGTGTGTGTTGTGACACTTGAAGGTACTTTAGAGTAATTGAGCATGGGTTTCAACATTGTGTGCAGAAAAGGTTCCACAGAACATTACAATACAAACAAATGCAGCCTTTTTTTCCATTATTGTCTCATACTCTCCAGTATTTAATCTGGAGAGGGAAATAACTTAGAAACCCAGTAGAAAAACATGTCACAACCTTGTAAAATACAGCTGTGTTGTAGAATGAATAGAATGTCATTTGACTTGATTTTTAAAACAAGAAAGACTTGCCACTTTTGTCATTATATAAGTTAACAGTTAAATTTAAATTCAATGTATATCCTGCTAACACAATCTTGTGTAAGTACAGCCATTTTGTAGAATGAGCATAATTTGACTTTATTTTTTAAATGAAAGACCTGTCACTTGTCTGGACAAGGATTTACTCATAATATTCAATTTTTACTATCACAACCATGTAAAAATACATTCATGTTGTATGATCACTGGCACTGGCCCTATTTGTAACAGAGAGCCTTGTGTTTTTTTCCATTATGAAATTTGAATGTAAAATTAACTTCCTGGTGTGTTTTTACTCCCAAAACCATGTAAAAAATACAGTCATGCTCAGTCAAGTGTTGACCTTATTTTTAAAAGAAAGATTGAATGTTTTTGGTAATTATAGAATAGTAAATTGATGGCAGAAAATCTAAAAAAAAAACAAGCCATTAACTGTAAATCTATATACACTCAACAATATTCTTAAAAAAAGCTGAAATGTGTGTAAAATGATGTGACATTGTACGTTGTATGTAAATTTACTTTTTTTCTTTTCTTTCTTTTTTTTTCATCAGTGCACCTACAGTATGCTTTAGTTTACAGTTGTGATATTGGTCAGCGTTATTTTACTTGTAATGCAATTTTTATGCAACACTACTGTATTATTTATTTCCAAGTCAAATATATCAGATACAGGAGACAGGAGGGTCTGAGTCCTCATTAAAACCATTGTAACAAGGTTCAGTATTCCTGGGGGAGAATCCAGATGTCCTTTGTTAAAAACAACCCTTAACAAGTCATTTAATCCAGATCTGTCATTTAAGACAGATTATGTGACATTTCTGAGAAATATCCCTGACAGTGTACCCATAATGTGATGAGAACATAGACATCTTTGTCACACATGTCCATAGTTTTGGCTCTGATCTTTCCAAACAGACACTTTGCCTAATAATCTGCTGTTGTCATGTTAAAGCCCTGTATTTCCAGTTATGTTTATGATTTTGATTTTGCTTCCTTGAAGGGTTACAGGCTTCCTTATGAGTGGAATCCACTAAGGACCACCAAGGTTTATAAAACTCCTTTAAAACCCTTTGTATTAAATACTTTTAAATGCATGACAAGACTGGTTCTGATCCCCTAAAAAACAGCTGTTTTTAGAAACAAGATTTCACCCAACAGCCAAGTCATGGCAGTTTTATTTATATAGCCTAAAATTTGCCTCCAAAGATTTTATAATCTGTACAATGGCTGATTATATTTCATGGGGAAATTATTATATATTTCACCAAAACTTGGTGTAATCCTTTAAAATCTCAGTTATTTTCCATTGACCGGAATCAAGTGATGCTAATGCATTAAGACAATATGCAAAACAACAGCAGTATAACGGGACTGGCATAAAAATGAATGCAAATATCAATACATACAGTATATCCTAAACTGAAAAGCATAGTTTGAAATGTAAAAGTTTTGAAGTTTTCCTGAACAGACCTCAAAGGACTATAATTTCTTGTTTCCCTTGATGATTTTAAAGCAACATGTCCTTATGATTTATGAAATTCACCGTTGTTCTTTTTTGACATGTACAGTGTGATTCTGCTAGTTGCTTATTGTTTGAATTATTGGTTGTATTCTCTGTTCTTTTTTGCTCTCGAGTCTGTCCTGAAAACTTACTACTTACTGAAATAACTGAAACAATGCAAAATAAAAATAGTAATGAGAGATACTGCAGATTCTTTTCACAGAAATGTCCACTTGGCTCCTCTTTGTTGCTTAAGATATCATTATTCTGCAAACATTTCATAAAAGCTTTTTTTTATTTCATTAGTTTTTTTATGCTTCACAGGAAGTGATTCATTTTACGTTTTTAAAGTTCTAAGTTACAATATAACACAGTAGCAACACTCAGGACAGATGGTCCAAATTGGCAACTGCATGACTTTTAATAAACCAATGTGCAGCCGGTAACCACATTGTTTTTTAAATTTCTGTTCATGGTACATGAAATAACTCATCACTTACTATGCAGCACTACAATTTTGTACCTGTACACCATAGATTCAAAATAACTATAAAAAATCTTCACATATAGCTTATAGTAAAAACAAAAAAGTAAAAGAAATATACAGTTTGGTGAGCCAGATACTATACTAAGCAAAACACCAATGCAATTATTATTTCAAATTAGTTGTGTAAAAGTGGCCTGATAGTGGTGTGAGAGGAAAGGTCAGGGGTCAACAAAACATTAGGATTCACAATTTTATCCTCTGAGGACCATGAATAATCACATTATTTTATAGAAATCTAGACACTGATTTTGAAGATACATTGACATTGAATTAAGAACTAAAGTAGCTGTTTGAACAACCAACCTTCCCAATCTTTCAACAGTCACATTTTAAAAATGTGACTGGGATGGGGAAAATGTGGCTACCTTGAACAAAAACACACCATGTCCTGTGAACCTTCCTTCCCGTAAAACAAAAACAGCTGACAACAGGTTGGTATATTCTTCTGTACGGCATGTAAAGTCACAGATTATTCCTTTAATTGAGAATCTGTGATTTCACCCTTACACTCAACAAACAGTATTTTTCAGTTTTCTGAAGTGCTGATCTGTCCTCTGCAGGCACCTTGGTATCCACTCCTGCTGCCATTTCCTTCCTAAGACAACTCAGACAATTCCCAAGAAAGAATGTCCTGGAATTATTCATGCTTTTATGCTCACTTTGCCTTCCTCTCTGTTTTACAAGTGAAATGAAGCGTGCTCTGCCAACATCTGGCAGTAAATCTACTTTTATATTTGACTTTTTATCATTCAGCGTGCTGGGATCCGCCACATGATCCCTTGTCTCTTAAGGACCGCGGGATATAGAGACTGGATTCCACTCATTGATATCCTTGGCATGGTTTACCTAATGGGTGAAATCACTGCTATGCCGGAAGTCTGGGCGTCTCTTTTCCCATCCCTTGTCTCTAGAGGAAGAATTACTGCTCTCTTTCATCCCCAGCACTGGAGCTCTGCATATGAGTTGACAACGGGAATATTTGCAGTGGTGTGTAAACCATGAGGAGGTTTTGAGGCCTCTACATGAAGAGATCCTCAGGCTGCTTTCTTTGTTCTAAAAGCTTGTTAAGTTAGTGCACAAGGCCACCTGTCAAAGGGCAGAGATATGCCTTTTGTTTTCCTAACTCTCCATATGTGTTTGCAGGGTGTCAAATGCATTCCCTGCTAATTAGATTAACCACATCTTGAGCACAGATGATAATAAATGTAAACAGTATTTCATTTTGGAACATGATGCAAGAGTGGTTGTGAGATACATCATCCTAAATCCTCCATTAAACCAAGTATGAGTGATTGTAAGGATATAATACACCTCACCTCATGTTTCAAAACATCATCAGTTGCCTGAGCTGTTTTTTGTCAGCGCCACAGTCTGACCTGTGGTAATTTGACATCTGTGAGAGGCAGCGTTAGGTGTTGAATATTTGACACGTCCCTGTTGGATCTGGAGGCATTAAGTGTATTAAAAATGCCAAACCTCAACACATCCAGTGGTGAAACTGATCTGCACCGCTGGATGGGTGTAAGTGTGAACCAGCCAGAGGGGATTACACAGGGTCCCCCCCCCTCTGATACTTGGGGGGAAACTGATTTAAGCAACAGTTGGCCTCAATGCATCATGTTCGCAGTCAAGAGTATGCCCAGGCTCTTATGGAGAAGTGGCACTCTTCAAATGTGGGACATTTCAGCCCTGAGTTTACTTGTTTTGTCTTTTTCTCCACAGGTTCCTATCACAGTGCAAAGACAGGTAAAGTAAGTCTTAATAAAAACTCATGAAAAAAAATCCCTGTAGTTGTGAACCTTTTTGGCTCTTGGATATGCGTGTTTGCTTTGTGATGGACTGGTGGCCTCAGTCTGTGCAGAGATGAGCACCTGTAACCCTATAACACAATATAAAGGAGTATCATTTTAGTAGGAGACATAGATAGCACCAATCTATATTTTGCTCTAATTCAGATATGCTGACAATAGGATGAAACCCTAATGAACCACTTGTGTGAAACTGGTGCGCAAAAAATTATTGTGAGAACCTTAAATAAACAGGCCTAGCCTATATAGAAATACAGCATGATTACAGTGCAGTTCTCAACTGAAGATAAAGAGATCTAACAATATGCTAAATCTAAATCAGACAATGCAGTGCTAGGAATGACCTACATGCAATTTAAAACAGTGATAATTTAATATTTTGGCCACTTGGGGACAGCGCAACAAGCTGTAAATACAACATTGACATATTATCATCTTATAAGTTAAAATGACATGTTAGCAAACAGTTTTCTATTTAAGCATTCAGCAGACACAGAGCAACATCAGTAACCTTTTGGAGTTGTGTGTCTGGCCAGCTGATTAATGTACTGTAAGTCCAATGTTTACTCTCCTTTTAGCTCTGTTTTAGAGAAAAAATATCTGTCTCTTTAGTTGCTAAATGCTCCATTATGTTCACTAGCTGTTCCCCTCTAACTTTGTCTGTGTGCCGGTTGGTGCTGGGCAGATATAGTGTACAGTGGGTTTATTAGAGCTTATTCACTGAAAACAGCTGCCAGCTGCTGCATGACTGTTGATGACTACGAATGAGCGCCTGAACCAAGACAGTATAATTGCAAGCTGTAAGACCAAAACAATGAGCTGAAAGAAGCTAAAATGTCCAGAGAGCTGAGGGGAACTGAGTCAGGTGTTAATTCTTCGTGGCTTTGTCACCACACCATTCACATTAAAACATAGTCATAAGATCCATTGTAAAAATAAAAAATATTGAGTGAAGCTTTCAGTTGTTCAGAAATGCAAAATGTAAAAACTATCTTCCAACCAAACTGCAGTGAAAATTACCATAGGAACATCAGCCTGTCTGTAAAGGTTTCTTCACACATGGCAGGGAGTACAAGCTCTTGAATACATCATGTATTCTGTCAAACAAAGAGAAGGAAATTGAAGATGATTATCAATTTCAATATAATATACTGTATGTATGATTCCTTGGTTGGTTAAATCATTTTGTTTCAGCTGGAATTCACTCAGAGGAGAAGCAGACACATGACTCCCATCATGCTGGTTGCACTCTGATGGCAGACATGATAAAAGCTTCCTTCTACTGTTAAAATAAGGAAATGTGGAACTGGATCACTAGTCCAGACTAACACTAATGTAGCAGGTAGGTCTAAGGACACTCTGAAAGGACACCTGGCTGTTGCTGTGTGAAAAGTTAGGACTTTTCTGTTGTAGGATGTTTTTTTTCTAAGTAAAGCCATCAGTGTGGACAGAACACCCTCTGGGGTATAAACACTAAACACTTTGAGGGAGGACCTTTCATCTTCCAAAAGTTCTTATCATTTCCATTAATGATTCAAATGCTGCCCTGATCACTTCCAGAAGTCCCCTTTAGTATTGTCCGATGAATAAAGCCTGTGTGAGTAGATTCTTGCAGGAGAAATATGTGTCATAGCCTTTAGCCTCCAGACAACAGCTGTCTGTGGTGCACGCAGTGGTGGCCCTTGACAGAAAAGGAAGATCTGACCGTCACTACAATGGTCACATTCTTCATTAGCCCAGATTCAGGCTGCTGTCACCCAGCCAGCATTCCTCAAGGCCAGGGGAGAAACTGGCTTTGTGCTGAATGTCAAGTATGTCTGGGATTGCATGGAACCATCAATAACCGCTTTGATCAAAGCCTACACAAAATGACATTCACTTGCAGCACAGTTACAAATAAATACAAAACTCAGAGGACACACTTTCCCTAAAGTGGTGCTAAAAAGTCAGGACTCTGTAACTCATGAGAAATTCTACGGAATCATGACACAGTCTAGGATATTAAAAGACATTATAACTGTAACATGAAGCATAAGGAATAAAAAGGCATCAAGGAGCTTTGTAAACCAGCATGTGACATTAGAAAGCTTTATAAACCATCACAAATGAGTTATACAGCATTGTGGTGTTTTATAGTAGCAGTAGCAGCAGTGGTAGCAGACATAATAACAAGGAGTAACAATAGAAGTGACAGTAATGCCAGTTCAGTCAGCCAACTGTGGAGTAGATTATTATTTAAATGTAGAATATGTACAGCGTCGCACAGCAGGAAGTGGGGAGCAAAGATACCAAGTTCCCCTCTAGGTAAAGATAGACTTCGAGTCTACAGTGGCAGCCATAGCAGCAAGCAACAGCATAGCTTGTGTGAACAGTGTGGCAGCAGGCATGCAGCAAAGAGTGAGCAAAGCACTGACGACTTAAGTACGCCACCATGCTTATAAAGTTGCCATGAGGGGAGTATGGCATGTGAGCGGGGCAGAAACCCAAGTTGACTTCAGGATACGTGCAAATTTTTTGCTCAAGTTGAAACATTTCAGTTTGCGCGGATGCATATTTACATCAAGTCGTGGCACCCCAGCAAATTCCTTTGTACTTGCATCTTTCCATTGACTTTAAATGCAATCATGCTGCCTCTAAAATTTGCTTTGCGTTCTGTCTGAACACAAAGGTAGGCTGCTACTGTTGTTACTACTAAATTTGGTACCATTGCTATAGCAGACCACCACCTTTACTATTGTACTACTGCTGCTGCTACTATAGTTACTGCTAACTGTAATTATATTACTGTACTTCAAATAGTAGTAATAGCAGAAGCCTAGGCTGTTAGAAGCATTAAATGTTGTAGCAGACACAGTAGGTAGAGGAACTTCAGTAGCTTTAGAAGCAATAGTAATCGTATAGCAGCAGCAGCAGTTGTTGTAGTGTTAGAATACTAACACTGTTGCACTGCCGTGGTTCTAAACTTGCAACAACAGAGCCTCGTCTTTGAATGCAGCTCTAAATTTCTATCAATTTCGATACTTCTATGACTTCTCAAACCCAAGATGGCAGCAATAAAAGTGCAACACAAGGCATTATCCTGTTTTTCCATTACCTCTACACATGTTCATCCACAATTTACCATGAAATATTCCCTATGGTTTTGTTGTGGAGTTTTTCTTAAAACAACATTTCCATTCTTCACAGTATATGAGGTGTAGCTATGAACATGACCGCTGTCTCTTGACTCTATTTGTGTGTAGGTTTGTGGTTTTGAAGTTGTGCAGTCGTGACTCATTACAACCGGAGTTGTTTTGTGGAAGGGCTTAAACCTTAATCAGCTGTTTATGTTAACAGTCAGGCTTTCCACAATAAGTATTGTTGTAACTTGTATCTGGGATACCCCCTGGTTCTTCTTTGACAGCTGTGAAGAATTACTGCCATTCAGAACAAATCAATCCTATTTCTGATGAGGCGACACCTCAAAACTCATTCACCCCCAACAGCTGCAAAGTAGTGTTGATATTTGGCCTCATTGGAGCTGGCGTCTGGCGTTGGGTGGGGCAGGGTGATGGATAGCAGGGCTGACTGTGGCTGAAGTCGCTCTGGTGCTATAGCTCCTTAAATGCCAGCCAAGGGCAGCTGTTGGGATGGACTGTGTTGCTGTGTGGGTTGCATTAGACCTTTTGATGGGTGGTGTGTCTCTAGTCTCTGAACCCTGCAGTACATTGTTATTGGCCTAAGACCAAAACCAGGATACCCCACCTACCCAACACAACACCCAACATCAGGTTTCCCATCCAAACACACTCTGATGTTTTCTCCTCTCTCATGCTGAGCCTAGAAAAAAAAATATGGATAGTTTTCTATATATTTGTTCTTTTGTTTCTCAAAAATAAGCATAGAAGGCGTTGCCAGTATAAATAAGATCTGGAAGTAATTTGTGGATTTTTCTCAGGGGGATTTCTCTCTGGCGAACTCCATGTTTCTGTCTCTCTCAGGGTCTGTCTTGTAAAAGAGTCATCACTGTTACTCCAGTTCTTATAGACAGAGAAATCCTGGATGGGTCAGATGATGTGATTACACTAATGGAGACCAATTTTTCACTCTGAGCACAATGTGTGTGTGTTTAGGACAGTAACTGAGATACCCATAAAGACAACTTTTAGACTGATAGAGACTTGTACTGACCTGGAGTATAAGCTGGGATATGTACAATGAAACTTGAATCCTTGCTCTGGGGAAGATGGGTTATTGCTAGAGCTGAACAAAAACAAAGCAGTAATAATGGAGCAGATGGGGGTTATTAAATGTAGCACAACCCACAAATTAAACACAGTGTACCCTTACTGAAATGTACAAAAATGCATGCAGTAGAAATGCATGAATAGAGGACGGAAAAATAGATAATAAATTAACAAATCTACCACGCCAACAGCTCTGTGAGGTTGTACTTAGGCACGATGGTGCACTGAGCTAAACATGCTAACATGCTGACAATGAAAATGCTATCATGCTGATGTTTAACAGGTAGCACGCCATGTTAATCATCTTGATTTAGCATATTAGCATGATAGCATTTACTAATTTGCACTAAACACAAAGTACAGCTTAGGCTCATGTGAAAGTCAATAGTGTTGTATGTATTTGATCATAAACCAAAGTATTGTACAAATAACCATTGTACAGTCATTGGCTGATAGTGGTGCTTGAAGAAAAATCATGGGATCACCAAAGTCACCATGAATGTCTGTACGAAGTTGCAGTTCATCCAGTAGTTTATTAGATATTTCAGTTTGGACCAAAGTGGTGGACTGACCAACGGGCTGACATGAGGACCCATGCAGCTAGTGTGGCTAAAATAAAAATGTTTATATTGTGAAAGAAACCTGTGAAAGAAAGAAATATACAGGGATGTTGTGGTAAGATGTGGTAAACATTTCTACTACGGTAAGGTAAAAGTTTGCCACACTTTGAATCTTACAATTATCTGCATGAAATGAAATTTTAAACATGAAATGAAATTTAACAGCTCCAATGAAGATCTGCCAGTGAAAATCTAGAGGACAGATGCCCTCACCTCCATCTGCAGCAGTGCCATCCATGCTGTAGCGGTTGACTGTGGTTACAACCTGGTTTGAATGGGTGGCACTGTACAGTGTGAGTGTGAAGCAAGGCATTGCTTCATGTTCATTTTTTTTTCCCATTTATAAATGTAAATATTCATTTCATTTTAAGATAAAGCACTATAGAGTGTTCATCCAGATGTGGCGTAGCTCTATTGTTCCTGTTTGTTGACAGATTTATTTTCCTGTCACCATAGTGAACAGATGGGTCTTCCCTCCTTGCCAAAACATAAAAGATATGTTTTATCCATTTTGGAAAGACGCATTAGATTCCACTTGGTGTTTTATTTAAGGCCTTTTATAATTGCCAGACTATTTGTCATCTCGTCATCTCACTTATGGAAGTATTTTACCTTCATAAATAATCTTTGTTTAGGTTTGTTTAAACCCTGCAGCATTTTTTTTCGATCACATGCCAAAATCTGTGGGCGTTTCGGGGCATCTTTGTCTGCGCCTCTGCTACAAAATGTTGATGTGAGGTCCTGACACAACCACTCCTCCTCCATAATCTCTAAAGGCCTCCATTGTATCTTGTACAATGGTCTTCTTTGGTGTACTCCTCAGTCCTTAGCCTAAACCTCAGGAAAGCCCCCACTACAAAAAACATGAGACATTATTGAGTGTGTGCCAGCTCCCATAGACAAGTTCAGAGAAAAGCACTTCATAATTGGATTGTTATTCAGTATTAGACCCTGGGGCCTTATTTTACACATGAGATTGCATAAAGCTTAAGGGACTGAGAAGGTTGACCAAGCGTAAGTTTCCATGCAGCTTTGGAAAGGATGGCGCTACAACTCTTTCTCTTAAGTTACTGTCACAATAAATATCCCGAATGATCTTAATTAAAGTCACACTGGAGTTCTCTACATTCTGTTCAGCACAATACTTAAACTGTCACGAGTCCCATTTCTATTTACACATATTTAATTAAAGCATCCTTCTAATCTCTATTAGATCAATGTGAACTGCAGTGTACTGCACTTCAAAAAGCTTGTGATTTTTTAAAATCAGCCTGAGTGAAAGCATATGTTGCAGACAGTACTGCAGCATGATTGGCAGCAAATCACAATTCCATGCCATGCAGTCATTTAGTCACTTATTGCCTTGTGTTTCAACCTTTAGAATGATTCTGGTATATATTTGGCAGACTGTGTAGGCTTCCTTTATGTTTATTATGAGACTAATACACAGAGGTCCTTATGAATTGTTGCAGTGCTGGGTGTGTATCTGAAAATATGGGTTGATCATGCAATGGAAGGTCCCCATAGTGGGAGAAAATGACCTCAGTATAGCAGAGGCCTGTGAGGGGGGTCTTGGAGGAGAACCTCTTCTTAAATGAACCCAATTACTTCTCGAACATGAATGACATAGCTCAATAGTGCAGTTTCTGGCTTCAAAGTGGCATGTAACATGGGGACAAAGGCTTTACATCCTACATCCCCATCCTTCACATTACACTGTGAAGATCATACATGATGAGTATGTGATGCTGATGAACAGGAGGCCCTGCTGATGTGAACAGGATCAAGTTGAGTCCTGATTTAGCAACAGGAGAGCCTTTGTGTTGGCCATGAGGCGCTGGGACTGAGGTAGCATAGGTCATGTGAATTGTCAGTGTTCATCACCACAACTAGCGTGGACATCATTGTTCCATTACAACATGTCAACATTTTGTGACAGAGTTCATGATTGGACACACCATTAGTGCTGGGCTCATCAAACCTAGGGTCTTGCCTTACAGTCATTAATGAAGTTCATTATCTGGGTGTAAAAAAGAGGACTCTACACTGAGACCTTCTTTAAATAGAATTAAGGAGTTGATTTTCTTAAATGAGGACCACATGCGTGGACCCACCACACCCACCATTCAGTTCTTGGTTTATTTCACTGTCTCCCTCCAGAATTGTATTACTTGGAGCTGAAGTTAAAGATTTTCAAATCCCAGGCCAAGAAATCATGCAGCCATGCCCTTATTACCATGACCCAAGGCTGCTTCTTTTAGTGTATTTTGGGATTGAGATCAAGCAGAGCATAGCGACCTTTACCCCAGAACTAAACACAGCTCATGAGAGCTCTGTTAACCACAGATCAGAAGATCTGAGTCACTGTTCATCATCCCTTCAACACGGGTTGGGCAAGGCGGGTCCTACAATCCCATGGCATATACGGGGTCACTGCAGATTGATTTACAAGGCTCACAACAGACTTTCATAATGGAAATTTTATTTCATAGCACAGACACACGCACAACTAGTTTCAAATGTTGTGTTATATTTCATGAGTATGTATAAAGACTTTGCAGTTGAACAAATTATTTTTTTGCAATCAGCACACCCTTTTTGAATAAACTTAAAACACTCCTGATAATTTGAAAATTCAAAATAATGTAGTTATGAATTATGAAAAGTGTGCAAGACCAACGCAACACTATACAGTGCTGTAAGAGTTACCTTGTGTGTCTTAAAACTTGCCATTCCCATTATGTGCCTCAAACAGTACTGTCAGTCATTGTCAAAAATAAAAACATTTATGGTTTATGGTGTCCATTATTTAACATGGCACAGCTAATGGTACAGTGCACATATTGTACAAGCATGACAGATCACGGTTGTTAATTTCCATTGTTGTGAAAATGTACAACATATTCAATAACTGTGACAAATGTCAAGTGGTTATGCAAATGTTATGAACAATGACAAAAGCTGCATGCTTTCATACAACAACAAAAAATAGAAAAAGAATTGTATGATATTAATTGTCAAATGAATTCATGTAAATATAAAAAATCTTAAGCTTAGAAACTTGTGTACATAGTTTTTTTGGAGTTCATATTATATTCAACACACCCCTCAGAACAACATCAATAGTAAAGACACAGGAAGTATCATGAGGCCGGAATAATAAACAAAGCAGAATCATGATCAAAGTGCTTGGTGACAGGATGGAGTTGATGGGCAAGTGAAACAATAGCTGATAGTTTAGTTTTACAAATACTATTTTACAAATAGAACTATTCTGAAGGCAGAAATAATCTCATTGGTTGAGTTAAATGCCAGGGGGAGGAGCCAAACGATATTAGCTTTGTAAAATGTAGCTATATAGCCCAATGAAAAGCAAACGTTAAAACAGGAGCCATCAAAGATTAGGATGCCTAGCATGGTTGCTACTCACTGCAAAAATAAGAGATCTAGCCATGCAAAATTATTTAGACTAGCTAGTTAGGTCAGCTGACCTTGAAAGTTCAAACCAATTGACAACAACCATGGCTGAATACTGAAGGCAATGCAAATTAGATGCTGGCTTCAGTTACACTCTGACTGCATTGAACTGACTCCATTGAAAACCATTAGCTGATTGCCTTCTGCTGTTTCATTCATGGTTGATAATCATCTGCTCATAGATCAGCTTCTTGGATACCTGCTGACTACTAACATCCAATCAAATTTGTGTTCATTTACACATTTCTTTTATTAAGATTGAATGTGTTTGTCTGGGGGCAATTAGTTGTCCAAGCAGAATCCTTGCTGCTTGTTGCAGAATCCTTGTTGTTTGAGATTGTTTGAACGCTTTCTCAAAATGCAGAGCCTTTTCCACCACATCTAGCTATCTCTGACTGAACCCCCTTCTTTTCTCTTTCCACAGGACAATAGTCTTAATCTCTTTATTATGTGTCTTAAAAGTAATTTTTAAAAACATTTATATAATATTTAACATCTGTTTTAATACGGTACTCACATGTCCAAATGTATGTTTAAAGAGTTACTGGCTTCTGTAATCATTCCTCCTGTCTATATTGGTTGTGAAGTGACCGTGTCCTAGTGCAACTATAGTAAGTAATGGGGACAAAAGCAATGGCGGACAAAATCCTCATTCTGTGCAAAAGTGCATTCTAAAGTTCAGCCGAAGCTAATATGATGCTTCAGCAGTCTGAGTTAGCCAAATCAAGTGGGATTTTGTCTGCCATCTTTTACAGTGTTGTTGCACTAGGAAGGGATCACTTCATGGTCAGTATAGAGGCGGAATGATTACAGCAGCCAAAACCTCTTTCAACTTGCAGATAGCCCTGTAAGTACTGCGTTAAGATAGACTTGATTAGATAAAGAGATATTAAGGCTTATGTTTGGGAAGGTGTTATCTTGATTGACATGAGCCTATCGCTCTCAGTTGTTGTTCGTGCTGTTTGCTCATGCCTCCTTAGCTCCACCCAGGCTCCCCACTCTTGGCCCAAATTTGGGTTTTCAGGCCTCGGTAACTGCCAAAATGGCATCTAGTGGTAAATGGAAACATGCAAGTGTCAAAGTCTCTCCTTTCAGAAACTAATGGGCCATATCACAAATTTATGTTTTTTACAGTCTACCCTTTAAACTATTCAAGCTATCTATTCGCTAGTTAGCCAGCCTGCTGACATTTCATGAATCAACATGTAAAGAAATCTATATTAGCTCTGCCTGTTGAGCTTCAACTCAACCCATAAGATTATTTCCAAAGTTCTCTATCCATTTCATTGACATATTCTACAAACACGTCCCAATGCATGTTTGAGACATGTATGTTTAGTACACTGTGAGGTCAGGTGTTTGAATAGCATGAATTGGTACTGGAAGGCTGGTGTAGGTTCATCCTTTGTCTGGTTGAGACCAATATGGCCACTTCTAGGCTGTCAAATACTGAGCATCATCTTTCTACTTAGGTGCCATACTGGCAGGCCTACTGTGAGATTACTGTATTTGTGGCACAAACTAGCTGTGCTCACTGGTCAGCAAAGGTTACCCGATATGTGAGCTGATGGCCATTGTCCCAGGCATATAAAACCTTCTCCTTGGGGTTGTAGTCAATCTGTGTGGTGAAGGAGTACTCATTGGTGAAGGGCAAGCGTGGGATGGCATCACTGTTGGTGTGGGTGTCATAAGCATAGTTCACCTCACCTTCCTTCTGGTTGTACACACTGACGGCATACAAGACGCCACAGATGATAAAGCAGTTCCCGTATGAGTTCCTCTTGAGACGTGTCCTCCAGGTGGTTTCCTTTTTCAAGGACAGGTCTCCGGGATCCAGTTTACTGATGATGATCACCTCTTGCTGGTTGTAGTCGTAGTCCATTGAAGGGTAGATCACCCACAGGCCGCTTTCATCCACTGCAAAGTCAATGTCTGAATGGCCCCGCCATTTCCAGGGGGTGGTGTCCTCATAAACCACGTCATGCAGCAGTGTCCAGGCCGCCACGTATCGCATCTTCAGATCGTACTTGATGATGTTCTTGGTGAAGGCTCTGTTGTAGTAGAAGGCTCCGTTGTAAACCACATGGCCTGTGCCTATCCAGTTGTAAGGCAGTTTGAAAAGGTTGCTCCAACGGCCTAGAAAAAACAAGAATATTACATTAGCTTTATAAATTATGAAGCATCGGTGAATACCCTTTTTTTTTGCTAATGATTCATTCTGTTGCACAACACAGAACAATGTGAAAGTGTCAACTACCAACGGCGGCTTCTACATTATAGCTCCAATAAAAGCCAGACTATTTAAATCTATTCAAAAATCGTTCTTATCACACCTCATCTCCAGTCAGTTCAGCTCCAGTAACTACCAAGACAGAATTGAGCAATACACAACAATCCAGAAACATTTATGGGTAACATCACTAATGAATAATCTGATCCCTTCACAGTTAAAGGAAAACTAGTCCAGCACATAACCCCTGTAAAACCACAACCTGTCATTTTTACACCTTGGTTCTTGTACGGATCAAACAAATGAGATAGCCTACAAAGTGTCAGGGAGCTTTAGAGATGCTGGTAGGCAAATTTTATTTTTTTACGTCTGGAGAGAGCTGGACTAAGCTAAGCTAACTAACTACTGGCTGTAGCTTAATATTAGCGTACAGACACAAGACTGGTATTGATTTATTTACTATATCTAACCCTCCATCAGAAAGCAAATAAGCACATTTCCCAAAATGTTAAACTATTCTTGTACTCAAATCTGATTTAATTCACAAAAATGGACTTGAGAGTTAACTTGGACTTCACTGCTATAATACTTGACTTGAGTGATCTGATAACATCCCATAGAATAAAAGAAAAAGTAAGACAGCTATAGGTTAGCCTTGCGTAGCCACACACAATAAAGATTTAAGTATCAGGCCTATGCATTGAAAGAACTTGGTCTCAGCTGTGTAAACACTATTAACACAACTTTGAAAGAAAAATACTGTTTAAATGCTCAGGCTTGAAAGACTTATAACTGTCTTGCAATTT
The DNA here is from genome assembly GCA_038419695.1 of Scomberomorus guttatus. Lineage (NCBI taxonomy): Eukaryota > Metazoa > Chordata > Actinopteri > Scombriformes > Scombridae > Scomberomorus > Scomberomorus guttatus. The sequence continues at coordinate 4,999,376 of CM076450.1, read as the reverse complement.
GCTTATGAGGCCTTGAGACTTGACTTAGACGTGCCCCAGAAACTCTTCTAGGCAGTCCTGATGGGCCAAATGGTAAATTTAGCTCGTAAGAAAATCATTTTAATAAAGTTAAATTATTACAACATAAAGTAAACAGCTTCAGGATGTTCTGCTGTGCTTATGAATTTATTATCCTTATGATTTGGATACATTTTGCTGTGTGTATGCTCTGCTCATATTGTGCCCATCATAGAGCCAATGACAATGTTTTTACAATACCAGACTGTGTACACACTGGCTTCATCTGACAGTGACACAGTTTGTTTAGGAGTTCACTCCTGAACAAACACGTTGTGTACTGTAGGTGTCATTTTCTAATCACATCCTATCGGCTATCCTAACCTTTTGACCTCAGGAAGTCTGATTTAGATAATGATAATAAATGAAAAGCCCAGTAAAGGACAAAAACAACGTGCAGTAGAACACCCCCCACCACCCCATCCCCGAGGCCAGCCCACACTCTTAATCCCTCTCTGCTCTGCCCAGTTCAAAGGAAAGGCCAGCGCACATGTCAGAGAACAGCAGGCATCACCGCCACTCACCAAGATACCTAGTCATCCGCACACAGCTGTGAGCTCACCGCACTGCAGGGCGCCTCACATGTAAGTGCATTTAGAAAGACCATTGTCCAAACACATCTAGATCAACAAGCCAAGTCCTTCGAGGGGAGATCATTTTAACTCTCTTAGAGAGTGTAATCCAATTCCTCAGTTGCTTTGGATGTGGAAGGAGTTGATTTTCCCACCCACTGGAGCCATGAAACAACCAGGACCTGCATTCCACAGATCTCATCAGACTCACAGAGCTCATTGGATAATCAACATGAATCAATGTCAACAATGTTATTAGAGAAAACAAAACTACACATTAAAACATAGTAAGAATTAGACCAATATATTACGGCAATATTTGCCTTTTAAGTTAAAGTAAAGGTATTATATCAGTCAAGCCAACTTCAGGGTCTCTGTAAAACATCTGTATACACTGAAATGAAACCTGCCTAACCCACCTAAAACAATACAGCATACTGTAAAAATGGCTGCATTTAAATGTTCAAAAGGTTGGATATTAGTAGTTTCAATCCCAAAATACTGGTATGTTCAAAAACTCATACTGCTCAAGTTGTCATTAAAGCTTTTCAAACTTTTGTCTTAGCCCTAAATCCTAGGATCGCTAGCCCAGAGCTAGCTTAATGTAATTTCTCAATTGCCTCTATCAACCCAGGCTAACAGTAAGCTTCTGGTTAAGGACAGATATGGTTGGACAGCAAATGTTCCATTGCTTAGCCTGGCCTAAGGGTGTTGTTCTAAGCAGATGAGATGGGGTACAGTATTATCAGTACATGTGAATCAACATGGTTTTGTGAGGAAGCAGAATAAAGTTTATTTTAGATGTCCCACAAGGACTCTGTAAGGGTCAGACTGATGGATATCAGCTATATAGAGATACAAATGTTTATGTAGTCCTATAAAGTATAGATGTGAAGGAGGGGGAGTTCACATTTGGACTGTTTAGCCATGGCTAGTATTAAGGTTATACTTGACTTTTGACAAAGGAAATGTACCTGTATTTGATTCTCTAAAGGCCCTGATATACTCTACAGACAAGAGTATGCAGTTCTCTTTGAATCAGATTTGGTGTCTGCATAGGCGAATGTGTTAACACGTGCATCAGTGTATACAGTCTGCATGGTCATAAATTTGGGGCTGCAACACGTCCACAAAACGTCTGTATGTGCCTGGACATCACCTGGCTAGATAATATAAATTATGTAACGCAGACCCTATTTGAACACTATGTCAACGCAGAAAAGATCATTTACATTTCACACTATGAGCCCAAGTGTAAAGGGGTCAGTATGCTTCAAACAAAGTGCCTGCTGGATTGTCTAATAGCACCTGAAACCTCTCAGACATCAGAAGTGGGGGGGATTTACATCCAACAGTCTTTGCTAGTGTAATGTGTAGCGTGACAAGACCAAACTGAAGCACACCTTGTTTAAAGTTTTCCAGGTTGCGGAACTCCACCAGGTTGTTGCCGTAGTAATAGTTAGTGACGTAGATCTTGGAGTCTTTAGCCAGGGGATCCTTCATCCAGGCCCCCTCATTGCGCCCATAACTGTGCTGCTTCTCTGGCTTCTCGATGGATGCCAGAGTCCCTTCACAGTTGAGGATCTTCCCTGGAAGAAACATGCAGAACATTCAACACGTACGCCTGAGAAAGAATGACTTTCATTAACATGGGCTTAAATTGATTTTACACTCATGCATTTCTTGGCAAAGTGAACCGATGTGCTTATCTGCCGCTATGTTGGCCTCTGTCACTGCAGACACAGCCTGAAATAGAAAACTGAGCGTATTCACAGGGGCATATTTAGTATGTACCTGCTCTGTGAAGAGTAGGCCGACTGTTGTTGTTGGAGTTGTCCAGCAGCAGCACAATGGTTGGAGCTGGTCTCTCATTAGCTGCTGAACTTTGAGTGGTGACAGTAGTGGGTGCGGTAGTGGTGGTAGTTGTGGTGGCAGTAGTTGTGGTTGTGGTTCTGGTGGTGGTGGTGGTGGAAGCTGCAGTGGTGGCAGTGGGTTCAGCCACAGTAGCCTCCATGGTTTCCAGTACCATTTCAGCCCCTCCGTCCTCAGACTGGCTTTCTGTGACATGATGGACTGTGTACGTTTTGGCAGAGTGGTCTGGGAGGGAGGAGAGGAAGTGGCGAGTCAGGCAAAGAGATAAAACAAGTAGGAATCTAAAACTCTACAGAGCTACTTTATATTCAAAATAAAGCAGATGGCCAAACAAGGTTAGACAGACCCGAGGCTGAGGGGTGGTGAGAGATACTGTAATACTGTAATACTGTTAGCTTTTTATAGCTGTAAACAACCTGCTCCTTGTTTTTATTGATGGTTACATAAGGCAACTGTGACAGAGCAGTGAGTAGGAACATTATCTCTAAACTTTCCTTCATCTGTCTTTTATAAAGGGGTTTTGAACCTTTCCATCACTGTACTGTACATATAGTATGTGTCTTCTTGACAGTGGGAGACATATAATAGTCTGCTGTGTTCCAGAAGTTCACATCAAAGACAGCACATTAGCAATGCAGCACAGAGAGAATACCAGCTTCCTCCCTCTCTCTTCTCTGAAGTTCTTTCTCCTCTGTCCTAACCCAGCCTGTTCTGCTGTCTATTTGGTTTAACTGGTTTCTTAATAGAGCATACAGAGTAGCTTTTAACAAAAATGGGAGCAAGTTTGTAAAAACTACAATGAAACATGCTTCAGAAACTTCCAAAAAAGTTGGAACCTAAAATGATTGTATTATATCTATGGTTTTTAACAGCCAATTTGTCATCAAAAACTATGACAGCAAATATTCTTTGACAACCTTTTTTTCACAATACAAAAGAAACTAAAACCACATAAAAAGTAACCTTTGACCATGACAAAATGTATTCCAGTTTTCATCAGTTAATGAAACTAAATGATAAAAAAAACAAATTACCATTTTACTGCAAAGTCTTATTCAACGACCTGCATGCATCCCTGGAATCACATATTGTATCATTGAGTATCCTTCGCTGCTCAAAATGATCTCTTCTTCAGAAGTTGATTTAGCTGCTCAATGTTATATCTTTGCCAGTAATGTTAGCTAACGTTATCGGTTCTTTGAATGAGAAAAACTAAATACGTCTACAATCCTGCTGAAAATTAGATAAGAAGTGCACTACAAAAACAGCCAAGCTGGCACACCAACATTTGTAAAAAGGTGTCACACCCACTTTCCACAGAGACTGGCTGGGTGTGTGAAGGTGTGATAGTAGACAGGGTTTGAACTTCTCTCTCAAGCTCTCTATTCTCATTATTCACACAACTACTTCCATTCCTACTGCACTTTTTGTATATATAGTTGAGTACAGCATGATGAATGCCTTCCAGGAGAGACTGTCTGAAAGTGTGCATCGTTATCCCCATTTGTACGATTCATTGAATCTACTTCTGTAATGACAGGGTTTTTTGCTCTGCCTTTGAGTTTGGTCATTTGGAAAACACTTCAGCCTTTAGACGTGATTGATTGTATGAACTAGTTCCTTTGAAGCACACTTGAGTCTTTAGCTTTCTATGATGGTCTAAATACCTTTTCAAGGGCTTTGAATACAATCTCGTACAACTGTAAAACACTGAATCCTGATCACCTTCTGGAAAATCTGCATTATTTCCCTTCAAAAACCCATATTGGTCAAACTCTTGTTTCTTCCTTTCTAGATTCCAGTTTCAAGAGTCACTTGTGGTCTTTCATAAAAAAGACAGCTGGCTGAATCAAAGTTACTCTTAGCAGAGAGAGAGGCTGTTCTCCTTCTGTCTTTATACACTGATGTCCTGTGCTGCCAGACAGATGTGGGGAGATTACAGCAGTGCTGCATAAGCAGTGCATCTTCCTGACACGCATGCTCTGAACACATGGCCCTGACGAAGGCAGGAGCACAAATAATATTCTGACAAGATTTTATAATAATAAATAAAAGAATGTTTCAGAAAGCAATTATGGCTTCTGAGATATCTAAGAAGCTTTAAATGGTACCTGGAATTAAATGTAACACCAATTTCAAAACCAAATTACAGAAACAAATCAATCAAAAAAATCCTATATCTGGTTGAGCGTAGCAAATGACTTAGAGTCATTTGCTACGGCACGAGATTACATGAAAGAGGACATGAAAGAGGACATTGGCTAATTGTTAACTGATGTGACCATCTGTGTTTAGTAATGCAGATGGTATGCACATTGTGCTATTTTAAATATTTTACTAAATACAGATCAAAGACCCCTTTATATTTTGTTACTGTGATGCAGATATTTTATACTTTTTAAGGGACCATGTCGGTGCTTTTGCAGTCCATATGTCCAGTCCTTTATATTTGCCATCACTGCTAACAATTTTTATAGTCATCTTCTTTTATTGTTGTCATAGCTACATTCTAGCTGCATGATTATGCAGTGCTGACATTAAAAAAATGTATTTGCACTTATTGTTGCATTGTCATGCAACTCCAATGTAACATTTTCAAACGTGAGACTTGCAAGGATCTCTCTATTGGCTACAAATATCTTAATCTCAATGTTATAGTGGCAACAGCCTCGAAAGTAATCAGTTGTTTAAAATGCATTCTGGGTTGTAGCAATTGAAGTTTACAGGCTGGGAAAATGAGTGTAGGCAATGAGTATTTTCCTCAATGAACATTTTCCTCTCCTACAACGTCTGAGCACTGGTGGAAAGTAACTAAGTACATTTATTCAAGTGCTGTACTTAAGTACAATTTTAGTTAACTTTAGTTAAGTATTTTCATTTCATGTTACATAATACTTCTACGCCATTTCAGAGGGAAATATTGTTGTAATTGTAATGTTTTAGTTTAGCTCTGGGGCAAAATTTTGGCTCCTACTAACCCCTCTCTAGTGCTATCACTATACTTTATTTAGGAAAGTGTACCATGTGAGCACAATATAAACTGGAATATTACAGCTATTTAAATTAGATTTTTCCACAAGGCACCTTTACAAGCCAAGGCCACAGTACCTAGTAGTGCACACGACCCGCCTTAGTTGATATTGTATTTTAGTGGTGCAAATTTGTCCACATTGTCCAGCTGGGAATCCAGCCTTGAGCCTTTTTTATAGATCAAACTGCCAACAGTATATAAAGTAGGTAAAATTTGCTCCATCCCAACCAGATATGACATTTGAATGCTGCTTAATTTTAAAAAAAAAGTGTTTCTTCGGCCATGTTATGCCTTTATTAGTGAGATGACAGGACAGGAGGGGAGAGAGAGAGATGGGGGATGTGCAACAAAGGTCACCAGCCGGACTTGAACCTGTGATGTTGCTGCTCATGGTCTGCATAACTAGTACTTTTACTTTTGATTTTTGAAGGACAAAAATACTTTTTAATACTAAAATTTTGAATGCAGGACTTTTACTTGTAATGGAGTATTTTTACAATGTGTGTGATATTACTACTTTTACTTGTTTACTTACAAGTAAAAGATTTGACTGCTTCTTCCCAACTGTTTCATTGGAACTGCTGTAACTGAGGTTACACTTGCCAGCTCCCAGTAAAAATGTGAGTAACTAACTGAGTTTGATATGGGGCATTGCAGGAGAAAGCATGAAGGTGCTTCAACCTTCCTGGATTGAATAAAGGTTTTTATAAAAAGGCGTCCTGCTCTTTGCTAGAGATTATGGAAATGCAGCCGAATGGTTTCAGTGATTTGACAAGGGTGGCTGGGCATGCTGAGGTTCACATACATTGCAGAACACACGGTCTGACAGCGTCATGTGCGTGTGCCCTGTTCAAACGCAGCATGCCTATTCACTCAACTAGACTTAAAGAGGATTGGAAGGAGTCAGGAAATGTTTTCTCTGCATTGGTCAGAGTCCCCACACATTGTTGTGAGGAGTGAAGCCGAGGCATGTCATGGGCATGGCAGCACTCCATTGAGACAGCATTCCATCAGCTCCATGTATTTTGTCAATAAAAGATTTGGATTTCCTGCTCGCGCACCAGCAATCCAATCCTGCGCTGACTAGGTCAGCTTTGCTAGAAACAACACCAGAATAAATCTTGTATTGAGAGGATCTTGTGTGCCACACAACGATAGAGTCTCTGTTTTATTGCCTTGCGCTTAAGTGTAAAGTTTGCACACAATTACAGCTTTATCTCACACATGTGTAAAACAACAATCTCAGGAAAACTTTATATTGTCCTCTATTAGCAACTAAATTCGCCTAACAAAGATCTTGACTGGGCTGGGCTGCATGGCTGATCCTGATCCAGCAAAGTGTCGTGAGGTCAGATTAGATTACTGAAGAAACTAATTTGGATCATTTTCAACACCCACAGTGGATCACACACAGATGATCACACACAGATGGGAGTGCAAACTCAGCTGAAGTGCGAGCACAATGTTTGCTTTAGCTCCGAGAGGGTGGCTTTCTATGAACACAGCACTATTCTGGGAGAGTATACAGAGTCTCCCTGCCAAGCTGAAAACTCTCACCTCCTCTGTGCTCATCCTCGTTGGTTTTGGCAGCCTTGTAGTATGTGATGCCCCTCACAACGCCAGGCTGGTGGCCAACCACCTTGGCTTTGGCTGTAGGGTCAGGCTTGACCGGCTTTCCAGGTTTAATGACCTCTTTCTTGGGCTTTACGACCTTTTCTTTGGGCGGTTTGGGAGGGGGTTTGGATGCAGGGCTCTTTTTGTTGGTTAGTTTTACAGTCTCCTTGGTTTTCTCATCATTCGTACCCTGTGGACATTGACATTTGGGTTATGTCAGCACACTTGGAAACATTGGCAAGCAGGTGTGTTTTTTATGTTTAATGTACTTATGAAAGTGAGTGTTGGCTTTGTGAAGCTTCTATGTGCAGTATTGTTGGAATTGACTGCTATCCCTATTGTCAGTGTTTCACAGTGAGTTAATAGAAAACATACAGTACATAATCATACAAATGATGCATAGATTTCTACTATACTCCTAAAAGTACTACTACTGACACTATTACTATTGCTCCAAAAGCATCACTGCACTAACAGTATCAAGTCCATTTCCAAACAGTTTTGAGATTAAGTCAAAACTGAGTCCAAATGGTGGTCGATTGAGTTTAAATCAAGACCAAGTTCAAACAGGACTGAGCTAATTACCATATTATGATATGTTCCCACACATTTGTGCATAAAATGACATGTCTACAATGAGGATACTTGGTTGTTACGTGGCTGCGTGTGGTCTTCATCTGAAAACAAAACTGATGAGAGTGGTAAAGTTGTAAAACCAAAACAATGAGCTGCAAGATGCTAAAATGCTCCATACAGCTGAGAGGGACTGCAGAGTCTGGTGATAATTCTCTGGGGGTTCATCACTAGTACGAGTGGCCCCTTTCACATACGTAGTCATTTGATCCATTGTAAATCTAAACATATTGATTAGAGCAGCTTTAAAGAATTTTAAGTGCAGCAGGCTATCCAGTCTATGAGAGCAGCAGCAATGGTAGTAAAGAAAGCCAAAACACAACAAAAACCTTTAGACTAGACCAGGATAGCAAGCGAAAATGGACTTGAATACTACGGCTCTGAGAAACCGTAATCCTTGTAATGTATACTGTGCACTATAATGAAATTATTAACAGATATAAGGATCCTTTAAGTGTTTATTAATACACAGTATTTGTCACCAATTACAACAAGACATATTTATATTTTTACAACTGTATTTTAATATTAAGTTAATAATTCCTGTGGGCACTTATGGGAGTTATAATTGTTGACAAATACATTAATAATATCTGCTAACAACTACATTATAGTATGTTATAAACCATTTATTAAATGTTTGTATATTGCTTATAAATGCCAATTAGAGGGACATAAATTAAAGTGCTACCTTTTTTTTTTTTCTTATTGACAGTGTCGATTCTAACCTTTGCTTTGTTCTCAGAAGTGTCTTTCTGAAGCAGCTGCAGACTGAGGCTGGAGATCTCCTTCTTGATGCTCATCATAATGTTGGAGTAGTTCTCATATCTCTTAAATTGATTGGTGAGGCTTGTCATGCTGTCCCGGACAAATTCATTCTCTCGTGTAAGGTTTGTCTTGATTGTCTGCAAGATAAAAATCATAACTTGTCTCCAACCAATGTTTTGATGATATGAGGATGTAAATTGCTATGTGTTCTTTAGCCTACCTCTTCGAGGGTGTTCATCTGAGACACCACCTTGTTGATGTAGGAGTGGACTTTCATTAGATCCATGCTGTAAAGGGTTCCCTCGAGGAGGTCCACCATAGATTGGAGCTGGTTGTTCACACAGCAAAAGGAGGAGAAACTGGCGTTATTCACTATCTCCTGAACACAAAACTGACAGCTTTATGTGACTCTGTTCAGCTGAGTAGGATGCAGTAATAGCTTAAGTGCCCTCCCAAAACATTTGCTCTGATTACCACTATTGACAGCCATACTCTCAGCTCTCAGTCCGGGGTTCATCCAGAGTCCACCTCAATCATTTTACACCTTTTCTTCATAGATTTATTGGGTTAATCTATAGTTAAAAGTGGAGTCAGATCAAACATCTGGTACAGGCTTTTCTTTCATATGGTACATAGCGTGCTTCTACTGTCTGTGAAAAATGAAAGTGTGCTTTAGGTATGTGCAGAGGTGTGCTGACGTGTTCTCAAAAGATGTTAGATGGCATACAACTAAAGCTAGATCACAGAGAGTTGAATGATCATTTTTTATGCTCTAAAGCTGGAGGGACAAAACGAGTATATTACCTTGAAAGAACAAATTCCCACTGCTGGTAAAGCTTTTAGAACATCAAAATCCTAAGTGTCTTTTTCTGTCTGACACTTCTGTATTAAGAGCTGAAATAAACAATGCTGCCTCTAGAGGCTGCTAGTGGGGCTTAAATGTAAAATAAACATTTTCAGAGGAGACACAATGATGAATTTGTAGAAAGACTTTCATGAATCAGTGATAGTGATGAATATTTCAATTATGTATTTGAAAATGTCACTGATTATTAATTTAAAGCCCCTGTTTGTAAGCTTTGAAGTTTTCTGACTTTGGTAGGTTGAGGTTGCAGATTGCAACCAACTGTATACCCCTCCTCTCTCCCCTTCCAAGCGTGTAGGAGAACCTACGGTGGACGCGCAAAAAACATGAAAGGCCCTCTCTAGAGTCAGTGTTTGGTTTGTCTGTTCTGGGTTGCTGTAGAAACATGGCGGTGCAACATGATATAAAGGGCTCATTCTAAGGTAACAAATACATGATTCTTATTTTCAGGTGATTATACACTAATTAAAATATATTTATGAATATTATATTGCATTTCTGCCAAGTCTGTTCCACTAGATGCCACTAAATCCTGCACACTGGACCTTTAAGCTAGAATTAAATAATTTTTTCATACACACAAAAAATAAAAGAATTTTAATGTTGCTGTATTCACATAAATACAGATAGGAGCTTTAAGTTTAATCTCCTCACCTTTAGTAACTCAGGGGCCTGTTTCTTCAGCTTCTCCATCTTCCACTCATTCTCACAGGGGTTGAGGGAGGAGGGCGGGGCCGTGCATGAGCACTTGCAGTCAGATCCGGAGCTAACAGTTTCGACTGTGTAGAAGTCCTCCACACGTACGCTGCCGCTCCGGAGCCGCAGGCAGGCGTCCTTGCTTAGAGGGCGCATGATGCATTTACAGCGGCAGTCTGAGCCCTCTGATGTCATCCTAACAGGCTCTGTCTCGCCAAAGATCTGGAAGTGAGAGCGTGAATTAGCAGGAATCCAAACAGAAAAAGGCATTTTGTGTCTTTTTTTGTCATGTCACTATAATCTTCTCTTCAATTTTGCACCTAAGTTTGCACCTAAGTGTCTCTTAGATGCATGAAGTGGAAATGTTTCTTTATTGTGGCGCAGTTCTAAACAAGAAGCTTTATGGCTGAGTAAGAAGTTTATTTTATCCCATAAATTCAGCAGTTTTTAAAGGTATATGTTGAGCTGTACTGTTCATTCCCCCAGCAGTTGTCCCAGTCATCTATTCCATTAGTCTAACCCCTGCTGGACTTCCATGAATAATAAATCCATGTTTTATTGTAGGGAAACAAAAGCAAGGGAAGGAAAGTGATCTTGAGAAATAACCACATGCTTCCCCTCTTTTGCATGTTAGCTGGTGTGACTCAGAGGAAAGCCTCAGAGACAAACATAACTCATAAGGCTTCTGCATCACCAGCTGGCCTTTGGCTGCCATGTATGATGACAGAGCTTTGGCAGGCCATGGTCATAGCTTACTTAAAAAACAGGAAGCAATGCATGGCAGCTCCAGCAGACATTCCACACAGTTCCTATGTGAGATGAGCACATGCTGGCATACAGAGGAGACAGCTTTCACGCAAGCATTCAACTGCCCTGATTTACTGCATGTTTTATGAAATGTTCAAGTGGTGATGGTGAATTGGCAGAGTGTATTGTGCTGAGCGCTCTCTGAATTTCTCAACTTCATCCATAAAAATGAATCCCTTTCTTTTTCAGTGAAAGGCGGGCTAGTTCAAGAGACAGACCTTGTCACTAGCCTAGACTTGTGAATTAGTTATGCAACTAACTCTGCGTCCTCTCATGTGGCCCTTTATGGCTGCCTTGTTGTTAGCTTATCTGAATAGAGGTGTGTTCAGACTGGAAGTGAAGCAAATTTGACAGGTGTAGTAATTGCACATAAAGTCAGTGCCAAAACACACAAGGATTGTTGCTGGGCATGGGCAAAGACACCTCCACACCAGTTGAAGATGTTCCAACCTGAGCAAAAAATGAATGCGTATCCTGAAGCTTTTCAACTCCAGTTCATGACTGTACAAAAAGAAGGCAAAGAAGAAGGAGATAATCTGAATGGGAAACAGCATATAGAACTGGAATTCATGATGACTTTTGAGATTAGAGTCTGAGCTGTCACACAAACAGCACAAGCACAGTATTCACACACATGGTTGGTGCATACGTTGCTATAGCTACAGCTAACATCTATACAGCTGGTACATTGGCTGTTTGCGGCAAATAAACACGGATTGCAAAAATACTCCAGTTAAGTTAGCTTCATGTTCAATCTGGCTGGTATTGTTCATCTTTGTGTTGAATACCTATTGGTAAGGCCTGCGCCAGTGTTGAAATTCAAGTAAATATTGCACGTAAATGAGAGTAGAGACAATGTCAGTAGTTATCTATTGTTCTATTTGCATTGCTTTTTGCCCTATTAGCAGCCACACCAAAGGATGGCCATAAAGGTCATTTGGTTTGTTGTTGGTCCATCTGCCCTTCTAACAAACACTTTGTTCTAGACAAGGTATCTCAAAAACTATTACAGTACAGTAGCTGGTTGTCCATAAAAATTGCTGTGGATATTCTTTAGGTTAAATTCCCGTTTGATTGCAAGAATATGTAAATCTAATCCACAGATTACCAGCAAACCAACAGTACACATACATACTCTCAAAAAAAAGGATGAACCCTTTCCATGTTGCACACTCCAGGAGCTTTTGACCAGCCACCCCCAAAACTAAATGTTTGCACACATGGTGTCTCACAAACCAATAGACTTGGTCACCACATATATGCTGCAAAGGAGAAAAAACCTTGTCTAACCCTACCCACTTGGAGGCACCGTATTTTTAAGGGTTCAATTGTATCCTCTGCTGTGCACAATGACTGAAAAGATGAGTCACACAGGACAGATATTTTACATACACAAAACAGTCCACAAAACATTATGTCTAAATTCTACATGCAAATAATTTTGTTCCTATGTTGCTCATCACCAATTCTCACTGGCCATCATTCTTGTTTTCAGTCTATGGGATGCACCTCACTAACAGGGAGCTTTTCTCCTATCATTTAGAGTCAATATTCTTAGATCCCATGTTGGAGATTTGGGCTGTTGTCTCTTCCTGGTGAGATTTAGGGGTCTTTATAAACCCCAGGACAGGAATAGAGCTCAACAACGCAGAGATTCTTAATTAATGAGCTGTGGTCCTGTCATATGTCATATGACTGCAGCAAGAAGTTAGGACTCTAACTATATGATGAACACATTTGTAGAAAGTGGGGCCAAACATCTACTGAAGTCCCAGATAGGATGGATATGAATGCACCCTGCCAACCAATCTTTTTGCAATAGTCCTTTTTCATAGCAGACATTTTGCCTTGTCATAGGTGAGTAAAGTATTTCACTGAAAGAACTGCATTGAGTATCAAAACATCAGCTGTAAGCTGTAAGGAAATTTAGGGATTTGGAGGCACTATTAGGCAAGATAACAAAGTCATGGAGGAAATCTTCTGGAAATCATCTCTTTGCAGAAGTATCTGAAAAAGTACACAAGAGTACTTCTGCTCCTGATCTGACTAGCAGATGTAAGTAAAACACAATATCAGTTTTGCAACAATGATAGAATTGCTGTCAATTATAATGGAGCAACGAAGTTTTTACAGTAGTACAGCAGTTAGTGTAGTGTCAGGAAATTGGGCTACATGATGATTTACACACCCTGCCTACAATTAAAGGGGAATTAAATGTGGAATTATACATATTTAGGGCAATTTAGTATTACTCAGAATATCTGTGAAACAGGTATATAATGTCTTCTGTGCCTCTCGGGGGAGCTTTGTTAAGCCTCAAAAAGTAAATCTGTAATCAGGTTTATCCCAGCTTTGGCTTGGAGACTACAAATGTACAACAAAAACCCTGCGTTACAAAGTGGGGCATGGAGTAAGAAAGATGTAGGTGTTTACAAGACATGACGGGTCTAACGAGAGGATGCTATTGGTTGCAATATTGGAACAATCAGAGCTTGATCTATACTTGGGACTAAAAATCTGGCTTTTTTCAGCTTTCTTTTAAAAATCTGTCTCTTGTGAGTCAGCCAACCTTATGGAGGTGCAATATTAAATTGCCGAAGTATTAAATATGATATGAAAATGACAATAAATGATACATTTCATTATATCATTTATATAAAGTGTTTTTTGAATGGTGTTTGCTAGTTACAATTTTGGATATCTTTTGGCAGTGCAGCAGCAGACTTAGTGAAGGTAAGGGGGAGGAGTGGAAGTGGTGGTGGGGGCTCATTAGTGAAGGAATGTGGGCTGAGTGATGGGGAAAGATGTGGAGCGGGGGTGCTTTCCCCTCCATTACTGCAGACATACTGGGGGGCGTCTGATATGGGGCAGGACTCCTGTGTGCGGAGCCGGGCCAATCCTGACACATGTCAAGCGAAAAGGCAGCAGGTTGACAAATGCTACAGCCACATGAAAACAGAGTGGATTAGCAGATTAAACTTCTTTAGTGGAAGCTATGCCCACGGCCCTGCTGAGCTGCATTGTTCAACCCCAGTCAAACACTAACTGCTCCATAGCAACACCAGCTTAAGTTGCTTTAAATTGGAGAAGTCAGAGAAATTCCAGCCAGATTTACTTTAGTACTTCATGTTTTGTCGAGTCAACAAAGCCTAAACTATTACCTTGCAGGCTTTACTGAAGAACCATTTGGCACTAGCTTATCATGAAGAATCTGAATCATTCTGCCAATCAGATCAGCTGCCTCCTCCTTCTGTCAAATCACATGACCCGGTATGCCTAACTGACCATCTAGCATTTCATGCCAAGCTGACCTACCAGCATGAGAACAGGCAACGCAATTAAGAGTGCTAATAATTAAGAGTACTGGCTATTTAATGCATGCTTTGAACTTTGAGTCTTTGGCTTTGACCTCTCAAGTGCAGTCAAGTTTCAGGTCAAAAAGAACAGGGCTCAAACATGAACTCATGTCTGCACAATGGGAGGAAAAGACCCTGCACGCCACAGAGTGCTCTATTAGATCAAGCGCCGCAGCCTGTAACAGCTAACACACCCTGACAGTGATGAAGTGAAACCCCAATTGGTTGCTAAAAACACAAGATGTGTTACACAATGGCTGGTGCATTTGAAAGCCTTTGCTGGCCTCAGAGTTGAAGTCAATGTGTCAGTTGCACTGGCCTGTTGTATCTGCAGCCATGTTCATATAAACAGGGATATCCTCTGTTTTTAGTGCTTTGCCAGCTGGTAATCAGTGGGGGAACTGTATGGTGAAAAGGCAGGCAGGCATCCTGTGGCAAAGCTCAAATGTTCTGCTGCATGTTCCAACCTTCTTTAAACTCAAGTGATTCCTGTTATGACCTGCAGCTAAATAAACTCCTCTGCTTGTTGCTTTTTGAACTATTTTCCCACAAAAGCCACCCTGAATACCAATTGTAATCAGTCTTAAGCCCGTCAAGCCTTTAAAGGATGGACTATCCCTTTAAAATCCACATCATCTCCTGTCAAGGGCACTCAAGACCAAAACCGGGGTCCACATTCCAGTCCAAAGACTCTGCCTGATTTTTAATCTAATTAGCTGTGCTTATGATAAACAGTCTTACTGTGCCACTATAAAGATTAACGTGGTACAAAGGGGGAATTCTATTAAAGCCTTCAGTCTGGAGATGAACCATGAGGTCAGTGGCCCAGTCTCCAAGCAAAAACACCGGCATTAGCACTGGGATGTTAATTAGCTGAACACAAAGTGTATCAAGCACTCGCTGCTTTTGGGGGTACACGTCGACATTCCTGCTGGGTCTGTTTATGTGTCCAGATAGGCTCCAAACTTTTCACTCATCACAGCCCATCACATTCATTGACATTCAGATTAATGAGACACTGATATATATATGGGCTTAATGACTTAATGAATTACTTATGTGAAGGTTCCTCCCTAGCCATTGCAACATAGATAAACTCTGGTAAACCATACAACTGGGTTTTTGCACATTTATAAAATCAAACAATCAAACAGGGTGAAAATCCTCTGAAAACACACAGACACTAATCAAGCCGTCAATATGGCTTCCTAATAAAATACATACTCTATAACAATCCATGCACAACCATAAAAGGATATTTCCCTAATTAATGTTGTGTGTCTGGTGACCTCAGCCATGACTGGAATGATGAATGTTGCCAATGCCTTGTCCCCAGATGATTTGGTACAACAGATGTTAAGGGAGACGTTAAAAAGCTGCAGAGTTTATCACTGCTCAGTAAAAGATATTGTGTTCTGTGATAGGACAGTTTATTATGCAAACGAAAAAAAGAAAATATTAAATGTTTCAAACCAAAAAAGCAGACTTTCTGGTGTAACCTACAAGAACAAGCACCAACAGAGATGACTGTTGATTAATATAATAGTGCGGATGCTAATCATATCATCATGCTAATCAAATCTGTCTTTCTTTTTGCATTTTAAAGGTACATTCAATTTGTGTTTGAGTTGGGAGAACAGAAAAGCTTGCTCTGATACAACATAAGCACAGATTTAGTTGTCACTGCAGCTATGTTAGCTAATCTACATAACTGTATGACCTACATCCATACCACAATCACTGAATTTTAAAAAATGTAAGCCTGTTTGTAATATAGTCAGCCACTTCTCTACAGGATTTACTAACCCTGCCGCCAGAAAACAACGTTAATATTGGATGATTCTGCAAAACCCTGGATTACGTCCAATGCCAACGTTCCCTAGCTTTCTACAATATCTGCACATGGCAACTACTGTGTGGTTAAGGTTAGGAAAAGATTGTGGTTATGGCAAATAAACTATAAATGGCAAATAAACAGTATAGGTTTGATTAAGGTTAGGAAACTTTAACATTTGGTTAAAAGAATTTAGAATCGCACTCCTATAACATTGTTGGACTCCCAATGGACAGATATAAACAAAAGGATCAAAACTGATGCAGCAGAACCAGAGATATTGTCTTTTTTATTCCATGCATCCTTCTTCCTTGTGAAAATCTAATGCCTTCATTACCCACAATGCAACTCTAATTGATTCACTCAACTGTACAGATGTGTTTTAGTAGGGGCTAATGCAGCCTCTCATGGGCTGCAGAGGTCTGGTAACCTCACTTCTTTCTAACTCTACAACCCCAGATTATTTTCTTTTTCATACTTGTAGTCTTCAGACCCTACTGACACTGACTCAAGTGACATCACTTGAGGCAATTTATCAGATTTCACACAGCTCCCTCTGAATTATACAATTTTTTCACATATGCAGTAGTACTCCGCAACTGCTGGAAACAGACTGGTTTGAAATAGAGTTTTCTTTAATGTTAGGGAAAGATAGTGGTTACAGTAAAAAGAAAAAAAAAAGATAACTGCAGCTCTAAGATAAGGCGCAAACTCAAGTCTCCCACATACCAGTCAGACATATTACATATCCATTCATCAACCTAAATTCCATAGACTGCACACTACTTTCCGTAGTGGTACTGCAGGTTGGAACTGGATGGAAGGTGCGGGATTGTCCAATATAAAAGTAAAACCTAGGGATACTGGCCTGGGACAAAGCCTCTGTACTTGCTCCCATCAACACCATAGCATGCAGGAAAGACATGGTGACACAAAGAGAGCTGCACGTCCTGACTGCTTCTACTGCTTTTGAGGATTGAAGAGATCTATTTTTTGAATCTTACATGTAAACAGAATACAACCGGACACAAGCCCACTGATCTGTAAAAGGTCAAGTTCCACATTGAGATGCAGCCTGAGAGAGATTTCATGAGATTCTACATACAGTACTGTAGACTATACAAGAATGAGACAAGCTAAATTTGAAACTTATCTGCGGTCATAAATCTTGCTCTCAAGGATTTAAGGGATCTGCATAAAGGGAGAAAAGCACCCAAACTATGTGAATGAAGACATGGAAGTCTGAGAAAAAGGCCAAGCATGCTTTGAAATGCACAATTCTGGAGTGTAAATGTGTAATCTATAATAAAAACAGGACTGTTTTGTAATGGCTTTTGATAAGAACCAGGAAACTCTTCATGCAAATTGAACCAGTTATCCTTTCCCTTTGATCATCACTATTATTTGCTAAGAACCTCTGTATTATAGATTATATTTGTTATTAAGTGCACACACTGGTTTTGACATTCATTCAGACTCTTTAATAGTGGAGCTGTTAATTAGTTAATGTATTGTTCAAGGTTCAAGAACAGGAAAATGTATTGATGTGAGAAAGCCTAAAATATATATACAGTAACCCATGTTCAGCATTTCGTACCAAAGCCAAGCAATGTCAGACCTGTATAAAAC
Source organism: Scomberomorus guttatus (assembly GCA_038419695.1). NCBI lineage: Eukaryota > Metazoa > Chordata > Actinopteri > Scombriformes > Scombridae > Scomberomorus > Scomberomorus guttatus. Next base: position 4,981,642 of record CM076450.1, on the reverse strand, counting down.
CCTGGTCACATGTAGGGTCGTGAACCCTGGTCGAATGTCAAATGTTCACCCATTCACACCAAACACCAAAAAGTTGTTCCTGGATCATTGCCTCAGTGTGAAAGAGGTATTAGTCTTTCTCATTTCCAACAGCTTGCAGCTTTGTTTTAACCACAAACACAGAAACATGACTTTCTGCAGACTGATGATGTTGACACTTCATCAAGCACCATGAGACATCCCCAATTAAATGAAGTCTTGTTGACATAACATGGCGTGACAAAACCTCATTTCATGCACATTGCGGCACTCATCTAAAGCAGCAAGGCACATTATAGAACCTGTCAATCCATACATATTTAATCTGTCTGAGTGCCATGTTGCAGACTACTGTTTCACTGAGGCAGACTGAGCATCCCAGTCTGCTGTCTCCTTCTCTCTATCCCCTGTTGACCTTGCACTGATTGTCCTCTGGTTTGTTTACAACCAAAACACGAAGCAGGTGCACACACTGGTTCCCACGCCACCCTGTGGTGCCCTCCATGCCCTCCTCTGAGAGGGCTTTGTCTCTTGTTAATGCCAGTGCCACCAGTCTGGTTACAGAGAGTATGACTGGGCATCTACAGAGACATAAGAGTGAACTTAGAAGAGTGTTGATGTGAGGAGACATACTGTATCATGACATAGAGTGAAAAACACAACTGACAAGATTTCTACACTGGTAAGATCTTCACATCAACTGATTCTAATCTGACATTTTGATTGAATTTCTCATCAATATGTATGGTTTATTTTGATATATGTGTATAGTTTTAGTAACAAATGATAGTGAAAATGCTTTTCCAACCTCACAATAATGCAAACTGGGACACAAATAGAATAATTATGATTTTATGGAATGCTTTCATTGGAAAATTCACAAATGAATATGAGTAAAAAGTGTCATCTTTTGGTCCATTCACTTCAGGTACATATCTATCTGAATCAGCAATCAGATATTCATATCACTCAAACACTGTTTGTCATGGTCCGGCTGCGCCTCTCCCTCATTCCCAGTGTTCCTGCTGTTTACCCTCCCCTGTGTTTCTTGTTGGATCCCTGTTTGTTCTCTCTCTCTCTCTGTCTGTGTGTGTCTGTCTGGGTGTGGCGCTCTGTTTCCCTCCTGCTGCCAGTGTCAACCGGCACACCTGCGTCCCATCCACTCATCAAGCTCCCGCAGTATATATACAGTACCTCAGCTCTACACTCCAGTCTTCGCCAGATCGTTCATCTGTGGGCTTTGTCTGCCTGCCTTGTCCAGCATCTAGCCAGTCCGCCTTCCAGCCAATAGCTCAGCTCTCCAAACCTCCATCTCTACAACTTCTCAATAAAACTGCATTTGAACTGTTGCAAGCCGTGTGTCTGAGTCTTGCCTTTTGGGTCCAAACTTAGCTTAACCTCACACTGTTGCAGACTAATTGAGACTAATGATTTACTTCATAAAGTTTTCATAAAAGCATTTCTATTCTGTTTGTTTCATTTATTTGTGAGGGACCAATAACAATATTGAACATGAATGTTATCATTTGGTGTATTGTATCAAAGTTATATTAAGGCAAATTGTCTTCTGTAGTCCCCTGGCAGGTCACAATAAAACATGCACAGAATGACAGGACAGCAGTAAACAAACAGAACATGACACATTATACAAAACAACCCACCAAATGACATCACACACAGTATTTTTTATGTGTTTTATATTTTATGTGTATACGTGTTCCACCTCACATCTGCTACTATAACCAGTACTATTACTACTAGTATTAAAAATACTACAGTTACTATTGCTACCACTAATATCAAATCCTACTCCCTACTACTGTATCACAACTACTACTACTGATGCTGCTACTATTTATATAACTAGTATTAACACTAATGCCAATTCTACATGTCTTCACATGCAGCTACTATTACTATTACTACTGATACTGACACTACTGCATCTATGGTCAACTGTTACTAGATGTTAATTACATGACCACAGGTACAGTATTCAGAAAGCTGAACATCACATTCATTTGTGACAGCCTCCACTTCCACTATTCTCTTCTGGTTTCAGGCTTTCCACCAGATGTTGGAACCTGGCTGCAGGGATTTGCTCCCATTCAGCTACAAGAACATTAGAACATTAACTGCATTCCAGTTCATCCCAAAGGTGTTGGATATTAAGTTCTTCCACACCAAACTGGGAAAAACATTTTTGTTTATAATATTACTGCAAGATTTCCCTTAAAAAACAGTATGTGGACAGGGTAGTCCACAGTCACTCATTTGTCTTATTTGTCTGAATACTACTAGCACCTCATATTACTACTACTACATGGGGGCTTTCCTCTTCACTGACCTACATTATTTGGCCTCTCTCATTGTATCCAGAGCAGGCAGTTGTTGACACTCACACACCTTGGCCTTACATAGGCGAAAGAGCTTCTGGTGTTCATATTTGTAATATGTAGTTGTCTTCTGTTAGTGTCTGTGTGTGTGTGTGTGTGTGTGTGTGTGTGTGTGTGTGTGTGTGTGTGTGTGTGTGCATATGTGTGTGTGTGTATGTGTGTGTAGAGCTGGATTAGGCTTAGGGAGAGTGAGGGGTTACTGGAGTCCAGCAGCTGTACAAACAAGGGCAGCCAGATATTACTGTTGCCCCACTGAGTGCCATCTCTCCCACACTCTGCTGGCAGCATGCCTCCACACACACACACACACACACTGGAGGTATCATTACATAAACCAATTGTTACTCGCGTCACACTGCAAGCCCTCATTGGGAGGATTACCTCCAGTCGTAAAAAAATGACACATAACCTGAACCATCTGCCGACGTTAGACAGAAAATTTAAAGGTCTGGCTTGGGGAAAATGTTGGGTGGGCCTATTGGTCCCACCCAACATTGGCGATTTGTCTGAAGCAGAGGCACCATGACATGGAACATGATGCAGGTAAGAGATGAGGTATAGAGTGGGATACTGTTGACAGCAACTTGATTAAACATTGAACATTACTGACTCTGAACAGTCCATAAACACGTTTGGGATTTATTTCAATACAGTAACACAGTGCAATCATGCGTGGAAATCCTGGGATATAAAGTGAATAATAGCTTCCTTGTGTCTCTTCTTACCTTGCTCTGTGAAGACGCATCCTTGCACAAAACCAGCAGGCAGGCAAACAAGTTCGTGTATCTCCACATTTTCTCTCCTGAGTGTCTGCGCGCGAAGTTCAGAAATCCAAAACGACACTCACTGCATTCAGTCCATAAGGTGTAGCCTGATAGCGAGCCTACTTTAGCTCCATTTCCACTTTACACAGGGAAGATCATACAGTGTGCGTCCGTCTGTATGGATGTGCGCGCTGTGCTGTGCGCCCTGCCTGCACCGCGCGCTCTGTTTTCAGCCAGGAGCAGAGTGCGCATCATCTGTCATCCGCTGTCCTCACTGATGGGAGGGGTTTACACACACACACACACACACACACACACACACACACACACACACACACACACACACACACACACACACACACACACACACACACTCCGTACATGTGTATGTAGTCTGCACAGCTCGACGGGATTTTATAATAATAGGGGAGAACGGGGTAAGATGAGCCACATTTTACATTTTACATTGCAAAATAAAAGTGTATTTGTTTCAAACAATAGTAACTATATATACCTCAGGTTGTTGTGTACCCATGAAGATGAAAACAAGTTATCTAATTATTATGGTTTTAGAACAGTGACCCATCAAAAAAAGTTAGTCCTATGGCACAATTTGCCCCAAGGTAGGGGTAAAATGAGTATGGGGATGGGGTAAATTGAGCACTCTAAGGGTAAATAGTGCTACTGTTAAATACTGATATAAAAGTAACATCATTTTGAACTTAATTAATTCCATAAATTTAACAAAGACAAAAGCTCATACTTTTAAGTAAAATGATATGTTTGTGTCCTGTTGTTCAACATGTTACCTAAACATTTTCAGTAAAGATTAAACTGTGATCTTTGTGTGTTAGCTACAGAAAGAATGTGTGTGTAAATGTGATTTTGTGTATAGACAGACAGGTAACAAATTAAAGGAAAAACTGGTACAGGTCTGAATGCTTGACTCCTACAGTGAGGGGGTCTGGTGGCTCTGTTATGCTGTGGGGAGCATTTTGCTGGCATGGTTTGGGTCCACTTGTCCCCTTAAAGGGAAGGGTCACTGCAAATCAATACAAAGTTGCTCTGAGTGATCACCTTTATTCTATGCTGAAACATTTCTATGCTGATGGGAGTGGTCTCTTCCAGGAAACAAAGCCCTCATCCATAGGGCACAAGGGGTCACTGAATGGTTTGATGAGTATGAAAATAATGTGAATCATATGCTATGGCCTTCACAGTCACCAGATCTCAACCCAACTGAACACTTATGGGAGATTTTGGACCGATGGGTTAGACAGTGCTCTCCACCACCATCATCAAAACACCAAATGAGAGAATATCTTTTGGAAGAATGATGTTCATCCCTCCAGTAGAGTTCAGATGCCAAGGTGCATTGAAGATGTTCTGGCAGCATGTGGAGATCCAACAGCTTACTAAGACACTTTATGTTGTTTTTTCCTTTAATTTGTCATGTTTGTGTGCAGATTAAACGTAACATTAGTAAACAATTAGGTATTTATTCATCAACATTGTAACACTTGTAACAGTGATCAAACATTAATATGAACAGTGTCTCTCGTCTCTAGAATATCAGAAAATAATACTTAAATACACAGGTTACTCTGTACATATGTAGCCTATTTAAACTTTTGGGGGTAAACTGAGCTATTGACTCAACTTGCCCCAACATCACTGGCACATTTTACCCCACAACCTCCATTTTGGCAAAACTGTTTTACATAGTGGCTCAGATCCACAATTATGCTAATTTTAAGACCTTGTTTTGTAGCTTACATTGACTTAACATGTAATAATGTCCAAACCTATCTATTTTAGTTAAGATACAAGACTTCAGTAACATGATGAATTCACTTGGCATGACAAAAATATATATTTTTTGCTCTGTTTTGCTGACCACTCTCTCCATGTGCTTGAGTGGTGTGATGTGAACTATACTTCCTTAATTTGTGGTCACGTGATTACTTTTGTTTATAGTTACCTAGCTAGGTAAGGGGGTGGCTCATTTTACCCACTGGCTCAACTTACCCCGTTCTCCCCTACTGATAATAATCATAATAATAATAAACATCATTATCATGATAATGCAATAATTTTTCATTTAAATGTATTTTAAACACTAAGTCAGTGCACATAATGTCCCATATTGAATATGGTCACTATCTAAGTTTATAAGTGGTCATGAAAAGATTCCATTATTTCAAGTGAACAGCACACTTATTCCAAACTCTTATTTCAAATTTGAAGGGCTTTTGGCGCCATCAGCTGGCCAATTACTACTTTGCAACTCAAATCCAGATCCCAGTCTTACTGGGGACCAGCAGTGGCAGAAGAAGTATTCAGATCCTTTACTTAGGTAAAAGTACCAATACAGCATGTAAAAATACTTCATTACAAGTAAAAGTCCTGCATGAAAAATCCTACTTAAGTAAAAGTACATACGTATTATCAGGTTGATGTAGTTAAAGTATTGCAGTAAAAGTAGTGGTTTGGTCCCTCTGACTGATATATTATTATATATGACATCATTAGATTATTAATACTGAAGCATCAGTGTGTAAGCAGCATGTTACTGTTGTAGCTGCTGGAGGTGGAGCTAGTTTCACCTACTTTATATACAGTTAGCTAGTTTAGTCCAGTGGTTCCCAACCTAGGGGTTGGGCCCTTCACCTTCATATGGCACTTTTCAAAAACAAATTTACAACATACCAAAGCCAAGAATTGAGAGCAGATAAAAACAATGAACAAAATCAGGAAAAAATGTGTAAATACAAACAATGAATACATAAATAACTAAATAAAACACTAGTGTAAATTAAAAGCCAATCTATAAAAAAAGAGATTTAAGATGGGAGCACTGAGGTTGCTTGTCTAATTTCCCGTGGAGGGCTGTTCCAGTGCAGTGGACCCCTGACCACAAACACCCTGCTACCCTCCAGCAGGGACCTGGGGACAGCCAACAACAACTGCTCAGCAGACCTCAGCTGGAGTGTAGGGAGAGAGAAGGTCAGCAAACTATAATGGTATAAAAGTCATTGGCTGGATTAACCTGCTGGTGGGCTGATTGACATAAGAGGCTTGGCCCCTATAAACTCCCCTTTTCTCCCAGTCTGTGAAACATGTATAGTTGTTGTGTTAAAGACACAACTGAAATAATAAAGGTCTTAAAACTAGAAAACAGTTAAAAAAGCACATAGCGGTCTATTACCAAACAAATGCTCAATGACATTATCACAAACTGGCTGACACACAGTAATCCTGGAGCTTTTGGGGCCCCTGGAGTTCCTGGGGCCCGGGGCAGTTTTCCACTTTGCCTGGTGGCAAATCCAACCCTGAGGGAAAGAGCTGTGAGACAGGGAGGTACAGGGTCAGGCAACAGAGACATCTGCTGGACGTTAAGAGGAAAACACCAGGGAACCTCATTCTGCCTTCACCACAGCTGTGACTGTTTAGATATTTTTTTTATCCCCCACACATCAACATATAATATGAAGGTATATATATTTCAAAATAATTCATAGTGTGTCTCTGGTAGGCTAAACTCAATCATGAGCTGATTTGTTGTTCTTCATATTTTAGTTTCCTATGGAAAACAGAATTTGCAGCACTGCATCTGAAAGAAAATGTATTATATTCTTCTAAAACTTGGTTCTTTTTTCAAACTTTTTGCATATAGTGAATCTGTGTAATCTGGGGTATTTGTAAGCAATATTTTACACTCGTATTACCCAACACTTTAGATCAACACGATGTTCTCAGGATGTTTTCTAGCTACCTCAGAGTAAGAAATAAATTGAAATAAAACCCCCTTTTTTTCATAAAGACCTATCAAGTGGTCTGTATCTATAGGCCTACATGTCAAGTCTTTGTAGATGGTGCAAAGGGAGACTGACAATGGAACAAAAGCATGGGAAATGCCAATGGTGATTTATAAAAACAAAGTATATGTATGCATTTAACAATCTGAGACAGTTCAGATTTTAGAAAAGCCCAAACATTTTATTACTTGTATATTTTATTACATTGCATATTCTATCACATTAAACCAAAATACCGCATAAAACAGCAGGTTCAACAGTCAACCTTCAGCTGATACACTGGAGACAACAGCACAGACAATCAGTCTAATTCATCTGCAACATTAATTTTTCTTTGTTAAACTCAGTCATTTACTTAGGCATGGCCTACAGTATTTGTTGTATTAGTTGAAACATGTAGACCAATTGTCATTGTCAAGTGTGTCAAACTGAGGAAACATCCATGTTTAAATTAGTAGCCTATTAAGAAATGTTTTTATTGTAGAGGCTAACAGAGTGAAAACATGATGAATGATTCACACGGTCTTACAGTGTGAGCACCAGAGGGCACTACTACACACTCTCAACTCTTCCTCACTGAAAAATATCTTCTCAAATACGAAGAAAACATGCCGCCAGCTTTCGGCTTGTCTCAGTGAAACCAAACGCTGCTCTTCAGAATCAGAGCGGAGGCCAGGGCAGGGTATGAGAGACTCCATGTCCCATAATGCCTGCAGCCTAAAATCCGTCCGTTGCGTAATCTCTGTTGTGTGTTTGTGCTGCCTTCAGGGTATGTGGGAGCAAGCAAACTTTATATGAAGTTAGAAGATTATGATCAGAAACTAATTCATGCTAACTGATGATTTAGAATGATCATAGGCATTATATAGGCTACAATATTTTAGTTCAGGAAGTGTGAGTTCTCCTGTATTCATTAAGTGAGCAACAAATTCACACAGCTGGTTTCTAGCTAACAAAACACACGTTTTTGGGTCACAGCCTATAATATAGCTAGCCTTTCCTATACTGTGTCTGTGTCTTTTCAACAACAAACAGTTTTGGCTCAGTATTTCACATACTTTAGGCAACTTTAAATTGTAAATTGTAGGACTACTGTTCATAAGTTTTATACGACTACCAAAAACATTGAATGCATTTTAATAAGTATGAATTAATTTAGCCTACAAGCCACAGCAGTTTAGGCACACTCCTAACAATGCATCACACTGGTCTATAGTGGGCTAGTCTAAATAAAAAAAAAGTTCCAATAAAGCCAAAGCCTTTTTCATTGTATGCTAATTGTTTGACTATCACATGTCAGCAACAACCAGGGCCTAATGTAGTTATTTCTGTGGAAGCCGGAATTTTCCAACTTCCCCACGGGCCCTGAACGCATCATCTTTGGGGGTGTGGATCCAATTATTCCCCGCTGGCTGGAGGCAGCAGTGAACCAGCCAAGCTGAGGACAGGGGCAAAGCAGCGCCAGCTCGATTCACTTCATCCTGTACGATCATCATCATCATCATAATCATCATCATCGTCACCCTCCCTGTGCGGGCTCTTCGTGGCGGTGAGAGGCGACGTCGGGCTAACTCGGGATCAGCCCATGCAGGAGGATGGAGATAGAGAAGAGGACGAATGGGTTCGACTACCCGGAGAGAAACAACGCCAAGTCCGTCAACGGTAAGCAAACACATCCCGAAGCAGGATCATGCATGTGCACACACACCATCCACTGTACACACACACACACACACACACACACACACATACATACACATACACATACACACTGCTGCTGTCCGTGACTGGCTCACACCTTTCCCACCTCTTACCATGACACTGTGGCTGCATTATTTTTTCATTTGCCCTCATCAGTGCACCCATGCTTTTCACTGCCGCTGCAACCAATTCTCAAAGACACCTCTGCGAACTGCACCTGAGAGTGCACTGGAAATGACAAGAAAAAGAGTGTGAAGCCAGCATTTATTGTCATTTGTTACTGCTAAAATTAAGTTAAGGCTTCTAAATGTTAAATGTGTATTAACACGTGGAGTGAGATGAGCTGCGATTCCACGAGAGACTTAATTTTGGTCTGAAATTGTAGTTGAGTTTGGTTTGTTTCTTTGTTTTGCGTGTGTGTGTGTGTGTGTGTGTGTGTGTGTGTGTGAGTGTGTGTGTGAGTGTGAGTGTGTGTGAGTGTGTGTGAGTGTGTGTGTGTGAGTGTGTGTGTGTGAGTGTGTGTGTGTGAGTGTGTGCGTGTGAGTGTGTGTGAGATAGCCTGAGTTGGGCTCGCTGGGAACAGAGGTCGGAATGTTTTTATTTGGAGGTGGTCAGTCAGGCTCGGGGAGATCGTAAAAGGTGAACTTTTGAACTTGGAGAACGCCCTGGAGCCATTATAGTCCCCAAAATCCGGTGTTGCATGCGCTTAATCACAGGATGGCAAAGATGGAAAGAAAAGCGCTGATAAGATAAGATGGTTTGGTTAAATTCCAAGTTGTTTTTATTTTATATTAATTTGCAGCCTTTAGATGACACTGACTTTGAGACTTCAGTGGAGATAAAATAATCAGTTTCCCACAGCTCACTTCTCATTCAGTTTGCCTTCAATTTATTATTTCCTTAGAAGTTCCTTATTGATCAATTCCAGGCCCAAACTAAGCCCCACAATGCCTTGCAGGAGTGTCTGTCCCAGGCGCCAGTGCCATATCGTGCCCCCATGCGGGTGACTGAAGATTTATTGACATTTCCAAGATTAAAATTCCTCTAACCGTGCCTGCTCTGCGCACACTCACTGTGACTTATATGGACACTGACATGGACTGTGAGCTCTGGTTTGGTGCATTTGTGTTTGTGTCACTTTATTGTTGAAGAGCAGTTGACCAAATTAGCCCAATTATAAATATAAGAAAGCCTGCAGGGCAGGTTGATGAACCCAGGAAAAGTTTTCTCTGTTCTGTAATCGTGCTATTTGCATTAAAAACAATTTAAAAAATGAAATAAAAATAATGAAAATATATATTTGAGTAAATGATAAAAAGTACATGAATGTAATACACCAAAAGCTTATTTTTAGGCAGAGTATCACTCAGATCTGAAACTCTATTTTAAACTCTATTTATTGTCACCAAGTCTGACAATTAATCTGATCATTTTAAGTCCTTTATCAAGCAAGAAACTTCCAGCCTTTCAAAAGGATTTGCTGCCTTTCTCTGTTGTAAGTTGAATATTTTTAGGTTTGGACTGTGGGTTGAATTATCAAGACATTTCAGGACATCACCTTAGAAAATTATAACAGCCATTTCTTTTTTACCATTTTGTGACATTTTATAGATAAAACAATTGACCAACCAATTGAAAAAAATAAATTGATGAAAGCAGCCCTACTAATCATAAATTAACAGTTTCAAAGATTTAATCATCTTTATTATGCTTTTTTTTTGCGTCTGTCATGGCAGAATACAAGAAAAAAAGCCAAAGGAAGCTGAACGTGTCTTTAAAATATTTTATCAGCCCTAGCTGAGGATTGTATTTTGAAATCATCCATTTAGGTCACTTGCAATTGCAGTGATCGTTCTTAATATAATACTATAAAAGAGTAATCAAATAAACCAAAACCAAGCATATTGTCTTTAACAAAAATAGTGGTTCAGCAGCTACATTTTAAAATGTGAATTTCTTCATTTTCTACATCTAATAACGTGCCGTATAATAATTCTGGCTTTTTAAAGAATGAAGAGCTGAAATGATTTGTTTATTATTCGATAAACAGTCAAATAATTGGCAACTATTTTGATAAATAATTGTTTTAGTAATATTTTAAAGCAAAAATGCCAAACATTCCCCCTCTGCCTTTGTTTTATGTGACAGTAAACTGAATACTTTTAGATTTTGGACTGTTAGTTTGGACAAAACAAGAAAATTGAAGACATTAGCTTGAGCTCTTAAAAATGTATTATGTGCATTCTTCACTGTTTTCCTGACATTTCATAGGCCAATATGTTGATCATGAAAATAATCTCCAGATGAATTGATGATGGATATAATTGTTAGCTGTGACTCTAGGAGAAAGACAGATGTTACAGATGTTAAAGTCCAGCTGGTTAACCCATCACTGACCGGTGTGACGTGTTGGCTGTTTAAGCCTTTCCGTCACCTCGCATTGTTATATAAACACAGCAGCCAAACCCTCCTTCCACTCTCTGCTCCGGCCTCTCCACATAACCACATTTTAGGAACAAACTCAATTTCCATTGATCTCTGAATTGACCAGGAATTTAGCTTCTTCTCCCCCTTCCTCCCACTCTCTGCTCAATGAAGTATGCTTGTTTTAATGTAATTGAACTCACTGGAAGAGGAAGGAGCAGAAAGAAGGAGGAGGACAGGTTGGGTGGAGGGGTTAAATGTTTGTGTGGATCCATGTTTGGGCCTCGGGGGTTTGCAGGCTGGCACGGCGGGGCAGATAGGCTGAAAGAAAGTGCTTTGTCAGCCCCCTGCTCCGGCTCTGGGGGTAAAGAAGGCGGCTGCAGGATCTGTCCTGTCCCTCGGGGCAGGGTGAAGGGGACGGCTGGCAGTGGGTGGGGCAGGGGCAGGATGCGAAACCCCCCGCCGTGACGCTTGAATGATGAGCCAGGAGGAGTACAGTAGAGGAGGAGGGGCTGCTGCTGGGTGGAGGAGGAGGGGTCGGTTCGGGGGTGGGGGCCACGCAGGCAGATGTGATCCATCATGTTGTGTTTTCCTCTTCTTTTTAACTTGACTCCCTCCACTATCAGTAGATCTGTGTCAACACCAGCGCAGGGACAAGAGCTGTAGTCACACACACACACACACACACACACACACACACGAAAAAGTGTATTTTAGATTGTTGGAAAGGATCTCTAAAGTAACTGTACTGTCTTTATATTAAATAAAAGTCATTACATTCATCCTGTATTTATTAGGAATGATCAGACTTGGATCAGAATCGGAATGATCAGAAAAATATTAACCCAATCCAACATTCAACATTTTTCATCGAACCTTAGTCCCCAAAACTGCACAAAGGCCTGAAATCACATTAGTGGCAGCAGTTTGTACAGTTAAGAGGGAAAAACAAATTCTCTGAATGTTTGTATGTAGAGTTAATAGCTATAAGAAATATATTTCTGTGCTGAAATAAGATCATTCTTTTTTTCTGGTTCTCTCTCAGCTTCTTTGATTTCCACAATTTAAAAAGTCTGATTCAGTTTTTAAAATTTTTTTTTTTCAAAATTTTGATTCCTGTTTAGACTGAATGGAAGTTGTGAAAATGCAATTTTCTAGCAGGTCTGTTTAAATGTATTTCCTGAAATGAAGTAAATCTAGCAGAGGATCAATTTTTGCTGTTGCTGTAAATTTTGTTAAAAAAAATAGGAAACTGTAGGAAATGATCTAAATGTTTTAAAAACTTGTTTCAAATGTAGTTTTGTAAGTTGAAATCAAACCTTTGAAATGAGAGAAAAATCTTTCACCTATTCCAAGATCATTTCACAACCATTCCAGATGATTCCAGATAATTCTTCATCTGGTTTAATTAGCATTTCAAACAAAGTGGTTTATCTCACAGCACACTCCTTAGCAGATGGTTTTACCATCTTAAAGACTCAGTTTTGATGATTGTGAGGGGATTTTAAAGCATGACTTCAGAAATGGGGCCTGTAGATGCTGGAAATCAGAAAAATTCAACAGAGAGACTTGAGTTTGATCATCTGACTGCAGTATAGACTGAATTTACTTATTTTGTCAAAAGACATTAAAATAGGCCAAAAATAATAATTCAGAGTTCCACTGATCATCCAGGTTTATTATAATAAAACATACAAAGCAAAAAAACAAGATGATTTTTGTTTTTCTTGCCTTTTTCAGAACAAATTCAGAATTTTGATTTGGTCATCTTTTTTTAAGTGAGGGAATTTGAGAGATTGATTTTTATTTATTTCAGTCTTTAAGTTAAAATAAATAAGTTAAAACAAATCAAAAAATTGAAACAAACACAAATGAACACAAAACAATGAATAATGAAATATTTTCTAAAAAACACTCATTTCAAAAAGTGTTTTAGGATGTCAGGTTTTTTTTTTTTTTTTTTTTTTACCAGACTCCTTTCGGTTGATGTATCAATTCTACCAGAAATTATTAACATAGTGAATTATTGAATTATTCTTACAGTTTAGTCCATTTTTCTTTCTTCTCCTCCAAATATCACATACCTTTTGAACACACATGGAAAAATGCATCTAGAATTTAACATAATTTTATTTTCATATATGACGTATCTAAGTGTTCTGACATTACATGTAAAGTAAAAAGTCTATAGGTAAACCACAGTTAGAGGACAGCATCTTCACGGGACAACAGATTGACTGATGTGGGTTTTAGGAGGAAGAAAGGAAGCATTCAAAGGGAAAATGAATCTAAGGTGTATAATGGGAGCTCTGAATGGAGAGGATGTTGTGTGAGGAATGAGGTCTGTGTTGCTGAGGAAAGTCCTTTCCTGTCCGTGAAGACTGGAGGCTTAATGTCCTTCATCCTGATGCTGCCGTTTCCAGGCAACACACATTTTTGTGGTCAGGATGACAAGGGTCAGATGGTGATGCAACAGAGATGACAAAACAGCAGCCACAACACAACACAACACAACACAACACAACACAACACAACACAACACAACACAACACAACACAACACAACACAACACAACACAACACAACACAACACAACACAACACAACACAACACAACACAACACAACACAACACAACACAACACAACACAACACAACACAACACAACACAACACAACACAACACAACACAACACAACACAACACAACACAACACAACACAACACAACACAACACAACACAACACAACACAACACAACACAACACAACACAACACAACACAACACAACACAACACAACACAACACAACACAACACAACACAACACAACACAACACAACACAACACAACACAACACAACACAACACAACACAACACAACACAACACAACACAACACAACACAACACAACACAACACAACACAACACAACACAACACAACACAACACAACACAACACAACACAACACAACACAACACAACACAACACAACACAACACAACACAACACAACACAACACAACACAACACAACACAACACAACACAACACAACACAGACTGTTCTCTTATCTTATTACTACAGTCAGTGCAGCCATATCAACACACAAAGACCCTCTACCATCACACTTCATGCCCTTTGCACGTTTTGTTAGATTAGAGGTAACCAAACATGCTACTGGACGCTGTGAAAAATGTTATTTACTGTTCAGTCCAGTATTCCTAAAATCTTTTTCTCTCAAAACAAGAGAAAAAATGCTAACTGAGTGAGATTTTTTTCCCCTGAATGTGGTTAACTTTCTTCATACTTGAAAATTAACCACAGTCTGCTGCTGAGACTGGCCAAGGAACAAATAAGATTATCTCAATCCAATTGATTTTTGCTTTGTTATACACTACAGTAGGGCTGCGACTATTGATTATTTTCATTATCGATTATTCTGCTGCATATTTTTTCAATGAATCGATTTTAATCTATGAAATAGTGAAAAAAAATCCCCATCAACTATGAATGCATTATGAAAATAGGTGATTTTTTTTTCCTGACGAATCAATTAATCAACTAGTTGTTTCAGCTCTACTTTGCCGCTGGACAAGAATGTTGGCTAAAAAATACAGTCCTAGGCTTAAAATATCAACTATTTATCTGAACTCTTTTTCTCTTCCTCTAATTCTTAAATTAAATTCATTATTAACACTTTTCCTGGTTGAATATGCAAACAAATCCGTGCAAAGATGCAAAGGCAGTGAAGATTTAAGACATGAGAGGAAAATCAAATGGAAAGTTTTTATTTTAATCTGCGTCTGAGTGAATGTTTTTTTCTGAGAGTGAAAAACATGCGAAACTGTCATCTCTGAGTCTGAGAGGGTTTTTAATTCTAACTGCACCCACTAAAACACCAAATGACTTCCGTATCATTAGAAATACGTGATGAAAATGAAAGAAATGTAAAAGTCCAAACTGTGTGGTAGGATTTCAAAATTCTCTTACTTTTCTCTACAAACCACTGATGTTAGATTTTACAACTAAATTTCACATTCAGTCACTATATTTTATCTTGTTGGCTTTGGCGTGTATTGAAAAACGTAGAAAAATGAATGTGACCTGAAAAATCATCAACTATTTAAACTTTGAACTAATTCAAAAAAAAAAAGTGGTTCATCTTTGGTGATTTGGTAAATGCAAAAAATTATTTAATTAAAAGTGTCTGGTTTTGATTTCATCAAATCATTTCTCATCATCCTTCAGCCATTTCTATCACTCGAAAAAAAAAAAATTGAATCCAATTTTTTTTTTTTTTGGATTAATCAAATAATTGTGTCCATCATAGTTTCCCAGAGTCCAAGGTGAAGTCTTCAAATAACTTTTTTTTTAAGCTGAAAATTGACTGTAATACTAATCGCTTATCAAAAAAGGTGCAGATTCATTTTCTCTTGATTGATAAATTGACTTCAGCCCTTTTTGGTGTTCAACAACAAAACAACAACAAAAGGCCATTTATCACTGATGGAAGGATGGAGAGAGAAAAATGAACTGATAAAAGAAAGACTACATTAGATACATTTAAAGGAGGCAGGGTGAGTCAGCAATTATCATTGAGTGTGTGTCATACTTCTAGAAGTAAAAATGCTTCTCATTTTAAGTGATGAAATCACTACAACATTTCCATGATGTTAATATAGTGCAGCAGTGAGCTCTATGGGAACGGTGACCAGGGTCAGTGGGATGTTGCTCTTGAAGCATTAATGGCCTGGTCTCTGCTGACCTCCTGGTAACCCAGGAAAGTATTTACAACCTCCACTTGATCCATGAGCTACAGGCTGCGATGGCAGTGAGGCTGCGCTCTGAGATGTTTGGTGGCTTGATCCTGGCACAACCTGAGGCTTTAACAGCTGGTAATGAGCTGCAGGGGAGGATGGGGGAGGAAGCAGCACACCGCCATAAACCATATTTTGAAGGGGAACGTAGTACAGTAAGTTATAGGGAACAGTTGGTACAGTGACGCTGGCGATCTGCAGGCCACGCTTTTGTCAGGCCTCTGTGATATTCAACACGTAGCCAAGCCAGAGGCCATAAACGTCTTCAATTTGAGTTTGAATTTGGGTGGAGGATGAGTTTACAGGCAGCTGTAAAACACTGAACTTGGTATGTAGAGTAGGAATGGCTTTCCTGTGAAACTGTGGAGCTGGAGGATGCAGTTGTCAGGGGGTTATAAAAGAGCAGCTGAGAGCTTCCAGTTCAAAAACGCTATTTCCATTTTAGAGGGGAAAGCAGGGTCTCGTAGCGGTTAGGTGTCACTTACTTGGATATTTGAATTCCAGAAGAAACTCACTGCAGCTCACGTGTGATTTTGTCTGAAAAGAAGTTGCCAGTGTTTGGATGTGTTGTTCCCTCCAGGCTGAGAAAGTGCTGAAGACGATCATCCCATCCTCGCTGGTTTACAGATGAAGCCGCTCACCAGGCACCGCAGTCATTTCACAGTCAACAGAAAAGACACACAGAGCTGTGCACATTGACTCTTTTAACAGGAATCTGCTAAACAGTCACAGTTCTAATTACCTCAACGTAAACACAAACACTCAGTTATGAGCAAACGCTGCCTGATTGCTCACTTGAGGTTATGTTTTTAAGTGCTGTGCACTTTAGCTGTGGAGGGACTAAAAGGCGGAGTGCACATACCAAGGCTGCATCTAACGATTCTTTCCGTTCATTATATATTAACCTGTTAATATTTTTGTTAATAAGTTAATTAATTTGAACAGACTGTAAAATGTCAGAAAACTGTCAAAAAAAAGCCGGTCACTGTCCAAACGGACGTCTTTTTCTTGATAAATGACTTAAATGGTTGATGTATTATCAACTTGTTCTGTTGATTCTGTTTTCACTGGAAAAATGGTCAAATCAAGATTTAAAAATACCAACTTGCAGACTAAAATCACTGTTTTTAGTGTGTTGTCTGACACTACTGTCTTATTGTTTGTTTGTTGGTATTGTTTCATTATTGCATGCTGCAGTGCATTATATATATCATTGTTATTCATACTTTTTATTATATGTTTTTATTGTATGAACTTTTTTAGAGAGCAAGTTGCTTCAAACTGGTGTAAAAAAGAAAGAAATCTGGTCAAAATATTTGAATTTGGTAAAAATAAATTACAACCTTTTGTTTGATGACCTTTTAATGGTGCCTGTACTTAGATTAGACTCATAGTTTTTCTTTTTTTTTTTTCACCCACAAAAACCCACATTTTCAGTTTGAACTGATTTTCACTCCTATTTCATGGCAGTTTTACTCTGAACTTATAATGTTGGATACATTATAGTCTGAGCTGTTGTTAATAAGAGATGAGATGCAGCTGAATAGGAAACATGGTGGTTCCACAGGCAGATGTCTCTGTTTTTGTTTTTTTTTCCTTTTTGGTTTGTTTTGTAGGATGATTATTATCAGATGGCTGCCATAGGCCTGAGTTTGCACAGTGCAGTACGCTGGCCGGCTCTGTGAGGTAGTAAAACTCTGACCCCTGGTATGATGAAAGGGAAGTTGCTCCTTTGAGCGTGTCAAGCCGCGGTGACGGAGCCCCCGCCCCTCTGACCACAGCGTGACCCTCAGCCAGGCTGCCCGCCGGGATTAGCCCAGATAAAGACATACATTCATTAGCTTAATATAACATACACTGATGACTGCAGAAAGAAAAAGGCTCTGTGGTTGTAAAAGTGGCCTTCACCCCATTGTTTGATCTTAAAGGATTGTATTTGCATTGTGGCCAATGCTGTAGCTTGGAATCAAAAGGAGGCTAAACTGTAACCTGAAGTGGGAGATCAGTGTAACACAGACAGAAAAATACAAATGTATGTTTTATTTTTATTAACTTTAACTCCTTTTAATCAAATCAACCCCCCTTAAATTTCCGTTAATAGCTTTAAAAATCCACACTGACAGTATTTCATAAATATATTATCTTATTAAAACACTTGATAGGATCTATATGAAGCAGGTAGAAATATTCAAACTCCAAATGCTTGTTAATATATAATGTTATATGAGCCTTCATCATTAAATGAAATATTCTAGAAATGGTGTGTGTTACTGCACAGATATTCCCTCCAGATTCTGCCTCAATCCATGTATGCTGCCTTTTTACTCCAATGGGATGATTGTATGTTTACTTGTGGTAGATCAATATCAATCTCATGCCTGTGCATTAAGTACAGAGCAGAAGTCAGGATGTGGTTAGTTTAGCTTAGCACAAAGACTGGAAGCAGGGGGAAACGGCTAGCCTGGCTCTGTCCAAAGTGAAATAAAAAACAAAACAAAATGATGAATTAAAGGTTGCTGTAAAAGCAATAAAAAGGAATGTAAAAACACCAGTTTGTGTTTTCAGAAGGCTTCGCCACCTGGAACTATTTCTTGATGAACAACACCCCGGTTTGTCACTCAGCCCAGTACTTCTGTGCATCAGCTGAAGTGGTTTCCAGATATAGTCGGCGACAAATCTGGCAACCTCACTGTGACTCCAGACAGCCTTGCAAAGTCACTGCACCAGCCGTTTGCCAAGAATTAGTTGTGGCACCCTCTAAAACCACACACATTTACATTTCTGTTTGTGTGTCTGGATTGAACAATGGAGAATCAACATGTTAAATGATGAGCTTGAGAGGTGCTGGTAGGTTTTTTTTTCACTTTGGACAGAGCCAGGCTAGCTGTTCCCCCCTGCTCCCAGTCTTTATGCTAAGCTAACACATCCTGACTCCAGCTCGGTACTTAATGCACAGAAAATAAGATTCATATCTTTCTACTTTTCTCACTCTCTGGAAGAAAGCAAATACTACATGTGGTCAAGTCACAAGCAGATTTTCATTAGAATAAAATACTGAAGAAGTCTGTTTTGCACATTGAAAGTTGTGCAAAAGTTTTGGTGGTGTGCCCTCTGCTAGTTCCCTCCAAAGAGGCTAAACAGTGTGATATTGCAGGCTGTCTACAGGTCCTGAAAATATCTGCAAAACTCCACATGAAATATAACACATTGATAATTAATGTAGAGGTTTTGTGTTTTAAAGGGAACCTATTATGCTTTTCCTTATTTTCAGTCATATATATATATATATATAATGTTACAATGTCAGATAGTCATGTTAAAAGTGGCCAACGTGTCAAATAATAAGGTAAGCGTATGTAGAAGTAATCCCTGTGAGCAAAAAGCACCGGCTTCAGACTGCTCTGAATGCTGGATTTCCAACAGTTTTTTTCTACTTTCAGCCTGAACCAATGTGGGCTTGTGATTGATTTCTTTATATGGTCATCTGCTCCACGCACAGCGTGCAAGTTCACTGCTCCGCTCCGCTAACATTATGGTGTTTTTCCATTGTTTTGGGGCCAGTCATGCTGAGCCATGACATGCCGAGCCATCAACATGAGTCGATCTGGCATGCTGTGAGTGCAGCTCTTCGTCAAACATCATCATCACTGTGGCTGTTTCTGCTTGTACTCTTCCTCCCTGCATTATTTCTAACTGATCCGCTGAACAAAGAGCTCCAGATATCTCCATATGTTGTTGTTTTGACTGGTTTTTAGTGCTGCTAATGAAGCTCCGCTAATTCGGTGCAGAAAACATTTAATTTCCTGTAAATTCTTCAAAATAAAAGTCCCCCATTAAAAGCTTTAAATTTGAAGCAGTAAAGCTGGAAATGTTGGATATAAGCTGGCCAATCAGAACAGAGTGGGCTCATTGGGAGGGGGGCCTTAAAGAGACAGGAGCTAAGACTGCCTGTTAGAGACAGAAGCTGACGAGAGAAAAACATCTATTGTTTCATATTATGCTCTATCATTTATTTCGTTGTGACGCAAATCACACTCTTTATGGCAATATTTTTTGTCATTTGGAGTCTGTCCATCTTTTGCGCGGATTGCATTAATAAATTACTCTTCTTGGCTTTTTACTTGCAAAGCTTTTATTGCACTTACAGTAACGTAGCGAGTTTAGTTGTCGTTAACTCTCCAACTCTCCACCAGAGCAGAGAAGAGGAGAGAAGCAGCGAGACGGCAACCATAAATTTTTTTTACCAAATTTATTACCATATTTACCAAATTTATTACCATATTTACCAAATGTATGTGCACTCGTTTAATTTCGGCTCAGTGTGAGTCTCTGCTGCGTTTTGTTGTCATTTATGGTCGCACTACTCTCCTCTGCTCTCTGTGGTTCCTGTGTGTGCTGCACCAACTCTTTATTCATTAAATTAAAATGTGCTACATCGAGATCGGTATTGTTATTGGGATATGAGATTTTGGTCATATCGCCCAGTCCTACTGTGAATCATGCAAAGCTGCTCTAGTGGAGTCCAAAAATAAAAATATAGAGCTAGAAATGAGTATAATAGCTCCCCTTTAAATTCACTTTTACAAGTCTTAAAAATGTGTTTCTGTTCAATGAAAATTGTCAAATAAGTTTTTCACTTAATGAAAATGGTGCCTTTTTTCAATAATACTGATGTTTTAAAAGTTTAAAGCTTTCTTACTCTTACAGGTGAAAATGCTCATGCCATCATTTTCAGGTGGTCAAAGTGTGAGCTCATGAGCGAGATGGAGTGTGGTCTATGAACTTGAGTGGCGCTGGGAGGCAGCACCGTGGGGCCTGAGCGCTTTGTCAGCCAGAAGCAGCGGGGAGGACAGAGTAGACATTGTGCTGC
Organism: Scomberomorus guttatus; assembly: GCA_038419695.1. Taxonomy (NCBI): domain Eukaryota; kingdom Metazoa; phylum Chordata; class Actinopteri; order Scombriformes; family Scombridae; genus Scomberomorus; species Scomberomorus guttatus. The sequence continues at coordinate 4,960,843 of CM076450.1, read as the reverse complement.
GTTGTGTTACACACCGAGGTCAAGGGTCAGGTGTAGAGGTCAAAGGGATGACCGTGGAGCAGCAGGGACGCTGGAAGTCATTCAGAGTTGGGGGTGCTGAGAGAAAGTCTATATAACGACGTCATATTAAATGCTGCGCAACATTCATAAGTTTTGTATTAATTTGACTGGCCAACAACAGTTTAGAATACATACTGTATGTCAAAACAGCATAGTACCACATTCAGCAACGGATAGTTCACAGACGGAATGCAGGTTTATTCCTAATCAGAAACTCTGAATAACTCTGAATTCATTGAAGACTGCACTCCAAAACGCAACTCCACACTCAGACATCCTCTTGCTCTCTTTTGAAGCATTGATGTTAGCACTGATGTTAGCTAGCTGCTGCTGCTCTGATCTCTCCTCCTCAGGGCTGCTCTAGTGACAGGGATCCGCTGTCAGGGAGTCCACTGTGTTCTGGCAGGGTAAAGGTATTTGCTTTTTGGCTTTGGGGCCATTATTAAAAGAAAATAAATTCTTTTTTGAGACATGGTGAAGTGCGGTAATACCTAACCCACCATCACCGGTCACTAATATCTGTGATCCTTTGCTCCTAGCTACGTGCTCTGTGCTTGTGCATGAGATACACAGAAAATACATCGAATGTTCTAAAATGAAATAAAATATGATAAAAAAGTAACAAAAGGTGGATTTCAACCATTTAACTACCATCTATTATAGACTGTTTATGCTAAAATGCTACTCTCAAAAAATCCGTTTTTTATTGATTTGTTAAGTAAACTTTTTTTGCCTTGCAGTTACAGCCTCCCACCAGCAGGGGGTGCTGCAGAGCGGCCTGTGAAGCCAACACTTGAGTTCCTTCACAATCTGTCATATGGTATATCCACCATGGAGCACTGAGAGGTTCTTAGCTGAAGACACACTGCTAATCAGTGCTGAGACTGTTTCCTCAAGAGGGGGCACATACAAGAGTGCAAGTAGGCTCCAGTATTTGATTTTGGGTTTACCTGTGGGACCAGGTGTAAGGTACTGTAGCACCCCTCTCAGGTTCAGCAAGCCATTGACGCCCACTGGAAGCAACACTGACCCCATTAAGGAACAATAAGGCTTTGATAGAGTGATACAGCAGCAGCAGCAGTACTACAGCCAGGTGGTCGCATAACACTGGAAATGTCTCCCCTCTCCACTTGGTTATAACCCCATCTGCTCCCTCAAGGCTGTCTATGGCAAACTGAAACTCTTTACTGTCATGCTTGGGTGTCTCTGCTGGAGGGAGGGGGGACTGAGTGGTGCCCAAGGGGTAAAGCAGCCCCTCTTTGCTCTGACCTCTCAGCAAGCACAGGATTCATTCTGTCCCACAGCAGAGTGAAAACAATGATCTATCTGTGGCTGCTGCTTCCTCTCATCCATCTTACAGTTGGGAGGGCTGATTGATTGATTGAATGATTGATTGATTGACTGAGCGAAGAGCTGATGTCACACAACCCACAACTATACTGTTCAAGTGTAATCTCACAAAACATTTCCCATCTGTGCTGTTCAAACCTCATCAGTCACTCAGTAGCTGTGCTCACATACACAAGATATTTAGTGATGGACTGTATGAGATGTGTGTCTTTCTATTTTTCTGTGAAGGGGTCACAGTTCATTCTTGATCCTCAAATTTTCAGTTAATGAAGTAAAATGCATTACGAAGTGTTGTGAACAGTAAAATGTAAAAGCTTTCATGAACTGGCTATAGGTAAAAATAATCATTGGACAATATAAATCACTCACAAAATGGCAGTTATTTATTATTTAATCACGCAATCAAGACTTAATTAATATTGCACTTTTCATAAAAGAAAAATAGTTAAAATCGCTTTAATGTAAATTTCAAAATTACATTTCAAAATAGAATAAAGATAGGTGAAGAACAGATTAAAATACATTCAAATAAAATGAGAAGTATTTTGATAAAATGTTTAAAGCTCTCCTCTCTGTCCTAAGCCCCTCCCACCAGAGCATAGACATACGCAGGCAACACAACAGTTTTTTTACTACTGCACTCACTCACACACACAACTTTCTCTCAAGGCCCAACAACCTTTAGTAAACCGTAAACAGGACCGCCTCTCACCTGTTTGAAGTCTGCCACAAAAGTAATGAGTGTCCCATCTCCCTGCTTGAAACTAAGTGATATCGCGTCTCTTTCATTGTCCGCCTCCAAAACCTCCTCAGTCACCAGTCCGTCAGAGAGCCAGATCCAGACCCGCAGCTCCGAACCGAGTCCCAGAGCGGCAGGCAGCACCAGGGTGCAGAGACGGCTCAGTATCTGATCTGAGGCTGCAGTGATGCGTAAAAATCTATCACTACTTTTCACTTCTGGGAACTGAGTTCACCTTCATTGAAAGTCTCTGGCTCTGGCGTTGTTGATAAGATTACGCTGTTGAGTTTCCCCTGCACTACACTACTACGTATGTTGCTTTTCATTCTGCTTTCTGTTGATATTCCTGTCTTTTTTTTCTCTCCTTCTGCAATTCATGTAGTCCTGTCACTTCCTATCTGTCGGTATCCCACTGCTCGCCTGGCTTCCAAACCTTCTCTGTCATGTGCAGTGAGTGCACAGGCTGAGGGCTCGCACTTCAACTAATCTGCAAATTATTTTCTCAATCATTGGATTATTCTTTTGGTCTGTAAAATATCAGAAAATAGTAAACAATTCCCCAAAGTGCAAGCTGACACATTCAAGTGTTTTTCTGACCAATCTTACCAAGATATTCAATTTACAATCATGTAAAACAAAGACAATATTTGTGAGATTGGAAAAATGGAACTTTAAAAAATAGGTTTGCTTGAATAATCACTAAAACAATTACTTGATTCTTCAAACTGTTGCAGATTTAATCTTCTGTCAATTGACTAATTAATCAAGTAATTGTTTTAGCTTTAATTGTATTAATTGTATATATGTTAACCCTTTTCAGTTTGTGAGTGGTGGTTCTTTTTTTTTGCCATCAGTTTCAAGTGACTTATCCATCACATTGACAAATAAGTATGCAGATTTAGGAGTTGTTTAACCTGTGCAGCTGCAGTCTTCTCATCCATAATTGTTGGCCATTTTTGTGGCCATTTTTCTTTCTGTATTTTTTCATGGATGTAGCTAGCTAGCTAGCTAGATAGGAAGTAATATCTCCATTCTGAATCTTGTCCACTAAGCCTGGGTTCTCCAACTGCTGGAAGCAGCTGCCAGTGAACACATCACCAGACCTCTCTGAATCGCTAAATCGGACATGTGGGACTTGTGTTTGAGAGGTCTGGAGAAAGATGTCACTGTTGATTTTTTTTTTTTAAATATCATTTTTAATTGCATTTACCTTCATTGTATTGTGGTAGAGGCAGGAATCTCAGAGACAAATAAAAAACCTGAACATATCTGCATGGCTAAGATAGCACTAGAGTGAGAATTTTTTTTTTTTTTAACTTTGGTGAAGTGACCTTTTAAAAACAAACCAATAATAACTTTGAGTGACTAAATTCTGTAATCCAAAATAACACCAGGTCTAGGTTTTTATGATTCATTGCAGAGAAAGAATACTTCAGGAGTACCTTGTAGGTTATTCAAAGAATTGTAAAGCCAGCTTTGAGCTTAAAATAGGAGTGATATAAGCAGATGCTTTGGTTAAGCCAAGTGGCAAAATTTTAAACAAGCGGAATAAAATTCAAAGATTAAAAAAATGCACACATGCTTGTGGAAACAGTCATTTCTTGTCTCTGCATTAGCAGGAGGCTGCTGCTCATTCAAAAGACAGAATATCCTATTAATGGGTTTATTCACGGTAACAGGGAGACTCAGTGGGGTATTAGAGGTTCAAAGAAACAGTTGGACCTCACTAAGACTTCAATGGTGGCATGGCCAATAGCCAGGCTACTCTGGTATCTAAGTACAGCCACTAAACTGACCCACTGACTCTTGTCTACGTCTCTGTCAACATTTCCCTTCTCGGTCCGGTCCGCTGTTTTAAAGCAGGCCTTCCCAGTGTGACATGTGATAGATGGTGGCTATGCAGGTTAGATAAGAGTGGGGCTGGCCCAGGGCCGGCAAGGCTGGCAGGTAGAGGCCAACCTACTCAGATAACAGGCTGGCGTTGCCCTCCACTGGCCACGCGGAACCCCAGCCATCTGGGACAGAAGAGCTGGGACAGTGATGGACTGATACAGGGGCTGCATGAATGTTCGAAAGTGATTCCTAGGCAGTGCTAATGCATGGCTGCAGGTTGAGGGTTTCAGATGGAGGGGGACTTAGTGTACATTCAATATCTGTTGGACAGTTGAAGCCCCTACATCATGGCCACATGCACAAACAACTCAGCCATATGGTGCTTTCTAGTAAGGAATGTGAATCCTGCTGTATTGCAAAGATATATTACAGCTTCGGGTGTGGTTATTATGGACCATAGTGTTGTGTAAAGACTGATCCACAATTTGTTTTTTTTTTTGTCTTATTTATATTATAGGCCTTTTTCACAGAGGACATGTTGCAGACATGTCGCAGTAGGAAAAACACAGGTGTGAATGATAAAATGAAAGGCCATGGGTCACTGGGACACTTGAATAGAAAAGAGACATTGTTAATGTCATTAGTAACACCTTTTCCTACTGTGACAAGTCAAAATGTCGGCTGTGAAAAGGCTCTGTAAACTGAATATTTTTGGGTTTTTGACCATCTTGACAGTTACCTCAAAGCTAATTGTGATAGCCTGAGTCTCTGTGGATCTATAAACATGACCCAAACACATTTGTAATCTTTTTTGGAACAACTATGTAGCAGCCATTAGAGAGACTGCAGCAAAATATATATTTTCAGTTAACTTTAGTTAACTAAGGCGTGGTGGCTGCATCTGGTTTCCAATGGCAGTGATTATCTGGCCAGATGAAACAGAGCCATGCTCACATGAAGTGCTAAGGACATGCTGGCTGGAGGCACCTTGAATCAGTGGTTAAATCACCATATGAAGTAAAAAGAAATGTCTCCATTGACTTGCCTACACTTGCAAATCTTCCATTCATTCAGTGTGCTTGTCAGAGCTCAGAGCTGGCTGTGATGAAGGCCTGATACAGTACTGAGCCACTTGTGGTAAATACCATATTGAGCATGCATAGCATGTCTCCATCCACAAGGAGGGAGACAGAGGGGACAAGAGGCGGTATGTTATTTTGATGGCGAGCTGATTGCGGCGGAGGTTGCAGAGGTTTTAGAGGTGAAAGGTTAAAGATGCAGCCTTTCTTTGTCAACACACAATGGGCCACAGCGGAGCAGGCTCCGGCTGTATTGGTTGCTGCTGGAAGCCTTCCCAGCCTCAGGCTATAATGGTCAATAAGCTGTCATGAGGATTAGCAACAGAGACCACACACTGGAGAGCTCCATTCTTCTCTACCACTGGTCCATTATCAGCACACACTGCTGCCTCAGAGTATGGACTGAAACAAGGCTTAATCCTGATCCCAGAAACGCTACCATTAAGATCTGACCACTCTGAGAAAGAAAACTAGGAAATGATGTGTGGGAGGCCTGACTGATGGATATCGACTCACAGTGTGTCCTTCTACAGACACTGGCCTTCTCTTGAAAGATCATTTTAGCAGAAGGCTGACCATTTTCCAAAGCATGCTCTTGTGTTTTAGATTCTTAGATGTGTGTTTCTGTCTTCCAGGCAGCTATAGAAATCCACACACATCACTACAGTATCAAAATAATCTTGCAGAGTCTTGCAGAGCTGGCTTCTCTTGTGCCATCAAGTCAAAATTTCAGTTTGTCCAATACTTTGGTTTGTGACCAAATACCTGCAAAACTAATGACCTTCCCATCAGCCTCAGCTGTACTTTGAGTTGAGTGCTAATTAGCAAATGTTAGCATGTTAAAACGCTATACTAATCAGGTGAACATGGTAAACATTATACCTGCTAAACATCAGTGAATGTGGGGGGAAAAATGTGGGGCTTTTTTGTAATTTGGGGTGAACTGACCCTTTTTTAAGAACTGTGTCATGCTTTGAAAAGTGGTCAGCAGTAATGTCAAATAAATAGACTAAAACATGTAAAACCATGGTATGGTCCTTTTAAATTGACATTTGACAAACAGGAGTAAAGCAGCATAATGAGAAAATGAATTAATATACTGTCAAATTGTTAGTTTTTATGTGTCAGTTTATTTACTGGGACAATACAGATTCAGGGTGTCTAGCTGAAGCTAATTTCAGCTGCCATCCCTAGGCTTTTAAATACAGGTTAAAACAGCTAAACAAATAAGTGGATAAAAAAATTTAGGATAAAAGCAACAGAAATGATAAAACAGACTTTGTGCAGTTATTAGCTTTATGATATTACTGACTCTAAGTCATAATTTAGCCTCAGTTTTTTTTTTTTACCTCTAAATCAGTGCTGCAGTGTAACAAACTGAACAAATTATTCCTAAATGGATCTGTTCGCTTATGTGTTTGTGTGTTTTGGGGGGAAATCTCACTTAAACGCTGTAACACTCAGTTTCAGTATGTTCGAGGTGGGGGGTGGTCACAGACACGTGCACTGCATGCGTGTTTGTGTGTTACACGTCAATGTGTGTCTGTTCGAAGGAGGGAAACTGAGGCATGTGTGTGTCTGAACAGAGCCTGTGTGTTTGTGTGTTTGGTGTATGCTCCAGGGAGAACATATGCCGGTGTTGACTGTGGGGCAGGAGTGGTAGGAGGAGGAGGAGGAGGAGGGGGCAGCTGGCGTGTGTCGGGTCAGGGGTCTACAGCTGTTGATAGCAGGGTGGTACACTGACAGAGATAGGGGGATCTGATGCTCTGACAGCCCACACTCTGGGCTGTCAGAGCATCAGCCAGTCTGGATGTGAGGGATGGAGCTCACTGGGCGGCGTGTAAGTGAGAAGTAGATGTCGTGTCTCCAGACGACGGCTGCACAGATGGCCGGGCTGCTGATGGAGGGGAGATGGGGAAAAAAAAGGGGGTATGAAATAAAACTCAGACAGCAAGAGGGTAACCAATATGAAGCTAACAGATTGTTGTGGGTTATAGTTAGACCCGTATGGTAGTCAGATTATATATCAGGCTCTGTATTAAATAAGATTTGGTCCAGTCAGTGTGGTCTATCAGTTTGATTGTTTCAGTATTTACTGTATATGATAAATATTACAATGATTGTCTGTGGGAAGTCCTTAAGCTCAAATAATTCTAATGACACAGTTTGATCGCCCCTACTTTATATTTTTTGACATGGAAATGGACACTTTTAAAGGAACTATTTAATTATTTGAGAAGTGTTTCTTGTTGCTTTCAAAACAAGCATCAAATGAAAACATGGTCCTCCAACCTAAATGACAAAATTAGCTTTTGTCATTGATTTCCAAAACAACCCATATGAGCATTTCTTGCACCCCTGTTGGTGATTATTTGTATGTGACCTAAACAAACATGATTCATATGTTAAGATCTGCCATCACTACAGCTATGGTTTGGTTATGCTTAGGTGCACAAACTACTTGGTGAAAGTTATGTGGAGATTGTGGTCATGGTTGAAAGAAATCAATATTTACTGTTGGTAAGAGATGAAATGTGAACAGTGATCTCTGCTGTCATAACCAGACACTACGCCCAACTAGCACTGCAACGATTAGTCGATTAATCTATTAGCAGATTATCAGAAAATGAATCGCTTGCTCTTTTGATAATCGATTCATTGTTTTAAGTCAAAAATCTCTGGTTCTTTCCCAAATGTGAATGTTTTCTTTTGACTTTAGTCTTCTGTGACAGTAATTTGAATGTCTTTGGGTTGTGGACTGTTAAGCATCACAGAAGAAGACTGGTTGGGGTTAGGGATGAGGTTGGGTTTAGGTTAGGTAAGACAGGGAAACCGTCTTCAACACAACACCGGTGATGGTGAGAAATAACAAATAAATGTATCCACCCCCAGTTGGAACTGGAGTCAAAGACAATGACAGTATGTTATGTTTCAGGCAAATGTAACACAGCAAATTAGTAGAAACACAGAGACAAGGGCCAGGAAAATTTCAGCGGGAAATTCCCCACCCACACAAACCTCCAGCGGAGCATTAAAAAGAATACAGAGGCTAGAACAATACCAAAGTGAATCAAGATGGTCAAAGACTGTGGTCACCAAATGTTACTCATTCCTTCTCACAAATGTTCTTCATGTCATGCTACCTGCTCTAATGTTATACACTAACTTTAAGTGTTGAGCAGCAGTTGTACCAATCTGGCTACAGGTAAACTGTGTATCAGTTACAATTTATATATATATATTTTTTAAACTCAGGAAAACATTTTTCAATAGTGTTCTAAAGAGTAGACAACACAATTAGATTTTCATTTTTCATTTTTTTTTATCCTTTGCCAGTACCTAATGATCATACAGTTTGTACTGTCTACATGAAGACAATATGGACTACCATAGTTATCATTTTGTTAAAAAACAAACAAAAAAACCCAAAAAGAATCATGGGAGAAAATTGATATCTTAATTTTGCGAGGAAGCAATTATGATCCTCTTTTTCAGAACTGTGCAGCTCTACTAGCTGTGCTTTTAGAGGCAGATGTATGTTTAAAGCTAGAGTTTTAATGGCCAATAAATCCATTCTAGTGGTAAATTGTGGCACATTCAAACAAACTCAGACAAACATTATGCATTAGCATGTAAGCAAATAGGTATAGCATTTTTGTACCATAAACCACACCAAACAAAACTTGAGGATAACTTGACGTAAAGAAATGGTCTGACAGTTAAACAATATCAAATGAAAGGGGTGTGTGTGTGTGTGTGTGTGTGTGTGTGTGTGTGTGTGTGTGTGTGTGTGTGTGTGTGTGTGTGTGTGTGTGTGTGTGTGTGTGTGTGTAAAATACACACACATACACACACTGTAGGGTTTGTTGTAAATGGCAACAGCGGTTCTCTCACAAGTTCACAGCAGAGATATGATTGAATTATTTAATGCAAATATGATAATTATACACCTGGCAACACTGAAGACCACAGACACTCTGTAATGTTTTCATTATTCATACAGCATTATGCTAATTTAAAGTCTGGTGTTTTCACTGACCCCTTCAACAAGATCAAAGACAAGTCGTGGGTTAGCAATTATCCTATATACATTTTTACAAACTATGCACAAGGCATCCTACGGGACGATTAGCCTACATCATTTAGTAATCATGCTACACATCTGTATCAGTTGTGGTGAAGACCACCATTGGTTTCCTGTTCAGAGTTTTTATATTCAGATCAGTGTTGCCGGTGACACACACATCACAGTGAGTGGTTGAGATGCACTGTGTATTTTTGTTTTGTCAGCAGCACTTTACACTTTACACAAGCTGTCCTCTGTCTTTGATTTCTAATCTTTCAGTATGAGTCCACATTATAAATTAGTGATTAACGCAGAACCTCATCATTGCTGTAAACAGGGATTCATATCACTGCTGTTCCAAGTCTACATAGTGAACTTTGAATATTGACAGATGCTGAGTATCTAATCTGTGTAAGCTGGTGCTGTGTCACTGAACAGTCAGGCTGGCAGGATGATGTCTCAGCAGGCAGATGTGATGTGTTGCTCTGTGTTGCTCTCTAAATATTTTGTGAAAGCACCAATAGTCGTCCCTACAATATTGTCACAATATTGATATCGAGGTATTTGGTCAAAAATATCATGAAATTTGATTTTGTCCATATCACCCAGCCCTACTTCACATAAACTTTTAAATACATTTTTGCACAGAAGGAGGACTGTGGATTTTGTCCCCCATCACTTACATTGTAAGTGCATTATGAAGGGATCTTCTAATGGTCAGTATGAACAGGAGGAATGATTACAGCAAGAAAAACATGTTTCAATGTTCATTTGGGCTCCTGATTGTTGTTTTAAGACAGACTTGAAAAATTGAGAACCCGTCTGGCTAGTGCACTGTATTTGGCTTTATTTTAACTTATTTTAAGGTTTAGCGTTGTGGAGTCTTGAGCAGTGTTTCTTATTCCTGCAAAGGTCATACTGTAATTTGGTGATTTTAGCACATCATTACTTTACTAATTTAATAATTTTTGTTTCTATTTTGGTCAAATGCATGCTAAATTAGTGCTTTTACTTTTATCTTCCAGTTCAAGCACTTTGCTAAATAGTACTAATACTTCATCAGGATGTCTTTGCCCTGTTCCTTTTTGTGGTAAATCATGCTGCTGCATTGCTTTTTAATATGTTCCTGCACAAATGTCACAAACACAAAATTATGTATGTGTATTCTATTTAAAGGACCAGTGTGTAAGATTTAGGGGGATCTATTGGCAGAAATGGAATATTATATTCATAGATAAGTTTAAATTAATGTATAATCACCTGACAATAAGAATCATTGTGTTTTTGTTACCTTAGAATGAGCCCTTTATATCTACATAGTGGGTCCTCTTCCACGGAGGCTGCCATGTTGCACTGTCATGTTTCTACAGTAGCCCAGAACGAACAAACCAAACACTGGCTCTAGAGAGGGTCTTTTGCATTTCTTGTGAGTTTTGCGACCACCGTAAGTTTTCTTACTTGTTCGGAAGGGTTAAGGGGAGCAGTATTCATTTGGTTGCAATCTGCAAACTCATCGCTAGATGCCACTAAATCCTACACACTGCTCCTTTAAATAAAATTAAATGCCTTTCTTTTTTGTCTGCATTTTACCTCTGTGTTCATCTAACACACTTCTGGAACCTCTCAAATATAAATAGTGTCTTTAATGTTGAAATTGAGGAACTTAGATAAAGCGTGACTTTGGCTTGTTATCATCATGAACATTAATACCGCTGAGTATCTGTGTCTGTTTAAAATGCATCCAATACCTAACTTTGATCTGTGTGACCTTTTTTCCAGGCTTTTATGGGGACCATCCGCTGGAGTCTGAACAGAACGACAGCATGGGTGAGTTGATGAGCATGCATGTATTCTCAGATGTGAAGTAAGGATGCAGCCCTCGGTCTACTCTGTATATTTTAAGTAAATAGAGTATATTTTAATAGGACCTTTTTGACATGTCACAGTAAAGAAGCACAGGTGTAAATAGTAAAATGAATTATGGCTGAACTCCATTTAGCTGCTTCAGTTTCAGGGTACTGGTATTGTGCATGCTGTTTCACTGTCACACTGTCATGGCTTACTGGGACACTTGAACAGAACAGAGCCATTGTTAATGTTATTAGTAACACCTGTGCTTTTCTTAACGGGACAAGTTAATGTGTGCTGTGAAAAAGGACTATACAGTATGTCTTCACTTCTGTATTATTTAGTTTTCCCACTTCATTCTTCAGTCACCGAACTGCTGTGTAGCACTGGCTGGCTTGTCACTACATTACAATCATAAATATTAGTTGTAAATATCAGAAAAACAGAATACAGAACTCATAAAACACAGCTACAATATATTGTGGGTCAGTTTTAGTTTCTGGCAATGAATTAAATCATTAGACAGAGAGCTCCATCTAGTGGTAAAATAAGGTCCCATAAATTTAATGAATGGGTTATAATTTCCTGACAAATCCACAAGAGGGGAGTATGAACTCAATAATAATGGAGCTGCCTCTTTCATAAGCTCTGGTCCCTTGGCTCTTTAGCAGTGACTGGGAAACACTGTGAAATAAAATCCAGAAGGTAGAAATGAAATGTCTAAAACCAACTGTAGATTGGTGATAGGAAGGATTATTGTTTTCTTGCTTAAGCAAAATAGAAAATAATATTTTATTTGTTCTGCTGTGTAGAAACATTTTGGCCAAGTGCTCAGTAAGAATGTCCTGTACATAAAAGTTTCGTCTGCGATCGGAAGTTTCTCTGCATGGTGACATGCAAAGCTAAAATGTGAGATGTAAAAATGTCAGAAATGTGTTCCTCCCAAGAGGAAACTGGGAGCAAAGGGGCAGGGGTGAGGCGATGGTCCAATGTTAAGGTCCAGGTTCAGGCGAAGTTCACTCAGCACTCCCCTGGCTGCCATCACAGCGCCAGGTGGCACCGTGGAGGGGTCAGAGGTCGGACACAGTTCAGAAACTGCTGACCTCGCCGTGACTCTGCACTGACCTGATTGTGTGCGGCTCTCCTCCGGCCTTTCTCATCGCTCCCTCTATAAACCTGCGAGAGGAGAAAAGGGATGGGGGGTGGCTAAGAAGTGGAAGGAAGCCGGAGAGGAACTATTAAACCTGTGCACACAGTGAATGGCTGGCATTGTTGCGTGCTGCAGGAGGAGGCACGGATTTATGAGGCCGAGGCTGATTGGGTTGTAAACTTGACGAGGTGGGCTCACGGCCGCAGCTTCTCTCTCTCTCTGTTGGCCCTATTCTCCTCCCAGGATGCCCCGGTGCACATACTGGGCAAGGGTGATGCTGGGGTCAAGGGGGGCTGAGGCAGGGCTCCTCAGGCTTGTAAATGCTCTGACAGGGGTGGGAATTCAGAGACCCCCATTCAGTGACCAAAAAACCCAGGTCAGGGGCCAAATAGCTGAGTTAGCAACAGCTGTTTTCAACACTAGCTCTGTAGATGAAGTCCTAATGTCAACTTGCATATCTCAAATGAGAAAGTTTTGTTTTTTCCCCTCGACTCTTCATATGAATCTTTCTCCCTAAACTTGGAGCATGCATCACCATCTTCATGAGCCTACAGATGGTCATTTATTGGGGATTGATTAGTTCATAGGGTTATAAACCTATAAGAGTGGAGTGTCCTTGGCACAGATGTAGCTCTTTGGGGTGGTGGTAAAATGCAGGAGTCTATAAAAACTGTAGCTACACACTTAATCACTCACACATCAATTTGGATCAATTATTTATCTTTTCTGTCTCATCTTTTATGTAATCATTGTTCAGGCCTGTGTTTCTGCATTTATTCCAGTGATAAGTAACTGAAGCAACATAAATCATTTCCTTCCTATTTAGATGTTTTGTGACGTGTATCAGGACATGTTTTGCCCCTATGGCTCCTCCTCCGGTCACCTCTTGGATGACCTCGCTCTGTCACCGGGTTCAAACTCTTCCCCCAACCCCCGCACCCTCCATCCCTCTCTCTCTTTAGTCTCAGTACACAGCTGACCAATAGCTGCAGAGCAGGTCGTCAGAGGGGTTATCAGGGTTCTTTGGTGACTACCTCTGTTCCATGGTTAATCATTACCAGCTGCCTATTCCAACACAAGAACGAGACTTTCTCTTCTCAACTTTGCCCCCGAGGAGTTTCACTGTTCAGCTTTATCAGACTGCCTCTCTGCACGCTGTTTTTCATTCATTGCTGTACATTTAACCAGTATCTCTCAGGAAATGTATGCAACAGGCATGAAATGTTATGTATACATTGCAATAAATGTCTAATTGGATAATTAAAGGAATAGGTATATCGTATTACATAGCTCCTTATGTTTAAGGAAGTATAGTGTTTGGCAAGAAATACTTGATTTTATTGAATTATGTTTTGGCTTTGTCACATTAAAGGGTGATTGATTTGTTAAAGAAACCCACCTCATAGAACACAGGCCTCCTGCAGCACTACATGTTCCAGGCCAGCAGGGGGCAGTAGATCCTTTCCTGACCTGCATGTGATGTATACTCCCACGTGCCACCTGGACCCAGTGAACTCAACACCCATATGGAAGTACTTGGCTGGAGCCCAGCACATGCCTTTCCTTTGTCCTCACATAACTGGGCTAACTTTATGTGCCTGTGTCCAAAAGTCATTCAAGATCACCAGGTTTTCATTTTCCTGCGTGCTACGCAGCAGAGCAGTCAAACGCTTAACGCCGCTTCAGATCCCTCTCTTTGTTCCTTTTGGTGTGTTTTTTTTCTCTTGTAAAAGTGGATTTCAGTGTTAGTTTTCAGTGTTTGACTGAAGTGAATGTATAGATAAGCTGGTGAAGAATGAAACACCAGTAGTAATAGCCTTTTTCTTTCACTTGCTTTTTCTTTTCTACTCCCATGGGTGCCCCAGCCTTTTTTGCACTTGGAACATGACGTGAGTGCTGCAGAGTGTTTGGGAGCTGCTACTGGTGCTGACCTCCATGCTTTCTTATCACTTTAGCTTTTAATAATTCATGATTAGCCTAGATTTGATTCACCGTCCCTTTTTTACTCGGTTGATGCAACTCGCGTTGGCGTTAGACTCAGGGTCAGCCTGCGGAGTGTTTCCAGGTCAGGGAGAAGTGGGTCACGCTGTTCCCAGTGTCAGTGCCTATAACTTCACAGTGTGTGATGACAAAGCCCAACTCCACAGGGATAAACAAGCAGACTTTTGTGTGGCCCTAATATATGTAGCAAACAGTATCCATTCCCCGCATACGGGCCTCTGTAGATATACTGCTTTACTGCACTGACATTTCTTTCAGTTATTAAAGTTATTTATTTGCAGATTAATCCTTTAAAGTCAGTAATGTATCACAATTTCTCAGAGCTTTAAAAAGAGCTGCACACTCTAAGGAACTTAATTTTATAGAAACTGTTTCAGCAGTGTATTTGCAGAAACACAAAAATAATCTGTTGTATGAAAAATAAGAAAACTTTTGTCTAAAAATATTGGTTTCCATGTTTGCCTTCATTAGTTTTATACTAGTTTACAGTACAAAAATGTGCACTCTTCCAATAATTGACCCTAAAAAAATCTGTAAAGATGACATAAAAATTAGAATTATATATATATATATATAAACATAGTAATTGTTATTGTATTTTAAGCTATCTTAAGCTGTAATTTTACAGCTTAAGATTTCTATCTTCATGTCCAGCACGTAAGGTTAGATTGTCTGTGTATGTGAAACTCCCTGGAGATATCGTGTTAGATTGATCTTTGTTGAGACAGTTGAAGTTGACAGTCTGGTTGGAAAACATCAATGTGTTTGAAATTTCCTAGCATGTTAACATGACCTTACAGGGCAATTACCGCAAGATTATTTCCATATGTCTATATTTCCTCCGATTAGATACTGAAATAGGGTTATGAGACTGATTAGCTTTCCAAGAATCACGGGCACAGACTGTTTCACTTTTTAAAAATACATATATTTGATTGGGTTGATTTGAACCAAGACAGAATTCAGTGTGTCTCTGTTTCACCTCTGTGTTACATTTTAGTTACAGTGCATTTGGATGACTGTCCTGTAATTACAAATGTCCCTGGCTCAACCCCCGCAGCAGCCTGTCTGTCTTTAAAAGTGTCCTTGACAGGGTTCCCTCTGGCCTTGGAATTCCTGGAATATCATTGGATTTTGTAGAGGTGCTGTAGACATGGAAAGTTTGGGAATTGTAGGTCAGGGAATACTAATCTGCAAAGAACGGTCTCTTCGTGCAATATAGCCGACGGGATTTTCCAGCTTGTTTCACACATTTGTTGCAGTCGATGGTTTTCAGCCCAAGTGAAGTGGAAAGCAGACAACATTAACAAACAAGTACCGAGTACAATTTTGAGGTCATGGAAGAGGTCGTGCTTAGTAATGGGAAATGAGAGAAAACTTATGGAATTTAACATCTGGGTCATGGTGGGAAGTCTGCTGTAGGCAAGACACTGACCCTCCTACCTGCTTGCTTTGGATAGGACTGTGTGCTAAAATGCACAACAGACTGTACAACAAAGTACAATCATAAAATGAATGTCAGTTAAAGAATAGACTCAGTTGTTGTCTCAATGCAAGGTCTGAAGACAAGAGGTCTAAAATATGAAGAATAATGTGGTGACAACCTAAACAAACAAGATGCTGAGTAAAAACACATTTTCAGCAATACATCATATCAAATGTTTGTTGAATTGATAAAAGAGATTTAGATTCTTATTTCACAGACAGATTTTTATCAATATCTGTCCAATGAGAAAATGTCTTTGTCCATTTCATTTCACCATACAATAGTCTTTAAAACATTGAAATTTGTGTTCAGGCAGCCTTTGGATCCCATTCAAATTGATACAATTGAATTAGGTAATTCATTATAGTGAACGGCATGTCCATTCTGAGTTATTGTTGTGTGGTAACAGTGCAGACTCTTCAAGTCAATCTGCACTTAGATCTGCATCACCGTACATCAGTAATGAAACTTACAACAATAAAAGTAGACATGTTGTACAGTTTGATTTCCTCAATGTGATTTTCATGGTGTTACTCAAATGAGGTGAAACCACTATTTGCCTGATTCCACACACACTGAGACATGATTAAAAAGCAACAATTCTTTCCAGAAACAGTGAACAGTGAACTGTTTCTCTGGTAGAAAGTAGTTCCACTGAAAACGAAGCAAAGTATGTGGATTATTAACAGCGACAATTCTGGAAAGAATCTAAACTTGACTATAAACCACTAGATGTATGTAAACACTGTATAAATGTTTATCTCATTTGAGCGAACTTTCACCTTAAATACAAACTTCAACTTCAATGCTAACATATCCTGTAAGATGACATCAATAAACTACACACAGCATGCTCATATTTAAAAGCTGGACAGGTATGTGAGGTGTTATTGATTAACAGTAACCATATGAAGCTTTGGTTTCCTCCATTTTCCACATTACCATTAGTCTGTTGTATGAAGTCCTTGAGGACACATCAGTTGCTGTCATCAGTCCCTGTGTCTGATTGGTTACTGGGGTGATTGAACCGCAGTCTGCATTCATTGATCAGTGAGTTATTCTCATGTAAACCCACCGACAGCAATGAATGTTTATTGCAGCCTTAATAGTGAACGCCTCCTGCGTCACAGGTGAGCTGCTGGCTGATAGATTGTGACGTAGCCAACTTAAGGTCACAGGTGTTATCCCATCAACGATGAATGAGTCCATCCGTCGACTGTGCTCCTGCGTTTTGCTCTGAACTGAAATGCCTCATGATGTATGGTTTCCAGACGATCGTGTACATGTGTGCTGTGGTGTCCCTCAGGGTACAGTCAACGGTCGATGGTTTTGGTCAGAGCTCAAACTCACCGACAGCGTTGAATGTTCACCGTGGGCACCGAAAAGCACTCTGTGCCTCACCATAGGTTTGTTTGATTGACGGCAGCTATTTGACTTGTCAGAGAAAATCAACACATGCAACATATGAGTAACAAAACCAAGCTCCTGAGTTTATTTTCATTTGTCTTCAGCCTCTCTTTGTCGCTGCAGTTTGAGTCAGACAAGTGGAAAATCACAGAAACACTTGCCTGTCCCTCTCTTGTTGGTCCCCATCCAAACCACATATATTTAAAATGTCTGCAATTCAAATTTAAACATGTATTTTGGTTTTTTGTAAGCCTGTTATGGTGTCAGTCCTGTCAGTGATTTATATGTCCATCTCAGCAGTCAACAGATGGTAAAAACAATGGAAAAATGCTAATTTTGTAATGCTAATCGCCACCAAGAAAGACTAGCTAGTTATAGCTGTCTGCTGAGTATCACAATCATGTGTGTGTGTATCTGTGTGTGCTTCTGTGTTTCTCTTGGCCTGTGCTGAGCAACTCCATGCCAAGGCGTGTTACCACCCATGTTGGCGTGAGGTTCAAATTACGTTGATGGGAAGCCAGCAGGAATGAGGAGAGACAGTGATGCAAAAGGCTTGGGTTTCTTTAAATAGCCCTGCAGACGTGGTGAACGCCATCATGGTTGTCATTGTCCTCAGCTTCTGCAAAACTACTAACACAACTCTCATCTGTCTTCTTTAGCCTGCAGCAAGAAGAGGAACAAAAAGAATAGGGGGGTGGGGGTGGAGGTGGGGGGTGGGTAATCTGAAATGGCATGAATAAAAGGACAGCGTCAGTCAGGCTCGTGGAAGGAGGCGAATTGGTACAAGTGTGATCAGAGAACGCCGCTGTGCCCCACAGCTTAAACTAGTGCACTGCAGTGTTGAGCTAGTTAGAGATGATTACTGTTCCCTTTACCCTGTGTTGAACCTCAGCTACTGCTCTGGGAGTGCGCCTTCCTGTGTTCGTCTCTTTGAGGTTGGAAAATCATGCAGTCATGTTTTATTAATGCTCTCTCTCTCTGTCTGTCTGTCTGTCTCTCCTTTTCTGTCTCTCTCCCCTGTTTTGCCTGCTTCCCTCAACACAGAAGAAGAGATTTGGAGCACAGTATTTTGTTTGTTCTGCATCCTCTTTTTCACAATGAATTTTGGCATTTTATGTGGGTTGGGGTTTTAATTTGGAAGGGTACTGAAACCTTGTAGGGAGGTAGTGAATGTATGATGCAACTCATTGTAGAGAGGTTTGTTGCAGCTCGGCAGGATTTGTGTTCTGTTAGATCAATCAGATGGAAAATGAGAGAATTGGATCTGCAGATTTTGTATGTGTTCTCCACACACCGCAGGCTTTCAGAAAGGAGCCACACACTCCTTGCGTTCTGCATAATGAATGATCACTTTGGGAAGAGTGAGGCACAATTCTCTTTTTTCTGCTTTGACACAGTTCACTGACCATGGAGAAGACGTTATTATTGCCACAATATAATACTAAAACATTTCTCAATTTCATGTGCTCCATGAATTATTTCCTTTGCCCTCAATGTTCCTGTCCAGTGTTTACATCCAAAACAAAACTCTAAATGTCTCAAGATGAATTTTCCTTGAAAATAATCTTCACCTTGAATCTAAATAACCAACATGGTGTTGTGAACTGAGGGTTTTTATTAAATAGACAATAATTGGTAAAAGCTATTTTTTGGACAATAGCTTTTGTGTTACATTGATTTTCTAGCTTCAATATACAAGCCATGGCCGTATATTGTTCCCCAGTTGTTCTTATCTCTAAGAAAGCTAGATGCCCGCTTACCTCCTTTTCTTTGCAAAGAATACAGTCTCTGGCATTTTCCTATTTTTTTTTCTCTGTGTTTCCACTCACAAACAAGGTGGGAAGTAATAGTTTTTTCAGTCTCTCTGGCTCTGGCTTCAATGGCTTCCCCTCTTGGCACTTGTACTGTTTGGCTGTGCGCCTGAGACACACAGAGGCTTTTTTCATTCTCAAATATCTCTCCCTTTCCTTTACCCCCCTCTTTTTTTTCATCTGACTTGACTTCCGCTCTCTCTGCAAGGGGAGAACCTATGGGAAATGTATGTTAACTCACTGCATGCTGATTTATTCATCGGTTTGAGGCGTGGCTGTACTTCCGCATCAGGGTTCTTGATAATTCCGCTGCTGGCGTGGTCCCCAGAAACTTTGCATAACTGACAAACTTGCAAAAGTATAGCGTGTAAAAATAGCTAGGCGAGCATGAGAGCCTGACAGGGCCAGAGTGAAGAGTGCAACAGTGTGACTGAACCAGTGTGAACCCTGCGTCGTCAGCACATTCCAGGGGTTGGACAATGAGAAGCACACAGTGTACTCTGTCGTGTTGCCTGCATAGCTGGCTGGTCTGCAGCCAGAACTCCATACTGCCTGAAACAAGGCCAACGCAACACAGATGCACAAAATTCAGCAAAACGAGCACAATTTTTTCGATTCAGTGTATCGTACATGTCAGCTATGCTAGGATTGTCTGAATTGGACTCAGCATTTAGCCTGTTTCTTGTGTGAAAAGGTCATGGGTTAACTTGAGGAAGATTAGGCATTACTAAAAAAAAGCTTCCCCACATGCAGAGTTATCAGTGTAACTGAAAGGACCAAAATACTGACTAAAGTATGAAGACTTGGTCCATGTGGGAATCTATTCTCATACTAGAACCACAGGGGAATTCAATTTGTGCTCCAGGAACAACAATGAGTTACATACGGTTTCTTTTTTCTAGGGTTAAGGTTTGTCAGATAGGCTTGGTTATGGTTCTGGTAGGGTCAGAAAAATCTTAGCCAGGAAATGAAAATGTTGAGTCAAGAACTGATCCTGGGATCCCTGGAGTGCAAGGTGACTGTATCAACCCATTAAACCTCCCAACCTCCACATCCCAACATTCCATTGGACTGTTACAGTATCAAATCATTTACTGTTTCTAGTTCATTCATGATGAAATTGTATTTCTTTCACTTTTCATTTTACATTGTGGCCATTTCACAGAATCTCACAGGTGATGACAAGCGAGCCATCATGGCACAAAATATGATGAGGAATTATGCGGCATCCATTACCACCTTTAGACGTTCAAAACATGCCAAATATCTGTCCATTTCCTCTGAAAAATATTTTGCTCACATTACTGTACCCACAGTTAACCTGACACTCCCAGCATAGCTCAAACGCCTGTTCAAAAATACTCAGGCTGGGAGGCTGCCAGCATATGCTCTCACACACTTTCCCATCCCATCATGCCTCTTGACAATTATTATTATTATACAATCCGCTGGCACTGTGAGACATCTCCTAATGGAAGTGCACGAGCAGATTAAATCTCTAAAATCACCAGCTCCGTGAGTGATCCTCTTCGTGGGCAAACTCAATCAAATTCAACAAATATGCCTTAATTGCTGTGTCAGTCACAAAATAGGCTTTAAGTCAGATTGGACATTTTAATATCTGCTCGAATTAAGAAGTTTATAATGAGATTTAGTGGTGCAACGGGGTCTACAGTATCATATTTAGCTGTCACACTGCTGCGTTTGTTGTCACACATTTGCAAAGTGGAATGGTTCGTGATATAACAGGGCTGATATAAAATGTGTCAATAAATAAATTAGGGTAGGATAAATATATGGTACCAATAGTGGCCGAGCAGTAACATACAGTGTTCATCTCTGATATGACATATGATGTAATTTGATTGACTGTAGATTTACAGTAGAATTAACCAATACCTTAAACTGATTTGAAGCTACTGAAGATTTTTGAGGCAGTTCTGTGCAATTGTGGTATGAATGAATAGGTTGTAAATACGTGATTATTATTATTAGTCTTAGTATTGGGCTTTAAGATCATTTCAGCTTTAGTGGTGAATACCATGATCAGAATAAAATTCAAGAGGGGAAAAATTGAAAATGACCTGGTTGTTGCTGTAATCATTTGGCAGTGACAGGGGAGGAGGGGATGACATGTGACAATGGTTGCTGGACTCCAACTGGAGTTACTGTGGTCACAGTATGCACAGAAAGCTGGATTCCCTCTAATCATCTTCTAAAATACTAAATATTGGCAAAAAACTGCAACTTTCAAGAACTTCAGTTCTGACATACAACCCCCCCCAAAACCCTGCCTTGTTACAAGCACTGGAATATTTACTGAACTTTTCCATCAAGCATGGATGGACAAGCCTTAGTGGGTTTCTTCGGATCTTGACAGGTTTAAAAATGATTTGTAACCATTGTAAAGCCATACTGACTTAACCTGGGTACTGGCAGCAGTGGCCAGACCGGCCCTGCTCCAGTGTAGGGACTCCTTCGGGCGGAGCGCCAAGCCTTTCCAGAAACACCCTGCCTCCACGTGCCATGGATCATCCTGCCAAGGCTCCAGAGGTTTCATTTGCAACCTTAACTGTGGCTGAGCCAGCTCCTATCTCTGCTGCCAGCTCGTTTCTCAGCATTAACCCATGGCTCTCCTTTGACAGTGACATACGGTTTTCTCTAACATACCGACCTCACTGCTTATGACTTACCTTTACCCCCCATCTTCTTCTCAATTCCTCCTTGCAGCAGCCAGTATCCTCACTCTTTTCACTGCTGATTGACGCCCCTGTCTGTCTGCCCTGTTTTTCTCCCCGTCTGTCTTTTCTCTCTCTG
Organism: Scomberomorus guttatus; assembly: GCA_038419695.1. Taxonomy (NCBI): domain Eukaryota; kingdom Metazoa; phylum Chordata; class Actinopteri; order Scombriformes; family Scombridae; genus Scomberomorus; species Scomberomorus guttatus. The sequence continues at coordinate 4,939,196 of CM076450.1, read as the reverse complement.
CTGTGCACCTTTGAACCCAGCGTTGATGCACTTGATCACATCACGTCAGTCTGGCTCTAGTTGACTTATCCACTCCTGCAGCATGCCTGAGAGAACTGCACTGTATGTCACACTCCTCTCTCTTCTCCAAAGCTTTGTCGGCTCATTTCAGTCATGAGCGCTGAGGCTGATGAATATGTATCCCAGGCTTTTTTCGCAGCAGTTTTGAGGATCTCTAACAAAGCGGGATGAGAGAGCCCTTTGTGGTTGTCTTCTGGATTTAACCGTGACATTTCTCTGGAGCCTGCTGCCACTTCTTATCTTCAACAGACTTTATCCCCAGGTCAGACCCGCGGCCCGTTTTGAACACTGGCATTGTTAAAGCTCACACCCGAAAAATCCTCGCACTAACTATCATATTTCGTTATTCGGGAGCTCACAGTAACGTCTGTTTGAATCTCAGGGCCTTAATTGAGTCATTAAAGCACACAGAAATATCTAGCCAAACACAAACAAATGTATCCTCAAGAAATCCAAACAAAAGGTTATACAACATTTTTAATCTGTCGTGCCGACGCAGTGCAGTGGTGGGATTGTCGGCGAGCACAGGGATCAGCGTTTCTCTGTCTGCCCGGTGCTTGAGCTTGCTGCACCCCGGACTGCAGTAATATACAGCAGGGAGCAGGAAACCGGGCCATCACCGTGATCATCATCATCATCTTAAAAACACCCCCAATCTCTTCCACCCACCCCACCCACAAAGCAGGGAAGCCTCACACCGAGAGATTTAGAAATAGCACAGGGCAGGGAAGCAGGGTGGCAATTCTGATTTCATATTTCCGTTATCAGTTGGAGCCAGCAGGGTGAGCCAGCATGGGAATGACCTGGATACTGATCGATCTTTATTCCTCCCAGATGCTGCCTGTGCCAGCTAACGGCCAGACAGACCTAGTGGATCCAAATCATGTTGCTGATGTTTTTCGCAAAATAATTGAGCAGAAAGCGAAGGCATACGAGCAGGTTGTTGGTGGAGGTGATACGCCTCATTTCAGTGTCGAAATTAAGGTCCTATAACAGCGGCACTGATGCACCCAGAAAAATAATCCTACAGCAGCCACCAATGCAGTAATATACACACCAAAGACAATGGGAGATACACAAAACATTTTTGCCTGAAAATTTTTTATTCTGCCGTTTCTCTGGTGTGATGAGCTGTCGGACCTCCCTAAGCCACTAATACTGGCATTGTTAGTGCCTTGCTACACCCACTAGGCTAAACAGGTCAGTTTGTCTACAGTGCTGTTTTATTCCCATAAAGCCACATTACCCAGTTTTTTTTTTTTTTTTTTTTTTTTTTTTTTTTTTTGCGTGACAACATTACAAAGCATCGCGCCCCGTCCCAGTAGGGGAGCGTGTCTGCGTCGCACCAGCAGGGACACTGTGTCCTTAATGCGCTGCACCGTGCTTTGTGCTCTGTTGACCTGATCAGCTCCGCCTAAGCCAAAGTTAAGCTCATCTTTTTGTCCTACTGTATTTATGAAAGACAGGCGACCGTTCACTCCGCTGTGGAATAAAAACACAGAGCTTGTGGGTGATATTTTTAGAGATGCATAAATGCGTGACTCGCGACAGTAGACCTAGACTGCGCTAAAAGTCGGCTATGTTCGAGTCGAGCATTGCGGCGGTTTGAATTGGCTGATCCTCTGCATAGCAGTTTGACGACTGTGCAGTAGAGTTGTTGAGGCCAGTGCTTTGGAGAGTTGCTCAGAGACTTAACCCTCCTCCCCGGCACCTTCTTCCTCCCCTTGCAGAGGAAAATCTCTGCTGAATTCATGTCTCCTTTCAGATTTCTAAGAGGCGTTAAACCTTTCTGGATTAAAGAAGGTAATCTGACAGGCAGAAGATTGTATTAGCCGGAGTGTTGGCAGAGCTTTTAATTTTTCCTCTCTTTTCATTTCCGCCTCTCAGCCTGCCTCTCCTGCTGACCTGCTAGATGGTATTATTGTGTTTTTCTTTTGAATTACAGCAAAAACATCCACATCTTCCCTACTATTCACTCTCTTCTCTCCCTTTCACATGCACTCTATCCCACTCTTTCCATATCTCTCCTCTTCCGCTCTCTCCTACTTCTCTCTCCGACTTTTCCAGCAATGACAGCATACTTGTGTGAACCCATGATTTATCATTTGCTAATCCGTGCTGATTATGGAGCTTTCCACACAGCCCTTATCTGTTGCTGAGCCCGCTTTTCACTCCATAGCTGCCAATTATCTTTCAGGCAGCCTGCAAACAGACCTGTCTCTGTCAGCCAGCTGCAGAACCGCCACCAAGGCCTCTTACGCATTATATATACAAGTATCCATGCACAGGCACACCAATGACAGGCTGCTGGGTACATATATTTTTGGTCCAAGTACTTGTTGAAATGTCAGATTGAGAGATCAAATTCAATCTTGTTTTGTAAATGTTCTGCACTTTCACCTCAACTCCCATTCAGCATCACCTGCTGAGGGCAGGGACATGTGGAGTGGTAGATTTAAAGAAGAAGAAAAACAAGGTTTTCAGCTGCAACTGAAAAACAGCCAGTCCATCATGGCCACTTGAACTGCTTGACAAACTGAAGCCAGTCGTGGAATTGCTTCACTTAAAGAGACAACAAGGACAAACAGGCCGCTGATATTAAAACCTTGTCTGACTCATTGTGGTGATAAATACTGCCAGCAATTTTTTAAGCTGTTGGTCTGAATATTTGGTTCGGGCAGCCCTTAATGCGGAAAGCTGATATTAATTTAGTTACACGCTGCTTTTGGCTAAAAATAAATCACAGAGGATGCTCTGTCACAAGCTTTTACTTATTTGACTTGACATCCTGAAGCTTAGATATTAGCATATTAGCATCAAGGTCAACATTCTGCTAGCGTGCCAAATCTACCACCCACACAGTTAGGACCAAGAGCTGCGATGATGATGATGCCTCACTGTGACTCATCCAACACTTCCTGTAGCCAGGCGGCAGGATGGCCAAGGTTGGCGTATGACAACATGAGGTTGCGGAGAGTGAGGCCTCGCCTGCGGGGAGGGTATGCAGATCACGGCGTGCTCAGCTGATGTGGCGTCCAATTGTCAGCGTAATGGGAAGTGACGTGCACATCAGAGCAATGTGGGTCAGAGCGCCAGACGACCAGCCTGCGGCCTGTATCTGCTTCGCCTGTCTAATCTGCTGTAGCCCGACCAGACGAGACTCTCTAATCGACCCTGATATTCACTGAACACACATTACCATCTCCCCTCACGCTCAGGAACGCAAACACACACGGCACGAAGGGAGTTCTCTATCTGAGACATGAGAATGAAATGTAGTGGATGTTGGTGGAAAGAATACAATTCTCTTTTAAGATGTTGAATCATTATTTAATTGTGAAGGAGGTGAGAGCAACCCTGTAAAAAAGTAAAAAGGCATGTTGCCTCCTCCTCCTGCTGTTTTGGGTCAAACATGGCTGAAGGCCCTGCACATATCTTGTGGGGCAAACTGGCAAGCCAATTCCTTTTTTTGTACTTAACCAAGGCAAATTACTATTCACTGAAAGCATGAAAAATCATGATTTTACACTCCCATTTATCTCCCCATCTCTGCCCTTCTTACTTTGATGTAATGACCAGTATATTTACAATATTTTCCACGCCCTCATGGGTTTTGAAATATTTATGCAGAAGGCTAAATTTAAATGCTGGGGTCTGTGGTTTCCCTGCAGTGCGATATGGACTGAGCCATGATTTTTTAGCGGGTGAAAATGGGTCGGAGGGACGCAGAGCTTAATAGGATTCCCATGACATGGTCAGGGGCTGGCGTCTGAAGGGGAGGAAAAGGAAGGGAAGGCAACGGCTGGAGAAGGGGGAGCAAGTTACAAAGGTGGAGGGGGAAAAAAGCGCAAACTTTTGTGAGTGTTTGCTTAGCACCTGTGTACGGACTTAACAACTCCATCGTAGCCAGAGGGAGGTGACACATGGGAGCCTTGAAGTGTTTTGACATTTTCTGCTCAAACAGGTTTTTTACGGCCGGGGGAAGAGGCCCAGAGGAGTTCAGCCTGTGCGAATCTGCCTCTGCCTCATCAAAGGCAGTAATTTCCTGTTCATTTCAGACCCCATCCCCCAACCCAGAGCTCTTGTCTGCTAATCCCACCCCTGCAAACTGCCCCCACTCCCACCCACCCTCAACCCCCACCCCGGGCCCCCCTGCTGGTGTCCTGCCCGCCTGTGCTTCAGCTTGCTACACTCCATGGCTGGGGACTGGGAGGCTATACGCTTTGTGTCAGCAGGCTCGCGGCTGAGCACTAACAAATCCTCATTGTCCCGCGCGGGAGTGGTGACAGAGGAGGAGGGAGGTGGGGGGGGGGGCATCACTGTCTGGTTTCTATTCAAATCCAGGTACACACACAGGCCTGGGAGGGAGCAAGGGATGCAGAGGGGCTTATAGAGCTCCAAGCCTGGGACCAAAGTCCATCCAGACCTCAGCTGAGGCTAGGCCAGGCCGGCTGCGGGGTCACAGGAGCCACTTACACAACTGCCGTCCTCTCCGAACTGACCAGGCGATAATAGCTGATCAACAAGTGCACAGATCACAAAATCATCAAGGTTTCCAAAATGCTGTGTAGCCATTTTAGGGACAAAACAATCAAGTTCACCTCCAGAGTCCAAGTGTTATCATTTCGTCAACAAAGGACTTTGGCTACCTGTAATCCTTTAACAACTGGCAAAGTTTGTGCTCTCACTAATTTTCTCCAGGTTTTTTTTTCTCTCATTTAGCGACACAACACTCTTGTATCAGAGGTTGCATGTAGGCTTAAGTTAGTAGACTAAGGCCTGTGTTTCAGTGGTGGCCTCACTGAACGGCTCTGTTGATTGCACTCTGGGTTATGGAGTGTATGAGTTCAGTTGCCATTGCCAGTGATGAAGGCTGAGATGTGTATCTGGGTAACAAGACTCTACATGTACAGGCATTTCAGAGAATGAGTTGTACTCTGCTTTCAGTCTGAGAGCCTCAGATGTGCTACATGTACACACACACACACACACACACACACACACACACTGAGTCTTTCTAAATTAATGTTTTCCAGACCTCAGATAGGACGTGTTGTTTTTTTTTTTTTTCAAATTCTTAATTTGTGACCTAAAGCGATGACATTTGTTTTTCAGTTCCTATACTGTATAGCAGCTGTGTGTAGCATCAAATAGCTGCTCTTCCTTGTTATCAGTCACCAGCACTCACATATCAATCGAGATTTATTTGTGTGTTTGTGTGTGCGTTGTTTTTCGTCCTGGTGTTAAGCCTTTGTGCTGCCTGTGAATATGTTTTTCTGAAGACTACAGCATCCAGGGCGATGTTTTTCTCGGTTGTTGCTACTCCCTCACGCCTCAGCTTTTTGTGGAGGATTAAGAGCTTTGGACAAAAGCAGACCAGCACAAAAAAAAAAAAAATACATTAGGACGGCCTGTATTTCCTGTCACTAAATACATTCCAAACCCAACGACCCCCCACGTGAGCCGGCGGGGAGAACCAACGAAAAAAGGAATAGAAAAAACAACCTCTGTGAAAATTACTGTCTCTCCTATTCTTCCTCTTTTGTTACTGTCTATATTTAACCACCTCCTACATTTACACTTCCTTTGCTGCATTTTGCCCCCTTCACATTAGTAGTTTTTGTTGACTCTAGCAAGTCATTCATCAGCTTTTTGGGGTCTTTTGATTTGGAACCATCGCCACTTTAAAAAAGGCACACATTTTTTATGTAAACTGATGCTAAAAGATTTTAACAATGCTGCAAGGTAAATTATTTTTAGCTCATTCAACTGATACCCCATCTGCCTGCTCTTAGTTGTGCAAAGCACGCTGGGGTTTCTCAAAGTGGGAGAGGGCGAGGTGCAAGGTGAGCATTTTGAGAGGCCGTCATGAAGTGAAGCATAGGTCACCCCTAACCCCAACCGCAACTCTAACCCTCACCCTAACGCTAAAGGCGGGTTGTCCCCTCCCTTCGCCGAGTGGAGCAGAGCAGCAGCTGGCTGACCTGTCCCTCCGCTGCAGCCTCTAATGGCTGACCTGCCCTGTCTGGACGGCCCTGCTCGCTTTTGTCTACTGTCTGGCTCAGTTCCTCCCAGTCAAACATCGCTACTGGCTACCGCAGTCCGCATTCCCACAGAGCAAGCTTTAGAAAAACACACACACGCGCGCACACACACACGCACACACACACAAGCACGCACGCACGCATGCACACACACACACACACACACACACACACATACATACATACATACACACACACACACACTTTTCACACTTGGCACACTTTGTCCGGTGCACACAATCTCTCTGTCTCCCTCTCTCTCTCTCTCTCTCGCACATACATCCTTTTCAAAACTCTCCCACACACAGAGCCTCTGTCTGGTTTCACACAATCACACACACCGTTTTAGACAAACTGTACCAAGCACAAACACACTCACGCACATCATGAACACATAAAAATATCTTTGTGCCTGCTGTGACGGAAGATAAAAACTTATTTGAACACATTAGCAGTTGTAGGAATAGAGTAGTTTTTAAATGAAATTTTGAGTTACAGCTTTTTAAACGAGTCGTGCACTAGTGTAAAACAAAATGAGAATAAGGGGAAAAAGTGGTAAAGACAAGTGTTGAATCAATGAGGCTGGAAATGAAAAGACTGCCGGAAGGACGAGCAGTTCAAATACTTACCTAAAGCGTGGCCAAAAGTTGGGCAGCATGAATCTGTGGTGACTGGATGGTAGAAAAAAAAATCAAACACAAAAGAGTGAAAAGCTTCCATATTCGGGGTGAAACCTCATGTAGACGGGCTGAAAAGTTGCTGCTGAAATGGGTTGAACGGGTTCCTCTCTCTGTCTGTCTGCCTGTCTCTCTCTGTGTCTCTCCCAGACGTGCACACATACACACACACACACACACACACACACACACACTTGCGGATACATACTCCTGACACACAGTCTTTCAGTCTGATCTTCCTGCCTCTAGTGGGAACTCAGCCAGTAGTTTGCAAATACAAGCGCCTTACAAATCTCTCTCTCTCTTTCTCTTTCTCTCTCTCACCCTCCCTCCCTCTCTCTCTCCTTCCGTGCTTCTACATAGATAAACAAGCACACACATTCCCACATGCATGCACCCCCCTCCCTCACACACACACACACACACACACACGTACACACACGCAAGAGCCTGGCTACGACGCAAGTTATTGAACTGCTCCACATTTTCTTGCATGCACTATATATGAGGCAGTTGATGGACAGCAGCACATAGTCATGTGTGAAACGAGAACTGCTGTGATTGGCTAATGGCCTGGGAGCTGAAGGGGGGCAGGGGGTGCTGTGATTGGTCTGAGCTCAGACCATTGAAAGTAGAAGGCTTCTCTATTGAATGGCTGCCGCTCTGGGTGGAGTTTGGGTGACACTGCTCAGGAAGAAAAAAAAAAAAAAAAACAACATCCTGAGAGTTTTGTGCCTATATTGGAGTTTAAGCTGCTGTGGTTGGACAGTGGAGGCATTACATATGACATATCAGTAAAATGAATTGCGGATTGGAATTGAGAGTTCCTCAAAGAGGCTTAAAAAATTGTGCCTCACGCTCTGCTTCAACATTGACTACTTGCTGTTACCTCAAATTGTAACAGATGCAAGTGTATACAGTGTATGCTTTAGTAAAACTCTGTAGTTTATGTTGAAAAGTTGCAAGCTTCAACAGATGTATTCAGGCATAAGTAAAAGATTGAGATCAAAGCCTAAGTGGACATCTTCAACTTGCCTGTGTTGTGTGATATCAGTATTCAAAGATATTCAGTTTAGTATAATCGAAAACTAAGAAAACCAGCAAATATTGACATTTGAGAAGCTGGAACCTGTGATTTTATGGCTTTTTCCAAAGAAAAGAAATGACTTGAACGACAATTATCAGCAGTCACCGATTAAATGTCTGTTGACTGTTGATTGTTTCAGTTCTGTAATTAACCCATTTTGGATAATGCTGATGATTAATTAGTCAACTGACAGGAAATTAATCGGGAACGAATTTGATATTTGATCAGTTGTTTTTGCAAAGCAAAAATGTCGAATTCTCATTGGTTCCACCTTCTTAAGTGTGAGAATTTTTTTCTTTGTTTTGTATCATTTGTATCAAATTGAATATCTCTGGGTTTTGGACTGTTGATTGGACAAAACAAGTTTTTTGGGTGGGGCTTTTTTAAAAACTGTTTTCTTACATTTTACAGGCCAAACTTTATGCATTAATTAACCAGAAAAATAACTTGCAAATTAATCAATGATGAAAATAATTGTTAGTTGCATCTCTAATGTCGGATGCACACTTTGCTTGAAATGATCACATTGAAGTAAATAAATGTATATTTCTACACTTTCAATTAAGAATTTACCCTCTTGGTAAAAGCATCTTGAGCGGGCTGATTTAACATGTTGTTCAGGGAGTGGTAAATATAAGGACTAAAACATTGTGAGGACAATCCAATCTAAAATGACATTGTGCACTATGTGAAAGGTGAGTGATGTTCGCTGTGGGGTTAGAAAACCTCAACACTCTTTCAATACTAACCAAAATGCATCAGTATTGCGTTTTCTCATTTTTGTAATTCTTTCATTGTCTTTCATTCATAAGCCAAGTAATGATTATGGGCAGTGTTCACTGTGCTCACTGTGCTCTGCTGAGTTCACATAAAATCAAGAAAAATCCTCCAGAGATTATTAGTGCAACGTGAATGAGTGTATATATGTTTTCCAAGATTTAAATCTGTCAAGGCAACTCAACTTTGTCTCGTTGCACTGGTGCCAGTGATCTCTTAAGGTTCAATATATCAGTAAAAAACATGTACTGCTATAATTTATGAAATTCATTTTAGTGCTGAAATGTCCTCACAAGTCTAATAAGACAAACATTTCTGTGTATGTGTGTGTTTTCTGTCCCCCTGAGTGATGACGGCATAGCGAGACCTGGAGCGCTGCCAAGTGCTTTCATTCACACCTGATTAGATCACTCTGACCTGGATAACATGCAGCGCTCCACGCTCGGCAACACGCTGCCACACAAGCCTTTTGTTTAGCCTCAACAAAATACTGGCCCGGCACCGATTACCTCCCAGTTAGACTCAGATGATATTAAAGCCGATACCTCGGCGGATGTCAGGATGGCAAAGTCGCTCCACCTATCCGTGTGTCCTTTACTCACCTGAATCACATCCTTACTCGCTACATCTAGATCTGTTCTCACCGGTGTCAGTGAAGTTAAAGACCCAATTTTCTGTCATGTCTGACTTGTGTATGTTGTATTTTAGTATAGCCAATCACACAATACAAATGATGTCATGGATATATATCTTGCTGCTGTCAGTCATAATGCTGGAAGATGGTTACAAGGTTACAATGATTACAAGAAGATGTCTCACTGCATCTTGGAAGTAGTGATATAGACTCAAGCTGGACTAAAATGATCTGTATCTTTGTGTCCAGTAGGCTACAGGGACAGGTGGGGACCTGCATTGGGGAGCTAAAATAAAATTAAATTAAAAAAAACACCATAAGAGTCAACACAAATACACCTTGAACAACTCCAAAGCTGCCTTATTGACACGTTGTATCTTGTTAGCTAACAAGCTTGTCACCAACCACTGTTGTTCAGGAAGAAGAGTAATGGTTATTTCAAATGTTTTGCTTTATTTACTTGTTTCTTTATCAGTTACATTCACAAGCTGTATTCATCTTTGGATCTTTCTCTTTGGATAGGAAGGTTTGGTATTTCACAAATTAAAGAAAAGACCACTCTCCAGGAATGGATTTTAATTTTTTCACTTGTATAATGTATTTCTATAGCATAGCTACTTTAAAAACAAACCTAGCTAAAACAGAGATAAGACATAACAAAATAACAATGTAGCAAGAATGTGGCAACTCACATGTAGTCCTCACATGTGGACCTTTAAACCCTTAAATAATCTATCTAGATATTAATTTTGATACAAATAGGCCCCTCATGAAATATGTTGGTTTTGTTTGACATTAGCTTTGAGACAGCTTCAGAGTTGTTGGGAGCTAGGGCATACTTTTACATTATTGGTGGCGAGCAGTTTACCCCAGTTTCCAGTCTTTGTGCTAAGCTAGGCTAATACATCCTGGACTCATCTATGTGATGGATACCCAGAGATGAAACTGACAATTGATCTTCTCACCTGCTGCTTTAGAAAGCAATTTCCCCAAATGTTGGACTGTTCCTTTAAGGAATAAAAGTTTTAAAGTTCAAGTTATGAGTTAGTTGATGAAAGCCACAATTTCACAGTGATTTATTTAATTTTTTTTATGGCTGTGGCTCGAATTGCATCTCCTCCCTTAACACTCAACACTATGTCTTCACATTAGCATGTTGTTCTGTATCAAACACGGCATCTTGGTAAGGGATCAGCTAATTATCCTGGCGGGCCTCTCTCTAAAACACCTCTTTGTTGTGCTAATGCACTCTCTGTGATAGCATCTCCATCCATAACCTTCTCCATGTGTACAGATAACCTGGAGGGGGTGGAGTGGTGTATGTAGGGCGCTGGGAATCGGGTAGTGGGAGTTGGAGGGGGTGTTGTTACAGCATGTCCTGCAGCTGTGCCTATGATGACAAGCCTGTCCTCAACCTGCCCTCCGCCAGACTAAACACAACACACAACTTTACCTGCAGGGCTTCCTGCCTGCCTTCCCGTTTGCAGTTCCACTTGTTTTGTGACTTTGGCGAGAATGCGGTGCAGTTTTGGGATTTCAGCAGCACATCTCTGCATTGCAAGCTTAAGATAAAGCAACCACAACTCCCCGTTGCAACGTGATTGATAGGTTGGCTGCTTGCCGATGTGCACTGGCCTGACTGAATGCACTGAACCAGGTTTTTGTGCCCATAGCAGTTCTGAGGGAGTCATGCTCGATCTTTCTGGGCCACATGGAAACTAGGTCACTGTGCTGTGCTGTCAGTCGTGTCTCTCTCTTGTTGTGTGTGTGTGCGTGTGTGTGTGTGTGTGTGTGTGTGTGTGTGTGTGTGTGTGTGGAATAAAACTGTAAAATAGGGCTTTTACATAAGGATGGGATGGGTTCCACAGATATGCAGTACTGCTGTTGCGGAGATTCTCTCAAACTGCAGCACGCACCCCCACCCTCTCCCTGTGATGCCACACTGGGAGAGAGAGAGATAGAAAGAAACAGACAGAGAGAGAGGGAGATGAAATTCTCATCCTTGGTTCAGATCCCGAAGAACGCTTGGGAAGGCAGGATCTTATTATCACAGCAAATTTGCAATGTGCAGAGTGGAGGAGATTAGATGCGTCTTGCCTTTGAAGTGTATTTTCCAACCATTGTGTGATGGCAAATTCCATCAAGTGTTGGAGGGAGCCGTGATAAGAGGCACGGGTTATGAATGCTGCGGCATTAAATGCCGTCATTTGAGCAATAAGATGAAACACTCACAAACTCCTGCTAAATGAAAAATATTTCCCCTCATTTCAGCAGTGTCATTCATGACTGCGTCTTGGAAAAGCCATGGATGCTAAAATAACAAGGTGCATTGGATGGCCTGGATAAATATGTCAAAATGTGTGGAATGTGGATTATACGTTATGTAAATGCTGAGGTATTGGCCTTTGAATAGGGGACTCCCATTTATTTTCCTCTCCCCTTTTACATTTGTTCTCCCAATCAGCATTGTTTATTTCAGCTATGGATCAAATGATATTGACTTAGATTGTTTAAGTTCTTTATCTTATACAAAACAAATTCCTATCTTTAAAAAAACAGGTTTAGTTCACAAAACAAAAAATTCAGTAATCAAAAATGATGGTTTTCACAGTAAGAGAAAGATGTATTGATTTTAAAAAAGTTTTTTTTTTTCAGAGAATTGAGTTGAAAACAACTTGTGAAGGGCTCAGATTTCCAGAGCAGACACGGAGGTGCTGCTGGACTTTGATCTGGCAGTCTCAGTGTATCCTCCTCAGCACTTTGACCTTCACTTTGAGTGCTGTGGCTTCTCAGGGGTTGGGTGTCAGGACGAGGATGGTAGGGGTAATGCAAGGGTGAACAGGAACGTCACTGAAGTGACCCCACCGCTCCCAGTCCCCCCTTTCACGGTTCCTTAGGGGCTGGAGAGCTGAAGGGTGGGTGGACATCCCAGGGGACCCAGCTGAGGAGTGACATCCCTGGCCTGGGCCTCAGATCCTGTTGCAGCTTTGGACCAAACACAAACAGTGCAGAGCTGCTGGAGGTGTCTCAACACGCTGGGACACATACTGCTTGTACAGTTGGTCTATTCTGTCTTATTCCTCTTGTACATCAAAGAACATGGCTGTTTAGGGTGCTCATTATGTCAAAAATGTTGAATAAATCTGTCATTCAATGGTACTCATCCACATTTCCATTTTTGTCTTTAGGTTTAGATTCCATATTTTGGTGCTCATTTGTGTCCAACTGCTAGTAGCAAGTTGCTCATTGGTCCTAATTCTTTTTTATTGCTGTGCATTTACTGTTGAGACTGTACTGTACTGCAGAAAAAGGGCACACTGACTCTATTAGTTCATTGCGCTTAAGGGTACCCTATATATTTTTTCAAAAGTTATGTTTACTTGTTACAACGTCCTTGACATCTAACTAAAATGCATTTGCTTCCTCATAAAGCATTTGCAAAGCTGATTTCTGGAAGGATTTTAAATCCTGCATTGTTTACATCCATGTTTACTAGCTTGCCCTCTTCTTCTTCACTGCCTTTATTGGTACATTGCTGTGTTTTTAGGTGCATTGCAGCCACCTATAGATCACTGGAATAGTGTGAAACTATACAGGACAGTGTATCACATGTACATGTGCACATGTGTGCGAACATGTGCGTCCTTGTGTGTATGTGTGAGACAAATAAAACGGGACCCACTCATTAAAAGTTTCCTGCCCAGGTATATGCTTAACCGGGTTTCTTATAGGTCTTTTACATAAGTGCATGTGAATGACAAAAAACTCAGAAAAGGAGAGGGATTACTGTAACTATGCATTTTTGTGTTTCAAATAATTAAATGCCCAAAGTCTTAAGTGAAACTGAAATTTTAAAAAAATTGAACAGTGAATGTAAATGTGCTTGCTGATTACCAGCCTAAATCTTTTTTCCCAATAATCTGATTGGTTGTGTGCATGTTTGCTGTGTGAATGAGCACACTGCATCACCTCGTGTTTAGCTCACATTAGCGACAGGATGGTTTCAGTTTGTCACAAATGTGCTTGTTTAATTTAGTCTTTGTAGTGATAGTTTGGCGCTGCACTTCAGATTACTGCTAATCTCATTAAAGTCCACTGCTGTGCTGGGGATCTATATCCCATTAAAACTATAACCACTTCAGAGGCATTTATTTTGACAGACTTCTCTTCAAACCCAAGCTTCTTATCATGTCCACCTACCAAAAGGAAGTATATGCGCTTGCCCAACAACTACACAAACATAACAGACATTGCATTACAATGCACAACTATCAAGTAATGACTACTTGTGTGTAGTTGAAGAAGCAGAGAAAACAGTGAACATTCTCATATCGGTGAGCAGCCACATTTAGCAGTCATAACATTATCAGATGATATTATTACTTTTCTGGCCATAGCATAAGGTCACATAAACACTTAGTATGTTTCCATAGGGATTTATTAATGGCATGCCATTACCCATTATACAGTAGTATAGTGTATGTGTATATAGCCCATATTCAGTAAGTGGGTACTTGATGAATGGAGCAATCAAGCAGCAAGCAAGGCAAACACACTGCTAAACATACCCTTCTTAGGGAAACAATACTTTTCTAAATTAACAATGGCACCCACATAATGGATGCATGGACACACATTATAAGAATTTAAGTTAACAATTTGACAATTTGTCAAATGTCTAACATTGTTTTTTGGGGACTATCAAAGTGACCTCCATGCAAGTTCTTGTCGTTTTGGAGCCAGTTTCTAGCAGCCATTAGCAGAAGTCTGTCTTAAGGCACACCAGCATGAGCTTCAGCACTGTGCCGTGATGCCTGACGCTAGGTTGGACCTGCATATTTCTTGACAGCATATTCACACAATCACAGTTTTGTCACTTGTGTCCAAGAATGACAAAAACATTGTTGCATTTAATTTCTTTCAAAAGAACAATTTACCTAGTACAGTACATGTTCAAGGTAAACATTGGTATTGTCTACCTTACATGTTCAGAAACTAGCATGACACTGGTTGAGAAGCTACTTTATATTGATCCAGGCATGGAAGTAAATAGCCAATATCAAATCATATTGGCTGCTGTGAAAAAGCAGGATATGAGCTAGAAGTTACCATTTCGAATTAGAATATTACCATAGCTTAGTTAGGTTTGGTTGCAAATTCAATTCAGGTTACTATTATTTGAAACCCATCATCACTGTCCTGTTACACAGCTCAGTTACATTCACAAAGTAATTCCACGTGTTAGCAAAATGCTAGTGGAACCCAATGGAGGCACGATCAACATCGATGCTGAACAATGACATCAAGACAGCAGTAAAAAGTGCATGTTTTTGAATGTGCATTTGTATATTCTGTAGGTTTTTATGCTACATTTTTCAGCAAACCTAAAAACTTAAACAGACTGCAGTTTGTTGCTCAGTTTCTTTGCGTTCCATGTTGCACCTCTTTTTAGCAAGAGGTTTCTCTCCCTTGTCTTTGCTTGTTACTAACCTTGTAGCAGTGAGGGTTGGTGGAATTTCTGAAAAAAATGTTTTGTCGAGTAGGAAGCTGCTGTATAGTGACACACAAAGTGGAAGTGCTATCTCTCAGAACTTTGTGCAACATTTTTGAAAAGTGTAGAAAATAAACAGAAGAGTGAGCAGGGCCAAATACTCCTTGCTTTCAGATAATATATTTCCTTGGTTACCTGGTCACTAGAAAGCTCTATTGTACGTGTTGTGACTGGCATTCAGCGCTGACCTTCATCATAATAATTGGATTTTAAGAGACTTTGTATGTTCTGCATTGCGTGGCAGGAAGTGAAGGGGTATGACTGTGAGACTGTCTGATGCTCCCCACATGCTGCTGGTGAAATATTGAGTTGGTTTTGGGGGAAGCCTTCCCGCTGAGCTCGGTTGGGGTATTTTTAGCCTACAGTCTATAAGTGGAGGGCTGAGAAACAACACTTATTGGGGAAGGGGGGGGGATCACTACTGAGCCCCCACCCTTTTCCCCTTTTCTCTTCTCCTCTTGCTTCATCTGTCTCCAGATTGGCTTGCCCGATCTCTTGAAGGATTGCTTAATGTTTATCTGAGAGGATAAATGTAAGAATGATGTTTTGTGTTTCCTCGGTCATGTGGTGTAAATATAGTGTCTGCATCATTAAAGGCTTCATGAACTGTTTTATATATGAAGGCTTAATGTCTCCATGCTGACAGCTAACTGATTCCTCCCAGGTGCTTCCATCTCAGCTCCATATGTGTGCATATGGAAGCATTGCTCCATCCTTCTGTTTTCTTGTTGAAGTGGAACTATAGCGGCGCTGTATGCACATTCACAAGGGCCCCCGCAGAATAATTCATTTGATGCTTTGATAAGCGATAATGGACCCAGTAAGGTATAATTCATATGCCCCAGATCTCTTTAGAGAGTGTATGGCTTCCACAAAGTGTCCCACTACCTCCCTGAGTACCCCCCTCTTTCAAGACTCTCTCGTCTGGTTGAAGAGGGCCCATTTATTATTTAAATCCCTCCATAATTCATCCATTCCCCTCAATACACCCTCCATTGCTCATTTCTCATCTAGCACAAATTAGCATGAGCCCTGTATCTGTATTTCTGACAACAGAACAGAGAAAGTAAGCAAGCAGGAAGAGATAGCGGCAGCTCAGTCCAATGGTGCTTATTTCTGCAGTCCTCCCTGTGATTTGATGCTGTGTGACATATTGAGTCTAATTTGTAGCCTAAAGAACCAAACAGCTGTGGCCTATTTTGTTTAGCTGTTGTTCGGGTGATGTCACCATTTCTGCCTCGTAAGGCTGCCTCGCTCTCGGCGCTCGGTGTGAGGATGTCAGGAGCATTTCGCTAAGCTGCTGATGAGGAGGGCAGGGGTTGTGCAGCCTTTAGATTAATCTGATAAGTCAACCGGGGTTGTTATGTGCAGTTTTTAAGACATCTATTAACCAGTGTTAAATATTCACACATGCCTTGTTGCTATATTTGACATGACTTATTTTTTATATAATGAATAATGGTTTAACGGGCATTGCACCATGATCTTTTGAATGTAGAACTACATTGTCTTGATTGTAGAAGATTTACCAATGCCATTTGGGATTTTCCCTATTGTGCTCATTATAAGAGGTCACACTATCATGATTTATACTTTTAAAGGGTTGATTTATCCAAATTACACATTACAGATATTTTCCAGGTAATGAGATACGTATGTTCCTACCAAAGAAATAGTGGTTCTGTGAATTATCCAGGCCAACAATGATTTTGTTCCTGGAAGAAGATATTGCTGTTGAATTAGTTAAAGACTCACTCTGGTGGTAGTCTATATTTTTAGCAAATCTCATGAAAAGACCAAAACTAACAAAGCATTAGTTCATCGCTCAATTCTCTCTGACTTCCAGCCTGTTTGTGGCACTCAGCCTCGAGCCCATTGAAGAGAAGAAGCCTACTGAAGATGTAAATCTTTAAAAACTGGCCGCACATATATACTTTAAAATTTCATAAAGCCGCTGGGCACTGTAGTTTTTAGCAAACGTTACTCAACTTAAGTAGTGAATCCATTGGGGACTATTTTCAGCTGTAGATTTGGTGTGCTAGTGACTATTTACGGCACCAGGATGGTGTATGTGGGATCAACTCAGACTTTCCTTGTTCTTGGTAATGAAGGAACATGTCACCCAGTGCAACAGTATGGCTCATTGACATATTTTTAAAGCAAACAATGGATTTTTATGGCATAGAAGAAGAAAATATATCAGGCTTTGGAAACACACTCACAATACTTATTAGCAGATCAATTCACCATTGGCGTTGGTCTTTTCGTGAGATGTTTCAAAAATAAGAAAAATATAGAATATCACTATGTAAATGTAAATTTTCAGTACTTTGAGCACCTCATATGAAATTCCACTCACCTTCATTTGGGTATTGGGTTGGTGGCAGAGAGACATACATATCTCAGAACCTGGGCAAATAAAACTAATATTATGTGCGTGGGTGGATACCACTAAAGGTAAGCGTGTGTTTTTTGGGTGAACTGATCCTTTAACTTCCAAATGTCCACTCGTAGTCTTTGTAACTACAACGGCAAATATTGAGCATTTTTAATCACATATATTGCAAAGAAACTTTGGGGAACATTTAGCACATGTGACCCAGCTACTGTAAACTGAGAATTTGGTGACTTATACTAATCTCATTTGTCAGTTGTGATTCAGAAACTTTGTTCTGCAGGGGATAACTGTAATGGAAATGCTCTTTTTCCAAAGACTGCTAGCATAAAAACCAACATAAGGATACTTGATATCTGATAAATGTACTGAAGCCACCTACCTGACAGTGATTTGCTTGCACCATGGTGCAAACACTGCACTGAGTTCAGCATGCATACCTGTTCTTTCCAGCTGTACAGGCCTCAGCATGTCAGACCAAGTGTCCCGACATAGCACATAGACATAACATTAGCAGTGAGCAAGGCTAGAGCCTCACTTAAATATGTCCTGACATTCCATCTCTATTGATCATGTGTATTGACAAGGGTTTTGTTTTATGTTTCCACAGATGCAATCAATGAAAGTAACCTAGGTAAGTGGAATACTCAGAGTTTTGATATTATTGAACCCACTATAGTGCTGTCCTCAATATATACCGAAATGCTGTGGTGTGATATTTTTCTACTACTTTTGTGACAACTGCTAGTACGTTCATAGCAAGTTGCTTTCAGTTTCTGTATTTTCTTCATTCTAAGTTAATGCATAAAAACACGCATTGTGATGAACCCTGTATGCATCCTGAACACTGTTTGTCTAAGAAAGTTATCTAAAACGTGTAGTTCACGCTCTGTTCCACCTTCTGCATCATTATCTACCCAGTGACACATTTACCAGGTCGTTCTCCTAGCTTAGTTGGTCTTCGGGACACTTTGTGACATTAGCTTGGTTCAGACTGCTGACTCACCCACCTGCTCGCTGGAGTTTTCATGTTTGTTGACAGACTCATTTTCCTGTGATACAGGACATTACCGGACATACTCACTGCAGATTTCTCTCACTTGTCACCCTTGACTTCTGTCATTTTCTCACTTTCTGAAGTCTGAATATAAGCACCTGAATTATTATGTTATAGGATGATTTCTTAAAGTTTGTTATTAGGCTTTTGAACATACAAATGCTGAACAAAAATATAACAATACACAGACAGGGGAAGATACAAGGATGACAACAGCAAAACAAAACTATCAAAAAAGACACATAGTTGCTTCAGAGATAATCCTAACCCTAACAACTAATAATAAAGAATTTCATTTCAGTGTCTAATTCAGTGGACAGAGTTTAGGCCTAGTGGTAGCATTATGGCATAATTCAGAAAAGTCTGCCATATATTCTTGAATATTTCAGGGGAACCACTAAGCACATATCTGAGCTTCTTTAATTTGAGGTGCTGCATCACTTCCCTCAACCACAGAGTGTGACTAGGGGGTTGGTGACTTTTCCAGTTCAATAAAATTAACTTAGTGTTACTAAGATTGTAACTGTATATTTGATTCCAATTATGTGGTTGTTCTTGCCTGAGATACCAAATATTGCAATCAGAGGATCCAGTTGTATCAAATATCCAAAAATATCATGGCAGAGTTTTGAAAATAGAGCTTCAAAAATTGGATGATTAGGGTGCAATCTGCATTCATATTGTACGTTTTTAAATAAAGGAACATTACGCATCACGGCTTATCCACCAGAGCAGAGAGATCTGGTATAAAACAGATGACTAAAGTCCAGGTCATTTCTCAGGCTCTTTCTATAGCGTCACAATCCAGTACCCAGACAGGTAGGTATGTGCCTGTACTGATTATAATGTATGATTAACACAGTGATATTGACTGTGGGCTGCAGCATGGAGGCTTGTCACATTCATGCGTTCCACCTACTGCGGGGAGGAATGTTCCTGGGCAAACCTGCCTCAGTGCAGTTTCCTAATAATTCTCAGTGTTTGCTTTAATCCACTTGAAGTGTAAGATGAGTGGGGTTTATTGCTTTAGAACATTTCACACCGTGTCAGGTATGTGGTGAAATTATATTGATGCTAGTGTACAGTATACACTGTTTCAGGGAGTGGGAAAAGATAATGTATGTGTGCTGTTCTATATGGCACTGAATGTATAGCTCTGTAGTACAAACTTAAAAGTAATGTGACATTTTTTGAATGGATTTCTCTTGATACTCTATTAGCCTCTGCTGTACCACCATAGTGATTCACTATATACTAGCTCATGAAGGCTTTTAAATTTGCAGTTTTAATGCCGCGTTCACATGTTAGGATTTGCCATAAATACAAGCTAACTGAAAAAGGGTTGCTTGTCACTATCTGAGTGGTAATTACAAGAAAATCCACAGATGTCAGCAATCAAGACCATAAAGCATGAAGATCATGTGTAGTATGTTTTAAGAAACAGACTTTGTAACATCTGGGCTACAGCAGTGGAGCCAGCAGATATAGTTACATTGCCGTTTTCAGTATCACTAAAACAATTCACCATTAGGAAAAGAAAATCCAAGGTGATGTTTAGTTGGACTTAAATTCTTAGCGAGTGGTAAAAATGAGTAATGAGATTACTAGAGCTGCAACTATTAATCAGGTAGTCGATCGAAAGAAAATTCATCTGCAAATATTTTGATAACTGACTGTTTTCTGATGTTTTATTGACCAAATTAAAGTGAGACTATGTAACTTTAACTGTGGCCACAAGTGTCAAATAGGTAATAATTTCAGATCGAATTTCAGTTAATTTATGGCAGTGTCAAAAATTATGGGAAATGGGAAAGAGTCATGAAGTCAGTCAGTTACACAACAATATGCTTCTAAAGAATTGATTAAGGGTACGTTTTGTTGATTTCATTTCATTTCTTTTCATTTGTAAGAGTAAGATTGTGTTTGTCTGGCCTTTTGTTATGTCTGGCTGTGATTGTGTTCTTTTTCTCTGCTGTACTCAGGTCTCTCTTGCAAAAGGGATCTTGATCTCGGTGAGATTTCCTGATTAAATAAAGGTTATAAAAGTTCCAAGTAATCAGCAGATTAATCGATGGTTGCAGCCCTAGAATACACTGACAGGATTTTATTCATTTTAAATGTCTTGTGCACAAGTCAACTGCAGGCAAACAAATAAAAAAATACTTAATAAGAGTTGGTTGGCAAAAATATATCCTGCCATGCTTATTACATTTCATTTGCAAGTGGCAGCAACTAGGTCAAAGATTCTTGAATCTTTCTATTGCTATCTGGCAAGTAAAACAGCAATGTGTACTAATTTAATTCCTTTGAATCCTTTGAAATGGTTTCCGGTATAATTTCTGATCACGTCTTGATAAGGATGGGCTCCTTTTACCTGAAACCTGCACATCAGCCTGCAGGCCTTCCCTAAAGGTTGAGGTATGACAGAGCCAGTCCGTTACCTCTTTGTCTCCACACCGAAACCAGTGTGACTGGCCTCTCCTAGTGTCCCTGCCTCCCTGATTAGAGGTCTCCTCAGGGCGTAATGACAGAATTGTGTTCCTGTCAGTTCCTGCTGCTCAGAGTGGGCTAATAGTTACGTTAGCCCACGCAGCATGTCATTAGCTCTCCACCCGTAGCCCAATGAGGGGCAAGTCTGTCATTTCAAGGCTAAATCACAGGGCAGGCAGGCCGGAGATCACAGTCACACCGGTGCTCTGAAGCTGCAGTGTTTCCGCCCATCCTTCCTTGCCGCACTTAATATGCACCGACTTACACATACTGTATTAACACGGAGGAATTACTGCGACATGGGCTAGAGGAGGCAAATGGAAGTCAAAGAGAGGCACTTTGATGGGTCGCTGATACCAAGATCATTCCATCAAAATCGTAATTTGAAACACTGCTCATTTCTGACTGTGATTGGATGATTCATGGTTATCACTTGGATGATTAGCAGGCTTGCGTAGCATCTATCAGAGCTCGGGCTAATCTGCTTTGATTATTAGCCTCTAAGCCTTCCTTCCACGCTGGGCTTGTCGAGTACAGAGTGATGAGAAATTACACTCTTCTCATATTTGTATTAATCTATCTGTGCTTACTTGTCAAACTGATAATTGCATCGCCCATAGTTTACATCACCCCCTCAAGAATGTACTGCAGAATGCAGTTTTACTCCAGCCTCACACGTGCAAACGCCCCTTCACACTAGTGGGTAATATTGCACTGTATTAATCAATTATTGCACTGTAAATATTTTGTTTATTAATCAAAGATATTTCTGCTCAAACCACAGTTCATACACATTTCTTACATGTGTTTAGACTGTTTTATAAGGGTCTGTAGTCTCACTTAAAATGTCAAAAGCAAGCTAACCTTCCAACAGAATCAAAGTAAACATTCTGTTACAGGCTTCAAACCCCCAAAACTATTAGCTGAAATTTACAGATAATCAGTCAGGACACAGTGACAACAGCTACAAATAGAAATCTCCTCTCCAACTGGGTTCTATTAGTTTCAGGTGTTGGGTTTTTTACCCTGAGGGATGCTAGCCTGGCCTGGCGCGTTCTGGCTCTCCTACTTTGTGGTCTCCTACCCGTTGTCAGTAGCCATGTACACCATTAACATTCAGAGACGTCTGTTTGCGATTACGTTACATATGTTGATGTGGAAAATACAAGCTTCTGAAAGATACTGAAATCTCTTCAGAGAGGAATACATTAGCTACTGGACAGGCTTTGGCTTGAAAAGCAGCAGTCTGCATGAAGCATCTGTTACATGTGTGCATGCCATATCGGAATCATTTTACCCTGTTTCTCCGCACAATAAAAACTTCTGCACATTTTACAGCTTATTGGTCACAGTGGGCTTTTAATACCAACCACAACTTGCCCTGCAGCTGAAACTTCATGGGAAATAAGCTGAGCACGATATATTTAACAAATTTTCAGGCCTGTGGCTCTATAAGTAGATAAGAAGTGGATCCGTTTTTGATCCACGTGAGCCAGATCTTAGCAAAGCTGTGGGTCGATCCTTGAGTCAGGGGGACGAGCTGATAATTATGAGCGAGCGTGACCGTGTTATACAATACACGCGCATCTTTAGTCAGCACCATGACCTTCTCCGCTGAGATTTGTGTCTGCCTAACTTTGCCCTTTAGTGGGGCATGTTGTGTAAGTGAAGGGGCACAACGTGAATAACATTGGTATTTGCGCAACAGCCTGTGCTGAGTGGAGAGCCAACTGGAGCAGGAGAATGGCGCTGTTCGGCGAGGTTCACGGCTGTTATTCCTACAGGCCATGAGCGTGAAAGGAGCTAATGCCATCTGACAGTTTTGGAGCAAGAAGAGGAGGGCTGGACAGAAAAGGAGGAGAGAGAGAAGAGAGCGGGGGGGGGCGGGGGGTGTTAAGAGATAGAGTGGGATGGAGAGCGGGGTGGGGGTGGGAGAATATGAGGGGGGTGTTGGATGAGAGAGAAATAGGGGATGAGCTAGATATGGACAAAGCAGGGATGAGGGATATGGGAGGGGAAGGGCTAAAGAGGCGATACTGTAGGGACCTCTATTGTTACCCGCTGTAGAAAATGGCCTCTGAGAGCCATCGCTTTTTATCAGTGTGACATATTAAAAGTCCAAATATTCAAACGTTTTCTCGAAATACGCAGATGAAGTCTGGACCTCAAAGCAGGAGCTGAAGGTTGGCAATCTCTTAGTCTTAGATATTTTATCAAATACTTATCAGAGTGCAGCACATCCAGACTCCCCTGTGCACTTGCACTGTGGGACATGTTCACTCACGGCTGCCATTTTAAAAAATCTGCCTTTGAGGGAATTCCAGAAATGCTCTCAAAGCATCGCAAACACATTTCTGTCCAACGTTTCTCCAAGATTTAGGAGAGCACGGGCACAGCCGGCCACGCTGATGTGAGAAAATTCCCCGTTTTGCGTGTCTCAGTATCCTAAAAATGAGTTGTACTACTTTAACACTGACAAGACAGACAAAAGATAGCAAAACGAGGAGTGCCAGTGAAGAGATAGACGGCAGACAGATGGAGGGAAGAGGGAGTGGGAAGTGAGGTGGGATCCCACTGTAATTTGACAGGCTCCAGTCCCGCTTGGTCTTCAGCGGCAGTTTCTTTTGAAGGAGGCGTAGCAGACACCCTGCTGCAAACCTAACCTGTCATTACCGTCATGGCAGAAAGACACCAAGATGCTACGTCTTGTTGTCTCATCCTCTGTTTAAAATGCACTCAGAGATGTTAGATTTATGTCTGATTGCGGCAATGTGGAGAGGAAAACGTCTTCAGATCTGTTTACTATATTGCACATAGAGACATGGAAAGTATGAAAATGTGCACATTTATAAACACACTTAACAACTCTATGCAAAATGCCTTATAGCCTTAATCTAAAACAAGACGAACATTTTTTTTATTTCATGTCATATTTTGCATTTACTTTAATAATGAAAACAATGATGTCATTTTATGCACATTTATTTGCCAAGCCTTAACAGCACCTAATATTTTCAACTCTCGTGAGGAATATTTTATTATTATTATTATTATTATTATTATTTGGCTCAAAGGTTATAAATGTCAGTTATAAATAACTGTTATCTCTCAATTAAAATGAGAAAGAGGGGAAAACCTGACAGCAGCAGTGATAAACCTCCATCAGCTGCTGTGTGTAGAGGCTTCACGTCAGTTGGGCACATGGGGTGGGGTCTCTGATGTAAACCTAAAACCTGATTGTAGTGGTTTTTGTTTGGGCTTGTCTGCATTTGTTTGATCTGTGTGAGGAGTTTCAGCCACCTTTTAATTAATTGTACAGCTTGTCTTACAAATATTTGGCAAGGAACTAGACTTCTCTTACAAAATATAGTCTTGTGTATCAGTAGGCCTGTCTCTGAAATGAATGTACCCATACTTTGCTTTTTGGGAGCTGGGTGAAAATCTATAGTTTGCTCCAGAATAGTAAGTCACCACTGGAGGAGAAACCACTTCTGTTAACAGAAAGCAAACGACATCAAAGGTGGTGTTGGTTGTTTGGCAGCAGATAAGACGATTAGAAGTCAGAGCAGCCTGCCTCAGCACCCTCCATCATTAAAGCTGCTGGCCCACATCTATAGATTATAATGGCTGCTCTGCTGCCTCACAGGTCACACACTGCTCTACTTTGATCAGCCTGTTGGTATTTGTGAGCGAACAAGTCAGCTCATGCTGCTGACTTATCTGGCTCTTTGTCTGCTGACAGAAAGCTCACAGGGGCTCCAGGTTTGTATGAGACTGCCCTCTGGTGGGGAAGTAGGGTGCCGCCATTAGCCTTTAAACAACACCACCACCTTCTGATGATGTGAGGCTGCATTTATGACAGGAAGGCATAATAGGATCAGTGGAATGATTTAAAGCTAGTTTTGTAGTTTTGACCAACTGGAAGATGAGGTGACAACGTTTTGTAGTGTATTTAAAGAACGGGTTCACAGTTTTTCAAGTCTGTCTTAAAACAACAGTCAGGAGCCCAAATGAACATTGAAACATGTTTTTCTTGCTGTAATCATTCCTCCTGTTCATACTGACCATTAGAAGATCCCTTCATAATGCACTTACAATGTAAGTGATGGGGGACAAAATCCACAGTCCTCCTTCTGTGCAAAAATGTATTTAAAAGTTTATCTGAAACTAATATGAAGCTTCAGCGTCCAAATGAGTCAAATCAAGTAGATTTTAATAGTCAGTATGAGCAGGAGGAATGATTACAGCGAGGAAAACCTCTTTCGCTGTTCATAGGGACACCTGACTGTTGTTCTAAGACACACTTGAAAAATTGTGAACCTGTCCTTTAAGACTCAAACATGAAATTCAGGTCAATTTTCTTTCCTGCTGGACTTAAATGCAACGTAAAACTTATTAACTTGAGATCAAACACTTCATGTAGTTAGTTCCACTGTAGTCTAGGTTGATTGAACTCAATGGTCTTCAGTAACTACATGTGATTTGATTTAAATTTTTTTTAATCAAATTATGTAATTCTGTTTAAAAAAAACACTACCATAAAAAAGCTCTGAAATCCAGTATTTTTTGTTAGTTTTTTGTCCTTTTTCTATTTTATGTTTTGTAATAATGTATATTTAGATTAGCGTGCTTGTAGAGAATGAAAGTACTTTAATCTTCTCGTTCAGCATTTCTGACTTTTATTCTTACAAGATTTCAGCTAAGATGAATTGTTCAGTCAAACAGCATGTTGCTTACTGTAGATCTGAAACAGTGAAGTCAGTGTTGAGAAATGCTTGAAACTCATTGTGAAAAACCAGTACGGCAGGGAAAGTCCCTCCTTTTCCTTCCTTAGTCTTGTGAAAAAGGCAGTTTCACCTTTAACCTCTCTCTTATGCTGACATGGCTCCCTGTTCCCACCATCTCAGAATCTGACTCAGGACAGGTCAATTCCAGGAATGTTATACAAGTTCATTTCTTAATTTCTGTTTCATATTAAATAAAAAATCTTCTGGGTTTTTGGGCAATATAGAAAACTAAGCAGTTTGAAGCCCTCACTGGGAGGACTTTCATCAATCTGCATTTGTCATTCATTTTTGAGTTGTTTTTTTTGACAAAACTATTAATCAAATAATTCTTATATTCACATCAATCAATAAAACTTTGTGTAGCACCAGGTTAGTGCAATTCATAGTGCTTTACAGATGACTGACTGATAATAAGACTTTACAAATGTAAAAAGTAAAACTATTTGAGACTAATGCACAATAGAAAGGAAAATGGTGAAAATATATATGATGAGAATGATAAAAAAAATTCAAATGAATTAATTAAAAACAGTAAAATAGATCAAAGAAAATAACAAAATAGATAAGCAGGAATAAAACATAAATACAATCAAAATAGATGACTAAATAAAATAGATAATGGCAGACAGGCTGTTCCAGTGGCTCAGAACATAAAAACCAAAAGCTGCCTCATACATGCCATGTCCACATAAAGTAATATCAATCCAGCATGAGTCATTTTGTAAGTGTTGAATTGTAATCTTGAACATTTTTCTACAGTAGAATATCTCATTTTGAACTTTACATCTGCATGTTATTTGTGACATTGTTTACTAATGGCAATGTAACATTACTTATGGCAATGTAAATCTACAGAGGACTGTAGGTTTACTCAATGGTCGGCATATTGATGAAACATCTCATCCACGTTTCTATAATGTAATGTGAGTGTGTAAATATTCTTATCCAGGGTTACTTTCAGCGAGCCAACTCTAAAACATGCTTCATTTCCTTGACTGAAAACATAACAAGCATCCAACAGTAAAGCATAAAGTTCAGAGGTCACTGCATGCTGGTAATAAAACCATCTAGCTACCAAAATCTAGGCAGAGAAATAAGATGGAAGGAGCATAAAGACAACGGAGTGAGTGACTATGAAGCAGATCCAACCTGAAACTCCTTTTTTTTAAATCTACCTTGCGTGTATGACTGGGTACTGTTGTCGGAGGGTCTATTTTTCTTCTTCTTGTGAATAACTGGTCAAAATTACACCCTGCTGTTGGGATATTTTCTGTTGCTACAATAGAATTTGATATCATGAAATGCTTGAGAGCTCTAACATACCAACAGTCATCGTCAGGGTTTTGTCCCTCACAATCCAAGAGCTTTTTTATCCAGAGCCGCTATTTTGTACTTACAGTCAACAATCATACAAAGAAAAAATCCATTGTAGGAGAGCCACAATGCAGCAAGGAGACATGTGTTTTTAGTCAGTGGTGAAAGGAATTCTGGGAGATGAGTCGCTGAAGAGGTAGTAGATGAGGCAGGTTGAGGGAGAGTGGGTATTAAAAAAAAAAAAAAAAAAAGTAGATTATAACACTTTATCCCAGAATAACTGGAGTGCAGTGAACATCACAGACTGGTGAGATGTGGGTGTGGAAGAAGACATGAAAGGGGATGTTTCCTTTAACATCTGCATTGCAGGCCCAATTATTAAAGTTAAAGATATCCAAACAAAGCCTTAGTGAGAGTAACCCTTTAAAACATTGACCTTAATTATGTAAATGTCTTGCCAATTTTACATGTTCCTCCCATGTTTGAATAATCCCACAAGTCTCTTTTCATTTTAAAAGTCACGGCACAAGTCTGCATTAAATGCTGTCACATTAACGGAAAGGCTACAGCAGCGTGATGTTATAGGCAAACAGACATAATAAATGTTTGCCTTTTTGTAGTTTTCTGAAGGTCTTTTGCCCTGCACTGTAAGAGGAAAAGAGAAAGGAGATTTGTTGACAGTAAGAAAAATATAGAATATCACCAGTCATATCCTAACACACAGGAATAAATTCTACATTTCATTATGATCTCTTATGCAAAGAGAAAGTAAAATCAGTCTGATTAACAACAAAATACTGTGACTGAGGCAATTTTAAGTTGTCAAGGATATTCATCCTGTACTACTAATGTGATACTGGTCTTTAATAATAGGTGTATGTTCTTTTTTCACCCTGCAGTGCAGGAAAAAGACCTTCAGAAAACCACAATAATCATCACACCATCAGTCTCCCTGATTCTTCAACTTGCTCTCATGCCACCTGCTTACAGTATGAATTTCCAGCCACAAGTCTGATTTATTAACTGGGCAAAGTAGCCCTGGAACCACAGACTCCCAGGGACCCCAGAATCCCCACATTTACTAAGTACTACCTAAGTACAGTATCAAATAAAGCAGGTCTGGCATTAACTAACATGTCTCGTTGAGATGGCACCACACCTTTTTGCTTTATTGCTTTCTTGCTGGGAGTTGCATTGAGAAGATCAACAGCAGATCTACAGCCAAGAGGTGATTAGCTTAGCTTAGCATAAAGACTGGAAGCAGGGGGAAACCGCTAGCCTGTCCAAAATAAATCTGTCCAAAGTTCATAAGAACACCTACCCACACCTCTAAGGCTGCATTCAGACTGACATTAGCACTGCCCCCTCATTCATTTCAATGCTTAATACTTGACCCTTTGCACCTGAGGGATGGAATTTGTATCAAAATTCATATTCCTTCATCTCAAAGTCATAACTTCAAACCAGAATGCACAGACAAGATCAGCAGAATCTACTCTTTACAGAGATGGTTTCTCCGGGATATGTTATGGATAAACCACTTTGAAATCCTAGAAAAAAGATGCTACTAGAAATCTTGGTTCATAATCATCAAATTTATGACTTTTCCTCCAGTAAAAGTAACCAGTTGATCTTTTTACAGCTACATCTTTTGCTACATATGATGCACAGAAAGTGGTGAGTGGGCGGAGTGTGAGTGGTCAGTAGTATAATCTATAATAGAATTAATTAAGGTTTCAACTACAAAATAAATTTTACAATCCATCACTGCTGCAGCCTGTGAGAGAACAGAAAACATGTTTTTCAGCTCACACTGTCACAGTGCTCTCGCTCATGTACCAGAAATCTGTAATGGTTCCTTCATGTTACCATTACAGAACATTTACATAACAGAGACATAGATGGAAATGCTTGGAAATAGAATAGTAGAATATATTGATAACTCTTCCCTGTCAGTGCAATTAAAAGCATGATGAATGGCTGTTGAGGATGGCTCGTGTGAGTGGCTGTTTTTAGTGGTCATTAACTTCAAGATGGTGGTCAGGTCACCTCAGTTTTATATGCCCTTTGGAAGTTCAGGGAGAGAACAGCACCATTGATCTGCTGGTCATCAGGGCTCTGAAAAGCAAATGCATCTGGGGAATGTAACGTGGATCATTGTAAATCCAATCTGCAGGAGTGGACACAACCCCAAACGCTGAGGTCAGCTCCCGTACAGCCGCGAGTCAGGACACATCCACTGGCACTTGTAGGACAGACAGTAGAGTAAACTGTATTCATCAAAGTATTTAGTAGGATTAAACATAAAAATAATCGGTCAATTATTCCCAACCTTTTTGGCTTTTGAGCCCTGAAAACAAATTAGTCGGCTTGTGCCCCCTGTCACAGGTTGTTTTTTAGACCCACATTGTTATAAATCAAATACTTTCAAATGAGTTCAGTAAATAAGAAAACAACAAAATAACTAATAAAAGACTCCCAGTGTTAATGATTCTGTTCTTTTCACTGAAACAACATATTCCTGTGAAAACTCAAATGATTTAATATAGTCTTCTTGTGACTGTTGTACTTATACTTTTTAAAATATTTACAATCAATATCTATCGAAAAACAATCGAAATTGATTCCCATTTGAAAAATATCAAATTAGCAGTATAGAAACTTAGAGATATACTCTCTGAATTTGTTCTGACACCCTATAATATCTAAATATTCTCCGTGTTGTGGATGACTCAACTGTGAATTGAAGAGTAAATTTTACTGTATTTTTTTAACCAAGATAATTTAATGTTAGAAGGGTTTTTATTAAATAAATATTGTTGGAAATAAAACATTGCTTGTTTGTTTTTCTATTGGGTGTAAAGCTACATGAGAGTCTCAGTGTGGCAAATAAATATTCTCAGAAAATCACACACTCACATCACATTTGTCAGGAGCAGAAATACGAATGTGTTGGCAGAAAAGATATTTTGTGAGGAACTGCTTTTTTGAAGTAATGTTTGATCTTCTAAAGGAACACATTGTGTGAGCAGAGTACATACTAAGAGAAATTCTTTAAGGTGGTCTTGCTGCCCTTCAGGCAGGTTTCAGCTGACACCCCAAAGCTCTGGAACTGAAAGAGAAAGGAAGAAGCTCTTTCAAATCAGTGGTGGGTTCCCTAAATTTTAATAAAAGGTCAGTGTTAGCCAAACACATTGTGGAATCCCTGCCTCAGTCTGGCTTTGTTATATACAGTATATTCAGTAGGCAGCAGGACCTACAGTATGTTTTCCTCTGCAGAGGGATGGTGAAGGTCTGGAAGTGCTTTGGAAAGCTTCTGATCCTTCTCTAACATGAAACACTGATTGTTCTTCTTTCAAATTCAGGAAAAAGATTCATGCTGCAGCCTGCATCTGAGAATCAGACTGTGTATATGCATATTTAGAGGAGAACAAGAGCAATGTGGTCTATTCCTGTTTTCCTTGAAGCTCTTTGTCTGAAGAGTGGAGAGGTTTGGCCTATGTGACAGTGTGTAGAGGGGGGAGGGGAGCTCAAACAAAAGAAATGCCCTTTGTTACTCTAATGTTTAGGGAAATGCAGAAAACAAGCTGCAAAACAGCTCATTCAAGCTGACATTTAATCACATTAGCATTTCAGCTAACAACTTAGCCTTGTTTAAAAGGGCTTTGGTGCGTGCGTTTCAGGAGCAGGAAAGTCCGGAACACAGGGACAAACTTACAGTACCAGGAATGCTTGTTGCCTGAGGCTGCTTTAAGATCACATATTTACTTGAAATAAACTTTCCATGTCTGAGAGATCCAACAAAATGTCAGTCAAACGTGTGAAACGCTTCTGTGAAGTTTGACAATAAAGTAAGTTTGAGGTTATTTTATTGTTTACATTGTAAATCTCATTTTAGGTTTTGTCTAGACTGAGAGCTGTTTGTAATTCATGTGAAACCACAGGACACCTTTATTTCTCCTATTAGCTTTATATCTGCTATTAGCTTTATGTCTCCCGTTAGCTATACAGGAAAAGGGTGCAAATTAGAGCCCAACAACTACTGGATTTTTGAGGTGATACATCAGTTGATGTTCTTAAAAAACAAACAAACAAACAAACAAAAAAAAACACATGAGTTAAAGAAGAATTTGTGGCCAGGATCCCATATGTTTGGTTATTTGAAAAGTTACAACCAAGAGATACTGAGCGGGACATTTTACAGTTCAAAAATAAACTTGTCAGTGCTCTGTGGTGGACAAACACTTTCTATCATGTTCATTTCTTTTGACTTTTTAACCAACATATATGGCCATACTAACATACCGGTGACAAGCTGGTAATATCCCTCTTGCCAATTCCATGCTAGTGAAACTAGATACCAAAACAATACTTATTACTTAAATACTTTGAGAAAAATATGTATTTCTACTTACCCCTATTTGTCACTGATGTTTGGCTGATTAAAATAGTAATATTAGCCATGTTTTAAGTTATATCAGGAACTATCTGAGAGGAAAAATTTGATGCCAAGTTTTTCAGTTTTCAATACTGTGCTCTAGACACATTTCAGTCAGTACCAAAAAAGGTACTGATGAATTATACCCAACCCTAATGCAAATATATCAGTTGGACTCTGCAAATTCAGTTAATGTCCATTTACTGTATATGCTGAATATATGAATTTTATCAGCATTTAGTTCAAAGCTGCACAGGACACTCAGCAGATACTGGCCCATCTTTCAGGGACTTTCATATTTTTCTAAATTTTGTTTGGTGATCATGATTGTGAGTAATGTTTCTACATTTATAATTTTGTTAAAAAGTAGATGGTGACTTTTATTTTAGTATAAAACTAACAACTTACATTAGTTGTAATATGATTTAATTTTAATTACAATTTAATTGCAAAACCACCTTCAACAAGGATTTTTACCAGTGTGAACTTACATTTCCTTCCTGTTTAAAGGAATCTGTGGTCAAAAAATGAATTTGATTGATTGCAATCTGATTAAATAACGTGTTGAATTCAATTTTACTGGCTGCTTATTCAAATACACGTTCCTCTAAAATATGGTGAAGATCTGAGGAAATGGAAGCCTGCATTCCAAGGAAAAATGTGGCATATAGTGTATTTGTATTCAACAAGTAAAGGGAAGTTAAGAGAAGCTGTCCGATATGAAGTAGAAGTAGTGTCTGATGGATGTACTGGCACTGTACCCTACATGTTGTGAGCCGCCCCAAGTCTGGGGCCCAGTCTCAGTTAGTGCTTCTTGCCACATGACAGCAGATAACTGCTGAAGTCTTGGCGCTGTCCTGGCTCCAATTGACTTCAAGGTTAAAGGCACCATAGCTGATTATGCTGTTCATCTTCGCCACATGGGAGGAAAGGTGCTAAGGTCAAGGGTGACATATGGCAGCCCCCCCTTCCTCTGCCTGCACGGCTCAGGTTTGATTTCCTATTAGTATCGACAAGCAAGGTTATACCATTCGTCAGCAAAGGCTGCTTTTGACACTGTTTGTATGGAGGAAAAGTGAAGGTTGTTTATGTAAAAGAAAGCACTTGTTCTTTCCCTTTGTGCTCCAATGAATGTCAAGAAAATTGTACTCCCTGCTGGGTTTCCTATCTGTGAATAACCTTTGAGAAATGTCTCTGTAATGGTAAATAATAAGCTGGTTAAACTATAGCCCCTTTCACACAGTCTATCCCTGAAATGTTCAGGAACATTTCCTGCATGGGGTCATGTGTGAATGGGAGCAGGGATTGATATTCAGGGAAATCTGTACCACCTATTTTCCGCCTCAAGACCTAGTAACATTTCTGGGAAAATGCCAGTACGGCTGTGTTGTGAATGAAAGCAGTAACATTGCAGGGACACATGCGTAAAGGGCTACATCAGTCTGATGAAAGACGCTTTCACGTGGAGTGAGCAAACCAATCACAACACTCCGACGTATTTTAAATCTGTGACTTGTTTACGGTTGCCTTGTCAATGCTTTCGCGGGAATGTTCCTGAATGTAGCTACATGTGTGAATAGTGAAAATCACTAGCAGTGCCTGAAAGGTTATCCCAGTAATTTACGGGGAACAATGTGTGAAAGAGGCTTATGAGAATTCCATCCATCTATACATCCATTTTTTTTACCTCTAGAGGGTTGCGGGGGAGCTGGAGCCAATCTCTGCTGACATTGGGCGAGAGGCGGGGTACACCCTGGACAGGTTGCCAGACAATCACAGCGCTAACATATAGTATAGAGGCCGACAACCATTCACACTCACATTCATACCTATGGGCAATTTAGAGTCACCAGTTAACCTAACCTGCATGTTTTTTGGTCTGTGGGAGGAAGCCGGAGTACCTGGAGAGAACCCACGTGGGCACGGGGAGAACATGCAAACTCCATACAGAAGGGCCCCAGCTGACCGGTGGGTTCAAACCCAGAACCTTCTTGCTGTAACCACTGCTCCACTGTGCCACCTTATGAGAATTTATGTTGCAAATATTTACATCAAGCATGAAGAAAGTCTTTGAAAATCTGTAAATAGGTTTAGGTTTAGATCCTTCACTAATCCCTAGCCATTAACTCTTGGTGAACTGTAAAGAATATTAATGCTCAAATCTGCATGTAAAGACGTTTCCAATTACAACACCTTGGTCAGGTCCTTCCTAAGCTATGTCTTTGACGTGGTGACATATGGTAGCAGACTCTTATGGTATTAGTGTAAAGTAAACTGGGAGACGGCGAGACTGCCTTTGATCACCAACAGGTTACACGTGTCCTCATATTTCTACTTACTTATCAACCTGTGACGGCTCCACTATGCTTTTCCTTTTCTTTGAGAATCCTCCTGAGCTGAGTGGCACGTCTCAGTTTTCTCTCTCAAAGTACGCATTCTCATGAGCTATCTCTCTGTGTTGCGTTTGAATGTGAAAAGCTTCTTATATGTGACTTAGTGCAGAAGGGTCATTAGCATTCAATTGGGGGTAGGGGGACGGGTTGGACTCTTGAGGGAGGGTGGGGTGCTGCTGTGAGAGTGAACAAGTGGTATTAGTAGGGTGGAGCTGTGGATAGGGTGGGCTCGGAGCCTGGCTGAATGATCAGATAAGGTTTGTCCTCTACAGTGTGAGGTTAGGAGGCTGCTGGGTACACAGCATCAGCTTGGGCAGTAGAGTTTAGGGTGTGGCGCACCGGTAAAACACTGGATGCTTCTCACTATGGTCCTCTAGCCAGGCCACTGGATGGGATGAAGGAAGAAAATCCACTGGATGGTAAGAAACCTCTGTAGCTCTCACACTTTCATGGCTGGTCACAGTGCCACCAAGATACAATATGGCTAAATCATACTGACAAGAACGCATCAGAAAATTAGCTTTCCTACAAGGTGAATTTCAGTGGGATGGCCATTTAAGTCAGTGGTGCAAGTACAACACTAACAAAAGAGTTTTAGATACTCCTGCCACAGACACATTACGATTGGTACCAAAAAGATTCGATACCTATAACTAGCAGTTTTAAGATGCAGAAAGTTCATACTAAGCATTACTTTGAGCATGTTTAGAATCAGCATTTTTAACATGCAAAATAACGTATTATTTTCACTATTAATAGACCATTGATTATTGTCTTTAAATGGCTTATTCTGTTTGACAAACAATCCAAAACCCAAAGTTATGTAATTCACCAATCACTCATCAGTGTTTGGTATTTTTCGTGACATTGGCAATTAAACTGATATCAAAGTGATAATTGATTAATTTTCAGTTTTTTTTTTAGATAATTCTTTAGCATTTTGCAGTAGAGAAATGGACAGAAAACACAGGGACGTTCAACAAAAACCGTAATCAAATGGGGGACATTACAGTTCTGGTGGTGTGCCATTTAGTTCCACAAGGCCACCAGATTAATTTTCAGTTGACCTACTAAATGATTGATTGTCAAATAATTTATGAAATAAGTGTGGCCTACTAAATCTATACCTTGCATTACACTATTTACATCCCTCTTTATGTTTGATTGCCTGCATTACATTAAAACAAATCACAAATTTAAAATGTAAAGTTGCTATTACAGTTAGTAATTTGTAGCATCACTGAAATTGCAGTTTTCATAACATTGAGTGTGTCCATGTTGAGCCACATGTAGCAGGGGTTTTCTGGCCTCCAGGGTTTATACAGAACATGCTCCCTTTAACAAGTCTCACCTCAGTGTTTCTCTTGGTCTCCATCTTAACAGTCCTCAGCTTCTTTGGCTCTCCATTTGTAACCAAGCAAGCTGTGAAACTTTAGCTTGAACCGTCTTCATTGTTGCACTAAGTGCTTTAATTAGTTAATGTCTGTGTGTTTTGTCAGCTTGAACCTCTGTTTATGCTTGGACATGCACTTTGGTCCTCCTCACAAGTGCCAGAGGCATGGTTGAGGGGTTGGGAGGCTAATTTGAAAGGCAGCGAAAATAGGACTATCAGTTCCACTCAGATAACCCCTAGCTGTCATTGGACCTCAAGCCAAGCCGTGACCCCGGGGCTTGAACTCTGCAGTCATGTGACCAAGTGGTGTTGCTCTGCTCTGGCTGTGGTCAGTGAGGGGCAGGCTGTTGAGGAAAGAGGTTGCTCGGAGAGAGAACAGAGAGAAAGAAAAGAGTCATGAGGCGACCAGGCCCAGTGCTTTTCTTTAGCCGAGTCCATGCTTGAATGGGGTCCAGGCAGACTGGGAGAAGCATGAAATGGATACATGGGAAGGTAAGGGAGGCTAGCGGAGCAGGCTTTTACTTTCTTGTAATGGGCCTATGCTTGAACTCACCGTAATTAGGTGTGAATGAGAGAGGAGGCTTGTGTGTGATTAAGTAGAGAATGTATTTAACTGCTTTTTGGTGACTATGCATTTTCCTTTTTATGCTTTTTCCAGTTAGATTATTGTGGCTAATTTCAGTTTTGTTTTCTTTGAAATGTGTTTGATTGTTATGTTGCTAATCTGTCAAACATGACTTCATATCCAACCAATCTCTGCTGTAGGATTTTCTGAGAAACGTCAAATGTTCTTAAAATGACTTTAAACGAAAAACTATTGAAAAGAAGCACAATTATTTTCACGTGCGCTGCTCTCAAGAATCCTCTTTGCAGTTTGAGTTAACAAACTTGCTTTTAGATTTGTGCTGCATTTGATGGGATTAGCCCTTTATGCTGGGAATCGTTCAGTGTTTTCAGCCCAGGCTAATGAGCAAAGAGGTATTTGAGCTTTTCACAGCTTTCTATGCGATCGATGCCTTCAAGTGCTTTGTTTATGTGTGTGTTATGATGTATCTCGGCTCAGTGGTGAATCGCATGTTGTGCCTCCATATGTATTGATCTTTGGTATGTGGCTGTGGGTTTGCACACAGTCAGCAGTGCTGATATGATGGAGGATCACTCTACCACCAGCCCAACACAGAGGATACTTTTACATATTGTTAATTATTTCCCATTTTCCTCTTATTCTGGCCTCCTTTCATGTTTTGAATCACAGTGTAGTTTCACACAAAGAGCACATTTTTTTAAAGATGTGTGACTGTTAAATGGGTGCTCTTTCCTTGAACTTTGTTGATGATGCTCTCCCCAAATTGCTTTTAGCCCTTTTAGCTCTTTTGTTGCTTCATTTGACTGTTTGCGTGAATTATTTTAAGTGCTAAAATAAAATAAGCCTCTTTTGGCAGTTTTCACACTACTTTCCACCCAGAGCACCCACCCACCAAATCACCCCTTCTCTCCCTCCCTCCCCTTGTATTGCAGGAATTTGGAATGTGATCCTTTCTAAGCAGTGGGCTGCTCATCACTGGTTGCATGTCCTTTGATAAGTGCTTATCTCGGTGTCTTTATTGATCGTACAGTTCACTTAAATCATTTTCAACATAATTTGCTAATCCTCGACACAAAATTGGCGCTCAGGGAGTTTTGAGACAATGAAAAAATCCCGTTTCTGGTAGTCTGTCCTTCATTTGATATTTTCCTTCAAGGACTTTGCTGTAGCATGTGGAGGAACCATGTTACTGTATTCGTCCCCTCCCCCAGCATGTTAATCCCCCAGCCAGCAGCCATGTTGGTTGTGCTCCAGCTGAGGGAGGGTTAACCCCACACTGTTACTGCTACAACTCATTACATCACCTTGAATCTGTAAGACCTTCTTTTCCATATTGTTCTGTATTTGAGAATTCACGTGTTCTGTGTGCAGAAGAAAAAGCAGGAGGGGTAAATATAGAGAGAGAAGGGCGCACAGGAGGTTGTTTATGTGCTGGAAGTCGATGCAGGGGACAGAAGCTGTGTGAAGATCAATAGTAACAGTGGGGGAGGTCAGGGACTCCTGTGACTCTGTAATGCTCGCCTATAAATAGCCAATGACAGAGGCTGCTCATTCCAGCCATGCATGCTCCTTTTCCTAATTTCACTGAAATGTATCCAGCTCCTCGGCCACAGCCTTGTCAAACCAAACCATCAAGTCCATCATGTTGCAGATCTTTGTCTTTCAAGGGTGTTTTATTTCAACTGCCCTACACCCTTCCCCCAGCACAAACACATACACACACACACAGGATTTAACTTATCTGATGAATTCTAAATGTACTTTTTGTCTTTATTTTTATGGAAGGAGATGCCAGAAATGGGCACCTGCAAAACAAGTTCCCACATTATCGAATGTAGATATTTTACAGTATATTGAAGGGTCTGCTCATGCATGGGAAATATCAGTGGGAGTTTGTCCTTCTGGCTCTGTGGTCTCTGGGAAGTCCCCCCACCTCACCCGCCCCTCCCCCTCCTGTTAATACAGGAGAGACTCAACATTCATTAACAGCACTCCCTAATATGAGTGTGTATCACAAAGCCTGGGTTGTAAAACTCACCACATGGTTCATATTAGCGTGTGCTGGCTGTTTGGGCCCAACATTAAAAGGGAGCTCAGGGCCAAAACCAGTTTCCGCTGTCTTTCATTTCCGTGCAGTTTTTTTATGATAGTGTAGAAAAAAGAACAACAGATGTTATGGCATGGAATAGATAAAAATAACATTTATTAAAAGTAGAACACTATGGAGATTAAGTGATTGTTGGTTACTATGCATGTTTTTATTCTTTTGCAATTGTTAGTCTGGTTCAACACACCATTTACATTTTTCAGTTTTACAGAAAAAACAGGAATTTCTTTGACAGTTGTAAAAGAAAAGGCTTCAGTCATGAAAATAATTTAATGTCCATTTAATTTATTTGGTAGCTTCTGTAACCTTTTTTTTCTGTAGGGAAAACATCAAACTGTGTCAAAAGATGTGCAAAAAAAGCAATATTTGGATCAAAAACCTGTTGAAATGTACTTTTAGGTCGCTTAATCCTAAAACTTAAACCTCAATATTTTTTTGCTAGCGACCAAAACTGTCAATTATTTTGGTATTTGACTGTCCATAATTATTTCAGGCATTAAATGTCTGGTCATCTTCTCTGGTCCTGTTTACTTATTCTTTGATAGTTTCTGATTTGAATCAAAATTTTGCCACTTTTTAGGCAAAAGTATACAAGTGCTTTTGTTTTAACAACATTTAACCCTTGAGAAATTTGGACTTTTTTTGTTAAATAAGAAAAAAGGATTTTAAGAAAAGAATGTTTGTATTTCTCAAAGTAAAGTATTGAAAAAATGTTTTGTTATTGGTACTAAAAGGCCCTAAATTATATGGCCTGTGATACTAAAGATAGATCACTAAACAAAATAACACACAACAAATTAAACTAACTAAATATTATAATAACAAATATTATTATAAAATAATATTTGCCTGCACTTCGTTTATAGTGACACTCTGAGAGTTACAGTATTAATAACATAGAACAAACAATACATTTTAAGCTTACACAGACATAAATTCTTATTTTAAATTTACATTGAAAAAAAACATTTAAATGAGCTTTTCAGATGCAAACAAAGCTGTGACAGTGAAGCAGACTCCTACAGTCGAGGCCTTTTCCCGCATTAGTTAACAAAGTAGCATCACATGTGGCTGGCATTAGCATAACATTAATATGTAGCCTATCTTTGGAGTGGTATTACTCAATGCTAATGATTTAGTCTCTAAGCCTGGGTGTATATTATCAAGACAGCAATGTCAACAGGTTGCCATTGTCTTGTGGAGGAGCCCTATCTGCAACTGCATGCACGTAACTTTAAAGATTAGCATCACAATGTGGGCTGCCAGGAATGCTGGATCTGAGTCCCAGAGGGTCTTTAGATGCCTTTAACCTCTGTGAATGTGTTAGATGTGTGTCCATGGCATGTACATACCAGTCATAGTGAGGGGGGGGGGGGCTGCTCCCCTCCCTCCCTCGCCTTCACCCCCAGGTAGGAGAGATAAGTTTCAGAGGAGAAGAAGAGATATGAGGAGGGGAAAATGGGGAAGAAGAAAGGCAGAGAAGGAGGGAGGGTTCCAGCAGCGGAAAAGTACAGCAGATTCCGCCAACCCCCGCTCCCTTTCTCAGCTGGGCACGATTGTGATGGAAAGCCTGAGACAAAACCTGAAGAGAAAACCCCTTCAGCAGCAGGCCTTGTTGCTCTGTCAGCCACTCAAAAGGCTGCTTTACACTATACACCAGCCTTTGTGTGTGCAGGGTGTGGACAATAGGGAGATTTGGCCACGATACATCTCTGTTCTCAGCATGACGCGGCTCGCAGAGGGTCAAAGAGATGGTGAAACCTGGGCACTTTTAAAGCAGGCACCTTTTTGAATGAGAGCATGAAAACGTTGAGCTGCAGCAGTATCCTGTGTGAAGTGTTTTTTTTTTTTGGGACAACACTCTTTCCGCCTTAAAAATCATGCTGCTCTTATACATACAACTGTTTTCCCTCTGTGCCAGATGAAGAGACAATTCCATGTAGTTCCACATGACAAGTGATGCATGTCTCACTCAGTCAGCTGGCTTACAGTGAACATTTGCTGGGACATGTTGGCAGCATTGGGAAAGAAGAGTGCTGTTTGTCTTTGCCATTGACGGGGGCTTAAAATGCACGACTTGCATTTCCTGGTTTGCGTTAAAGTTTGGAATGAAACCCAGGCTGACCCCTGGGAAACAATGCAGCCTTTAATGGGCCTAGGGGGGTGGGGTGACTGTGTGTGTGTGTGTGTGTGTGTGTGTGTGTGTGTGTGTGTGTGTGTGTGTGTGTGGAAGGGTGACAGAGCATCGGGGGTGCTTGCACCCAAGCTAGAGAGAGAAAGAGGGTGGAGTTCAAGATGAAGCAGTGCTTTTATAACTCTTCATCAGGGAGGATTCATCATCGTGTGTCCTACTATGACCCTGCCATAAAATCACAAATTAGAATCTGTTAATTTATCAGTCATTTGTCAGTTCTTTTAACCAAATCAGCAATCTGTGGATGAAAAAAATGAACCGAAATTGCAGAACACTCCACTCCTCTTCAAAATTTGTGCTAAATCAACCTTACATACTTACAAACTTCACTAGCAGGTAGGACAGATAAGCAATAACTACTCTAAGCTATGTATAACTTTAATAATAAAAACACATTAAAGGGATTCTCCAGTGATTTAGTATTGCACCTCTATATAGTTGAGCTACTCACAAGAGTGAGGAAAAAAAGATCAAAATCGATGCAGTAGCATCAGCCTGGTTTTTTTACTTGTTGGAAAAAAAAATTGTAGTCTCTGTGCCCAAGCTGAGATAACCCTGATGACATCATCTGGGTTGACAAAGCTCCTCCGGAGTAAACTGACCATTATGTGTAAAACTGGTAGAGTTCTGTTCTGTGGATTTTCCACAGTAACTGGTATGTTGTTTATGGGATGAGATGTTTCTGTTAGGTCAAGGGCATAACTTTGGTTTGTGAAGTGGGGGGGGCACAATGAAACAAGGGGTCTGGGGGGTCCTCCAGAAAAAAAATGGTGATTTGAATCCCATTTCCTGCATTTCTACATACATTTAGGGACTATGATAACCAATACAAAATCCGGGAGTTGGTCACCATACTAAATTCTGCCAGAATATTACTAAATATGCATTAGAAAAAGCTGTCTTACTGTCTGTATTGTTTTAAATGAACTTGTCATTGCATTTCCAGACATCACACAGATCATTTAATTTGATAACGATGGCCTGGTGTTTTTTAATTCATGAAAAAATGTAAAAGAAAATATTTTTTAACTGGTCAGAATGTATCTCTATTAAATTAATCATTGTGATGTTACTGATCGCTTTCAAATTAATTGAGTTATTTAACAAATCATTGACAATAGCCTATGTGACAGCTAAGCATGAGTTTTGAATATATCACCTAAGCCTTTATACAGCTCATATAACCTACCTAACTCAGTGCTGCTTCTTCCTGCCTCGCCCTCCTTGTCTTCCATTGGCACCTCCACCTCATCTGATCTCTGATATGAAAGTTATCCCATTGAACCTGTGGTGTGTGAGTCTAACATTAAAGTAAACTGGCAGTGAGACAAACTCTGCTTTTGATACATTGTTGACGAATACTTGCTGCGGTTTAAGGCGGGCTTGTTTTCAAGTTACATAGGTTAATAGAAAAATCATGCTGTTTTACAACCACCTTAAATATTTAGTTTGTCAAATCACTTTTTTCTGCCTTTGGAAATATGCTGTGTGCTGGTGACTATTTCACTCACCAGCCATAGTAGCAACGTTACCTAGCAAGAGTGTATCAATGTTGGCTTAGTCAACGTTAGCCTAACATCAACAGGTCTAGGCAGAAAACATGATTATCATGGGCTACATTACTGAATAGCTTTCTAACCAACCAACTCACATTTCCTTTTTTTCTTTTCATCCCCTCTCCAAAGAAAGTTTAACTGCTGCTGTTGGCATTTAATTTTTATGAACTGCTGCTTACTCATTCAGAGAGCAATTTTTCAAGAGCATATGTGTAGAACACGTCCACGTCCACAGACACCAAAATGTACCCAACCGATCAAGGCAGATGGCCGCCCACCTAGAGCCCGGTTCTGCTCGAGGTTTCTTCCCGTTAAAGGGGAGTTTTTCCTTGTTGCTGTCATCAAGGGCTTACTCATGGGGGAATGTTGGGTCTCTGTAAATTCACGAGTATGGTCTAGACCTGCTCTATGTGAAAAGTGTGGTTAAAAAAATAATAAGATTTTGAAAGTGAGGGGGTGGACTTGGAATTTTGAAGGTAAAGTGTTTTTCTTTGTCTCTTTTTTTTTTTTTTTTTTTGCATCGCTTTTCTGTGACTTCTCCAGATGTCCAGAGACTCAGGGTCAAACATGCAGCAGACATGTTAAACTCAGAACCTTTACAAAGTGAAATCCCTCAGTAAATGCCATGAATATTTAACTGTCATCTACAGGGAGGAGGAGGAGGAGTCATAGGACGTGACACGCTGAGATCAAGTGTGTGAAGGTGTGAATCAGCCTGTTTATATGGTGGCCATGCACTTGAAAGACAGGGTGATAGATTTGGCAAATAAGCTCGAGTGAAAGCA
This sequence comes from Scomberomorus guttatus, assembly GCA_038419695.1. NCBI lineage: Eukaryota > Metazoa > Chordata > Actinopteri > Scombriformes > Scombridae > Scomberomorus > Scomberomorus guttatus. The sequence continues at coordinate 4,896,871 of CM076450.1, read as the reverse complement.
ACTAATAGCCATTGTGTTTTTTCCTCATTGAAGGAAGTCAGGCGTTTCACATAGGGTGGCCAGTGAAATATACGGTTTTAATGTGTTCTCTGAATGGGCACATGGGCTGACAAATGGCTGGCTAAGGAGGTGAGGATCCATACTGTCGTTTATTTGATCTTCCACATGGTTTATGATACCAGAGTCTCTCATCTGGCCTCATGTTAAGCTCTACTTACAGTAAAATCATCCTTAAGAGTCGAGGTGACCACTGCAGTAAGAGCATGTAGTTTTCAGCTGAAAGTGCACTTTTGCTGATTGAGGAGGATGGTGAGAAGTTTTCTTCTCGGGCTTCTTGGAGGTGTCGCTCTGCTTTATTCGGGAGCTTAGCAGCCGCAAAGCTCTTTATTGAGACTTTAGCTGAATCTGTGCTGAACTGCCCCTCAACTCACACATGAGAATACTCTGTGCTCTGTATCACCCAGTCTGAAGTTCATACAGAGCTAGCTGGTGCAGATGAACACAGAGGACGCAGCGGCCCTGTATCTAGTTTGTAACAGCTTACCCATGTTTGACAATAAGCATTACATTTAACCTTTTACTGCCCATGGGACACTAACACTACATGTAGATCTTTCACAAACTGCTATGAAAAGCTGCATGAATATGAACATGTAATGTATGTATCATCTTTTCCAAAACATGCTCTACTCCTTACATTCAGTGTAGTCTGGAAGTCCAATACTGTAATAAGTTCTTGAAAACTTTATGTCCCCATTGATTGTCAGGGACTAACAAATAAAAAATAGTCCATTTGTTTTACTGTGGACCCACACCCCTTTAAAAGGTTAAAGATACTATAAAGTGGAGAATGATCCAAGAGGTTCTAACTAGCCAAAGATAGAAGCTTTTTTGTATTTAAAAGATTGTCAGTAACATTTTTCTAACACAAATGCATAAAGTTTCCTATGTAAATAGAGGAAATTATATGTAGATACTGTACGTAGACGTGTTCATTGGTACATGCAGTATGTAATATACTTTATACTGTTGCTGTCCTTGGAAAAGCATGTATCTCAAAATGTCAATTTTTTTATGAACTAACTTCAGGACAATGATTTTATAAATAATCCAGTCTTATAATGGAGTTAAAAGGCAAATCCACACACCGCTCTTGTCAGTTCTCTTGATTTAGTTCCTGTATGTTATATGGAGCTGAAACAATTAGTTGACAAATTGGCAATGATCTTGGTTGTTTAAGCCATTTTTTCAGGAAAAAATCCAGAAAACTCCCAGCTCCAGCTTCTCAAATGTCAGGATTTGCTTGGCCTTGTGTGATAGTAAACTGAATATATTTGGATTTTAGACTGTTGGTTGGACAAAACAGGTAATATGCTATATTATTTTTACTTTACTTTTTAATGATAGAACAGTGTTCATCATCTCTACAAAGCTGATTTGATTTAGGAAGGAATCAACAGCAGCAAGGATATTTCTCTGACTGGTAGTGCCTCCTCTCAGAGTCGACTTAACCTCTGTGCTGTATAGAGTTAATCACCAAAATAGTTAAATTCTAATCCCAGGATGGTCTCACTGTGTGACGCCCCATTGTCTCTGTACAGTATGGCTGCCCCTGCAGTCTTCTGCAGGCAGCAAACTTAAACCTCACACCATTTAAATGGTAATCTGTCTTTGGGCTTTTAGAAGTCTTCTATTCACCATTCTTTATCTGGGAGAGGCTTTATGCCATGTGCCCCCCACTCATCCACCCCCCCTCCCGTCCTTCTAATTACCTTTAGTACATGAACCCTGCAGCCCACTATGAACCCCCCTTCTCTTTCTCTCTCTGGGAGGCTTAGCTCAGTCACATGCCTCTGATGAGCTGCCCCTTTAAATTATATACACACACAAAAGCTTAATCCTACTCATTTGAATATTAAAGATTATGCTACTGTGGCTTGTTTATTGTCACAACATTGCACCTTTTAACTAGTGGTGGTTGACTAGGTCAACCTCTGACAACAGTATCAGGTTTCCTCTGTCATGTCCCATGAGGTGACCACATCCACACCCTTCAACAGGTCCAACAGTCCCTTTCTTTCTTTATCATGATGGCATTTTTTTAAGTGTTGGGGGACATGCTGCAGAGGGGGAGGTGTTGAATCTTGGGTTTACCACCTGCCGGCCTTTCTAGAAGTTACTCTTTCTAGAAGTAAATCCAAATTTTCCAAACAAAACAGGCTGATCTGATGATTAGGTGATTACTCGATTGGTTTATCAACAGAAAATGAATTGACATCAATTCTGAGAATCGATTAAATCGCTTAAGTCATTTATCAAGGAAGAAGGACAAACATGGTTTGAGCCTCTAAAATTTGACATTTTGCAAGCAATTTGAAGAAATCACTTTGAACTCTGTGATGGGCTTTTTTCAGTATTTTCTGACATTTTATAGATGAATTGATCAATCGATCAATTTAAAAACTATCAGATAGATTGATATTAAAATGATTGTAACTTGTAGCCTGATAATCATGTATACATGCTCCCAAACATATAGTACCTTCATTTAAGCTTTCATTTATTTGTATTCAAACAGTGTTATGCAGTAACAGAAGCAGCATTACAGAAGTATATGTCCTAATTTGGAGCTATAAATGGTATAAAAAGGCAGCATGTCTAAATCAATACCCAGTCTGGACCAATGAGAAAATGTTGTCTGACAAGTAGTGTGTCAGTCAGTAGGGCATTGCTGAAAAAGCATACATTCAGTAAACCCTCCCTTGGTACATAAAGTTAGAAATAAACAAAGATGCACTTTAACCAATCACCAGCAGGAATTGAACCCCTGGGTGGACATGGTGTCTTGCTCTATACATCGAGCCACACAGGAAACCTGCTTCTCTGCCTCCATTATTGGCTTACCAACCACAGAATCCCATAGGAGGGTAAAGGTCCCGCCTGTGTGTAGTGCAGTCTGTTGCATTACACAAGAGTCTTACATTAATCAGATGTCCAGGTTAATCTCCAGGCTCAGCAGGCAGCATTAACCTGCTGGACAGCAGCGTCAGACCTGTTATGTCTACTCCACGCTGACTTTGTGGCAACGCATGCGCAGGCTCTTTATGAAAGCACACATGCTGTCTGCATACATTCTGGTGTTTGTCCTGACCGCAGCCTTTCTTCAGCAGAACATTTCAGCTCTTTACATCACCTGCAGCCCGTGGTCCAGATTCCTCTCTAGGCTGTGATCAGGTACCTGCAGGAGGCTTTTATCTCCAGCTTGAACATAAAAACATAAAGCTGGGCTGTGAGTGTACTCAGCAACAGAGGAATCAAGAGCTCAAACCGCACAAGGAGTATTACCTGACTGTAGTTGCTACGCAACAAAAAGTTAGACAATTTACAAGCTATGTCATAAATGTTAGCTAGCTCACCTGAAATAACAAAGAGGGTAATGCTGAAAATGAAACAGGATTGGAGAAGAATATTGCTAGATTAATTACGTTTTCAGATATTTAGAGGCCTAAAGAGATAAACATATGTTTTTTTTCTGCTTTCCTATCTGGTGAGTCATCTTGAGACTCCTCAGATTTATCTTAAAACCCCAGCTGGGAACTGCTGAGGTAGAATCCTTGAGAAAGCAAAGTAAATATGTGACATCATCACAAAGTGCTGTCATATTTATAACTAAAAGAGACAATGCTGGGCTAAATAGCTTGTTAAAATAATGATAAAGAAATGTCATATGTCTGCCTCGAGGACCTGTACATTACTGGCATTTTAAAAATTTCTTCCATTTTTCATGTTCCATTATTTGATTCTTCTTCCAATTTATATTCTTATTTGCAAATAAGAGTTAGGGAGGAGGCATTGCAAAATCCAGATCTCCACTGACCAACAGAAATGGAAGACAAAGCTTGCTTGCTCATATTATGAATAGAAAAACATTTCACCAAAGGCTGGGATAGCTGTTTTATCTGAAACATTTTGTACTAAAGCTGCCATTAGTTATTCAATCTCTCAAAATTCCTTTTACACATGACGAACATCTCAAATATCCAGTGTTCTCTCAGGAATTGTATCTCTAGACCATTGCTTGACTCTCCAGTGAAACTGACACTAATGGAGCTCTCTCAGCACATCTTTTCAGCACGTGGTACACTGGTCAGGGAGGAACATCCATCATATCATGCAACACACAATCATACAACATCAGCATGTTGTATCAGTCTGACCTCTATCTGGTCCTGATGTGTTCGATCCCAGTCAGGCCTTGATACAGATCAGTAGCGGGCACACATTCCCGCTGCAGCTGGGCTTTGCAGAGCGAGGCTGTTCTCTGTAACCATGGAGTCCAACCCATCTGCTAGTATGTGTGTGTGCGCGCGTGTGTGTGCGTGTGTGTGTGTGTGTGTGTGTATGTGTGTGATAAAGCTTAAGACCATGGACAGCAGAGAATAAGCGCTCCGACTTAATTCTCCGCTTCCTCAGTGAGTTTGATTATGTGCATTATGTGGCCTGGAGGTACAGTAGATGGGGGATTAAGAGAAGATTTTCAGCAGCGTTCTCAGATTGCTGTCTTAACAGTTAGAGAGCACCTTCACGATTAGTAAAGCAGCTTCACAAGGAAGGTCCTCAGTAGGATCCGTCTCTTTGATCCTCTCCCTATGCCATCTCTGACGTTCTCCGATACACCTGGACGTCATATCGAATCAGTTTGTAAGACTTGGGTCCATTTTCTCGCCTTGCCGTCTTAACGTCTCGCTCTTTCATGGTCAGCACGCTGCCAGCCAGCCTTACAAACCCACATCACTTTGTCATTTCAGCTACTATTTTTAATGTACTTTGTTCAGGACATCCTGTTCCACACTACTTCCTTGCTGCAAGCCCCCACCTCTCACCCTGAGCCCTTAAATATCCCCTCACATGTGTTCCAAATTACCACCCTCACTTATTCCTGTCCTAACACTTTTTCACAGTTTGGGGAGATCAGCAAAATGTCTGCGCCCTCTTAGGAAACAAGGTTAATGATTGAGAGACTGTCTGTGTGGAACATCCAAGGAACTTGTTGCAAGATGATGCTTTTTAAAGGTATACTTATATATATATATATAGTGCTGAATGGGTAAATCAAATTTTAAACACCTTGAATCACATGTCACAAACTGATTGACGGAACAACATTTGACAAAGCGCATCATCATTTGAGACTGAGTAATAGGTCTCAGAGGTCTTTGTAGAAAGAGGGCCCTTCATGCGATACGGCTGTTGTGAGGAGATGAGAAAGGAGAGACTGTAAACAAATCACTCGTATCGTTTGAGCTTGCTGCCTCCTCCCATCAGAGCTCCTGAATAAAACATGTGCAAGACGTCTCCGTTCTCCGTCCTGCTGCCTGTTACACCTCCACTTTCACAAAATGAGAGTTAGAGCTTAAGAACCCTTTGGATTAGCCAGTGCCTGGCTAGTGCTTAAGCCCCAACCACCCCCATGATCTCAATTAAAAACTTGTGTCTTCAGCAAGGTTTTTGCACCCACTATTTTTTTCCCTGGTATGGATGAATTAGTGCTAAAATCCCAGTTAAAAGTGGGTGGATATGGTTCTAAATCCTTTCCTTTTCTGTTTCTTTTTAAAATTTTTCCTCTACAGATGATCCAGCTGACCAGCGTACTTGCCTTATCTGTGGAGATCGTGCCACAGGCCTGCACTATGGCATCATCTCATGTGAGGGCTGCAAGGGCTTCTTCAAGCGCAGCATCTGCAATAAGCGCGTGTACCGCTGCAGCCGGGACAAGAACTGCGAGATGTCACGCAAGCAGCGCAACCGCTGCCAGTACTGCCGCCTGCTCAAGTGTCTGCAGATGGGGATGAACCGCAAAGGTAATTTGTAGTCACTGGGACATCATAGTTTCATTTTAAGAAATACTTTGTTTTGTTGTCTTTATTTTCAGGCTACAACTTGCTGCTTTCAAAGCCCTGACAAATGCTGTAACATGTCAGTTCTGATGATAACCTATACCACCAGTTCTTCTGCAATGCTTAGTGACACACATGCAGTAATATGTAAAGTAAGAAGTCTGGAGTTGTAGTTTGTCCCCTGCATCAGAAGAGTTTCAGGGTGTTTGATTCTTAGTTCCACACTGCCCCCTTGTGGATGAAAATTGTAAATGACCTTTCAGTTCTGCTCCAGCCTGACGCTCTCATTTTATATGATTTATTTCCTAAATACTTGATTAAGCCAAGCTTGTCTTGACATGTGAAATAGATTTGCTTAAATCCCAATTTTTTTTACAAACCACTCCCTAGAACTGCTCTTCAAACAACAGAAAAAAAAAAATCCATGTCTGCCTGCCAACAAAAACAGGATAAGCTATAGTTAGAACTGGAAAGAAATATCACCACATGGAGGTAAATTCTGTAGATGTAAAACAAAGCACTATGTGATTTGTTTCAGCCACTAGGTAGAGCCATGATACTAATCATGGACCATGTTTTGTTTAATGAACCTTTCTTTTCTAAAATGTATCTTTCTTTTTGTCACGTAGCAATCAGGGAGGATGGCATGCCAGGAGGGAGAAACAAAAGCATTGGGCCTGTTCAGGTAAATCACTGACTGAAAATCTGATCATCAGAAAAAATGTTGTTTTTGTGACACTCACTGACCCTCTCCCAACTCCCAGCTGCACACATTGTTCTGGCTCAAGCCCGGAGTTAGCTTGCTTACCCTGAATGCAGTCAGAGCACAAACCATTCACTTAAATGACACTGAGTGGAGTGCTGTGATGCTAATGATTTCAGTGTAGGGATACTCGTGAAGCATATAATGAGAATGAGCCATGACCTTGTTATATCATCAGTATAATCATGATTATACCGATTATTCCCTATTCAGAGCTGGCTTCATTATTAACTCTGGCGAGAGAACAAATGGTCAGGAAAATGTGTGACATGAGGCTAAGTACCACTGAGCCACTATTCAGGGGAGGGATGTGGTCAATTCATTCCAGCTCAATTCAGCAAGTAAAAAAAATAAAAAAATTATAACAGGAATGCCTGCCTCCATTAAAAGACTGCTTTATCTCTAAACCCTAATGAAAGGAGGACCTCTCTGTCATGAATATGGATTGAATTGCTGTTTCAGTATATGTGCTGAAATGAAAGAGAACTGACCCTGGCCACAGATACAAGACACAACATTTTCTGGCATGCTAATGCCTTTCAAAATGGCTTTTTGTCTATGTTTTCTCCCTGCACAGACCTGCAAGGATTTTTTAGGCGTGTGTGTATCAGCCAATCAAATACACACACACACACACACACACGCACACCTGTTTGCCTCCTTTATTTCTTGCTCTAGCTGACTGTTTCATTGTGTGATGGCGTCCTTGCTCCTCAACATTTGAGTGAAAAGCGGCACAGCACTACTCGATGCTAATCAGTTGAACTGAGGAACACAGTGCTTTTGGTCACATGAGGAAGTGATGTAAATTCCACAAAAACACCCAGAACTCTCATTGTGTGTGTGTGTGTGTATGTGTGTTTTAGATCACAGAGGAGGAGATCGAGCGCATCATGTCGGGGCAGGAGTTCAAGGAGGATGCCCCCGAGCACACCTGGGGCAACAACGGTGACAGCGACCACAGCTCTCCCAGCAATGGAGCCTCGGAGGGCAACCAGCCGTCACCTGCCTCCACTCTGTCATCCAAGTGAGTTGCTCGTCTCATCTACTCAGCTGTGCAGCACCGGCACTCGCCCCATCATTGAGATAATGAGCTGGCCCTGACAGTCTAACACCTCGTTCCCATCTCACCCAGACTTTAGTTAAGGCATTCATCAGCCGAAGAATGCCTGAATATGCACCTCCTCAGGCTTGGCGATGATAGCAAGCACAAAGAACTCGCTGCACTATCTGCTGCTCTTGGAGACGAGTGCATTGTCTATCTGCGCTCATCAAGGACAAATATTGTCTAGCTACTCGCACGGTGTCATTTATTTTAGACTCATTTTGTATAAACATTAAGTTTATCTCCGCAGCCACACAGCCTGATAGCTATTCAGAGGAATAGTTGTTTTATCAAATTAAATCTGAGTCGAAATGAACAACAATAACAGACTGCCTATGCAGCATAGGCTTTGGTATGCAGGTACAAAATGAACTGCAAAGTTTTGTTTTACATGGAAAGAAAATGGAGCTCCACCACCCTTCTCCAGATAAAGGATAAAGCTTATGAAGTTTAAAGGGAGCAGTCTGTATGTCGAGTGCAGAGATATAGTCAGTTCGGGACATGTTTAGCCTAGCTTAGCACAAACACTAGAAGCAGGGGGAAACTGCTAGCCTCACTCTGAAAATACAGATATCAATACTTTTATCTGACTCTGGGTAAGATGGCCAAACAAGTATATTTCCCAAAATGTCAGACTTTCCTTTAATATATAAAAACAAATACATTTCCCCCTATATGTAAACCTCGACTTGTATGTGTGCTTCCAGTCGCTCTGTGGAAATGAACGGCTACACGGCGGCCCTCAGGGACCAGTACATCAACACCTCCATGTCCACACACTACCAGCTCCTGCCTCACCTGTTTAGCTACGCCGCCCAGTCTGGCCTGCTGGCCCCCCAGCCCCGCAGCCTCTACCCACAATCCCACCCACTGGTGCTGCAGCTGGTGGCCGCTGAAGACCTGGCCCCCCTGGCCACCCCGATGCTCATAGAAGATGGGTGAGTCAATATTTACAGAAGATAGAGATACACATTACAGTATGCAGATGTAACATAGACCATGCACTGTCACGATATACAGTACATGGGGATGTGCTCCTCTAGGTTTTATTTTCAATGTGTTATTAGGGATTTAAATCTTTTTTTGTCAAAGTTCAACACTACATTTTGCTAGTGTAGAGTTTCTTTTAAATACAATTAGACTGTTTACTTCATTTACAAAAATACTTCAAAAAGCTCTGTATTGTGTCAATTTATTACTCTTATAAATTCTGCTAAATGTTTCTAATAAATTATGGCAAAGGACCATTGAATTCAGCCTGACTTCTGGAATTTTGTCTCAGTCAGTGACTCAGCCCACATAACATATTTGAAAAATTTGCTGAAGTCTAAGCAGACTGCAGACTGGGCTCTGTGTAAAACCTTCAAATATGTGCCAAAAAAAAGTATTACCTAGATGTTTATAAAATGCAGCTAGTTCCATACTGACGAGACGTGACTATGTGACGAGACTAGAAAACAGGCAGGGCAGGGCAGGATAGGGTAGCCACCTAGTGATACAAACCATTATTACAGAAGACACTTAAAGGACGGGTTCACAATTCTTCAAGTCTTAAAACAATAGTCAGGAGCCTAAATGAACAGTGAAACATGTTTTTCTTGCTGTAATCATTCCTCCTGTTCATACTGACCATTAGAAGATCCCTTCCTACAATGTAAGTGATGGGGGACAAAATCCACAGTCCTCCTTCTGTGCAAAAATGTATTTAAAAGTTTATCTGAAGCTAATATGAAGCTTCAGCATCCAAATGAGTCAAATCAAGTAGATATCTTTCAATGTTGTCTTTTTAGTGCCAAAGTCTCTCTTTTTGTTACTATACTTCCACCACAGCTCAACAGGAAACACTGTCTGAGGAAACACAAAGAGGGAATTTGATGCTAAAAAGATTGTAAATGTGGCAGATATCCACTTGATATGACTAACTCAGACTGCTGAAGCCTCGTATAAGCTTCACATCAACTTTTAAATACAGTTTTGCATAAAATGTGTATTTTGGCCCCCATCACGTACATTGAAAGCACATTTGAAGTGGATCTTTTAATAGCCAGTATAAACAGGAGGAATGATTACAGCGAGGAAAACCTCTTTCACTGTTAATATGGACACCTGACTGTTGCTTTAAGACACACTCGAAAAATTGTGAACCTGTCCTTTAATCTTACCTCCTCCCTCACATAGGTTCGCAGACCCTAACCATACTTTTTTAGCTCAGGAGAAATTAAAAGCTTGACGTTTTGCATCACAGTGAAAATGGCTAATATACTAGCAGCTTGGAATTCCCACCAGCCGAAACAGTTTTCTTCAAATTAATTTTTGATATTTCATTTTTGATGTAGCATCTGCTAAGTTGGCTAATAACTTAGCCTGGAACAGTTCATTCTTACTCATATTTGGCTGATTGGTAGGTATTATTTCAAGCTCTGAGTATCAGTGTGGTCATTTCAGTTTTAAATATGTAATCATTCAGATTGCATCATATCCATTTGTCAAAGATGTTCCACTGTGAACACTCCAGATCTGGATTTACTCAACAAGCCAATATCTCCATTATATATAGTTCTCACAATACTCCTTTGTCTTTTTGTGGGTCCCAGGTACAAAGTGACACAGGTGGAGCTGTTTGCCCTGCTGTGCCGCCTGGCAGATGAGCTGCTTTTCCGCCAGATCTCCTGGATCAAGAAGCTGCCATTCTTCTGCGAGCTTTCCATAGAGGACTACACCTGCCTGCTCAGCTCCACCTGGCAGGAGCTCATCCTGCTGTCCTGCCTCACTATCTACAGCGCGCAGATCTTCGGAGACCTGGCTGACGTCACCGCCAAGTACACGCCATCTGACGATGAGCTGCAGGGGTGAGTGGCAGTGACTCGGAGAGAAATGGGTGCCAGAAAGTATGGTTTGAGCGACCCCTTGTTGTATGTTTTTGGATAGGAATGCGAAAATTGCGAAAATGAGACCCAAATTGTAATAAACGTGAATTAACTATCCATTAAAAAAAATTAAAATATAATAACCCAAACCACCTGTAGTAGTTTGTAGCCAAACAAATAAAGAAAGCGACAGGTAAAGTCTACATTCATTCAAAAGCTGCATCGATAAATATTTTCATATTAACAATAAGTCACATGATTAGGTGTATTGTGAAAGATGTTGCTCATAGTGCCAATGCACAATTATCAGCAACTTTGCAGTTCTCCCTCTTCTCTACAAAGCATTTTAGCATCTTTCATTTTATTGTTTTGGTTTTACAGTCTGCAAGTCCTTGTTGTTCTACTAGGTCCTGTTTTTGTTCAATCTCATCATCAGCAGGCAGCTGTTGACAGTGAAAAAGCCTACTGAACACTACCTGCTCAGCACAAAAGGCAAACAGACAAAGCTACTGGCTGATGAACATAGTGGGGCATTTAGCAGCTAAAGAGCCAGATATTTCCCACAAGAGTTGCTGAAGATCAAAACAGAGCTAAAAGAGAGTGAATATTGGATTTACATTCATCAAGTGGACAGAAACATGACTCCAAATAAATGTTAATAGACAACTGTTTGCTGGAACCATTTGGCATTTCACCCTAATAAGGTGATTAATTGAGAAATACAGTAAATATTTGAATCTTGAATCTAATATGCTCACATCTTGTTCCCCAAGTAACCAAAAAGTATTTTTACATTGGTTTCAGCTGGATGTTTGGTAGCTGACTAAATCAGCTAGACATAACAATGACAAGGCTAGTGGTTTGACTTTTGTATTCACATATCAAAACAAAATGAAATTACACTCATTTGTAATGTGTTGGTTATATCTCACCTATAAAGACTCATATTGCCTCCTACCTCTCTTTTGCGGAGGCTATCACACTATTAACAAATGCAAGATATTAAATGTTAGATTTAGCCCCCTGGAATATTGCCAACTCAATAATTCACTGCAACAACAATCCTCTACAAAGGCCAGGCGTTCCACTCTGTGAACTCAGTATATCCAAAAGGGTTTGATAATTTTCTCTATCACAGCAGAAGTATTGTTGTTGGATGAGGGCCAGTGAAGCGGTCCGTGAATGGGAGGACTCCTCAGGACAGAGCTGTGGCTAGCACCATCTGTCCGGCATGTGAAATACATGCATGTCCCTCGCTATAGGTAGAAAAGGGATGTGTGGGGGATTCAGTTCTGTCTAAATCAGACCAAGATTATCTGACCTCATGACACACATTCTCCTAATATATGGCACCATTTCAGTCAACTTGCTTGAAGTTTAGGGGTTTTTAGGAGTGAGTATCTTATTTACAGAGGCAGCTCTTCTGTCTGTGATGTTCCACTGTGAGAGAGATTAGAATTGTGAGACTCTTGATGAGTGGAATTAAACTTTGTGTATCTTTCAAACTCCTTCCAAAAGCTGTGTGATCAGCAAGATGTTTCTTAAGCACTTTCAGTGGATCTGACATCTTCCCTCCCTCATTTCTGCCTTGTTCATTGCAGCATAGAAACTTTAGATAGTGGCACTGAGGGGATTTTACTTTTTTTTTTTAAGTGCTGCTTCATTTTTATGTGAACATGTGGACAGTAAACCTACTAAAACTAATCTTCCGTTTTGTTTGGAGAATAGGGCTTGAAAATGGTATTAACCCTAACCCTGTAGAGACAGTTACCTCTAAAACTTTCCAGCACAGTTGACAAGTCTGTCTTGATTCCTCAGCTTCAGCGAGGATGGCATGGAGGTGATGGAGAGGTTGATATATCTGTTCCGCAAGTTTCACCAGTTGAAGATCAGCAATGAGGAGTATGCTTGTATGAAAGCCATCAACTTCCTCAACCAAGGTAACAGGACAGGCTCTGTCATTACTGAATCCAAGCTTTCCATTACTCTCATTGTATTCACTACCTGACTCTCTCCTACTCTTGCAGATATCAGAGGTCTGTCCAACATCTCCCAGCTCGAGCAGCTGAACAAGCGCTACTGGTATGTGTGTCAGGACTACACTGAGTATAAGTATCCACACCAGCCCAAACGCTTCCCTGAGATCATGATGTGTCTGCCGGAGATCCGCTGCATCGCAGGTAAGGCCTCTGAGAATAGTGCAATGATTAGTATGTGACTTTTCAGAGGGCCTCTGTCTGTCCATTGTTACTTAAAGTGTAACTATGTTATATTTGAAAGAAGAAATAACATATTCCTCCTCTTCTAAATGAAAAGTTTAAAGGATAGGTTCACAGTGTGTCTTAAAACAACAGTCAGGTGTCCATATGAACAGTGAAAGAGGTTTTCCTCACTGTAATCATTCCTCCTGTTCATACTGGCTATTAAAAGATCCCCTTCAAATGTGCTTTCAATATAAGTGATGGAGGCCAAAATCCACAGTGTGTCCACACAGTCATTTTGTGCAACAATGCATTTAAAAGTTTCTTATATGAGGCTTTAGCAGTCTGAGTTAGTCATATCAAGTGGATATCTGCTATTATGGCAAGAAAAACCTATTTCGATGTTCATTTGGGCACCTGACTATTGTTTTAAGACAGACTTGAAAAATTGTGAACACATCCTTTAACCTATGTATTAAAAAAAAGGCACCTTTGCTACATTAAATACACTTGGTTGGTTTTGCTACTATAGCCCTGCTTGGTCTGGTATGACCAGTAGCTTATGGAGGCTAATGTTAGCAAACTTTAGACTTGTTGCTTTATGACTACTCTCTACTTGTGCTACTCTGTTTTTAGTATGTCACTGATAAACATTTCAATTCTTTAATCACAAACATAAAATAAGAAAACACAGCGTACCTCAACAAGACACATGCCAGGTCACCTAATGATAACGTCTTTAAAGCAACTGACTCAAGAGAATATAGGGACACTCTATGTGACATTATCCTTTAAACATGTGGCCACAGTGTTCAGAAGATGTTGTATAGTCTCACTTGAACTAGAAAAACAGTGAAGGTTTAACTCAACCAATGACCAGAAACAGTTTGTAGACCTAAAACTGCTCTAATTTAGCTAACAATCTAACACCTATGGCTGCCAGCCTGTGAAATCATCTAATGCAGTGTTATACTCTGTTCACATGAACAGGCACAAACACTGGAGATGCAACAGCATGCCATTCATTACGAATTGAATCTAAAAGAACATTCACTGATCGACTCAAATGGCACCCTGAGTTGTGTGATGTGGGGAAGCTGAGAAATGTTTAAGTGTACTTTGACACGCAAGACCGATAATCAATCACACTCGTTACATACATAGTCTTTTCTTTATATTCAAGAATCCTGTATCCTATATGTAAGCTAATCCTGAGTGCTGCATGTTGTGTGTGTTTGCAGGGAAGCTGGTGAACGTTCCTCTGGAGCAGCTCCCCCTCTTGTTCAAAGCAGCCTTGCACTCCTGCAAATCCAGCCTGACCAGCTACAGGACCGGCCCGTCGCCCTGTGTGACCGCCTCCTCCGGAAACTAGACCCCCCCCGACCCCCCAAGTCGAGGGACTGGTCTCCCCTCTTGTGAATGTGACAAGCAGCTAGTTTGTTTTTTGTAACTTTTTTCTTTATATATTTATTACACGACAGAGCTGAATGTATGCTGATTTACACTGTGCACATGCTTCTGTACAAAACAAATGCTCGTAGATGCATTGGTCTTTGGAGTTTACAAGTGTGTATCCAGTTTGCTCAATGTGTCAGTGTTGCCATTGTTAGAGCTAGACTTTAAAAGAGTTTATTTTATTCAGACGGGGGCGGATAGACACATGTGACAAGTGTTTTGAGACTACCTCAGGAAGATGTTGTTGCTATTTTCAGGTACCTTTTCTTGCTGTTAAATGAAGAGTTGCCCAGTCTAAAACCAAATCCCTGTGGATGCTTTGGCACCTCAATCAGAGGCTGAATGTTCAAAGGAGCTGCGCAAATCAAAGATTGAAAAACAGTGTTTAGTCACACTGAAAATGCAAATTGAATTAGCAAAATTTAGCTACTTTATCTGCATGGACTCTCAGACATCCTGCTTATGGGAGGCGGTCTTGTCAATTTAACATTCCATGAGTTAAGGTGACAGTTATTTGGATCTGTGGGATCTTCATTGAAAAAGGAGCATACGGGTATTTTTTACAATCATAGACTGGGGATGTAAGGCTTTATTGCAGGGGAAGGGGAGGATAGCTAGGTTTGCTTTTAGTTTTATTGTTTTCTTTTTTTGACCAAAGTGTTTATGCAATGCTTTTCTCAAACACCCATTGATGGGTAGGGAGCTGATAGCTCCACAAAAAAAAAAAAAAAAGATTTCTTATCAATGAAGGATCAGGATAAGAAATGAATCAATCTGTGTCAGAGGAAGACCCTCTGCTGGACAGATGAGTATGTTGCCGGATTTCATTCTAAATGCTGCTAAACATGCGCACATTCTTGTGCACACATAGAGCAGACATGATTCCAAGTTTTTGTTTCTCCCTCTGGTTTCTGTCAGATGGGTCTGCCGTTAGTGCCAGGAACTTGGTATACACATCACTTAAATAAGGTTCACAATACTGGCTGTGTTAAAGTGGTAATCTGTGACATCCTGTGTTCTTGGGGTTAATTAGAACAAACTAGAAACAAAACAAATTGCTTGGTATTTTGAACAGCTAGAGGTCTACAGGCATCAAAATAACACCTAACCTAATAAATCCGAAATGGAACTGACAATAACTGGAACCAAGCATGAACAGGACTCGAGTCCATAAAAAGGAGTGTCTTCTACCTCCAAATTTAGTTGAAGCTGGTGTGAAGTTAGCTGAACCAGCTTCAGAGCAGTTGGGGAAAATCCCTGACTAAAATCCAGCTGCTCCTTCAATAGTTCAACCTCTAACATGAAGCCACATTCATGTCACTGATGTGTACTGTGCTGTGATTGGCCGAGTAAAGATGCAGCATGTGTTTGTGCTAACAGATTGTTCTCAGGTTTTGTTAGGTCCAATCAAAATTTTGCACAGACCCAAGACCAGTAGCAGTTTCAGTTGGACCTGACCCAGATCCAAGGGGCTTTAGGAAGTGTGGACCCAAAATCTGGTTCAGGTCAGGTCTTACCAGGGTTAGGGGTCAGATTGGGCCAAAGATCTCTACAGAACCAACAAATGAAGTTTGGTGACAGGTTTCATTACATTACTGTGTCATCTAACAAAAAGTTAGCAGATTACCACTTTAACCTGGACAGAAGTGGATTCAGTGTGATTGATCCGGGCCATGTCTTCATGAATCCAGGCTAGGTTTAGAGAATTTAGGTGACTCACCTCCGGCTTGCGTACCCTCTGTGACAGATATGCACATTGTTTTAAAAAGCCATAAAAAATGGTCTTTATTTTTGAAGTATGAGATGATCATTTCAAACCGCTTGAAGTGTCTTCTTTGATTCCTCGACTTTTTAGCCGTTTCATGATGTGCGAACAATTTGAAATGCAGACAAAAATGCAGTCCTTGCAACGACTCTCTTTTTTGCACACGACGGTGAGGTTCAGAGACCTTGACCCTTGACCTCGGCCACTGCCCACCCAGTGTGTTCCTCTCTCTCAGGTCCCTGCCGACCTGGATCTAAACAGGGTAAAGTGAGTGTTATGTATTGCATTCAGGAGTAACTCAGTGACCATACTGATGTACTTGTAGTATTAGTAGACGTAGGCTCCAGGACATAGTAGGTCCTCTGTAGAAAAGTGTTTTCTTTTCCACTCTATTTCCCTCAAGGTCACCCCCCATCCCCCACCCTTCATTCAGTGAAAGTGGGTGTAGTTTGAAGGTGAGACACGCAGGGTGGATTTTTCTCTCTGGCATTCGTGATGGACGAAGCGAGACGCTGTGGCATCTCCAGAATGTTGGCTCATGCCGATGTGGCGGCTTCTCTCTCCTGCTTCCATCCATCCGTCTGTGTGCAGCCTTAACAACAACACCAGTCCAATGCAGTGTTCCTCTTTCAAAAGTTTCAGTTAGCCTCTTTTCATCTTTTGATTTTTATACATTTTCATGTACCTTTGTAGTTATTGTGAATGTTTTGGGTTTTTGTTGTTTTTCACGTTATTCATTGTCTTTTTTTTTTGTGGAGTGAAGACAACTCCTATCATTTTCTAAACTTTGAATTCTTTACTTTTTTTTTTTTGGACATGATTTAAAAAAAAAAAACCTCATTCCCTTGTCCACAGTGGTTTATGATATAAGTATTACTCAGGCCTTATCAGCCACGTTTTATATGGACATCTTGGAGCCTTTTATGTATTATTTGAATCCTTTATGATGCAAATGTAATGTTTTGGAGCTTTCTGTGGTTCCAAACTCGGGTGAAATATCACTCATTTTCTACCACCGAGGATCGAGCAGCTGAGACGGGTGTGTGGAAACTACCTCTCTCCATTTAGTAAAATGTACATCGGTCATCATACAGGCTTCTGAGGAACTGCCTCAGGGCTGGGTTAAGGGTTGTTTCACCTGAATTGCAAAAAACACAATATTTTTCTCACTTATCTTTAGTGGTATTCAAATATGCAGGTAGTTTATCTGCTGAAACATTGAAATATGGGTTTCTGAGATGTCTACCCCAAAACAGGTACACAGAATTTAGTTTTTGTGTTCGTGTGTCCTGGTTACTCTGCATCATCTCTGCAACTCTGTATTTTCACTGCAACCACTTTCTACTAAAGAAATAGTCCTGATGAATCTGTGGATTGTTACAGCGATGCTGCTTCTGGAAAATGTAACTGGTCAACACTGTGAGCACCACAAGTGACCATTGACCTCCATGGTTTTGGGGTTGAGTAAAGAAGTCTCAGAGACTGATATTTGAAACCTGGACAAGTAAAACCCCAAACTATCTACCTGGCTAGACACCACTTCTGGTGAGTGAGATTTTTTTTAGTGATTTGGGTGAACCAACCCTTTAAACCACATAATCTCAGGGATTTATGCTTTTATGTGACAAAAGTCTGAATGATAAGATGTATCATGTTAAAGGAAAAATCCCCCTAAATGCTTTACCACTTCCAAGAAACAACTACAACTGAGTCTCATGGCAGAATTAAAAAGATATGTATCTCAGAAATTGTCAGCTGTCAGTTTTTGGTGTCAGAATGACATCAGTCTCTCACCAGGCAACAAACCGTCTGCTGTATGTAGGCTACATAGAGTAGACAAGGAAGGTTCAGGGTGGCCAACAACAAAGTCACTGACAACTCCTCACCTCGAAGTAACTCCAGGAATGCACTGACCGAATATCAGAGACTGCTGAGATCTGACGGTGGAAAAGGATCTGAAGGGGGATTTTTCCTTCAATGTAGCAGCAAATAATATAAATACGGGTCTCTGCTAATCAACCAGAAAAAACTCACTACTGCTACCTTACTGCCACTGCTCTGACTTCCTACCTGTCATGTTCTGATACACGTGCTGAGGAAAGTGTTCTTTTTATTTTCTGTATTTGTATTTTTTGCAGACAAGGGATATGTCATTTGCAATTTCTATACTTAAACTACCTCTTTATTTGTCATCATATTGCTTACTTTCAAATAGG
The DNA here is from genome assembly GCA_038419695.1 of Scomberomorus guttatus. Lineage (NCBI taxonomy): Eukaryota > Metazoa > Chordata > Actinopteri > Scombriformes > Scombridae > Scomberomorus > Scomberomorus guttatus. The sequence goes on along the minus strand of CM076450.1, from coordinate 4,878,602 downwards.
TGATTTTTTTGTCTTATTTATTGGTTTCATTGCACCAATGTTCTGTTATTTTGTGTCTCTTATTTCCTCAGATTTATAACAAGCGCTGACACCTGATTTTTTTAATTTTTTTTTTTTTTTAAACGTGTAAACATGTTGCCTCATATTCCTCTCTACCTCAGACTACCTGCTGGCTGTCTCTGTCAGCAGCTTTAATTTCCTCTGACCTCAAACACTCTTAATCTCTCCTTTCAGGGATCCTCTTCCTCCTTGTTTTTGCTTTGTTTCGTGTTAAATTAGCGTCATCTTTTATTTCACTTCTGCCCTGTTATCGTGAATCCAAAGATGAAAGAATGTCAATGACAATGTCAGAGTACTGATTAAGCATTCACGTGATGCATTCTTGCTACAGTTAACCTGTGGTTTATTTTCCTGTGCTGACCTTTTCTGCATACGTCTTGTTATCTTGTGAATGGCTGTTTGCTGTGTACACTATATTCACCACATCATGATATGCCAGTGTTTTTTCATTGTGCTCCATGATTGTTGTTAAATGGTAAGGCGGCTCAAGGTTACATGGAGTGTTAACAATGGGACTGCTATCATATCTGACTCTGTCAATGCTGCTTATGATCGATTATCAATCAGAGAATGTAATTGTGGTCAAACTGACATCTCCTTGTGTTTACATGCTTTTCACTCACAGACTACTGCAGTGTTATCACTGGGGTTGGTCTCGTATAGAACGGTATGACAAATGACAAAGCAGCTCTGCTTTTCAATGTACTTCCTGGGTCTTATTTAATACTTTTGTCAATTTTAACACTTATGATACATTTTACTCACTGACTTCTGTGGAGAGAGCACACAGTTTTAACCAAAAAGACTCAAACGTCCATTAGATCTAAGCTGTGATATCTGGTGCTTTCACTTTCATTTCCCATTCCAAATGAATAATGTTAATTTGGGGATTTACATAAAACCTAATTTTACTTGTCTTGTTTTACTCCTGTTGTGATAATCTACTGGTGTCCACAGATCTCAGTAATGTACCTGATAAAAAAAAACAACTTTTATCATAACTAATTAGAATGATTGTCCAGAATAGCAAAAATAAGACCCCAGGTTGTAAAAAAGCAGATTTCAAAGCAGAAATCAAATGTTAAGCCAGAAAGACTTCTGCAGAACTTCTCTCTCATTTCCTCTCAAAGGCCAGTATAGGCAAACCATCAAACAGTATGTGTCCCACCCTGGTCATGTAACGCTGTCAGAACCCTGTTGTACAGGAGCACAAGATGAGAAGAGTTTGGGGGAAGTAAAAGAGTAGAAAAATCATGACATATCTCAGGGAAGAAATAGATTTACACACTGTCATCACCTGTGAACAGACAATTGAAACGCCTTCATGTTTTTTCTCTTCAGAATTCTCTTGTCTGCTCTTGTTATTTTAACTACCTGTGAAGAATGTGATCCATTACGTGTTAAAAGCATGTTTAGAATGTGTTAGGACTTGAAACCAAATAAATGTGAACGTTATGCAAGTGTACACGGATTGTCCGATTTTTTCGTCCATTTTTTTAGATTAACACCCAACTAATGAGATGATGTTCTATTCAGTCAGTGATACTGAGCTTACTGAGGGGTAACTAAACAGAGGGTAGAGAGCTGAACGCTGTGTAGAAGTTTGGACATGTTTGTCCCTGACCTGTTGCTCAGCACACTCCAGTGTGTTTTTTATTAAAATAAACACAAAAAGTGTTGGGCAGTGATGTGTCTTTAAATTTGCCAAATCCACTCATTTACTGCAAGTCATGGCAACATACTGAGGATGATTTTATATATTTGTCCAGTATAGATTCAGACTTGACTGCTGTTGTTACATAAAATGCACAAATGATTAAACTACTAATTTATTGAATACACCAACTGTTTAGAGTATAACCGCATATACAGTAGCAGGCAAAAGTAATCTATAGCTGACCTGCACTTTTCCCTTTAGAATTCCATAAAAATACTTTACTTTTAGCCATCAGATCTTTTGGAAGTTTAATAGCTCACTCCTAAAAAGTGAACAGCTGCTATCAGACATCAGTTACCTCATTGAAAAGTTTTGGAATGTGGCTGTATTAAGTAATGAGTATGGAAAGAGACGGGGAATTTTTAAAATATGAAATTAGAAAATTGGCCATTTCAAAAGGCATAAAAAGATCCAGAATAGAAAAAATAATGAAAGCTATTTCTGCTTTAACTTCGGATCGTAATACAAACGATGAAAACCATGCTATTACATTAGCATGGTTTTCATTGATTGTATTAGCAAAGGAAGTTATGTCTACGTCTCTAACAGAGGGTGGTCTTAACGTTTTGGACTTTTCCTCATTCAACCATATTTTCAAAATTAACTGGATTAAAAGATCTGAATAGCATTTGGAATATTATCCCAAACTTTCTGTTTAAAAAAGTAGGTGGTCTTAATTTTCCTATGAAACTGTTCAACTTTCATAGGCAAGATCTTATGTGTTGGTCCCTTTTTATATAAGCATAACTATTCTCCTCACAAATGTTTTTTATGGAATAATGTTAATATCATGTACAGAAACAAATCCTTATTTTTAGAAAATTGGTTTAACAACATTTTTCTTGTAAAACAGCACTGAGCTCCTCTCTTCTCCTCCTCCTCTCCATTTGTATGCTTTCATGTACCATTAATACATGTTACTAACTTGACTTCTTCCCCAGAGTTTTTGTGTTTTCTCGTCTCACAGGAAGGTCCAGTGCCTGAATGGTGGGCCATGGCCGTGGGGACTGTGGTGTGGTCCTGTGGATGTCCTGTTTCCATTTCTGCTACTGCTATTATTGCTATTACTATTACAAGTCATATCTCTGTTACTATTATTGTTGTTACTGTTATTGTTGTTGTTGTTGTTACGCTTCTCTGTGTCTCTCTCCACCCCACCACCCCCCTACCCCCTCCTTCTTTCTCTGTAAACCCAACCGGTCAAGGCAGATGGCCGCCCACCTAGAGCCCGGTTCTGCTTGAGGTTTCTTCCCGTTAAAGGGGAGTTTTTCCTTGCCGCTGTCGCCAAGTGCTGCTCATGGAGGGAATTGTTGGGTCTCTGTAAATAAATGAGTAGGGTCTCGACCTGCTCTATGTGTAAAGTGCCCTGAGATAACTTTTGTTGTGATTTGGCGCTATATAAATAAAATTGAATTAAATATATATTCATATGAAGATTTTATAGAAATACAGTGTTCCTGTCTCCCAAAGTGAGCATAGTACTATAATTAATGCACTGGCATTATATGTTTATCACATTGCAGCTCAAATACATATGACATTGTTACTTTATCCAATTACATTATTATTGTTGATGGCATTTCCATTGTTGACAAACAATTTAACAGCGCTTTCATCACTTATTCCAAGAACAATAATGCCTGTTAAACATAAATGGACAGACTGAGCTCTTGATGGTAGAATATGGAAAGCTGTATTTACTCTCTCCTATAAATATGTGTTGCCTAACAAAATCAAAGAACTTTTATTTAAAATCATACATAGATATTACCCAATAAATTCTGTTATTTGTAAATATATCCCTAATATAGAAGACAAATGTTCTTTTTGTAATTATATGGTGGAAACGCTTGAACATGTGTTTATTCAATGTGTACATGTAACAATGTTTTGGACTGATTTTCAGTTCAGTCTTAAAACATATTTTGGTAAAGAAATTTTACTTAAAGAACATGATTTGTTGTTAATATTCAACAATCCTAATTTTTTCAGCAATGAACAATAATGTCATTAATTTGCTCATTATTTTAGCCAAATTTTACATTCATAAAATGAAATTCTTGAGGAAATTACCATCATATATTATATTTAAAGAAACAGATCTAAGCATATATCTTCAAACACTGTCAAATTTAAAAACCTTAAAAACCTTAAAAACTTTTTTTGGCGTATGCACCAGCCGAGAAATTCTTATTGGACTGAATGGGTGCCATTTTTGGTCCAGTATCAATTTCTTATAATACATCCATGAGAGGAGAGGTGCATTTTAATTTGTTCTGGAGAGAAAACAGTTGTTTAGATTTTTTTTTTTGAGTTTTAAAAAAAACTCTATTATATTATATTATTATATAACTCTATTAGTACTATTATATCTTTCACTATATTTTTCTCATTGATGGAGTTTGTTCACCCAAATGATGAAAAAACACATTTTCTCATGTACCTCTAATAAGTGAGATTTTGAGATACAGTATATACAGTACATATGGTGCTGCAGTGTCTTTCATCCAAGCAGGCCTCACATATGAATATAAAATATAAATAACTAAATATCACATATATAGAATTAATTAAAGTCTTTATATACTGTAGATATTCAGTTTTAAGCTGTGAAGGGAAAATAGGGTGTCTTTTCTGCAGTCATTGCTGCTGAAAACACAACCACATTTAGGATGAGGGGACAAATTCATCAGGTCCAGTGTTTCTGGGGCTGTGACAAGAGCAAACTCCTTATCCTTGGTGAGTGCAACACTAAGTGTTGCAGCTTACAAATGGCAGCTCTGTAGGTGGACGATAATATCACCCACACAAACACACACCACAAACATCTACAAGTAGTAAAAAAACAGGCTGTTCTCAGAGGCTGATTGAAAGTAATGAGGCAGCATATCAGATGGTTTTCACTTGCAGTCCAGGATCAAGGCTAGGATTTATGAATGCTTCCTTTACAGACACCAACACTTAATAAATAAATATGTCAAAATGTCACTGTTTTTGCTTTTAGATTAAATTATTAAACCTGCATTGTGGAACTTTTACATATAAACGAACGTCCGTTACATTCAAGCCCTTGCCAAATTGCCAAATCTCTCTGTATTTCACAGTATACAGTTTTTCATGTCGGGGGCGACACTCCCACACTGGCTGTTTAGCTGTTAATCGTGCGGCTCTTCTAGACTTTCCAAATGTTATCGGACCGAATGGATCAAATTCTGACAGTGAAACGGGTCATTTTGTGGGGATTGTGTGATGCTCAAAACAATTTATCCACTGTTTTACAGCCGCAACAGTAGGTTACAGCCAGTGGTGTATGAGCATACTGGAACAAATCCCGGTGGGCTGATGGGCTGGTGGGCTGTCGAAACATATCCAATTTTACTGGCCCTCTCTGTGTTCCTGTCATTCGGAGTGTGCATGAAAGTGTGCTGCATGCCTGTGTCAGGCAATCACAGCCAAGCACCCCCCTTTACTCTCACTGCCAGAAGGGGGAGACAAAAGTCTTGCACTCCAGCTTTAACTGATTCTACTGATAACAGCAGTACACATGTTGGGTAAACTGTTTACTACAGACTCAGATATGACTCTTTTACTCTGAGGAGTGATTTAAAGTTCTGTTGCTTACTTTTTACATACACATGCAGCCTGATCTCACGGAATGAAAAGATTTTAACATGCCACCACCACGTAATGCGGTGTTAAGATGTTGTCGTCATTTCATGTATTTCTGTGAGGTCAGGTTGGTAAAACCACAACTTGTCATTTTTACATTACATGTTTTTTGTTCAGTTTAAACCCTGTTAATTAGTCAGTTTTAAAGGTGCTGGTAGGCATATTTTGTTACTTTTGGAGAGAACCAGGCTAGCTGTTTCCCCTTCTTCCAGCCATTATATTAAGCTAAGCTAACTGGTTGCTAGCTCTAGCTTCTTATTTAACTGACAGATATGAAAGCGTCTACCTTCTCATCTAACTCTTGTCAATTAAGTAAGTGTAATTCTCAAAATGTGGAACTATTCCTTAAAGCTCTGTTCCTCCCACTCTCTGTGCAGTGTTTACAGTTTTTCTATGCTGGAACAATCTGGCCCCAAGTTCACCGTGTGGTAGCTTGATTAATTAGGAATATGAATAAAGACAAAACTGAAATAATTGACTTTGTAAGGACAACGAAGGCAATTGATACTGTGCATTAATGGTGCATATCCCCAAACACATTTTTTAGCATTTTTTTAATGGGCCCTACTCACCCTGAGAGATATGCACTATCATACAACCACATACACACACAGATTGCAAACAAATTAGATTGTATAGATCAGGCTTTTACAAAGCAGCTTTGAAGCTTTATGACACTAACTGTTTGTAATAAAGATTATGGTTCCCTATGGCACTGCACGGTGTGTAAAGATAGAGGATGTTTCAGACTATATAAGCTGATCAAGGTTCATATCAGACTATCACAGGGTTTTAATGTAGTAAATACAATTATAAATACTTTATTAACCAACATAGAATTCCTACTAATTCCTACTAATGAATGAATTCCTACTAATATCAGAAGATTATTATAGAAAAACAATAGGAACAGTTTCTCCATACAGGGCTGGAGGGTCAAATGGATTGCTGACAAAACACAAACAAAACATAGGCAGCACTATGGATATACTAACCTTTGGTACATGACTATCAAAAGTAGTTATTTTTTCATAAAAAATGCATGTAAGGCCAACACTGACTTGAGCTATGCAACAAAAGAAATGACAACAGCATCTGCACGATGGTCAATTTGAAAACATTTCCCATCATTCCAGCCAAAACAGCCTATAGAGTGTATCCACTCACACAGATTTAAGTGTACCAGCCACATAATTTCAACAGAGGGGGTCCACAACCACAATAGCACAGACAGGGCTGGTGGTCTTACACAAAGACATATAACCCAAAATATTGGACTTTACCTTTAATATAATGCTAATATCACCCTATGCATTGCCAAAATTAAACAACAGTCTTAGCCCACACACAAACACAGACACACACACATTACCTTGTCAGTGAGTGATGGTTGTCACTGGGGTTGCTGATTGCATCATGAGTGCGGAGCAGGCTAGAGGTCCAGGAGGCATCACTTTATCTCCTCAAGGCTGACACAGTGGCTTTTGACAGGCCGTTCTACCCCCCCAACAAGCCTCTAATCAGATCAGAGCCAGTCAAGGCTGGGCTGGGGTGTGGGGTGGGGGTGTGGGTGGTGAGGTGGGGTGGTCGGACGATGGATTTCGTACATGATTATATAAGAGTGCAGGACCTGAGCCTCACTATCTGCTGGGAGATAGCCATCTTGCAGGAGAACAGACAGGTTATTATCAGTGTGAAGGGTGTTTATTTGCCTGGTGTGTTGGTGTTTCTGGTCTCACCTTGGCACACAGCATCAGACACTGCCCTTCACAAATGCCAACCACTGCGATTGTGTTATCTGTACCAAATGTCCAACATCCTCTTTCTTTGTGATAAAACACACTGATGTTTCATACACACCGATAAGACTCGAGCTGGATCTCAAATCCACAGTGGGACCACTACTTTGAACAGTGTGTAAAATCAATCAATTATTATAATTAATTATCGCTAAGGGCATTTTCAAACCTGCGTTGTTTAGTCTGGTTTCAGTCTGGACTCTGGTTCACTTTCTCCCTTGGTATGATTCATGTGGGCAGATCTGAACACAGCAATTGTGCTCCAGTGTGTACCAAAACAACTGTACTGAGATCCCTTGATGATGTGGTCTCAGTCCGGTCCCAAAAGAATTCTGGAGCAGTTTGTTTGTAGTGGGAACATGACCCAACCTCGATCTAACCCAACTACAAGGTGGTCTCTGCAAGTTTGGGCTAAATGGCTCCCATAGCCAGGTACGCTTTGCATGCTGATATGCTGATGAGCCTAGTTGGCAGTTGTTGGCAGCTAGTCCAAGCAGCAACTACCACGGCTTGAGGCTGAAGCCAATGTGGAAGAAGATGCTCCAACTGATTCCCATTTAAAAAACGTCAACTTTTTTCTAGAAACCATTAGAGTCATTATGATCTCAATTGCTAAATTCAGACCCTCTAATAATTCTGCCGGTGGACATTTTGGAAATTATTGCTTAATAAGATTTGAATACTTATAGTAGCTTTGATGTCTGCCATGTGGGTGTTGATTGGCAGCTGTGTTTGAAAGCTGGCTCGCCTGCTGCTCTCCCGGCTCCACGACTCGCACTGTTGTTGCAATATTTCACTAAGTTTAATGTTACTTGATTATGATACCTGCCCTGTTAGCTTAAGTGTGCAGCGCTCGGTGTTCCCAGTGAGCTAGCATTAGCTTGGGTCCAAGGTCGCAAGGCGTGATTCCAGAGAGTGAAAGGCAACACCCTGCACTCCTTATTTGGAAGCTCCTGGCTCCAAACAGAAAAGATGGCACTGACCATGAGGGGCAACTCTTTAAACCTGCTCCAATGCTATGTCCATGTATATATACATTCTGTGAGCTAGTTGGAGAGTGAATCGAGATCCAACCTGGATTAACCACTAAGTACGTTGCAATTTCTATTTTGAGGGCAGCTGAGAGCAGAGAATGTTCTCACTTGGCTTTTAGTGATGCATTTTGGTTTGCTTGGATTTTTTCTTGTGTGAAAAGAAACCGAAACCAACAGGAAATGACGACAAGTTTACCAAATCATCCATTAAATCAGACCAGAGCAAACAAACTATAGGTTTGAAAATGCTCTAAGTAGTGAGGTACCAGAAATGAAGGTCAGTCTGATCTATTTTATTTTCTATGTAAAAATATCTTCATATATTGTTTTGATATTACTTACATGCATGATGAGCACTATGGTTATATAGTCATTAAAGCTGCACCATTTAATATTTTGATGTTTACAATAGATCAAATTGACTATTTGTAATATGAAAGTGGTTGCTTGTATCAAAAAAATCTACAGAAAATTATCTCCCGACTCTGCAGTTCCCCTCAGCTCTATGGAGTATTTTAGCCTCTTTTAGCTTTTTGTTTGTTTTACACCTTGCAAATTTACTGTTTTTGCTCAGTTTCACCTCTCTAATCAACATTGCGCGTATTGGATTTTTCCTTGCCACTGTTGCCAAGTGCTTGCTCATGGGGGAATGTTGGGTCTGAGATAACTTTTGTTGTGATTTGGCACTATATAAATAAAGCAAGGGATGTTCTGCTATACTTACTGTACAATATCTACCTAGCTCCAAACAGCAGACAAAGTTAGTGACCAGCTGGTGAAGAAAGTGGAACATTTAGTTAAAGAAGCAGATATTTTCCTCAGATGTTGTTGGAGACCAAAACTACAGAGCCTCTCAAGGGTCAATAAATGTTGTGTTCTCTCGCAATACTTTTGCATTACCTGGCAATACTTTTCTTGTTCCATTCCTTCTGAGCCATATGTCTATTTTTGCTCAGCTGCTCCCAGCGCAACGCCCCAATATGGATCAGCTCAGTGAATTTTACTTTGAACTGGACATTAAGGATGCTGATATAGTACCACTGCTCAATAGGCATGGTTATGTAATTAGTGAAAGTAAACTCAAAAGGTCTCTCAAGAAAAAAGCAGTATGGTAATCTGCAGGATGCTGTCGGCTTCATTCGTGACCAGCTACTGTACTCAGGACAACTGCATGGATACAGATGGATGTATTCTAAATGTAGATAGTATGGCCTATGAGTATGAAAAGAGAATGTCTGCTTGATTATGAATGAGCTGGATCCCAGAGGGGTTTCACTGAGGAAACATGGGAACGCAAAACTATTGCAAGGTAACGCAAAAGTATTGTGAGGTAATGCAAAACATATTGCCAGGTACTGCAAAATATTGTGAGGGAACGCAAAAAAATCTTGCTGTGACCCTTGGGGGGGCTCCGTACAAAATAGAGCAAAAAGGAATTTTGACAACATTTTTATTATAATTTATTAATAAGTCTGCCTTCATTTTAAGGACCACAGCAATCGATTCCTATATTTGACTCAATCACCTACAAATCTGACGATATTTTTCATCACAATCATGTTCCTGCCTTCCAATTTCCAAAGCATACTGTAAGTGTTCAGACTGATTTCCTTGCAGAAGTGGGTTCAGGTCCTTTCAGTATCAACTTGCAGACAGAGGTGTGATCACTTAGGTAATTGATCACAGTCAACATTTGTTGTTGCATTATTGTTGTGTGACAAAACAATTCTTTTGAAAACTCTGTTTGTTCAAGGATATCTGACATAAGGAACTCACATTGTAGACTCAGGAGGGAACATGCAGTCATTAACAGCCACCACATCAGCTTATCTCCCTGAGTGGCAGCTTCACACCTACATATTAAAGTAACACAGAGGTCCGCTCTATACATCTAGTGCTATTGCTGCTTACTGTGATACTAATACTTTGCAAGCTACAGTACACCACCAGCAAATCCTTGCTTTCACACATTATTCAATTTAAGCCATTGCAGCTGCTAACTGATCTCGCTACTGTGAAGTGCTATTCACTTGCCAACAGCATCACAAGCTGAATCATATCACTATTTCTATGATACAGCTGACATTTTAATGAGTATTTCACAAATACACAGATAACGCTATACCAGTGTTCTCTCTGACTGCTTCCAATATGAGATGGCTTTCAGATCAGACAACAAAGCTGCACTGAATGGAACCACTGATCTTAGATTTATTCTATTTCCCAAATGCTTAACTATGATTTTTTTTCTATATTTTTTCATGGGATTTTGGGTTTGTTTGCTACTTGGTAAGAGTTTATATGCTCCATGTAAAAACCTACAAATGGTGGAGATTTACATGCTTATTTCAGTTTTTTTTGGTTGTAATACATTTACATTTGTCTACTTTTAGGCCATAAATAAATAAATAAATGATTCAGAATAAATCCAAATTAGATCTTCATGTTGGGAAATTAAATTTAAAGACAATGTAACTGAACAGTTAATAAAAAAATGCAATCTTCTGAAGGTGGGGTTTGTGGAACTTGGAACTATTATTTGTTGTCTGGGTTTGACTTCTCAACAACACAGATTGTGAATCCAATGCTCTTTGGAAGATAATGATCACTTCTTGGGATGCTGGACCAAGCACAACTTTGAAAATCAAACTTTGACCACACAACTGTAACTTAAATTTGACAAAAAAAGGTAAAAAAAAAATTAAACAATAAAAAAATATCAAAATTATTAAAACAGAAACATGGCAAATTGTTTATACATGACTGTAGTACAGCATGGTGATTCAAAAATATATAACAAAAAACTAGTAGCATTAGTAGCCATCACGTCATTGTATCTAAGAAACAAAACATGGCCATGTGCTGCGTTTAATGACGTTTCTACGTTTCTAGAATATTTTGTGTTCATTCATTTACTTAGTGATAATCACTGTGTCAACACCATTGCTTGTTATTTCAACAAATGGCCCTGTTTAGGTTGAGGGAACATATTGCGTCACTTGTGTCTCCCTAATGGAACAGTTCTGACATCAGACTGCAGAGCCCAAGTCTGATGAGTTGTTTGAAGGATATTTTGTACCTCATGACAAAAATACCCCATGGTGTGCCTTTGCGTGACTCATATAAAATAATAAAAATATGCTTGTGTGTTTATGTTTAACTCTGCTTAAGCTGATATGTGATTTTGAAGGACTGTACCAGTTGGTACAGTAAATAATAAGATGTAAATAATCTGTAGGTTTCAGTCATGAATGGAATATAAATCTCTATTATCTCTATAAATCTGTGTTATATCCATCTTTTCAAAACTATATTATTGTTCAACTAATTTAGCCCGGCATACAGTTTTGTATGATCATTTGTGTGCATTATATTCAATATTAAAATTTAACAACATTCACTTCTATTCTGCAGATGAAAAGACTGCACTGTGTACTGAGAGGACCCCCCCCCCCCCTCCACCGTACAAACAGACATTAGTTTGGTTGTGGCCTACTGTATTTACGTCAGTCGGGACACATGTCAAGGCCAGAACTGGCTGTGCAGCTCTGCCTAAACTCTTCCACTTTGGCTCGTGTTTGCAGAGCGTGTGCTCCACCACGCTCCTGAAGTGTGCCTTCACCAGGTGTGGTCCTCCTCCCTCTGTGCACCCCCACCTCTTGCACCCCTCCTCCCTCCCCTCTCCCTCTCATCTCGCTCCCCTTGACCCTGACACACTGGGACCTAAATGCTGATAACGGGACAACAGCCCCGCCATTCCTCACCCCTCGCCAACTGACACACTTCCAGAAGGGGATAACCTTGTTCCCTCACATTTCTCTGATGCCTCTGCTGCCATTTCCTCTGTGCTCCTGAGAGCGCTCTCTCCCTCTGACTCTGTATGGCTCCTTCCACTCAATTTTAATTGCAAGTGCATAACATATTCATACAAATAAATGTCCACTTTGCGATTATCACCAGTTGATATAACACCACAGTGATACAGCTTGTATTTTCTGTTTTAAACACAGAAAGATCTCTCAATTGTGGTGAAACACCTACACCAATACAAGACCTTAGAATTGGAACAAAAGCCTGGTGTTAGGGCTTTGTAAATTTGGATGCAATCCACAACCACAATTTAATTGTTATTACAAGAGACAATGATATTAAGGTGATAATGGGGGTAAAACAGGGCTGAATGGAATTGAGGAGATGGAGTGTCAAAATACCAATTTACGTACTTGAAGAAAACCAGATAAAAAGATATTATTACACATATTCAAAAAGTACCTATACTGCATTAGACAATAATATAGGACATTCAGATCTGACGTTATCTGTGTTTGTGTTTGAATTCTACAGGCTGTCTAAAATGCCAAGAATGAAACACTTTAGTTTCTTTCTAAAACTTTATTTGCAACAGATTGCATTCCCCATAATAAATTTGCTTTACTGTTCAAAACGTCTGGATTTCAATGCAATACTTGAAGTGTGTTTTTCCTTCTTGTTCCTTCACTTGGAGGTTTAAGCTTCACTGTACAGAATGACGTATGTGCAGAGTTTGACACTAAGCCTGTTTTCACATTCAGCTGTTGAAAGTTTAAAGTGTCTCTGTGATTACTGAAAATCTGAGTTTAAGGTGTGTACCTTCAAGCATGATTTGTGACATCACAACTAGTTTGGAGCCAATTGTAGTCCAATATGCAACTTACACAAGTGTGATGTGGAAGCTTCCAGTGCACATAGAATGGACTTTTCAGTGAAGTAGGAGACTTCTTGTGTCCAGCTGAAAAATATTTGCATATTCATAGATTATAGATTTTTCAATGAGGGAGAAGGACTAGTGATTTTAATAATTTTTAACTAGTTAACTGAACTTTTTTGTGTGGAAAAAACAGAAACAAATTATTTTTCCAAACAGAATATTTTATGTCCTAACTCTACATAACAGCTGATCAACTTGCTGCATTCAACTGTGAACTAGATCTGAATCATAATGAAAGTGTCTTTGCTTAGTAGTAGTCACTGAAAATATGCTTAAAGAAATACTCAGCTTTGCCAGCTGAAACTAGCCAGTAAAGACATAGTGAGCCAGCTGTCTTCACTGTTGTATTTATATGCACCAGATGTTTAGAGATATAAGGCTTTGTAAAGTCATATGATGTTATGTATTGCGTTTGGTGAGTCCGTCTTGATTGTCACAACTTCTCTGAGCTTGTCTTGGTGTACCCTTACAGTGATTTCCTATGGGGTTTTGATTCTGTGCCTGCACCCCGAAACTCATGGAGTGATCAAGATGTGATTGAAAAAGGAGCTGCAGTTTGTTTTAACACCTAAAGGCCCTGATATACTCCAAAAGTGACATGGATTTGGACAGCAGACATTTACAAGCATTGTAAGCAAGCAGTTCTAGCTCTATGTCTATATAGCGACAAGGGTCCACTTGAAGTAAATTTCCCCCTTTTCCATGTCCACGAGGACATTTGTGTGCAGCTCTAAAGGGCAGGATATACTCCAAAACAGACACCAATGCAGGCCTTTTCATACTACCCGTGATGTCTGCACACACACACATGCGGTCATAAATTTTGGCCTGTATGTGGATAGTCATGGACATGGGCAGATGACATTTGTTTATTTATTTTTTGAACTATTGTTTTTTCTTCTTCAGCCAATAGTAGAGACATGACAGGAAAGGAGCATTGCAGTTCATAGTTGGCGCCTTAAAGGAATAGATCAACCTTTTGGGAAATTCATATTTGCTTTCTAGCAGTGATTTAAATGAGAAAATTGATACCACTCTCATATATGTCAGTTAAATATGTAGCTGGAGCCAGCAGCCGGTTGTCTTAGCTCAGCATAAAGGCTGGAAACAGGAGGAAACAGCTACCCTGGCTCTGTCCAACGGTAATAAACCCTCCTAACAGCAACTCTAAAGCTCACTAATTAACACATTATATCTGGTCTGTTTAATCCTAAAATTGTAAAAAATATCAATTTGTTGTTTTAGAAGGGTTATGTGCTGGACTATTTCTTAGCTGTGAGCTGTAACTTACTGGAGTCTCTGCTGGTTGCCTGGCAACTGCTCAGATTTGAGATTCCATTTATGACCGTGGGGCTTGAATGTGTGGACTGTAAGCACCAACAATGTGTGAACACATCCACTGTCCACGTCTGTCACCCTGGCAGCTATGCGGATACACAAAGTATAATTTGAGCTTGACATGCAGTCAAAGTTGCATAAAGGTTCTTTGTAAATTCCTCAAAGCAGAAAAAAAATTAAAATTCCTTGAACCACATTTAACCAACCAAACAGAAATGTAACTTTGGTCTTTATGTGTGTATTCAGTGTAGAATCACATACCATGTCATCCATGGATGGTGTCATCCGACTGCACAGGCATTAAGTATATGTGATTCTCACAGATTCCTGATTCCTGTACTGTAGATATTTACTGAGCTATCACAGCTTTATAGGTATTCACAGAAATCTAGAATAATGTGCATGTGAATAGTCACTGACAACATAATAACTGGGAGGGCACCTGGACCAGCGCATGCCCCCTGGCTGCACTAGATTTATTTGCATATAAGAGAGCCTTCATTGGAACAATTGGACAAGGAAAGAGACTCAATTGATTTTAATTCAATTCACATTTTGCCACTGTGTTTTGTAAGTCGAAGCATTCCTCAGAATGAATCCCCAGTGTTTTGCTCGTTCTTTAGTCTGATGTCTGTGGTTTTGTAAAGTCCTCTTTTATGACAGCTAATTACCAACCAGCCTTCTGTAGCCTTGAAAATGAATGTGATTCTGGCATAAATCTGCACTTGAACATCTGGTGTCCAGATAATAAAAATCTCTCAGCACCATGCTCATAATGCAATAAATTCATGTTCAACATAAATAGTGATAAGACCTGCAATTATCTGGTGAGGAGAAGAGATTTAAAGGAACCAAAAGGAGTCAGTTTTATTTTCAATTTTCAGATGTTATGAGATGTATGCAAAAAACTTTTAAGATCTCTCTCCAAATTCTCAGAGGAGTGTGTGGGTCAAGGATTATTTGAAGGGGGTTTGGACAGTGTTTTGGCATGGTCTACGGCAATATTTGCACTCTAAGATGTCTGCAAACTTGGATTTCTTCACTGTAAATTCATATAGACAGGTGCTGAAAGACATGTGCATAAAATGTATTTACTGACTTCAGTTTAGCTTTGACAACAAATCCAATGAAAAGACCAAAACCAACAATTAAAATGATCTACTAACAAGTATTGTGCGTGTATCAAAGCCTGATATACAGATGGGTGACAAATTAAAGGAAAAACCAACATAAAGTGTCTTAGTAAGCTGTTGGGTCTGCACGTGCTGCCAGAACAGCTTCAATGCACCTTGGCATTGATTCTACAATCTCTGAATCTCTGGGACTGGGAAGGACTATGAAATAGAAACCCCCTGTACAATGTTTGTATGATGATATAATGATTCTAATTTATAATATTACAATTTTTTATTTGCACTGGGTCAGATCAAATTCTATGGCGACTTTTATGATTATAGTTTGTGAAGTTGTGAGGTGGATAAAATATCAGAAACACCTTTTTCATATATTAGTTCACTATAACACCATCACGTCTTTGAAAACTGCCATATGACTGAGCCAAAACATAAACAACTAGTAGTAACATCAATAACAGCCCATAAGAAATTTTATGAAATGTTCTTGGGGGTTAATAGGTATTATGGTATTAGTATAGATTACAATTCAACTAGACTGTACAGCAGCAATACAGTAAAAAAAAAAAAAAAGAATTTCTGTGGGTGCAGAAAACTCAGAAATTGACTAGGTCCTCTGTGCTTTTTTATCTGGTTCAGTGAGGGAAAAATAGACTTTGGGCTGAGAGTATTGAGAAATAAACTTTAACATTGTTGGTTTTGGTTTTTTCATGGGATTTGTTCTTATTGGAATGTGTTTTATTTAGACATGGAACTTTAGGGACCTATTTCCTTGCAAATCTTTAGATCTGTTTTCTTTGAATTGGAGGCTACCCTATAGCTAACAGTGTTTTTAAACTATTTATTGGAATTCTTTGGAATTTAGGATTCATTGTGATCAACAGTGTATCCATCTGTTTTAGGATTGTATTCATCCATTTTATATATTTATTTGAAAATGTATTTTTTCTGTTTTTAATGAATTGTTATAGTATATTTCTTGCTGTTATTTTATCAAACTTATTCCACCCTTCTGAATTTTGATTATTTATGATCTTTTTCATTTCAATTCATTGCAAGTCTATTATGTTTTATGTGGTGTTGATGTTTTTTGCAAGGATACTCCTGTAAATGAGATTTTGAATCCCAGCGAGGCCTTGTCCTGGTTAAATAAAATTATATATATTTCAGTGGATAAAAAAGATTGAGCAAAAATCATGAAAGACCTATTTGACCACTTTCTCCACAGGGAGTATTCAGGACCAGTGTTTTAGTAACTGATTCCCTTACAGTCTGATAAAATGAAAAATTATGACCAGTAGGTGTAATGAAAACCTATTGCATCAGAATGGCTGGTAACTACTGAATAAGACTGAGTAAAATTCAAACCTACAGGTTAAAAATTTTAAATGGCAGTTTAGCAGCTGTCAGTCATGTTGCTGTGGGTGTTTACTCTCGGGGTTAATTGAATAAACAGCTGTGGAAACAGTGAGACAGTTTTTTGAAATTAACAAGAAATTGCCCTTTTGCTTGAGTGAACCAAAAAGTTACATTGATTTCCATCATTAGTTCCTTCATAATCAATATGTTTACAATCACTGAGCACAGCCTTAGTGTTTCACATGTGAATTCATGCAAACCAAGTGGTTCATTCAAGAGCTCTAGCACTCAGTGATGGATTACTATACAAAAGATATATTTACGAGCGAGCAAGGTTGCAATTGAGTTTAGCCTTAACTAACAGTGTTTTCCTATTGTTAACTGAACACAAAAGCCAAGTTCTGAAAGTAGCACTGTTAAGAATAGGGGCTGTTCAAAATCAGGAACCTTGTCAAGGGCAAGAAGTGGTGGTGATTTATTATGTACCCCCCCTCCAATCCACCCTCCACCCACCTTCCCCATTAATGCTGTACACCTCTTACAAGTGCCCTGCGTCACACAGCATATGTTGCTAAGATGATATTTTTGTGCTGTTATTCATTTGGCATTCACAGTCCTGCAAATGACTTTCTCACAGAATATTGAAAATTACCTTTTAAAATGTTACTTTTTACTCATTTATAAAATAATTACTATTTTTTTAGGTCATAAATGGTTTCCAGATAAATACATAACATCGAAATTACTGTGAAATCTCTGCAAATAATTTAGCGCATGTTACTTTAGAAATGTTTTTAAATCATTTTATACAATAAACATATGTCAATAAATGTCATATCTAAGTATATCAATCTTATATACTTGATTGATTATTGTTGTATTTATGTACTGTATTTACTTGTAATTTAAAGGTCCAGTGTGTAAGATTTAGTGGCATCTAGTGGAACGGACTTGGCAGAAATGGAATATAATATTCATAAGTATGTTTTAATTAATGTATTATCACCTGAAAATAAGAATTGTGTTTTTGTTACCTTAGAATGAGCCCTTTATATCTACATAGGGAGTGGGTCCCCTTCAAGCATCAACCTCCAGGGCTGAAAAATGAAGCCAATGCGGAAGTGCCAAAAACTGCATTTCTGCGAATGGCCACACACTGCCTCCAAAAGCAAGTCAATCCCCATAGATCCCCATGTCAGAATGCCCAATTTCACAGCAGAAATACACGTTTACAGCCTGGTACAAAAAACAGTTTTAATTAACCCATTTAAATTTTATTAGGCCGTAAAGTTATGCATAATTAAGGATGTGGCCACTTTGAGTGACAGGTCGCTAGCCACTAGGTGGCTTGTCTCAGCAACTAGGCTTCATTTGGCCCGCCTAAGCCTCACCTCTTTGGCCATTTTGGATTAGCCGGGAGTTAGGCGGAGACAGGCACTGCCAAGATGGTGATGGCCCGAGCCGGCCACTTTGAGCTTCAAAACTGCTCTTCAGAAACCAAATGTCACAGTGGCTATGTCCATATTTTTTATTTGTCTATGGTCCCCTTCCATGGAGGCCACCATGCTGCACCGCCATGTGTCTACAGCAGCCCAGAATAGACAAACCAGACACTGGCTCTAGAGAGGGCCTTTCATGTTTTTTGCGAGTTTCATGGCCACCATAGGATCTCCTACACACGCTTGGAAGGGGAGGGTGAGGGGAGGGGTATTCAGTTTTTGCAATCTGCAAACCTCACCGTTAGATGCCACTAAATCTTACACACTGCTCCTTTAACAAGCAGCCAGCCTACAGTTTGGAGGTCTTTACTGACCATCAACAGCTAGCTTAATGTCAGCCCCAAGACGCATCAAGTCCCATCTTTTCAGTGATCCTGCATTGTTCTTACACCCTCCTACTATGAACTAAATCATTCCTGTCTTACCAGTGCCTAATGTTAGCAAGCCAGCTACAGATACAATTCGTAAAAAAAACAACTTTGGAGTTACCTGGAGTCATATTTCTCCTCTTTTGGTGGTGGCTAACTGCATCCCCTCACCTTGAGCCCCTGCACCAAACTAGCATTTAGCAGACCACTCTGTCCACTTAACGCACAAAGACCAAACTGAGATCAACCCTCCTTCAAACTACCGGTAAGATGGCAACAAGTCAACATTCAAAGTGTTGAAGTAACGGAACATTGGCATTTGTAACTGTAATGTAATTACTGAATTTCAAATTGTAAAATCCCTTACATTACTTGCTACTAAATAAAGTGATTACATTACTGTTTGCAATGCGTTACTGCCCAACACTGTTTAAGATCCTATGGTTAAGAATTGGGCAGGTTAAGGTACAAACATGGCTTGGTTACGAATAAGGAAACAGCCGCTGGGGTTAAAATCACCACTTTGTTAAGGTTAATGGACCTTTGTCATTATGGTTACAAGAGACCAATGTGGACTGACAGAAGAAAATGAGAAGCATTTGATTCCCGTATTAAAGTCCAACAGTTTGTTGAACCATCCAACCAGGAGTTTTTTTCTGAGCAGGAGGTGTGGCGCTCCAGACTGAATTGAACCCCGAACTTTTTTTGCGCTTGTATTACTATAATATCACATACATGCAACATGTAAAACACAGGACCATGACGTGACGTCAGCCCAAAAGCATGACAATAAGAAAATAGTTAAGACCTGTACTTTAATAATCTCAATGAACAGGCATAGAACCCAAAACAATGTTGCTGCAGGACACAAATAACATCAATATTACAAGCATCTGTGCATGTCACCATCAGTCTAGCTACTATCAACTATGTCCAGTATTATCAGTAAAAATGACAAAATAGAAATTATTATTATTATCATTATTATTGCTACTTTAATTACAATGTATGAATCTTGCTGCAGCACTAATAAACCAATGAAGGATTTGATTGTTCAAAAGTAAGCCACTCAACAACCGCTCTCATTTCAATACTTTTACATTACAAAATCACAGACAATAAAACTTTTGTCTGCAAGATGTTGATGTCAGCTTACCTTATATGACTCCAAAAGGGATTTTACACTTGGTGTGATGCTCAAAATAATTTTTGTGCGTCTCCAAATTAGGAATGGGTCTGTGCGCATTTTCACATACATGGCAAAACAGCTGTAACTTCAACAGTAACTGTAACATTAATTACTTATATTACTTATACTTATATATTTATTAATACTTATATAATTATTAATAATCCCATTAGATTAGTAATTCATGTTAAACACAAACTATTAAACTGAGAGCACAAATTGGTAATTTGAGTGCATGAATTATTAAATTCACACAAATTATGAAATCATGTACACAATTTTTCTCAATGACACCTTCCAGGTTCCATACAAATCTAAAGATTATTGGTTTAAAAAAAATCTGAATCAGGGGGTCCAGAGGGTGTAAAGCTGGCTCATGCAGGCCAAGGTTGAAGACACAGGTGCTACACGTCCTGGCAATTTTGAGATAACTCGTCACTGATCTTGAGTTCTTTGCTCAGGAACCTTGTTGTCTCGAGGCGTGAGAGCCTGTGCAGCATGTTGTACAGGACCTGTCCCAGTTGCCACATTGTGGTGGGACCGGCCCTGTAGGTCCAGCATTGGTACCATTCTGGTGGGATGTGTGCCGAGGTACCATCGAAGATCCTGTAGGACGAGGTCCTCTTGGTGAAGCAGCTGAGGCTGAAATCAATCAGCCTCTTGAGAAGAAGTCTAGCTTCCTCCTCCTGCAGGGGCCCTCCTTTGACTTCGATGTGTTTAAGAAGGTCAATGGAGGGGACTGGACAGATCATAGTAATGCAGTAGGGAAATGGCTGCAGATTTCCC